>JAVIWC010000184.1:600000-1200000 GCA_031894815.1 Creontiades dilutus
TTACCATGGTCAACGGTGTTAACTTTTGGCAACAAGGAGACCTTCCATCTTGGTCGGACCCTTGTGACTGCATCAGCTGATGCCACGTTCCTTGGGGTCAAGTGGATTTTTCCATTACAAGGCCTTGAATCCAAGCGAATGGTACCTGTTTTGGTAACATTAGCTCTGTCAAGTAGTGTCAGAGTTCATTGTATTGTTCAGTTTGTTTCAATTCTGGAATAGGCGGAAATTTTCCTTTGGTTCTGTATCCTTGTGCTCAAAGCAATCGCAAATATGTGCAAAAACGTTGATCTCAATCTCCAGTCGCTTGTCTACCATGGTGATAGTCCTCTCGCTCAATTTAAGGAAAAATCATTGGTCTTGAGTCAAAAAATTTTATTCTTTTATGATTTTTTTCATTTGTAATTTATGCACTTGCCTACTGATGACAATGGAGCATGTAAACTTTTTATTTATTTATTTTTATTTTCTTTTTACTGCAAGCTTGAGTCCCAATAAAATTATTGACGTCATCAGTTTGTGGGTAACATCTCATTTATCCGTCTGGAGCTTAATGAAATTCACAGATTTAAAGTGAGGCCTGTGGCTTAAGATGTCTTAAGCCTTGGACAACCCTATCTACGGATTTCTTAAATCCCTTAAATCCTTCGAACAGTTAGTGGATAACCACAGCAAACGTTATGATTTGTTGTCTCGACTGTAGAAATGTTCGTTAACTGTCAAGACAATTATAAACGTTGGGAAAAGCAAACAAATCGGTTTTTTAAGAATCCAATCTAGCATAGCCGAAGATTCTTCTCTAGCATACATGGTGGCGATCCCCTATACCACTGTTGGAAGTTTATGTTCAAGCGCCAAATATTCGGACGTTGATTATTCCTGACCACCCGTTTTTCTGTAGAGGATTGAAAGTGATTGAATCAGGTTTAAAAAAACTCGTATTCAGTTTAAGAGATTAAACTGGGAAAACTTAAGTTTTCTACCAGACTTACGCTCGTATATCTACCTAGTTGCCCTATTTATTTGAAAATAAATTTGAAAAAACCATCATAAAATTATAAACATTGTTATTTTTATATGTTTTGCAGCACCTCAGCGTACCCAGAGCGGACGAGTGGAACAAACTTCTGGTCACGCTCCAAGAACTTAAGAACAATCAAGCTGACGACGAACTCGATAAAATGTCTCTAGGGTCTGGTCCCTCTAGCTTAACGTCATTTGTTTCCCGATAGTCCACTTTAAAACTATCGTTCTTAACTATATCCACCCACAACATTTCAAGACCCATCATTGAATGTTTATCCCAATTTAATTTCTTACTCAAAACAGGTCTATCGCATAGGGTAATTTTTTTAACAAGGGTAATTCATTAGATCTATTTATTTACGCTTTATATGTATATCTCCCACGTACTTTCCCCTTCGTCGAATCTTTTTTTACGTGTACATTTGATTTTCTATTCATTTTGTTTCTGAAGATATCCATTATTAATTGTTAAATTGCTTCTGCGATGAAGATATAATCCTGCGCAGTGATCAGTGCAATGTAAACTGGAATTAACACTAAGTAAGTACCTACTATGAAAAATTTGTTTCGTTATGGAGTTTCTTATTTAAATTAACAAGATAGTTATCCATGTGCTGTTGCAGCTATTGGAAAGCCATAAACTCAAACTTGTCATAGTCATATAATATGAAATACATAACTGAAGCATATCCAGTTCCAATCAATGAAATTCCTTTACAATGAGCTCAGATAACTGATGTTCAATTCCACCAAGACCAAGAGATTTTGTTGGTAGCTATGCCCTATTTTTGCATCGATCGCTGTCGGACCATCAACGGTGTGAAAGGACCAGTGGAACCAAATGCACGTGGAGTAGGATGGACGATAAATATGAAAAGCTGAATGTCGTGCAAAACTAACTTTGTTAGAATGGGAGTCGAGGCTAAAAATCAGTTGTAATTTCCAGGAAATGTGTGAAATTTAAGTCCATCCTGCAAAAGGAAGTCGTTGTCAACCATCTCAAAATTGGTGGAATTCATTCTCACAGAGATGAATCCTTACTAAGATGTCTACAGTTGCACATTTAAAAGTTTTTCTTCGATCATTTCTAATCGTATAAAAGTAACAACGATTTTACCCTATTACCGATAAATTATCTCCTTAATCGAAGAAGTTACTAACACTTGAAAATCAGCCCTAACCTTCTCATATCTATCCTTAAAAGTCACCGAGCGGCCTCAATACTGGTGAGATTTCACTCAAGGTTAAGTACATTCCAAACTCATAGCTTTTTCTATTTACTTACAACATAACTCTTGAATGTTACGAAGAGGATGTGGCGTCACTAGTGTAGAATAGGTAAAATTAGGTACTAAGTAGATATATTCTTACATTCAAGCAAAAAGGCAAGTTCAGGTCTGTAGGCAACGCTCAATCACTTACGGTGAAGCTGGAAGGACATTTTGAATATGTTCCTTCCTGGGATTCGTGAATCCCAGGGTTGATTTGTAAGGTAGTGTGCAAGCAAGGAGGAAAACCCCTGGTAGAGCACTGTGGGAGAGTGTTACACCCACAGTCAGGGGCCTTGCATCAAACACACAAGTACATGTTTGCTCGAGGCACTGCAGGTGAAGCTGGACGTTCTAGCTCGCCCTCCCAACTGAGCAGGCGCCTACCCCTCAGCTTTCAAGCTTAGCCTTCCACCCTGGATTGTCAACCACGGCCACCAAGAAGCCGACCCCGCTTTTGGGTCAGTTGCCTGGGGCTCCCCCCACTCGTGGTACCGATTTTGTGTATGAAATTCACCAGCAAACTGGGTATCCCAAACACCAGATCGGTCGTAGGCCCGCTACAGGGAATCGGACCCTGGTGCCTCTTAATCCTCAACCCCATCTAGCGAGGTCCAATCATTATGGATGATCGAGGATGGGAGACTATGGGTGGCTACTCACCGCCTCTGGCTAGACACCACCCAAGTACTACGGCACCTGGAGCTGGAACGACAATATAAAGTTACAAAATTACTAACATCGAGTCTTGCCTTGTTTCCCCATAACTCTCTGAAGCTCACTGCTCACGCCCCGGTATGATTATGAGTATGTAATCAAAATTGTTTTAAACAATTGAGCAAAATAGTTGTTTCAAATTTAGTAAGATAGCAACGTTAAAGAAATGAAGTATGGAACTGTTACCTGCTTCTTATTCCTTCTATTTTAGATCGGTTTCTTATGCTTGATCGAAGTAACCAACAGAATATGTTGTTTGAAAAATGATATGGGTTTTGTTTTGAACGTTCTACTCCCAGTCATGCAATTTTTGTTCATTCTTCTAGCATGTTAACTTCTGTTCTTCCTGCGCCAGTGATGCGTCACCAACAGATGAGATCCAGCAGAAAAAACTTTAATTTACCTTACTGAATAAGCTTCTATTTAAGATTTGTACGTAAATCATCAGAACCAGGGATGCAACTCTCTCTTGTGCGTAAATTTATTGAC
The DNA here is from genome assembly GCA_031894815.1 of Creontiades dilutus. Taxonomy (NCBI): domain Eukaryota; kingdom Metazoa; phylum Arthropoda; class Insecta; order Hemiptera; family Miridae; genus Creontiades; species Creontiades dilutus. The sequence goes on from JAVIWC010000184.1 coordinate 603,501, forward strand.
CACTGATGTTCTTGGAATGATTGGGTAAAAAAGGAAACACTTTCTTTCGAGTTTTATTTATTAACACAGAGCTGTTTAATTTTACTCAATACATTGTTCACTGTCATGTTAACAACAGGGAGCGTAATCTATCCCAGAAATCAATAATTCCTCGGGGCCATTTGCATCTTCGAATAATAATGAGTACATTACATTGAAAATCAAGTCAGTCAAAATTGTTGATTCTAAAATGTGGGTCAAGTGAAAATGTCTGTTTAAAAAAATGTTTTGGTTGTCTTCTATATTACTGACCTTTCAGGACTAGGGCAATTTAATATATTAGGTAATATATATTAAAGGTGGAAGATTGACCATATAGTCAATACCAAACTCAACACAGGCTAAGTTAAACCTAAAATATACAGAAACGAGGTAGATGCAACAAGCCCATTACTGAGAAACTAAGTTACTATACTTTTAATCCTAGGCGCTACCTTATTATATAGCCATTGAAATGTTTCACAGAATATGTTTAGGTAAATACTTAATGGTCCAGACAAAACTATTTGCTATAACCAAAACTATCTTCAACTCGAGTTCCTAATGACAATTTCTTCCTTGAAGTAGGCCGTGTTAAGTTGTTTCGAGATTACTTGATGAACCAGTATTATATTCATTAGTATGTATAAAGTAAAGGGGTCTCGTTGCTACTTGACAGAAATTATCATCTTTTTGAAGAGATCATATTTGAATGAGTGGAGCCCTTCATCTCAATATCTGGAGAGTTGATTGACATGTATTCAAACTAAATATAAATAATTTCAGTATAACGTTTATTGTTGGTGCAACAAAAAATTAACGAAATTGAAAAACTGGCTGTTTCTTAGAACCGTTTCGTAAACCAACAGCAATCAACCTCCAGATTTTGAGGAGTTGGCCTACAACCTATACACTTCAGAACATATCTACATTACAATGAGTATATGTATGGTATCATACATTTATTATTTGAAAGAGTCATTCCAAATCGTACAAAATATAGCATTCACAGACGAGAAATTATACTTCGACAAAAGAAATCACTCTTTGGACGTTACAATTTACACTTGAGATCATGAATAGTAACAGCATCAGTTTTCTTGGGTCGACCAATTTTTCCAATTTCTACTTCGTGATGAGATTGAGGATTCGTAATTGACCCGACGAACGTGAACAAAGGGAATTGAAAATATTACTAATTGACCTTGAAAACTGGTCGCAGCAAAGTTAACGAGAAAATCAAATCTGAAAATTCGGTCGACCGCGAGTCAGTACGTTATTTCTAGAGTGACACATCAAAAGTTTTTTTTAACTTTGTGACTTTGTCTTTATTATAAAATTTGGGTTAATTCATAATCATTCGTACAAACTTACTCTACTATGCAGGAGGAAGTGGCTCAGAACCAACTCGGTAATGCGATTAGTAGGTGGAAGAGAATATTCATGTTTCTGGATTGATGATTAATGTCATGAATAGGAGCCGCTGGGCCCAATCTGAAATAAACTTAACTGTGATTGCTCTCTAAAAGGTTTTGAACTTCGACCTCCCCCCAGAAAGTAAGAAAATAAAACAAGTTCATATCTTGAATATCTGTTCGCTTTTGTCTCAATTCACTGGACCGAAATGTTGCTTTAACATTCCCGACGATGGTTCTACAATGCCAGTGCAACCAAGGATTTGAATTTCTTTAAACAGTAACTCAATAACAACCAATATGACGATAGTTTGCGTTAAATTTAAATATATTCGATTCAAATTGCTTGAAACCCGTTTGAGCCTCAAAGTAGAAGGAGGTCAAAGGTTGGATTACTGAGAAAAAATTGATGACTCACCTATGGATAACTAATTGAGTTTATTGAAATAAATTTTCTTTGTCAATTACGAATTGAAAAAAAAAGCGTAGAAGGAGGAAGAACTCTAAATAATACGAGTTGTGCCCAGGAAAATGATTAACAATTTTAATCATTTGCAGCGATTTTTAAACATTAATAAGCGGAGAATACAAACCAAAGTTAATTAAAAAAAAAAATCAATTTGATTCAAATGTAGAAAGTTCAGTTAACAGAAAATGAATTTTTTTCTATGGCCGTGCTAGAGGTGTGTAAACACTGGTCACCTGAGGGAGTAGACTCCCTGCAGGTCACTCAGTCCAAAGACAAGGTCAGTGGGAGAAGTTTACCAGTTCACTCCGTGAATGAATGGGACCTCTATTATCTTCGTGTACAGTCAGGGTTTGGTAGATGACAGACGTCTACTGTGCTCCTTACATGAGTAACTCTGAGTAAAACAATGATATGTACCAAAACGAGGTAATTTTCCGAGTCCTCATGAATAAACTTTATTTGAATAGTAGAATCTGGTGTAAAGGACTGGCGACCTGCCCAGGTTGTTAGGTGGGGAGAGTGAACGGTTATCTCGAGCCAAGACCCCTCAGCAAGAAACGTTTGCGACCTACAGGCCTCGAACTTCACTTGCCACGAAAAGTTTGCGACCGTCTGAGTAGTTCGAATGTCGGCCACGGGGAGCAATGCAGTCTTGTGATGAACTGCAGGTCTTCCTTCCGCAGGTCATTTGGGACAAGTTCACTTGAAAGAGAAGTTCTTTGAGACAAGGTCACTCACTCACTACCCACCTCTAGGCCGTGCCCAATTTTATTTTAGAGAAGTAGAGTAGAGGCAATTATAACTCTGAATAAGATTTGCGAATCAGAAAATGTGAACTTTGTTGGATAATGGCTTATTAAGGTCCATCCAGCTTGGCAATGATTCTCTTCAAACGGGGTTCAGGTTACAGAACAGGAGCAATTTGGCTTCAAGAAACCACTATTTCACTGTGAAGAATAATATAAACGGGTTTGCAGCGCCTCGACACCTCAATAAAGGTATAATTGTTTTTTAAAGGAAAAGTTTAAAGAATTCACTTGTTTTAGGTTAATCAAATGGCTACTTATCCAAAACTGCACGTTTGAATCAACTGAATGTACAACTGATGTTCGTAAGCTTTATAAAACTGAGCCGGTACCACTTCCCGAAATTGCGTAGAAAACAAGTGCAGGTCAAACCAACAGTCAACAAATAAATACTAGATTACATATTATACACGTATACAGACACATACATTACACAAGCCATTTCGGCACATCATGAACATTGTGTACGAATAGCGTAACAATCTGTGTCCTCTTTACTAACAGATAGAGAAAAGATTTATTTAATTTACATAGTACAGTGATACACCAAAAGCGCGGTGTTTCGAAACCTGTTAGGCTTTATAATAAATTATACTTAGGCGCAAAAGACATTCCATTTAGATGGGTTAAGTAGGGTTGAAAATGAAATATCGGTTCGGTTTTGTCCCTATTACATATTTTAATATGCAGTAGTTTGCAATGAAAACCATAAACTGACGACGATCATCAGAGGTTCGAATTAATTATCGAACCTACATACCGTATATTGTCTTTTTGAGTATAAAGTGTAATGCAATTTAAAAAAAGCCCCCGACCCCCGGATCCTTACTGCTTAAAGCCTGCGGCTGAAATGAAAAAACCTGGAACATGCTTTAACCATGCTATTTTTGCGGTTTTCCTTTCGCTAATTTCTTATTATTCTACTGGTTTCAATTCGCTATTTTCGTGTCTGCTATTTTGGCTTTATCTATGTGACGGATGTGTCAACATTACTGATCTCCATGGTCTACTGACTAAAATATATCCATCGTAGTAATGCTATTCAACTTATTATGTAAATGAGGACGCGCAGCTAAGGTTCCCTATAAAGCGGGGATGGGACATCGATATCGAAATATCGATGTTTGGCTTCAATATTACGATGTTTTGCCATCGATGCCACACATTCGATGATATCGATGTATCCATGTTTTGGCTCCGATAACATCGGTTTGATTTACTCTTCAATCACTGAAAAAATTCCATCTAGTTCTTTCAACTGCTCTGGCATTAGCGAATTTTCAAAGAAAAAAAAACTATTGTTCTCGGTCGAAAATATTTTCAAAAAATATTTGCACCAAAATCCGTCTCAAAGCTTTCTAAATCCACTGTCAAAAGGCACCAAAACTCATTCCAGACGATAACTCTCGATAGAATTGAGAGAGAAAGCTCAAATTTGCACAAAAAATCTATCTAAGGTTTCAAAAGGCCAAGTTTGAAGATGGGCATACTCGCCTCACTCAAAGGAGAGATTTGGGGCATTTCAAATGGGCGAAAATTACCCAAAAATCCTCAAGTAGGTGACTCTCTTTCATATAGGTTTTGTGAACTATCACACGATGGTGAAATCGGATTGGAGATATCTCAATCCGTTCTAACTAGAACAGTTTGAAGATGATAAAACAAGGTAGGTGGGCAAAATGGGGAAAACAATTATGAGATTCTTCAGCTTTCAAAAATTTTCAAATTAAAATGAGGTATCACAAGTCAGAATTTAAATTGTTTTTTGCGTAATTTTTCCTCATCCAAACTAGTTTGAAAATTTGCTCATTTCGTCATGCTACTTGACTGGAACTTTTTACCATCTTCTTCAGCGTATAAATACCTTTAACAAGAGGAATCATTTGTCACAAAATAAAACTGTTGATTTTGCATGAATATTCCTCATAAAAACCGTGTGATAAGGATGCTGTCAACTGATAAGGACACGGATATCGATATTTTTACCCGATATTGGGCGACATATCGATGCCAACACTCCAACATCGATATCAATATCGATGTTTTGTCTCGATGTCCTATCCCTACTATAAAGGATTATAGCGCTCACCACTAACTTCCGTAAAAGGAAGTACATTATTCTTATCATATGTAATATTTCGCGACACCCTCCTGCGTTCCCCTTTTTGGCTAGTTAATCCAAAGCTATAGCATGTTCCATTGTAAAAAGGACTCTTAAAATGATAGACGGATGGGAACCGAACCAAAATTAACATCTTAACCAGTTACAGACTGTATACAGTACATTATCGTTTACACATTGAATGGGCTGTAACAACCACAGCCAATATGATTCTATACCTACAAGAAAACATTTTATTATTGTACAGTTTGCTCGCATATCACATAGGTAATTTATGAAGCATGCAACGATTTTTGAAAAATAAATTCTATAAGGATTTTTCGTTGGCATATATGGTGCTGAATACAATTTTAACAGCAGATAGTTCATTACCCTGTCATGATCTGCTTACAATATATATATATAAATGAGCGTGAGTTATTTGAGAGTTCCCGACACAAGCTTAATGAGTTGGTACTAGTTGTTCAACTCTACCAAATTGATTGCTAAACATTATTACAGTTATTGAAGCATTGTTACTTCAAAATAACACAGAAGCAGCAATGATTAGTAATAATGAACTAAATATTAGATCATAGATTAGTAATCCTTGAAAAAAAATAACATTGATCATTAGTTTGAGTAGATGGTCAAGTACCAGCAATTCTATGCAAATAAAACAAAATAAAGATGGTATGACTTGGCCAATTCAACCATTTAGATGCAACTAAATCCACTGATTATCAGGTCTACAGCCCTGAAGCCCTAATCGGCATGTCGAATTGAAGGCAATCCATACTGGTTGGTAAATTATATTTCAAGAGGATGTTATTATGGTGATAAATCTTAGCAATTTCAAGCACGAAAGAAGAGGAAAATTTATTTTCATTAATCACTTCAAGTGTTGACGAAATTTGAACATATATTACCTAGGTACCTATTGTTAAGGTCAAGAATAAAGCGTAACAAATAGCTTTCTGGAGGAAAGAATGATACCTAATGCCTGAGGAGGGAGCTAATCCTGGTCTTCAAACGGTATGTAAACATTGCTAATGAATTCATTCATAGCTCTGTGCGTAAGGTTTTTCTTATGGGTGAACTATAACTACACAACTAGAAAATTTGGCATCATTCTTTTTCAGAAGACTTTATGGGAGCAAGAGATTAGAAATTTGTTTCTCAATTGTAACCTTGAGGTCTGAACACAACTCTCAAACTAACCTCAAGCCTACCCGGTATCCATGTATTCCGTCAAACGTCTGAACCCACAGCTAACGTGATACTTTTAGCTTAAAATTTTCAGCAGCTCCTCTGAATGTTTTGAATTTTAATTGTCTTATAGTCCTATTAAGTGATTAAGCTTATTTTTAGAGAAAAAACAACATATTTCTGGGAGATCAAAATGTAGTTTAGTCCTTCTTCAAGTGGGAATCCATTAACTTTCCGTTCTTATTATCATTCTATTTAATAAGTTTTCGGGGGTTACATAATTCTTCCTTGATGAAAGAAACATGGCGTGGTCCTTGAAGTTGAGCTCACGTAATAATAACTTCATGTTTGAAGTGTTTTACTGATGTACAACTCTTGAAAACATTACCGCAAGTTGATTATCTGTGATTAATTAGACATTCCAATCTTTCTAATTCAAGCAATTTGCTTCTCGCGTGAGAGTGGGAATTTTCAAGATTAATTTCTAGATGGATTAGAAGTTATCTCAAACGATAACTGACAAGCGTTAGGTAACTTTACAGTACTGGTAGGTTACTTAATAGTTGACACACGAAGTATACTACCAACAAGGTTTCGCAATTATAAGTTGGTTTTGAGCTCTGAAAACATAGTTAATTGTTTTCCCCTTTCAGGAACGTTTAACTGAAGTGACTGTGACTGACAAAGGCCTATTGTGACATTAAAAATTACATTAGTTTGGTTTTCAAGTAACTGTATAATCAAATATATCCACGTATGTGAGGATTCTTCCAACATAACTATGAATCAAGACTTCGTAAACGAGAACAGCAAGAAAAAGGGATTGAAGCATTTATAGACAGGAACGACACCTTTCATAACAGCTTTAAAGTTAGGGAAAACTAACTTACAGTCCTAAGTTCGGATTTATTAAGAACGTTTTTCAAAATCATTGTTGGTTCCAGAAAAATATTCCATAGCAATAGTAGTTCATTTTGAGAACATTCAATATTTACATATTCGATACATATTGTAAAACATCTACGGGGTTTCTTGGGCAAATCATATTGTCTCTAATCATGATAGGCAGGCCTCCATTTTGAGAGAACACCCTCATGAAGGAAATCATCAAATAGACTAATAGGCAGTAAATACCTTATATTCGACACCAAATTCTAACAAATAAGATAGGTATGCACAGATGATTCAAAGGAAAACATCTTGCATAATGAAGGAAGCCCAACTTTTGTCTCTTCAAGTAAGAAAAATAGGATTTCGAAAAATCACTTGAAGGGCAACAATGAACAAAATAATTTCTCAATCAATGGTTTTCAGACTCAAAAATCTAGAGGCTACATCAAGTCTCCGTCTAACTAGCAGATATCACTCTTTCATTACATCATTGAAGATCATTTTATTAATCCCTAATGTTTATCTAATGCAACGCCCCATGGTCGAGATCAAGAGATTTAAATGTCATTTACAGAATGTCTTGTCAGAATTCAAGTAGCCTTTTTGGGTTAATAAGAGGTTCGTTCCAAGAGGTAGTTAGAACGGATTAATTGAAGTAATCTAAAATAATCACGTTGGAAATAATCTATTTAAGATAATCACTAAGAAATAAATAAAACATGAAATAGCAGGGGAAATTAAGATCTAAAAACTGGCCCGGTCGTCTCTAGAGGTTAAGAGGGGGTGATTGGCCAATGAGTGGGTACCTTAACAGGACTAATTAAAGTTGCCTATTAACATAGCACACCCGTTTAACTGCACCACACCAGATTCAAACAAAATCCAGTGGGAACATTTACATGTTGGATGTCTGTGGACTGAACATTAAAGTGCCGATTATTAACATCCCTCGGAACGAATCTATTAGTGTATGGCAAATATATATTTAAATAAGGTTGTTTGTACTACGTAACAAAGACTTTAGGATTCTTGAAAAAATTTCATGATTTAACAATCTGAAATTGTAACGATTTACCACCTAGTACAATTAAGCATCTAAATACATATTTCATCATTAACCAAACATTCCGCTTTCTATACTCAACGGCAATGTGGGCAATGTATGAAACTTTTCAACTTAACAATTCATTCTACCTATTTTGTTGAACAAAGGAACAATAATTTTCATTGATGAACTACATATCTTTATGGCATATCTCATATTCATGGTTGATGATGGCAATAACGTATCTCAATAGTATCTCGCCGTTTTCACAAAATATGGGGCTTACAGTATTTCAATTAGATTAACAACTTGATACACAATACACGTTTCACTATAATTACCTTCCTATCACTACCTACATTCCTAATCACCTTGTTGATTCCACATCGTGATTTCTCTACTCAACTTTTACCAGGTACACAAATAACATAGATATCACTATTACCAACAACACTTTGTTTTCAATTCGAGCCAGAAAACGAACAGTCTCCTGAGACTAGAGTAAATTCGAAGTGAGGTGTGAGTAACACAAAACTGTACCGACGCAAAGTGGTAACTATTGCTAATCTAGGAGGACTAAAGTCTGGGAGCCACAAAATTCCCTAAATTGGATATAAATTATGTAAATTATATCCTCCAGGTATTTTAAAAGATTTCTAGCATTTTTTAAATTCTTCAATTTTTAAATATAAAAATTACAATAGTACTCTATATTTACAGGGTGTCTAACATTTATTGAATCAGCCATTTATGTCCGTTGTGCTGGCTTCTAGAAGAAAATTCAAACGGTAAACCCCCACAATTTTTTACAAGGAATTCAAATATCACATTTTCGCGGATAGCGCATCGCGACTTCACGTACGGTTGGCTTTTCCAATGGTAACCTTGATTTTTAATTTCAGGTTTTGATTCAAAGCAACATTTTATGGAATTTCGATTACCTGACTCGACTGTTTTGGCAATGGGCAAACCGCTTGGCGAGCACTCAAAATTACGCAACCTTTAAGTTTAAGGAAGCACTTCTACTTACTGGTCCGGTTGAGGTCCATGATGACCCGAAGATGAACAGCACTTGAACCAAACTGAATAAGTCATTCTGTTCGCATTACAGAAATGATATAGGCGGGGGTGAAACTGCACTTTGTCAAATCAAGTTTTTTGCACATTGTTCAATCGCAAAAAGGGGCTTTTCTTCAAAGATAATCCGATCTCCGGACCACACAACTATTCCTCTGAAGGTGCGGGAAAAAACTAAAGCAGAAGATTGACTCAAGTCCACCAAGATTGGCCGAAGTTACAACAGTGCGACGTTCGAGAGAGATATGGACCATCCTTGTCAAAACGTGAAATTCGACTCCCTTTTTAGTCCCAAAATGAAACTTGTCGGAGAAGCTCAGTTTTTTTTTCAAGTTGTTTCGATGAAGTAATGACGATTTACGGGTTACTGAAACTAATATCCTTCCACAACAGCAACATGCCAATCAACTCAGGTTCATGAATGAATTCAGGAGTCATTATAAACACCATTATTTATTAAACTTGCCCAAAAAAAATCTGTGTGAAAATGACAATTATATAAATACGCAATGAGTTTACTCTGTTAAATTGTCGTGTCCTAATTGTACTAAGAAATATCTACAATTGACAAAAACGGTCAAAGATTCATCTGTTAACGAGCAAACTTAATGGACATGCGATTTCACGTTTTTTCATGAATGGCCCATATACACGCTGTTTTCTTTTACATATATGGTGTCCACGGATCTGACAAATTAATTAAATTCTGATTTGAAACTCCTGGACCATGAATGCCACTGCTATGTACAGTGAAGGGGGAGGAGTTTTTATCTTAGGAAAATACAACGAAAATCAATAACAAATTATAATGATTAATACATGAATATTGGATACAGTTTGCAACGGATGATACTTCGATTAATAGTTGAAATCGATCAATGTAGTGCATATTCTTTCGATGTAGAAATAGACTCTGTGTTGTTATTCAAAATTGGTTAATTTTATAACTTAAATTATCGGTTTTGACTGTAACTATTTCCAGGGCGGATTCAACATACCAAGGTCAGTAGATGTAACGCTCACGCCTTACATCTACTACCCCCTTGATTTATCCGGAAAATACCAGTTAAATTTATTCGAACTGAACCTAACAATTTCCAACAAAAATAAAATGTCTTTCATTGATCTGTCGAGTGATGGGAAAGTAAAACAAACAATTGAATTACTTGTAAAGAAAGAAGACTGCTGTGCAGAGGAGGAGAGCCACTACAGGGAGCAAAACCGAAAGAGGTAGGAGGAATCTGATTCTATATCACCAAGACACTCCTTGGACATTCACTGACGTTCCAGGCGTGACTGACTTGGGCAACCGACTGATCTGAAACTGTAAAATCACTTATTAGTCTCATGCACAACTCAAATAGTTTTGAAGTTATGAATGATGTGATCTAGCCCTACTATGTAGTAGTTAGGCACATTGATATAGTCAAGAACTTGAATAACTATTAAAACATCATCTATAAGTCAATCCTTGCTAAGTCTATACAAGATATTTTATTAGACTAGAGTCTAATTCATCACATAGGTAACTTTGTACGTACCAATCTAAATTTTAAAAAATTTCACTAATGCGCAAAATGTTAACAATTGATTTAGAACACACAAATGGACGTACACTGACATTCAGCTATAGTTATCATTAAATAATAACTTACTTTGGGAGATGATATATTTGATGAAATGAAGCCGATCGCCATACTTTGCGTCGTATGAGCCCAAGCTAACTCACCACCTCCTTCTGGATCCTTCTTCACTGCTAGAACTCCACAAAGTTTAGACGATCCCATAGTTAGATACTTTGATTCTGTAAATAGATCATATACTAATCATAAGAAACAAAATATGTCGAGCTCATAAATGTTAAAGCAGTAATGGGCAATTTAATTATTATCAGGGTTTCAATTCAATTCAATTCAAATTTCAATTCAATTATCAGGATTTAAGAATTAGCTGTTTCCTCCATAGTGTGAGAAAATATCTTGAATAAAATATCTAAAAAACTTAACTTCTAATAAATCTTGAAGAAATTAATGTTGTGAGGATTCATTGATTGATAACTTTTAATCTTTAATTAATTAAATTTAACGAAACTAGAAAACTAAACTTGAATAAATCTTAAAGAAAATATCTTAAATTGGGTAATATTTCAGAGAATAGCATTAGGATGAAAATCGGATGATGCAAGTCCATTGGAGAAACATGGCTCTGAGTTTTCGTCTCTACAAAGTTTTTCTTGTCGAAAATTGTAATTTTCTGAATGAACAACGAAGAACTACATAGCTGATCAATAGTATATCTTTTGTTTGCAGATTAAAAGGAATAAATGCATAAATTAACTCATGACTAAGTTTAATGAGCATCATTGGGTCATTTATCGCATACTCAACTAAGACTTCTGGTTTATTCAGGGACTGGTAGTATTCAAGGATCATTACATAGATCCCTAGCCGTTACATAGATGCCTATCTGTACAAACCTAAGAATATTTTAGTGATGGTCTGCACAAGGGTGGTTGCAAGATCATTGGACGATATGATGGCTTTTGCCACCTCCTTGCAGAGACTAGTTCGGAGAAGATCTTCCCCAGTCCCCGAAACTGTGACAGCGACAGGACCTTCCGCCCAGCAACCAGCCCCAAGCACTCCCGCCTGTTGACAAAGTTTTGACACTTTCAAAACCTACAAACAGCTTGACATAAAAAATAATGATTGATATATGAGGAGCTTACTTTCAAACAGGCACATATCCATTCCGACAAAATGTTCAGGAAGTGAAAAAAACGATTTGCAGATTAATGGAGATTGTTTTTTTTTTTTTGCAGTGTGAGAAGGCACAGATAAAGATGCCTCAGAATATGAATCAATTTTCTCCAAAACACGAGGCTGTATTTTCACTTTGGAAATGTGCCCTTTTGATCAAAACTCATGGATTTATGCCTTTTTGAGAACAAAAGAATTCATTCTCCATTCTGTAGGTATTATTGAAAACTTTTCCTGACTCCATATTTCCATTTGTCACGTCTGCCATCTATCGAGTCTAGTGTAAATATTCAACGTCAAGACGAAGGCACAATGCTTCTTTTTGGATATGTGCCTTTTTGAAAACCCACGACTTATCGCCCGACGAAATTCAGAGGATATGTGCCATTTGGATTGCAAGGCACTGAGAAAATGTAGGGGACGGATTTGTTACCTTTTGATGCAAACACATAACTTTGGCCCCGGAATTGACGTGGATGTGTTCTGTTTTGTTCAGAAATGATAGGGGGATCTGATTCAACTCATATTCAGAGATAGAAAATTGAGAAAAAAGCATTTTCTCCCAGATTTGGATATGTGCCTTTTTGAAAGTAAGCTCCTCATATGCCATTTTCTGTCCATTGAGTTTCTGACTCTTTTCATTTACTTTCTATGTTTTTTCTTAACATTCGCATACCTAAATAATGGTATTCTGTCTGGTACCATGAATGAAAAAAATTAAAAACTTAAATTTAAAACAGTACAATGTTTCATAGTTTTAAACTGTTTGTTGTGCTGTCTAACTAGGTATGTCGTCAAGAAGTGGAATATAATCGTGAATGACATTAGAATATTACAACATAATATTGTTACACAGACCAGTAGGAGGTATGAAAGTACTACATCTTTGCGTATTTGCAGAGTTTTTTTTTCTAACAGATTTTAAAAACTGATTTTTTGCTCAATAATTCGCTCTTCCAGAATTCTAATGATTCTCGAATGTCTGTAACTGGGTGTAAACTACTGCTAATTTGTAGGTTCTTAACAAGTAACAGAAAAGTAAAGGTTCAAAGTTGTGAATCAGTATTTGATTCAAAATAATGTAGGAATCTCAATCGAAACATAGATAAGCAGTGTATGCCCAATTCAAAGTTAACCATTCTGTTTTAAATTCCGCCAGAAATCATTGGTCAACAAAAGCTGGGCTCTTGTAGCTAGCCGAAAACACCATTAGATCATTTCATCACCCACAAATGGTTACCTAAGATATCATTGAATTCAGTTTGAATTTAAGGCAGTATGTAGCATCCTTTCTTCAACAAAGGAGAACTTCAAAGCATTCCAATAGCAGTTTAATTCCACAAAGATAATAAGGGCATGCGTTCAAAAATCTCCGCTACAAATAACCAGACATCACACCTGTCCCACTCGCCCTGGTAATTTGATGAGAACTCCACCACTCGAACAGGACGCGGCTGATTCACCATTCATGTCCACAGCAACTGCTCCAACTGTATCGAGCTTTTGATCGCCCTCAGCGTCATTGTCCATTTTATGTTTTTTGGATTGATCGCTACAACCTTCTATGGTGAAAATTGGGATTGGATTTTGGGGCTCAATTACTGGAGGGGTCTGAAATAACAAAAATGAAATAAAATGTAATGGACGAAAACAATCAAAGATTTCTCAATTCACTCATTAGCCTAACATTACCAAAATATTATAATAATAACTTGGTTTTATGAAAAAATTAAGAGTAAAGTATGAAAACGAAAAAAGTTGAATATGAGACAATACTTCCTGTTTTCAAAGCGGAATAGGTACATATTTTAAAACCTACAAAACAAATTTTGAGTGGGTTAAATGATGTTTTCTCAGCCGAAACCAAATTTGATTAATGAAAATAAATTGGTACAACAAAAAACTATTCTAGCTCACAAATGCTTCGACCAAATTCCAAGGTTGATCTAATCACTAGATGACTATGGCCAACAGCACTACGGTGGTAACATTTGAAGCATAGTCTCACCAGGAAAAGCTTAGATTAGACTTCACAACTAGAATCAATTACAACGGAAGGAATCATTCTGACCAATTGAGAGAGATGGTCAATTTTTGACCTAACCGCATTAGAATGTTGACATTTTAAGGAGCCTCTTCAAGATACGTGAAATCGAATTAGAACGTGTAGTGACGCCAATTATTTTCCGAATTGATCAAGGATGTTTCACTAATGTATGGCGACTAAGGATTTTCAACCCTAAAAGTTGACCAGTTAGGATTAATTTAATGTGATACTAACGTACATTTGAGTTTTCAAGCTAAATTTCGATGTCTTGGACGCTAGAATTAGAAACGGAGAAGAAAACCAAGTATTACCTAGGTAGGGACAAAATCATTCGCGTTGGAAATTAATGTAATCCGTAGTTTTTCCCGGAGTTTAAAATACTAAACTAAGTTTTGATCTTGTAACAAAAAAGCCAAAAATTCGTGGCCTTCAAACGCTCATAGTTTCCAACCAATACTTTCCAAATTACCCTTGGTAAATTGGGTTTTTTATGTAATTTCAATGAAAACAATTAAATTTATTATATAACAAATGATCAATTCATCGTGGGCAACTATCTACAGGTAAAAAACAGACAGCCTAGTATTTTTAGAGAAGCAGGAACCAGTAAAATTACAAAATTAGTATAATTTATTAGCGAAAATTGGTATGTAAGTAGTACAATCAATTGGACAATCGCCCAAGTGACTTTGTTTCAGAAAGCAGGAAAGCTTGGTCCAGGGGAGGAGGCTGCTGGCTAAGGCGGGTTTTATTGATCTCGTTGATAAAATGTAACGGAAGAGGAAAAAATTGAAGATTCGTCCAACTCCCCGGTTCAATCAAGTCAGTATAGGAGTTCAGCTGTATATTGAAATCCCACAGGGGTATGTTCAATAGGGTTGATGCATTCTAAGAAATGGATTACAACTTACCTTCATAGTTCTGAGGGGTAAAAGTAATGAATGAGCGTGTGCTGCTCCCTAGGTTGCGGGGGTGGAACTCCTATGATCAGCCACCCCACGGCCGCCCACGAGTTTGAGAACCAAAGAACAGCTCCTGTGTATGTAACAAGGATAGGAGCCGCTCTGCTAAATCTGGAACTAAGTTCTCTGGGGGTGATGGTTTTTAGGTGGGAGAGTCTTATGCAGGCAACTAAACAGTTGGTACGAGTATTTTCACTACCTTCCAAACACGTACCGAATAACTTTATTTGGACCACAGCTACAGTGGTTATTAATGGAAACTTTATGCAGGAAGATCCGTTGATAGAACATCACTGAGACAGTACTTAGGTGTATTAGATATCTGTCTATGTCACCTATTAGTGTTGACAGATATACCTAGTTAGGTAGTGGTATGAACGTCATGTAGCATGTGCTAAGTAGGTAACGTGCATTACTTAATAGGGAGAATCAGAAAATATTTTTGCAAAGGACTTGAGTTTTGTTTAGGTTAAGGACTTGAAGAAACTAAGAGAAGATCATTGACTAGCAACCATCATATAAGCATGAAGCAACAAAATTTTCGCGAACCAAAGTTTATGTGCATGCTCATGGGCTACTTTCGATTTAGTACAAACGAATAAATAGCCGACCATCTCAGTCCCAAGCAGGGGCAGCTATTGACAGGAGCACCCCCTGACAAAAATGAAAAAGGTACCTGATAATAATAATTAAAAATATAATATAATCATACTATTTTCTTTCTTGCAAGAAAGATGCCCAAAATAACACATATAAATAAACTAGGTAAGAAATAAAAAGTATAAATTGATATATATGTGTATAGTTAGTACAAACTGATATGTAAATAATAAAAACCTAATAACCTATGACATCATACTGATATAAGATACTTACCTGTGAATTTGTTTCTCTAACTAATTGATCATGATGACGTTGACGATGATTCAAATGAATTCGAAGAATGTCTAATACCAAAGAGATTATTGCCTATTTAAAATTAAGAAAATACGTGGTAAGAACTAAAAATTAACGTACATATTTTAGTATATAAACGATTTTTTAACTTGTTAAGGAGGTTCTTTTCTCTTATCATTATAGTGCACGACGACTGTATACACATGTACATAATATGTTATATGTACATATATGTTTTATTTTATTTATTTTCTTTCAAGCTGATGAAGCCCACGTTGCATGGGTGAAACGTTCACCGATCGAAACCATGACAATAAAGATGTTTTAAGAAATTGAAGAGCTCCAACAACTTATTCGAACGTTTTTTTTTTTTTTTTTTTTTGTAATATCTTTCAAATGTGTGCAAAATTGGTCAATTAAGCCCAAAATTGGTCAATTAAGCCCATATCAAAAGTTAGTTGAGGATATCTTATCGTTTTTTTTTTGTAATATCTTCCAAATGTGTGCAAAATTGGTCAATTAAGCCCATTTGAGTAAATGATGTTTGATAGATGTTACGCTCGCACTTGAGCAAAAAGCTAACAGTCATTAGGTAATGTCTTAGGTATTGTGTGCGTTTGGACCAGCGGCGGCTCCTAAGGAGACAGTAATGTGCATTTCTAAGCCAAATTCAATTTTCAACTACCAATATGCTAAGGAGATCAATCTTGTCCGCTTTCTCGGCTTCAAATCGTGAAACAACACAATCCCACATTTTAAAGAACTTCACTAGTACGTGTAAATACTAAAAAAAGAAGCAAATTTTTAAAAGAAAACCGTGACAATAAAGATGTTTTAAGAAAATGAAGAGCTCCAACTACTTATTCGATAAGAAAAATGGTCAAGCCACCAACTCACCAAAAAAAAAAAAAAAAAAAAAAAACGTTAAGATATCCTCAACTAACTATTGAATAATATAATTTTTTTAAATTTTAAAACTTAATGATCTAAGTAAGCATTGATTATATGAACAAGCTGCATTCGACACCCAACATCGTGGACGTTATTTTCTCGGCAAATTACTAAGATTCATAAAACAAAATGAAAATTCCAAAGCATTTGCCATAAATATCTCCACTTATTGACAAGGCGGGTAGAGAGGGAGGATGTTACCTTAACTGTGACTTCATAGCGTTCCAAAAGCACTGTTCTTAAATGTACAAAAGAACCGTTGTTTCCCACTATCATTCGACCTCCGCTTCCCATTCCAACGCCCCTCGCACGACTCGCAATCAGTTCCCCCAGTGATTGTGGCAGTGATACAAGATAACTGACCATTGCGATACCAGGCCAACCTTCCCAATGGCAATATTCACGCTAATTTTCACACCAATGATCTAAGCATGAACGCCTTACATAAGATTTCTTGTCTACCAAAGTAGTATATTCTTCCGTTCACTATTTCACTTTCCACGACTTAACTGGTGAGTTATCAAGCAGTTTCTATTTGTTTCTGCCATACTATTGTCCTTTCAATTCCATTCAAACGTTGATAAATCATCAATGTGTCCATCCATTGAATACTGAGCTTTCACATTTCAATCACCTCTTTTTCAAGTTTCTATAGGTTGGTACTATGTATATCGCTACCTTGAAGCGTATTTTTGGTCTTCGAGAAACCACAACTTATGAGGAAGTTTGACATGCGAAATGCACGATCTCAGTAGCGTATAGGCATCTAGTATGGGACCCAATAGAAATGCAAAACATCTGTCAGTGGTCCAAGCCCAACTTATTGATTTGAAATCAGGGGTGAAAATACGTTACACTGCTCAATCCAATGACGTCTTTACAAATTCAAATCTTTGCTTATTGATTTCACAAGTTGGTACGCAATCTCGTCCAATAATCGTTATCAAAGCATTCTGACTATCCATCATAAACATATTAATCATTAGATAAGTAATGATGATGTCACACGTAATTCCTGCCGTATAGCCTAACCATATGGGCGATTCTGGTGCACATATTCAAGTCCATCTGTGTGTCACAGTAGATGATATGCAAAATCAAGTTTTCTTCGTGAAAAAATAAAGCAACACAAAACAAAGGAAGGGTTCATTGGACAGCATGTATTGAACATAAAAAATTGCTCATTTTCACAACACAAAATCACGCAACAGATACCTAGTACAAGTTTCAGAATACACCTACACACTTTTTTTTTTACATTGAACTTTTTACTGTGGATTAGGGTTTGTGAGTGGAACACGTTTGGTAAATGCATGACCGCTTTTTAAATGACATTTTCCTATACAAACAAAGAATATTGACCATTTAGTGAAGTAACATCAGAGGCGGATGAAGCACATCATTGCAAAAATACTACTTACAATAATACAGTTAAAAAGTGGGGCGTCTAGGTTTACGGAATGCACACTCCAGATATTAGGAAAGTTAATTGAGTGGGATTAAAATTGCCACCAATAAAGGTAAGAGGCCAAATATACAACTGGTGTCACGAACATTCTACCCAGATGCACAACTCTAGTAATTAAGGGGCATTTTTCCCACGTCCCACCCCGGACCATTACACGGTGGAAGTCATGACCTTTATGTTATTTGTCGCTTCTCCTTTTAGCTCGGACGTCTGCTACCACAGCTCATTTCTGTCATACTTATTTTTCTTAGCCTGTCATGTCCGCACCATATACTTACTGCCACTGACAACCTGGCCATCCAAGATTAATGCACACTCATTGGGCTCGATGACAACGATATACGCCTCGGCAACCGCATCGTTCTGTAGACCATGAGCCTGCGGACACTGCTGCACCACGTGATACAGGGTCTCATTTTAAGCATGGCAAAAACTGTCCCACGACTACATTGAGATCACCTCACTGACGCGGCAGATTCACCCATCCGGGCCATTAAAACGTCGATAGTCGCAGGCCCAATGTCCCCTAAAACCCATTCCATTCAGAGAGAGGAAATGGAGGATTCCGAGCATCACCATCCATTGACCCTTGTAGCGCAGCAGCGATCAGCATAAGCTGGGTTTTTATGCATTTCGAGTTGCTCGTTTGCGTACACACTCTTACGGATATTTGTTTTTTGTGTGTTTATAGTAAAGAGCAAAACAATACGAAAGTCAGCTCTCAAGATTGTCAAGTACCTACCTGAAGCACAATTCTATAGAATGACTAGACGTGTGGATTTTTGTATGAGGCATTCATAGTCTATTAAGCTTGGTCTGTGATTCTTCTACGTTTGCTCTTAGCAGTTTTAGAAGGGATATGTCATTTTGAGAAATTACTCTCTACCATACATAAACTTTAAGATTTCCTCTATCAATTTCGTGTGAACCGTTCCCAACATTTAAGCACATGAATGTGAACTGAGATTTCAAATTGTTCTAACTGTAGTATATTTAGATGTTCTGTAGTTACATACAGTAGTATTGTATGAATTAAGGAGGTAATTAATTTAATAAGGTAGATGAATTTGAAGAAATTATTGATAACTAGAAAATAGGAAGACCAATTTTAAAACTCCAAACAGCAGTTTTATAGTGAAAGTCTAATGCACCAAAACTAAAAAGATTTTCTTTAAAATTGTTAATTCCGAGTGTATTAAAAAATTGTATTATTGTTGGTAGGTAATAGAAAAGAAATTAGGCTCAGGAATTTTTCAGCTGGCAGGATTTCATGTAACTGTAATGCTACTTTGTAACAACTTTTCAAAACCTTTTTTCCAACAATTTCTGGTGGTCTGGAAATTGGTTGCTTCATTAGTAATTGAACGCGTTAATCAATGAATAGAGTGGCATATTACTAAGGAAGTAAAATCATAGCGAATCCGGGTATAACAAAGTTAGCTGAAACTCAACAGAAGGTGTACTCATAGATGCCTTAAAGATTGTACATTCAATACTTTGTGGGCTACATGGCGCTCATTGAAGGTATGCACTAGATCGCCTTGCCATGCTGGGATGGACAGGAGCTATGAGCTCACTCCGGCCCTCGGAGTGTGTGCAAGATCAAGGCCAACAATTGGGACATAAAGACAGAAATATGCAGGAAACGTTACAACATATACAAAACAAGGACGTACGCATCCATCTATGAGACAAGGGGCTGGATCCCAATACAATGAATACTGGAAATGATTGCGCCCCTTACAGGCCTCTTCAGCTTGAAAAGGAAGTTATTTCTAATATTTAAGATAACCCCGTGAATGGGGTGGTAGGAAAGAAAACTAAACTTTTTTTTGTAACTTTCTTGCCGGTTGTGAAGGAGACTATAGCTAGAACCTAAATGCAATTGGAATGGAAATAATGAAATTCATAGAGGAAAATCTTGCCCCAATCTGCAGAATCCTAAAGAATTCCATGTTACAATCCAACTCCAATGTTTATCAGCAAGTTATAGCATGAGATGAATTCCTACAGTTTTCGTCTGGTTTCGATGACATTTATTTGGAAATGTGCATGTTGGGCTGTTGATGCTACCCAATTAGTTTCACTGTTTAGTGCTTATTCGCTAATATTTTTTCTCGCGGCCTAATAGAATTATTTTTTCAAAGTCGAAAGAGCCAATCAATCATCCCAAGTTGATTTCAATATGATCAATCATTAATATCTGCTGCACATGTACAAATGTGGAATCCTTGTAACAATCATTACTCCTATATTTTAGGGTTAAATCAGCGTAATCAATGGTTACAAATAGGGTTAAATCAATAATAAGGACAATTTTAGGGTTATATCAATAAATAAATCAAATAAATCATATATCGATTTCACGACTAGAAAATTGATGTAAATTAAGTAAACTTAACATCTAAAGGCATAGTTGTTTCCATGACCCGACGATCTCGATCACTTTCGAAGGGTAGTTGGGAAATCAATTTTTATTTGGTTAAATTGATTATATGATTTCAACCACGGATAGTACCGCTAGCAGTTGTTGCGCAAGCGCTTAAATGAAATCCAACCATGGGGACTGACTGTGGAATCTTGGAATATTTTATGAGAAATGTCAAAGATCTATACGATCATGTTTCGAATGCTGTGTATCACACTCAACTTGAAAGATGTCTTCTAGAATTCATCGGCTAGTTAACGGTTTTGAGATTGAATTTTGAACTGCCGAGTATAATAAAGAAAAAATTATACTATTATTCTTTTAATGACAAAGATTAGGGAATTAATAAATGTTGTAGTTACGTTTGATGATTGCTTTTGTATCTTCCATTTTAAATCGTTCTGTTTGTTCTGAACGTTGCAGTTTGTTGTTTTCATCTATGTATCTTTCTAGCTCATGGTACAAAATAACACCCATGGCATTAAGTTTTTCTTATAATTATTCACCCTGAACCGAAAGACGACATCAAAACAGCAGCATCAATTCCATGTCAACACAAACCAAAAGCGTTTAAGGATGTTTTAAATATTTCTTTACCTGCATAAACCCCAATCAACGCGGACCTTACACTATGTGCATGGAACGATTAATATGTCTTGTTGTGTTCCATTAATTCTAACGATGAAACCATGTGAAGCGAGAACGGATGGAAGAATAGTGGTCAGTGAAAATATATTTTAAAACATCCCTTTGGGGTCGATTGAAAATCACGCTTAGATTTCAGGCCCTTAACATCCTTTGCGTGATCTTTTATCCAAATTTTGCGCACATCATCCCAGTAGTTTGAGATATCTGCCGAATAGGTGCCTGATTCTATCGATTTGGGAAACTACTTATCACGAAACGAATCCACTTATTTTTAACGGAAAGGTGAAGAAGGATTACAGGTAGATCAAAAAGGTTCATTATTGGAAATAATGAAAGTAAAACGCGATATTTATATATGTTTCAGCGGTTAAAAAAAATATTATGAGGGTTTGCACTCATCTTCGAATAGGATTTAGCTTGAACGTTTTCAATACCTAAATCTAGCTCTTCTTGACGTAATTCAATCAATAAAGTTCCTATATTGAACATCATCAATCCAAATGATCGAACGTTTATTATTGGCTCCCTACTATTTGAAAAACAATTTATTCCTTTTTAAAATAAACTGCCGTAATTTCCATTATTCATTCTTTAATAAGCTTGAATCCAACTTACAGCGTAAAAACCGATCAATTGAACACAAACTCAAGTATGGTTGTAAACACTTTTGCTAGTCCTAAAGCAAGATCAAGGTTGAAAACATTAAATGATCCTGCCAAAATCAATAAAGGTCGAAAAATTAGTAAATTATTGTTAGAGTGCCGACATTAAAGTTTTGTTCAATGGGCGTTCCTTTTCAAATGCTATTACCGTTCACGTAGGGGGAGTATTTACGAAAGTGAGGTGAGATGGTTGCTGTCGTAGAATTTCAAATTTCCCGCGAAGGATCCATAGCGCAAGGATGTGTTGTAGAACTGAACTGGGGGAGAAAATGTGAAGTGATGCTGTTAAAGGCCAGGAAAGAGCCGTGAAATGTGTCACTGATGAATCTACTCTAGGACTTCTCAGGTAATTTTATCGCTGGACTGGCTCACAATTTAAGACTCCACGTCAAATGAAAATATTGAATTTATGGTGACAATGGTATTTGTATAACAAATGGATTTCCACGTTTCGATCAAAAAATGCCAACCATATGGAATCTTTTGAAATCGTCATGAAAACGTGTTTGTTTTTGGTAGATAAATATGTTTTTAAAATATTTATTTACTTTTTGTCTTCTAAAGTTATTTATTTTTTTATTGGGTGCAATGAATTTCCGTACTGACGACTCAAGAGAGTTCAACGGTGGGAGGAGTCGGGCGGAATCGGTAGTGATGCCTACCTAGTGACCCAGATTAAGACGGGGAATCTATTGATCTGCGGGGGGTCTGGGAGAGCAACCTCCCACCACTGTTCACTCCTCAGTAACCTGGTCTTTACTATAAGATCCGCGTTCACTAGTATTCTTGCGTGTACATCAGACAAAGTTGTCCTCTCCAAAGGCCATAACGCCTAGCGTCAAGTCCCTTTTGCTGTCCTTAGGGAGCCGGTGGCGCAGACGACGAAGGGGTCAGGTAGAGCGGCCGTGGGCACCTGGGTCCGGGATGGCCATGGGCAAGAGCTTCCGGGTCCTGGAGAGGGAGATCCCCGGCGCACCGTACTCCCTTCTCATCGAACAGAGGAACAGGGACTCCTGCCTCCTCATCGAGTCGGACGCCATCATCGCTCTGTCTTCGGCGGAGAAAGAGGCCATCAAACGAGGCTATTCCAAGGTCCTGGACGCCTATGGGTCACTCGGTATACTACAGGTGATCACTCATTGATTATCAATAAATAATCATTTCTTAATGAAGAATTGTGACATCTTCTTTTCAAATAAAAGAGTCCAGACCTTTCCAAGAAACTGTTATCCATCTATTTCTCCATTTCTAAATCTTTTAAAGCTAAAGTCATATCAATATTCACATAGAAGTATAAGCAGTCAAACAAGGATACAGTTGAGCCATTTTTCACGAAGTTCGAGATGATTTCTCAACATTCGCGCACTTGATAAAAACTCAGTAGCTAATGGTACAGCATTTTGTCTCATTTTGCGTCGACCACTTTATTATTGAATAATGGTGATTTTGGAATTTTTTCTTCAAAATCGGTGTTTCGTATACACTCTTTGCTGAAACATATAACTTTTCTCATGTTCACGGCAACAAAAACGGACAAGAATATACTACCAAAAACGTCTGCTTTCAGCATTAACAGGTAAACATTTGCACCTTTCCCAATTCCTCCCTTCGTAATGCCGTCCAGACAGTTTTGCGCCTTCAAAAAAGGAAAACTGTAATAGATTGAAAAGTTGCTTTCGGGGATTATGTGGAATTCAAGCGCTTCAAAATTCCGGTCCAATGAGTATAACTTTTCATTTTGATGTAGAAACGAAATACACGAATTTTAAAAACCGCGGAGCTTCGTGCCTTGTCTGATTTCCAGTCCTAAGGACCCGCGGACCTATGGCTAAATTCAATGAAAATATAACATGCACACGAGTACTTACATGTATGACATTTCTACACAGGTAAATATAGTCATCACTAATAGTTGTGATGTTGCCGTAGTGATTTGCCAAACACCACGTAACATTGTTAACTAACCACATTATTGGATTAGCCACTCGTAAGTAAATGAAACTACGGGCTACAAATGCGATATAATTCGGGAGCTTCCCAACGAATGGTTTACGATTTCTGTACGATGAAAATTGCGGAAGTTCCATTTCCCTGAAAACGGCTCTATTGTACGCGGAAGTCATTTAAACAATTTCGTGGCGCAATTTAGTAACGTTTTGCCCGAAAGCATATTCCATGCGCTCTCTCTCACAAAGAAAAGTCTGCCTAGTTGTTGACGTATCAGGTTTCGCAAAGGTCGTGTTATAGGATTGTCTGTTAAGTAGAAATTTCCCGCTCCGACCCAGATTTCTTGAGTAGCTACCAATTCCCAGCTGAAAATTCGCATTTTTACCTAGCGGTCCTCCATAGGCCTGAGGGACGTAAGCGGATTTTCTTCTGATCGTAGTGTACCAACTAAATTAATTAATTTACTGAATAAGCCAGATCGCAATTGTAAATCAATACATGTGCAGATTAAGATTAAACTACCCCTTCTGTAAAAACTACATTCGAGACTTTCCCTCGTAGTCATTAAGTTTGGAAAACTTGCATAAAGGCTACAGAATTTTAAATAATAAATGAACAATCAGATTTTAATATAAATCACCACGGTTCTTTGGCGTTCACAAGCTGGAACATGACATTTGACTTGAAATATCCTGGACTTTCATCACCATAACTATAATATGTTGAAACTTATCGATACCCGTGAAGAATTCGGAATGCTTTGAAAATATTTGCTTGCCTAAATATTCTTGGGGAAATTTTATTTATCGCGCTAAATACATGTAGATATATCTAACTACTCTGAGTCCCTAAGTAATTACTCTTTTAGCAGATTTCTTTAACACTTGTAAAATGAGGAAATGACTCGTTCAACTTGAAGCTTTTCTGCATTTTAATGAACTGATGTAATTTTTTTTTTTTTTTTAAGGTGAATGTCGGCCTGGATTTAGTAAGCTACCTTGTAATGATCACCGGCTGTATATCATTGGGGAAAATCGCTGAGACAGAAATTTTTCGAATAACGCAAACGTCCTTTCTCTCGACAAGGAAACAGCACCAGGATGACGAGCACGTCTCCGAAGTTAAAAAGCTGCTGAACTCCGGAACGTTTTATTTCTCCTGGTCCGGATCAGGTGGGTATTTATATTTACATTTCTTATCTGTAGCATGAGATACCTATTTATACGCGACGTGGAACATTTTCCTCCTCTGGATGTAGTCAATTGCGCATTTTCATTAAAGTAACCGTGGTCTGACACATCTCTTATGACTACAAATATTTAAAACATCCTTACGCGAAGCGGAAGGAGAAAAAAGACCCCTGTAACGTTTCTTTCAGTGATAAGTTAACTAATCGAGGGGGGCTACGATGCAGACTGCGTCATTGAAATTCTGGGGGGGGTTCCAACAAAATTTTTGGGGGGGTACAATTGATTGAAACAGTGTTTCACGTGACGACATTGAAAAATATAATACACCACTATATAGGACATAAATAATGATGAACCTCGTAATTAATTTAGGTATGGTTTGTTTTTCTGTTTGAAAATGTATGAATGGCAATTACAATGCTAGAATATTGTCCGACTGGGTTTGAATTTTTTCAATATTGTTATAAATCTTCTTTTAGTTTTAGATAAAATAAGGGGTGCTTACGAGTATTTTTTACATTTTTGGTAAGTGGAGGGGGTAACAACTTACAGGGGGGGCTGGTTCTAAGTTTGGAGGAGGGGGGGGGGGGGCTGACTATCCTATAAGGAGTAACAATCTGAAACCTCAATCTAGAGCTTACAGAGTATCAAAAAGTATGATATTACTTATCTCATTAGTTCAAGAGCCAAAATCGACATTTGAACTCTTTAGATTCATCGGGCTGAGTTTTATCCAAATCAAACGAGAAAAATACCTTCATACCTACTCCATAGTTCCTTTGCACATTATTTTTGAAATATTGATTTTTAAAATTTCCAATCGTCCCTTGATATCAAGGTCGAGGCTTAAGGCATTTTGCAGCCCGTGGGAGATTTTTGAACCAAATTTCTTAAAATTTAAGTTTTAATTATTTAATCTTAATAATTTAATTATGGTTGTTCCTTAAAAAGAGAAAAAAAAGCTGAGGCGTACGGACAGATTTTGTTCAACTAATTTGGAGAGAAAGGTAGTGGATAAACGTTTTTCCGTCTTCTATTTCAGAGGTTCTTTATTGAAAATTGTAAAGCAGAAAAAGCTTGGCCCTCTCCCTTTACTTCTGAGTATATTTCTTATCTTTATGAGACAAATGTGCACAAATTATATTGTCTTTCTGGAGACAAGCTCCCCTTCTATTTGAACCCCAACCTTGGTATCCGAACTAAGAGATTGCTTACCCAGGTCTGGGGTCCTATTTTCTAAATTAAGCATATCGGGATTTAAAGTAAAATTTGACAGTCTAGTGGCGTTGTGCAACCTTTCCGAACTAGACACGATTACTATCTTTCATTTTCTTTGAGTATGACCTCCGTGATGAGCGGTTTCCCTTTTTTCTGTATAATGAATAATTCATTATTCATTGTCTAATTTTGAACTCCCTACTCAGTTATGTTTTAAAGATGTGTTCACATATCAAAGAGTGTCTGGCTTTATAAATAACGAAGAAGCATTAGAACGAAGGGCTTCTATATTAATTTATTTATTTACTTACATTTATTATGTTATCATTATTTGTTTTTTTTTACATCAATTTGTATTCACTATTTATTCAGCTTATTACTATATTAATTTATCTTTGTAAATTTGATCGCCAACCTTGTAACGCCGGAAGGCCAATTTCATTTCATTTTCATTTCAAAAGCTGTTTGTACTTGGCCCCCTCCCTTTACTTCTGAGTATAATTCTTACTTTTATGAGGCAAAGAGAACATAGATAGGGATAAAGTCAACGGTATACACATCAAGCCTACAAAAACAAAATGCATTTTTTCTTTTTTATCTGGAATCAGGAGAAGAAGTCGATATTACGCTCTGCGCTCAGAGAAGAACCAAGACCAATGTCACGGACAACCGATTTTTCTGGAATAAAACCCTGCACTTGCCTTTCATCAGATACGGAATCACCACAAGCGCCTGGCTCCAAAAAGTCATGGCGGGAAGCGTGGAGATCCGTACTGTGTACGTTGGGGCAAGGCAAGGGAAGGCAGTCATTATTTCACGACTCAGTTGTGAAAGAACTGGAACGAGGTACGGCAACACTGGGAGAGCTAGGTACAGATCTTTTTTTTTATTATTTTCTGTGGGGAAAACCGAGGAGATTCTGGAGCGAATGTACAGGTGCTGGGCTAACGACTCTGTGATTGAAATTGCAGTGGTGTTTCTTTTGCTATGAATTCACATTCATGCGTATTCGATTGATGAAATCTGATGTATACATATGAGCTACATATAATACCTTAATTACCCACTGAGTGCATTTTCAAAGTTTACCTTGAAGTATATAGGCATTTTATTCAAACTATTTTATTTACTATTGAAAATTTTGGGCCTCATTTCATTCTCACTTCAGTATAATTGTGAAACTGAGGCAGACAATATATCTATTTCCTTTAAAAAAAACTTGTATTCAAGCCCCTCATTAAAATTGATTACTTGCACCAGTCATTTGTAGTTTTGATTTAATGAAATTTAATTTAATTTCATGAAAGTACTGCTACGGTATTTATGCCGCAATGCTTCAATTTCTCGTTTTTAGGCTAATTTCTCAAGCCTCAAAATTTTTTTTAAGTGAAGTTACCAAGTTTCTCATTGATGAATGGATTTGACCAAACCCTTCTATTGAGCTTCAGTGATGACCAATAACACAGAACTCGAATGATATAAATTTTGGAACCCACGCAATTTCACTTTGTTCTTTGCCTTTGCTTTGTTGGTATCTGCATGATGATTCTTTTGCATGCTTTCTTCTAGAATCTACAATACTAAAGTAAATACAGCAGATAATTCAAACAATGGTTATGGTTAATAAAAGACTTGACTGCTTTTAACTTCATTGGTGTTACTTTTTTGCTTTGGACATTGTGCATGCACCCGATACCAACTGTCCCCAATGCAGAACTACCAGGTTAAACCTTATTGTTAATGTCTGGAGAGGTCTAAAAAACAAAAATATTTTTGGTAGAACTGTCAAAAAAAAGGGGTCAAGGTTTTTAACCCCTGTCTATTCTAGACCTTAAACCCTAACTTATGTGATGAAAAAAATATTAAGAGAAGTAGATGGCGACCACCTGGAGGCAATCAGTATATGAACATCCACTGGAAGAGCAATATTCCTGACAAAGTTAATTTCTCCAAGGAGTTGGTAGCACCCCATATGTGTGTGTTATTTGTTAACTCCATACCTACTCACAAAACGAACTCTATTCTGCTCTATTCCCTTAAGGTTGTGCCTTCATTAAATAATGAACCATAATTTTATTGGCTTACAGAGACAAATTGATGGAACTATGATTATCTGAAACAAAATCAATTGAAAGTCTTCATACCCTCTTCCAAAGAGGTACCTCATCACTGTCAGCATGCCACTAAAGACAGTACAATAGATATAATCTGTGTATGTAATGAGATAGTAATTGAGTACTGCTGAAACGATTTCGAATTAGGTGAATGAGATCGGAGATAACAAGAAGAGGATAGCAAAAAGGGTAGTGATAGGGGGAAAACTCATTGAACGATTATCGAAAAAATGTTTAGCTGAAAAACAACCCCTCTCAATAAAGGTCAATACAGAAAAAAGGATTGGTAAGGAAACCAACGGATTCCTAGTCTATATATATAGAATTAGTAAATATCGATTGTTGTGTGCCACCCCTAGCTCAGTTGTGTGTGCATGTTGGAACCATATACTGTAGAGGTGAAGTTGCGAGTATCAATTGTCTTCATCCGCTTATATTTTTTTACCCTACTGTAGTGGACGCATAGGAATAGAAATTTTGCACGTTTCGTTGATGCTAGTAATTTATAAATAGTTGTGATGATAATTTTCAAGATTTATTAAGTAGTTTATTAAATCTTAGCTGTTTATTAAGTAGTTTATTGTGTAAGTAAGAGAAATATCCTCAGCTGAATAGTTGCCCGTTGGAAAGAGTCTTCCTCGTCGCAGAATGTTTTGATTTGGAAGATGACTAAGTAAAGTGTGACGGAGAAATAAGATTACTATCTTATTAATCTAGAGATTTCAGCTTCCATTATTGCTGTGGATGGAAGCACTGGGTTGGTTGCTAAAGAACATCGCTATGGATTTGTATGGCCATGTACGGGGAATATAATGTATTCCTAAAAAATTGTTGACTCCTTGTCCAAAACATAATCTGTAACATTTTATTAAATTCCAAAAAAGGCCTCGTGATCAAGTCAAAATCGTCCGTTCTTAGCAGTTTCTCTCCTAATGAATTATAATTGTTATTCGAGTAACAATTATTTCTCGATTATTAATATATTTGTCTACTCTAACTTGGGACATTTTAGAAGTTTCAAGAAAACTTCAAGAAAAAACCAGTGTACTAAGCGAACACATCGAGCAATAAATTTCATTCTCAAGTTACTTTTCCAAAGTAAGGTATTACGATAACACGCTGCATCTTTCAGGTTCCATGTGCGAGGGGTTAACGATGAAGGACACGTTGCGAATTTTGTTGAAACAGAACAAGCTATTTTCATGGAAGATTGTGTGGCATCGTATATTCAGACCAGAGGATCTGTACCACTATTCTGGGAACAGACGGGCGTTCAAGTGGGACAGCACAAAGTCCGAATGTCAAGAGGATTTGAGTGTTCAACTCCTGCGTTTGAACGACATATAGCAAGCTTAAGACAAAGGTAATGCTAGCAGACCACATTATTGTTATTAATGATGAAAGCCTTTTACGATTCAGGAGACCCAGGAACACATAATATACTCGACCTTGACTGTTAACTGCCTACAAATCAGTAATAGATCATATGCGCATTATGCAAAATTCGATTAAACTCTTTACCAATCACTTCCTTTCTTGTATTTGTTATCGATAAATTGATATTAATAAAAAAGAAATGTAGTTACTTGGGTTATTTATAATCGTTATCTTTTCCTGCAGATACGGTCATCAAACTATGGTCAACCTTCTTGGAACTAGTCAAGTCGGTGCTAAAGAAAGTGAAGGTATGCTCTCCCACCTTTATGTGGATGCTTTGCAAAAATGTCCCTACGGACAAGACATCACTCATATCGTCTTTGACTACCACCAAGAGCTGAAGGTGGCAGGTCCTAAATCTCTTCAGAAGCTCAAAGAAAAGGCTGATCCATTTCTGAAGGGTTATGGTATATTTTATTCGAAAGGAAACCAAGTCTTGTCAGAACAATGTGGAACTATCAGAACCAACTGCTTAGATTGTTTGGATCGAACGAACTGCGTGCAAACATTTTTCGGCCTACAAGTTTTGATGAAGCAATTAGAAATGCTGGATTTGCTTGAAAAACAACAATCAGTTGCAAGGTAAATCACCAAAGTCTACATAGTTCAATTCAGTTTCACTTGTAGAGTTGTGCAAATTGAGTAACTACTAGTCAAATACCTGTATGACAGACAAAACTGTAGGTCTGTCTTAGTTTAAAATAACCTTTGATAACAACTTTAATTTAATTTGATTTTTTCTAGATTCGAAGAGGTGTTCAAACAAATGTGGGTTGATAATGGGAATGAAGTGTCAAAAATCTACGCTGGTACTGGTGCCATACAAGGGGGCTCCAAGTTCATGGATGGTGCCCGCAGCGCTGCTAGAACGATTCAGAACAATCTCCTGGACACTTCAAAGCAGGAAGCTATAGACGTTTTATTGCTGGGGAAAGCCTTGAACAGTAACCTTGCTGATCGTGCAAGAACACTTCTAGAACCGTCTGTCATCCATCTTACGAACAACATTCTCTCTGAACTCACGGAACGATACCTAGATTATGTGGTAAGTCTCGGTCAAAGAATATAGCAGACTGAGATAAGTACTGATTACTTTCAGCTCTGAAAAATGAATTCTTTCTTTCCCCAGGAAACCAAAGAGCTACTAATTGGTGTTGGAACCTATAATGTCAATGGTGGAAAACATTTCCGAAGTGTAGTTTATAAGGACGTATCACTTACTGACTGGTTATTGGACAATCCAGGTTTAGAAAATTTAGGACCAAAGGATATGTATGCCATTGGATTTGAAGAGATCGTTGATCTGAATGCTAGCAACATTATGGCAGTCTCTTCAGAAAATGCTAAATCGTGGGCTGATGAGCTAACCAAAGTGAGTACATTGTTGTTTCCTTCCGTTGAATATTATTGGTAATGAGAATGAAAATATAATCGTAGAAAACCAAGCAGATTAATTAAATGAAATTCTCAACTATGTCTTTTTTATGCTAGGTGTTAAGCAGAGATACCCCTTACGTCATGGTGACGTACGTTCAATTAGTAGGAGTGTGTCTGTTCCTCTTCATCAGACCCGAGTTAGCACCTGTACTGCGAGACGTAGCAGTAGACTCCGTCAAAACTGGATTTGGTGGCGCTACAGGAAATAAAGGTCTGCAAGTTCTACTTGATTTACCAAACTTACTATTAATTTCATATACAACCTTTTAACAATCCAACAATATATGTTATGCAGGTGGTGTTGCGATTAGATGTACAGTATACAACACATCATTGACCTTTGTGTGTGCCCATTTTGCTGCTGGGCAAAGTCAAGTGAGTAAAAGTAATGCACTTGCTTGATGAATTATTAGTATTGTGTTCTTTAACTATTTCAAATATATTATTTAATCATTCAGGTGAACGAAAGAAATTCAGATTGGAATGAAATAACGAAGAAGATCATGTTTCCGCTGGGTTCGAATCTAAAATCGCAAGACTACATCATTTGGTGCGGCGATTTCAACTACAGAATAGATCTTGATAAGGAGGAAGTGAAAGAGCTCGTGAGAAACAATGAATTACAAAAACTGTATGAGAGTGATCAGCTTAAAATACAAAGGGACGCCGGAAACGTTTTTCAAAACTTCAATGAGGGTAAGTTCATCACTAACAAGCGTTTAAGTGGGGCAGCGCTAATGTCATCTTAAATTTCCAGGATTTAATCATATTTTGTTCGTTTTGTTTGAACTTAAGGTGACATCAATTTTCCTCCGACGTACAAGTATGATCTCTTTTCGGATGATTATGACACCAGTGAAAAGTGTCGAGCGCCAGCTTGGACAGACAGAGTTCTGTGGCACAGGCAACTCCACACAGAGGATACTCCAGATGAGTGGAGTGAAGGGGAACTTCTATTTTATGACAGATGTGAACTAAAGCAAAGTGATCATCGTCCTGTGCTTGCAGTTCTTAAAATACCTGTGCATAAAGTTTTGGAAGGTACGTTTTCTAAATCTGAAAGCAAGATGAACATTAAAGAATAATGCCCACTTTCGTTCAAAGGTTCTATACTACAAATTAACTCGAGTGTGCTAATATATTTTCAGGGAAGCGCGACGAACATTTTAAGCAAGTAATAAAATCATCGGGCCCTGGAGACGCCACCGTCTTAATCAAAGTGCCCTCAGGAAAAAGTCTGTACACGGATGCCTTGTTCAAGAATTCTTTGTTGGACAACCTTTCTCAATACGGTAGGTAACTTGTATAAAATTTTCAAATGTTTAAGAATTCATCAGTGAATACAATATCCGACCATCTACCATTCAAAATTCACGATA
Source organism: Creontiades dilutus (assembly GCA_031894815.1). Taxonomy (NCBI): domain Eukaryota; kingdom Metazoa; phylum Arthropoda; class Insecta; order Hemiptera; family Miridae; genus Creontiades; species Creontiades dilutus. Next base: position 636,076 of record JAVIWC010000184.1, read on the forward strand.
AGGAGACTTATTCTCCGGATTCTCGATTTCTGATGTTAATATCTAGTTAACCTAGTAACACCCTGAATTATTAGGACATTTCTTGCGTACAAACATACCAGTTATTCTAAAAAACGCTGCAAATTCTTTCACTGGCGTTTATTATTCAATTGGCTTGCGTTCATGATTTGCATTTATACTAAGCTTTGGAGTGTGCGCGTTTCACAGGTGATAGAGAGATTATTGAATTTCAGGAGGTATGCAAAGAGCACGTAAATCTGTTCTCAACCAAAATACCTATTTGGATTGATCAGTTGATCATATTTGTGTGCCTCCTGAAATTTAATAATCGCTCTATCACCTGTGAAACACGCACACTCCAAACCTTAGTAGAAATTCAAATCATGAACGCAAGCCAATTGAATAATAAACCCCAGTGAAGAAATTTGCTGCGTTTTTTTTTTATTTATTATTATTTTTTTTAATGGTTATCAGAATGCTTTAACCCATGTATCGGCTACAAAGCCTTTTAGGAGTTCACTCCAGTATCCACATTACTACATCACTACAACACTACGTCACTAGGTTACTCATATCAAAACAAAAATAAACCAAATTAACGCGAATTTCGGCACCATAAATCGGGCCATAGATCGGGAATGGTTTGACTTATGGACCTGGGGAGGAGCTCATTCGATTCCTCGTGGAGTGTTCTTCAAAAAGAGTACAAATTTAGGCCGCCTTGACTTTTTTTGAGGTTTTCAGGGATTTTACAAAACTTTGACAACCCTTAAAGGGCACTTCAAATTGAGTGAGAGAGCTGGCACAAGAATTGGGGCATCGTCGGACCAACATGGATTTTTCCTGAAAATTTCAGCTTTTTTGCTTCAGCCGTTTGGGAGAAATCTTGCGTACTGCGGACGGACGGAAATTTTTTTATTAGAGATTCAGATTCTACAACCTTTGAAACGTAAAACCATGAAATTTTCAGGGGGGGTTAGAATTTTTTTTTTTCAAGAGCGATTACAATGGTTTATTATTGAATAATAAACCAAAATGAACATAATTTGTTAAGAGTCCATGAAAAGATATTAACTTTGGTTATTCTGGTCCTAGGAGATGTAGTGATTTTGAGCCAAGTCGAGAATGAGATAAAGGTCGTCTTCAGAGATAGCTACAGCGCCCTCCTGGCTATTGAAGCTGGTGTCACTGTTGTGAATGGAGAACGTCTTGAAGTCACAGCTACGAATCAACATTGGACTGAGCTGATTTGGGACGAGATTAGTCTAATATCGAACAACACGATTCCATTGTGTAACTACCGGGATATAGGGAAAGGAAATACCATGGGGGCTCCACCTTCGCGACCACCTCCACCCTCACCGGCGAGACCTCCACGACCAGTGCCGCCTCAAAGCAATGGGACTCCCACCAGATCTACGAACGGAACACCTACTCGTGCAGCCCCGCCAGTTCCAAGTCCTTCTCATAATCTCAAATCAGTTTCGTCAATGTCATCAGTTGATGACGACTACGTGTCAGCGCCTGCCCCGCAAGGTCCACCTCCACCACCTCCTGGTTCCTCTTCTCAACCTTCTTCCCCTCCTCCTCCTGCACCAGGGCCAGGAGGCGCTGGACCCCCACCAATTCCCCCAAGAACCAACATACCCCCTCCTCTACCTTCCCGTCCAAGATAAGTTGTTAACGTTATGTTTTATTCATCAGTCAGCAAAGAACAATTGGTGTGTAGCATAAGTTCGAAGATGCCATAGAAATTGTTCATGCACACCATTTGCAATATCAGTAAACAATATTTGACGAAGCAATGAAAAAGTATGTGTTATCAAAAGGCGCCACAACAAATCTCTCGTCAATACTCTCAACATAAGAAGGTAAATGAGTAAAGTTTCCTATGATTGGAGCTAACCATCAATTCGCTAAGGACTTACTGAACTCAAACGAACCACTTTCAACTCCTGGCTATCACATTTTTCTGAGAAAAGAAAGAATGCTTTATCCCAGCTTTAATGTCGTACGACCCCATTCGCACTGAACGTGTTGATAGAAACTGCTTGGATTTTTCTGGCATATGAAGAATTCTCTCGATTGAAAAATGAACATCGAAGTCTCTTTTAAAGCTTTAAACAGAAAAATTAAAGAGTGACAGGGGTTGGAACACAATTCAACAGTTGAGGCTTTATAAACCAAGTTAATTTCAGTAGGTCTGGGTTGTTCAGACCAGATATATAGGTGCAGCACTTGTAGAATAGAAAATAGTGACACACACGTTTAAGGACTGAATAGATGCATATATGTAAATCACCTAATGGGATGTAATGTATTGATGTGGAACTATCGAAAGTTTGTTTATTCTTAATTGCCCAAAACTATGTATTATATGGTGTTATAATTTCATGTACATTAAATCGGTGTATACCTTAAACACACCCATGAAACCGTGCTGTTTCGCTCTTTTCCGGCCAGTCTCTGTAAAAACTTCAAATCATAACCGCGAGTGCAATTCCCTGAAAGTTCATCAAATCTCGAGATTTGCATAGACCATGCAGTTTACTCGGTAAATTTTGCAACCCTTGATTAACCATACCGTTCGTGTTAAATTTAAAAAAAAAAAAACTCTCCTACCAATTCATCAACGTACGATTTTGAAAATTTTCACATCAACTACAGTTGAATAAAGACAGCCTATGTTTTTATAACCTAGGTCTTACAAAAAAAAGTGGGAGCCATTATCATCTTCACTATTTTTAAAAACGTTCACCGTTTGCAGCTACGAATTCGTAAACTACCAAGTACTGCTTTAGGTACGATCCAGGGAATCATCCTAAACCATTATCGATCATAGATAACGACTCCGATAATAAGCTAAATTGATTTTTCTTGGATTTCTGGGAGTGAAATGGATTACCACCACTGCATTGAACGAAATCGCTTACTTTCATGTAAAGATTTTACTTCATCTCAGAAACCCCGTGTCTACCTAAAAATATTTAAATTACTTCCACGCTTTTAAGGAATGATTTCCAACCCTTGAAAACAAATGGGTAACCAACAGAGAACGTTGATCCCTCGAAGCTCTCTCTGTAAAATTGAGCTTGACAAAGATCCTTAGTCTAATACGAAGGTTGCTGCTATTCAACTAACAGAAAAATACAGGCTTTTTGTCGTAGATAAAATTTAGGTAACAGTTGTGGATTTATAAATTCGTCCGAATGGGTTGTTCCATCTCTTGGTATTTATTGGTACTAAAAATCGTGATCTGGCAAATTAACAGGCACCATTTTCAATAGCTATTACCCCCCCATGTGTTGAAACCCCTTCCGTTGTTTATAGTGTATTTAAATGTATCATAAGTACATTACATTTCACACAACCAATTATTATTAATTGCAATTAATTGTCTTTGTGTATGTTGATATTACGAACATGTGATTGTAAAAAAAGGATATATCTCAAAACCAGATCCAGAATTAGTAGTCGTTCGATGTATATTAATGAAAAACGTATTGATAGTGTTTCCTATAAGCAAACTTTTCAAGTTATTACATTTTATTTCTAAGCTGAATTAATTATAAAAATTAGCTAGTTTTGTTTTCAACTGCAGTGAAGATCAATTACATCAAGATATGTCCATCTAATCAGTGAGGTCATATGATCCTCCTAGCCCACAAAATTTCCTCTTTCCCATCTTGTAAGCAACGTGAAAAGAATCAAGTTTAATTGGGATTTGAAAAGAAACTGGTTTCTATTGCTTTGAACTCCAAGTCGATTAATTACATAAAATTTCATTTACTTAAATACTTATATAAAATATTCTTTGACTTGTTTTAGGTGAGTACTGATTTGTTCCTACTTTATTTTACTATTGACAATAAGGGGAAATCGATGTCGTGCTGCACTCTTTGTTATTTGTGTTTAGTATTTTTACTTGCGTTGTTTAGGGTAAGGTTAATTAAAATTTATCAAATACGCGGTCCAGATATCATTTCAGTGCTTACATGGGTGGCTTTTGTGAATCTATACCATTAGATACCTACCTACTTGATGTTCAGTATTAAATTAACACATTCCATACAAATTAACTAGCTAAAGCACTGAGCTAGTCCAATTAAAAAAATGGCCTCTGTACATAGGAATAGAGTTTAGTTAATTTGCAGCTTCATGAATCGTTTTTAACGTTGTGATCAACCAATAAATTGTTAAAACAGAATGAGTCTGCAAGCGTATTTTCGTAAACATCTAGCTTATAAATAAGTAGTTTGAAATATGTACATTATTGTGAAAAGCATGAATGGCGAACTCTGATTTAGTTACCAAAAACTATGTTTTCTTTCTTGGACATAGAGACCTAGCTGTGACGTTAGATTTATGGGTATTAAGTAACATTGTAACCAAAGATATATAAGTTTATTTCAAAACATAATCTCATTTCGCTTTTACCATTACATGTTGAAAAATGTATCGACGGTGAAGAAGACTTGGTTTATTTTGAAATGTAAGCATGTTAAACAACATAGTGAAACGAATGAACAATTCCCCCCGCGCAATGTAAATGAAACATTTCCAGTGAAAATAAAAGGTTGGACCATTTTATTTTTGGGAATGAAATAAGTTGTATCATTATTTTAAATCAAACCACCACTAAGCTCTTTTGCTAGGAATTACTCTTGATGAATTTAAATCGTCTTGAATTTACCTAGACATTCTATGAAGATCAAACATATTTCCCTATTTGATATACAACCGGATTTCCATTAAAAAGCCCATATTTAAACCATCGCTACATTTTCATTCGCTTTTAATTTCGCAAGTTACTGTTAGGATTAGTGGCGACTCCTGCCCTGAAACCCAGGGGGTTGCATTGAGACCCTAAGGGACAACCACGAAGGGAACGTGAGACGAAAATGTGCTTTTGTCAGCCAAATTCAATTTTCAACGACCAATATGCAAATAAGATCAATCTTGTCCGCTCGGCTTCAAATCGTGAAACAAACGACTCAATCCTACCTTTTAAAGAACTTCACTAGTACGTACGTAAATTACATTTTGTCGAACTTCAGAAACCAATTCCGTCTTTAACCCAAGCTTCATTCCCATTATTGCAGCAAAGAAGACAAAGGAAGCAGAAAAGTTTATTACTTACCTCACATCCACAGAGCCAATCTACCATTTTGTAGTAATGAGGGTTAAACTTGCGAATTGTGGAACGATTTCTGTTTAACTTTGAGGTTTGTTGCAGTCCTGTCAATAGCAGCATTGGACATCGCGAAAAATCGTTCTTTGCCCCACCAACAATTTTGCGAACTCACGTTTTATAGCACTTACTGTATTCATCGCGTATTCACAGCTAACATAGTTCAGTCACTACAGTTGGGGGACAATCAACTGATCAAAGAGTGTGTTTTGGTGATTCTAGCATTCTTAGCAGGTGAGCAAACAACTATGGGTGCACTGAGGAATTTTGCAGGCTTCATGACGGGCACTCTATTGGTTCATTCTTTGGAGCTGGATCAAATCAAACAGCGTAAAACTCTGTGTTTCATGCCCAAGCTCCCATCGCGCCAAAGCCAATGCTTTGCTCACAGACAGCAAACCCCTAACCCCCTTCAACAAACTCACGAATTCACCATCCTCTCATCCATCCTGAGGCTCTGTTTCGCCCGTGAATTTGAAACTCTTCTGCTCTTCAATGAGGATTCATGGGGAAAAGTTGAAAAACAGTATGATAATATTATACTTTAAATTATATCATTATCAGGTATCTTTTTCATTGTGCCCAGGGGGTGCATATGCACCTATGCTCTTGTCTGCAACCACCCCTGGTTTGGACAATCCGCTATATCTAAACCTGCTAGGGTAGGATTACCCAGCTTAATTTTCAGGTAAGAGGATTTGAGAGCAGACTTAATGATGGCTTCTTCCAATTTGGTGCCCTCTTTATTTCTTACGACTAGTTTTGTCTGTAAATGGTCATTCAGATTTAGTTGTAGGTGAATATTAGTTCATTAATTCAATTCCCTCTAAGGACAGGGAAAAGTAAATAAACTAATGTACAGGTGAAGCTAGTCGTAAAAAATAAAGAATGGGCCAATTAAAAAAAAAGTTTTCATTACTTCCCCCACCACCCTCTTACTTAAATATTCAAACCATACTCATCAATTTTTATACTGTTGAACCACACATAATTTATGTTTTACCACAGCAACAGTGAAACCAAGACTGATCACTGTTACTATCACTGGTTCAAGTGTAACCACGATAACTTGAAGAAAAGTATGGGTACGAAGTTTTGGTTGTAGGTAGATCGAAAGTAAATAGATGAGAAAATACAACATGAAGAGCATTAAATTTGAAGAATAACTAATTTAAAAGCAGGAATGAAAATATTTACCTTATTTGAAGCCTCAGCAAAGGTTTTTAATTTTCGTTTACATTTTCTGAGAGTTTTCTGAGATTGAGCTGTAAAGAGATCAAAGTTGTCAACTATTTATTGGTAATAGTTTCAAAGACAATAAGCTAGTTATTAAAAAATCAGTAATGAGCATCATACATACTCAAATTTAAAAAAAGAAAAATATCCTTAACGTACCAGTGACGAGACTTAGCGGCTCAACAGTTGGTATATTGTGACTCTGAGCAAATGATAGCGCGCCTTCACCAACGAGCATGCTGGAACAGAATTACACTCATATGCAAACAACTTTTAATCATTATCAAATAAATATTCAACAAAAAAAAACAGGATATCTGCTTACTGAATGTTGAAATTTCATTTCGAGCTTCATTATTTTAGGAATTCTTGGGTGATGTTCATACAGCTACTTTTTTTTTTTCAATAAAGGGCGACAATTATCTGCCTAGAAGCATTCGCAATTCATTGGGTATTCTGGAAACTAGAGGACACGATTTATTCTATCACTTACAACGTGAATCAGGAAAATCGCTTCTCTACAAATGAATCGGCCTCCATTAAGCAATTCCACACCGAACTTGGGGTTGAAAAGGTGCCAATACGATGTTCAGTTTATCAATCCATTTGCGAAAGATATTTTGATTGTCTGAAGCATTTACTAAATTTGTAATGACATCGCTAAACGGCTTAAAAGTATATTTTCAATATACTATAGATGCTTTTGGATGGAATAAGAGATAGTGGAGAATCAAGACAAACTTAGAGAGTAAGTCCGAAATTAGCCGACTCCACCACTGGTTAAATAACACCCTTTACATCGCATGAACGAGCAGTTGGTGTTACAGCAACATTTAACACTTAGGTACATAGGTGTATATCTGAAAATCGTAGAGTTCTTTAAACTAAACAGTACCATAATGCAATGGCATTTATTAAGGAATATGGAGTTAACTCTGTTACGAAATATGTTGAGAAGTCACCTTCAGTTGTGGGGGCTCAAATAGAATTCACTCATTTGTTATTTCACTACATTTGTGACAGCTAATCGTTCGAATTTATGACGAATTGAATTGGTTCACTGTAACATCTGTTCGATGAATGCAAAGGCAAGTATGATCGATGGTGACGTTTGGAGTAACAGCATCAGATCAACGAATTATAGTCAAGTTTAATGACCTACCAAGGCATAACTCTTCCTGAAGCTTGTTGGCTGGTCTGCTGAACTGCTATGGTTTTGGCCACGAGAACGGGGTTCGGTACACCCGACAACGCACCGACTGCGCCAGCCGCGCAAGTACTTCCTTCCATCACGCTCGCATCACATTCGACCTGAAGACAGCCATACAATTAGAAATCGAACATATCCGTAGTGAAAAACAATTCCTAATGGTAATGGTTATCAACGTACCGTTCCAAGGGTGGTGAGATTTGAACCGATACCAGCGTTGGTAAGTGGGCTGTTTTCAAGAACGATCGTACAATCGGTTACCAAATCGAGTGCCGATGACCCATTCGACAGCTGGAGCCCAACCTGGACATTTGTGATAAACAATATTTTATCGTAAACTTTTCTTCTAAGACCAATTGGTTTCATTTGACAACTATGATGGGATTGTACAAACTGTACAGTGACAAACCTTCTGCGCCGCTTGGAAACATAATTTCTTGTAAGACGATTTGTTCTTCTCAGAATGGCTTCCAGCACCTATTGGGCAATTGAAAGTTTCAGTTTAACATAGATATAACTTAATGTTGAATGAAGAATAATAATCAACTCTGTACACAGAAGAATAGCATCTAGAAACCAATCTGCTACCACTAATGTTTTCAGAGAAAATATTTCAGCCAATTTGATAAGTGACTACTATTAACCAATTTAGTTACTGATAATATGTACCTAACTAAATAAGACACACACAAGCAATTATTTTAGATAAATATTTAGCCAATGGATTCAGTTAATGGATTGCAAATTTTTTTTTTTTTTTTTTTTTTAGAAAAATTTTGTTAAATGGAAAATTCCTTCTTTTTCATAAATTAGTGATTCAGACAAGAAAGATTGAATTTGTGGGACCAAGTTTTAATGGGCAGAAAACCTCTCAAATTTTGGAAAAGGGGCAGAAAAAACTTTTATAAGCCCAAAAGTACCGAAAAACACGTGAAATCCATTCTTATAGTAAAATTATGTTTAAAACCGTTTTAGTACCGAAAACAATTACTATTATTATTTTATTTTTGCACTAAACAAATTAATGATTTTTTTTTTTTTTTTTTTTTTCCATAGAAGGCTGAATGTTCACCTCCAAGCTCTCTGTAGTCTGGTAAGAGTCAAAAATGTATAGTGCAACTGAACCTACCAGGTATGTACCTACCAACAACTGAATTAATCTAATTCAATTTTCATCAGTAGAATATAATATATTATATTACATGTGTAAGAAGGCAAGTCGTATTCCGAGTAGTGATTCGACCTTACCCACCTGTGGTAGGGTCGAAACGTTGATCGTGACGACTGACTACCTTCTAGACCAACGCAGTCAATTTATCTACAATTCAATGATACGGAGATGGTTGCATTTGCAAGATTCTTGAGTAGCTCTGATATAAGAAATAGAACAGATATTTTCGGGAAAATAAGGATTAAAAGAGGCTCTACTCAGTAACGTAAATATACCAAATCCTTACGATGCTAAAATTTTTAGTTGTAGGGTTTTCTTGTTTGATGCCTTTTCTTAAATCGAGCTGGTTCACTACGTATAGTTCAAGTGACAAAAGGCTGTGATTTAATTAAGCTACTTAAGGCTGCAAGCAACCTGTGCCAATAATGAACAAAATAATTACACTACGGAACATATTTCTTATGATTAGGTGAATCATAATAGCGATGTAAATAATAACCCAAATGGAAAGCAACGATTCCCCTCATTGTTGTAGGTTTGAGAAGATTTCAAACAACGGCGGGAGTAATGATATTGAGCACCATCAAAATCACATAAAGTCAAATATAGAAAAAGCATGTACGTTGCAATATAAATTAAATTAGTTATGATTAATTCAACAAACTCAATGATGTATTTTAGAAGAGAGGCGGTTTGATTTTAAAATTGAACCGGCATGTCACACACGAGTTGCTGAGTCAGTTGCTCTCAATTGTTGTCGTTGATGTGCTGTGGTTAGCGAAGAAAATCTTATCGATTCCATGTCATATTCTTTTTAGGCCACGCATTGAGATCGTGGACCCAAAAGATGGAAATTCTTTGTTTTGTAGAGTAATAGGGTGTGATTAATTCCTTCACAATAGCGTCGTCATCCTTGATTCAAACAAACTCCAAAAGTAACCAATATCTAAAAGAGGGGGACAGGTCAAGTATGGTCATAACCTGATTAAAGACCAGGCGGCAAGGATGGCAAGCTTTCATTTAACTCTGTGGGAATCGAACCAGTACCTACTATGTCACAGAATGAAGATGGCATCCCAAGACTGGTTGCAGACCTGAAAATTTACGATGTGTGGGATGTAGAAAGGGTGGCGTATTTGGATATCCACATAGTTAACACTTACGCATCCTCCTACTGTTCTCAAACGTGGAAATCAGTTTCCCAAAATGCTGCCGATGCAAAGCATATCAAAAATGACAGGGCAGGATATGAGAGGCTGCTGGATATGAGCGGTATCCTGTGAGGGCTCCCTTCACATTGGGTAGAACTGCTTCTTAAAAAGAGAAGCAATTGCACTGTCCGAGAAATGATCAACACCTCTGTCACAAGGGACCTAGTGGGTGAGAGTGAAAACCCAGATGGCTGTAATCACTGTGGATTCGAGGCTCAAGGAGAAAAGTCCGTTGCCTTGGGCTTGAAGATGGAGCCTTGATGCCACTTAACTAGACTCTAGCTACTAGAGAGATGAGCCTCAACCCACTTCTTTTCTTTTGAATAACAAAGATTACAGGAAACCCTCAAGAGCCCAACAGCCCATTTAGGGCAGCTCTTCAAAAAACAATAAATTTAAAAAATATACATTACCATTCATATTTTTGGTGGTTATATGTTGTCACAATGGAATAAGATTTACTACCCGAATAGTGAAGTGGCCAACCTGTACTATTCAACACCAGCTGAAGAATTTGAAAATTAACATTTTCCTGAAACGTTTCTTTCTGCCACTCTTCTGGAGCGCCAAAAAACCGTTTCGCTGTAAGAAGTTAAGGATGCAGTTGTGATTGGTGCCGCTAAGCCAGGTGAAGGTCGGCTTGTTATTTGGGATGGAACGTCGAATCCATGTGTCTTGGCAAGGAAGTTTCTCTTCAACCATGGAGAGAGAATTTGAAAATGAATATGTACAGAATTAGTAAAAGTAAGTCCAAAAAAATACTTAAAAAATTAAAATAAATAATTTAAATGTTAAAAAAATGTAATCTCTAATAATTTCACGAATCTGTCAAGTGAAGATTGGCTATTTCATTATATTTTCCACGTCAACACTGACGATCAGATGTTTGTACCCAAAATAAAAAAATCACACAAGCTCTGATCATCAGCTTTGGACCGTCACCGTCTCACTTCTTCATTCTAGCTGACTCACAAACTGATTTCCAGTCTATTGAATTGGATTGTTTGATTGTTCCAATTTAGTGTGCTTTTCTCTCTAAAAGAGGAGTTGGGGAAGAAGGGTTCAATAGTAACCAGTGTGTTCTAGGATTCGTGCCGATGGATATGTACTGAGTGAATTCCCTATCTGATTGACGAAGTTGGTCGGGAAAATGGCCAGCGGTGGAACCGTGGAATGGGGCTGCATTGTCAAGCCTGTTCTTTCCGCTTCCTACGGCTCACTCACGAAGCAAGAAATAACCGAATTGGTCAAAGCAATCGTTCGCACGTAAGCACTTGTCTAAACATACGCCACATTCTCAACAACTGTAGCCTAATATTATGCAAGAAGTGGGAAGGCTGTTTCTACTTCGCACTGCTTTCCTCTTGGACGAATTTCAAACATGTTTATAATTAAAATGATTTATTGTACGGGTAGTTACGCAAATTTCTTCAAGTGGGTATCTAAAATCGTATTGGAAATACTATCATTGAGCTTTCCGTTAGATCTACAAATAAATTGTGTATTTGACGTCCTGTATAGGTCATCGAATACTAGAACGACCGAGTAATGTATGACGCTTTTGGTACGTTCATCAAGTAATGAACCGTGTGGCTGGCTTATTGAAACGTTGGCTCGTTATGTTGTAACAACCGTACGCAATCGTATCCTTCATCAGTACTCTTGCAGTGCGTTTGGTGTTGGAAAGTAATCGAGTACTTAGGTCATTTGCTAATATCTGTACGTATTTCAACATGTTACATCTTGGTGCAAGGAAAATGTTCATATGATGACGCCAACTCATAGTCAAATATGATTGCTCGGTGATATGACTCGAATCGGGAACGCTAGGTTCTTCACCCTTTCTTTTACTCTTCAAAAGAAGGTATTTACTCAGCTACCGACGTTTACAGTATATTATCCTGAATCACCTACTTTGTCATTGTTGAAAACTTTTTCTTTTTTTGTGTAGTATTTAATCTTTTTTCAAAACTCACACAACCAGCTCAACAATGCAGCTCTCGATGCGATGTTTAATGTTATTCTAGTTTACGTGATTCAGTTCAGGGCATTGTCGTAACTCTGTCGTTGTCAGTTACGGGGAACGGCGTATAAGTGCATGTTTTGAGCACGAGATACGTCACATCTGAGCGAAATCCATGAAAATCGGGTCATATTAGGATATATTGAAGTTATAGGAGTTTTGTTGGAACCCTGCGGGGTCTGCCCTTGGAGGCACACAGTTCGCATTCGGTTCACACTCTGTGGCCACTGGGTACAGCTGGAATGGTAACCGAACATGAACTACAGGCTGTTTCTACCGGCCCGTAGTTCTTGGTTCTGTTTCATTCTGATCGTGTAGGGACCTGGACATACCAGGAGACAGAGGAAACTATGCTCTTGGTAACCAAAAAAAAAAAAAAAATCAAAAGTATGCCGTATGCCAAGTTGTGCGTACTAGACTGTCCTAGGCTTGAAGATTACTTAGAGGTAAACGGGAAGAATGGGTGGCTTACAAGTATGCAGGTGTAGTGTATACTGAAGTGTACATGAATATGAGCCCAACTGTTCTTCGGAATGTTGTAGTTCGAGTCGTCAAAGCTCCTTCACGTGTGATACATTTTTACAAAAATTAAGGTATGGGTCGATAAATTACTCAACCTACTAACCCGATTAGTGATAACGTCAAAATCGGTATTAGAGCAATGTAAATCCAACCCTGAATTTTATTCTTTCTTCGGAATTATGTAAGTATCCATTCCATATCTGACCTCAAAATCTAAATTTAATAAACCATTCTTAACAATTGTGCATACTGTTCAACGTACATGGAATTGAACTCTCATCGTTCATCATCGATTTGTTCTTGTAAAATGTTTCCTCCAGTTTAGGGGAGAATAATTTCTCATCTATTCCAGGTAGGTTATGGAACTAATCCTCCGGGAGGAGGGGGGGGGGGGGGTGTTTTAGTACAGAATAGCTAATAAAAGTAATAACAGCTCATTGTTACAATTTGAGTAGGTTATTGTATCATGTAGTTACTTATCATTAAGTTTCTAGTTAGAACGGTACAGCTAAGTTTGAATATATTTGCGTTAAGACTATGAGATGTTTTACCCACTATTTACTCCATTTATTACTGTTGCAGTGAATCGGAATTTTTGAATCATGATGAGAAATATGATATTTTCTACACGGCACTCAGCACATTGGCTGCTGACTACATCAGCTCCAGCATGTCAACGAGTAAGTCATGACGGTTATGATTGTATTTTACCAAATCGAACCTGTTTTTTCCCCAATTTCTCGAAGCGTAGAGAAGTTCATCACCATGGGGTATATACGTAGTGCAAATTCAGATTAGTGTTTCATGATTGTAATATGTGTTTTTCCCCCAATTAAATACAGTTTTAAAAAACTGTTATGCGCGATTTTCTATCACAATCAGTACTTGAAATGTGCACGTGTAAAGTAATTTTCAAGAAAACTCAGTTTCGTGGTCTTAGGATTCTACATTTATCAACTTGATTTGTTTTAGAACTCAAGTGCATCTCAAATAATTTTTTAAACCATATATTCAAAATCTGTTAGAATTTCCTAAAGAATATCGTTCTTTGATTATGGGCAGAAAGTAAACACTTATGTGCATCATTGAAAATTTAAATCTCTTGAACTCCTGATAGTGAGCACCTCCATTCCTCCGTAAGGTACACAGTGACTAATGGAGTTTGTTGCTTTTCAGATTGCGTATCTAAGGGACAAATCGGACTTATCTGCTCGGCTTCTCAGGTGCTCTTACAGTACCTTCTGTCTGGAATTAAGAACATAGATCCCAGCAGACTCCCGATTAACCATCTGTTGCTACCCATCAGAGCTCTGTGCACTGCCACTTCAACGCACTCCCGAACGGATCAATTGGCTTTAATCTCGATCATGAAGAACGCCAAGCTTCCACCACACATCAAGACTTCCATGAACTTCATTACTTCACAAACGAGTAAGCATTCATCAAGTTTCTAAAATGCTGAACGATTTGCAGGATCTTAATGGTTTGTGTCCCAATATTTCAGTATCGCGAATACAGGTGAATGATGCTTTTGCTTTGTTAAAGGTGAAATGCAACCAAGCACAGGAACTGAAGAGAAGTCGACAACTGAAACAACTAAGGAGGGTTCATCTAAGGCCAGATCAAGAGCTGATCTTTCCAACCAAATCATGGAGCAGCTCACGTCTCCACTATTCGATTATTCGTCATCCAAAAAGTCTGCTCCACTGTCTGAAACGGGTGACAGTAAAACTCTTACTGAAAGTCCATCTGATAAAACTCACGAACTTGAAGTGTGTATCTTTGTTTATCAAATACTATTGATAAAATGCAATAATAATGATATAGCAACCAGCTTCATTTTTGGTCTTTACTTTGCAGGCAATGTTTATTGAACGTAATGTGGCATCTCTGCAAGCTTTGGGCGCTGCCGATGTGTTTATAGACACGTGTATGAATTTGTCACATCTGTCTCGATATACTCACAAATATCTATGTGCCATCTATAGAAAGGGATTCAGCCTTCCCACCACTGTGGCCGAAGCCCAGTTGATAAGGCACAGGTAATGTTAAAGATGTTTAAATAGAACACTTTTAGAAATTATAAGTTTGTGATATTAATACGATTTCATTTATTTAGCCTTCAATCAGTTGCTGGCGACATGAGTATCGTCTGGAGTGCACTCTCTCTTCCAGTGTTGGAGCCTTTGACTCCAGGTCGCCTTGAAAAACTGACTACCATATCCATGACTTGTCTATATGTTGCATTATCCACCGCAACTGCATTTTCGATCTATGGAGTCTCATCTGCTGTATCTCCCAAAGCACCATCTCAATCCCAACAATGTGAGGAACAGTGTATACAAAATATTATGGTATTCAGGTATGAATAGTATACTTATTTTGTTATCTTTATTGAATTAAATTTATTTTTCACCATCTACAGCAAGCTCTAAAGCTTCCGATGAAGATGGGAATCTCGAGGCCCTTGCAACTACCGTGGTTGAGCAGTCTTTAGAAATTTTCAACCATATCCTCAACACCATTAAATCCTCCACAAGAGCTGGCGGGAACGTAAGTATATACATTACATATGTAATCTTAATTTATTGAATGCCATAATCATGTCTACTCCACAGCGATAATTTGCTATGTTCAGGTTGCCCAAAATTTCACATTGATTGGAGCTTGGCTGTTAATGTCTGGATTGCAAGGACAGTTGACGGCATCCAGTCAAGTCCCCTCGGAAAAACAAGGGAAAGAGGATAAGGGGAAATCTCCGAGTAAATCCAGAGATGGTAGTTCCAGAGTGAATCTCATGAAAGTGTTAGTAGTTGAATTGGTCAATATTCATCTTATAAGTTATTGGACAACGTGTTCATTCCAGTTATTTAGGTATAAGATTATTAAGGTTTCTATTAGTAATAAGACAGTTTTAGCGTTGTACTGTAAGGGGAAATCTGGAAGAATACAATTCAAAATGTTTACATTAACTTTGCAGGCAGCAAGGCTTTGGAGTCCTGTCCGTTGCACTTGCTTCACACGCATTGAATTTGATGGCGTCACTCTTGAGTGATGCTCAGTACGAATCGATGACTCCTACAGCGCCAGTAGAACAAGCTGAGCTATCGATAAATGCTAATGCCACCGCTCTTCAACGAGCTTTGACAGTTTTGAAGGCTGTTCCAATGAGTCAGTTTTTGTTCTATCTGGCGACGGTCTCGTACAGAAAGGTAAATGGCTTTCAATACCAGTTATGCTGCAGATACCATTTTCTTTGTTGTAACTAATTTATTTTTTCTAGGCGTGTACGCTTAAGAGGATTCAAAAGCATCCTCCTGAAGGCGACACATTCAGCACCTCAGATTCGACCACCTACTATGACGATGATGACATGAGTTGTTCAGACGAGAGTTCTCCTGACGTCGGTACGTTACATTGTTCACCTGTAATCATTTTAATTTATATGACATTGTCTCTCCGCTTCTTAATATTGTAATATTATTCAAAATCCTCGTTCCATACAACCCTTCCCATAATATACACCTTCCATTTTTAGATGACGACAGTGAACCCTTGCTTGGATTGTGGTTTGAAGAAACCATTTCGGTACCTGATTGTGAAAATTCCTCTAATAACCAGTCACAGGATTCTGGAGAGTCATTACCCAAGAACAACGAAACCTCTTCGTCATTTGTTCCTGAAAAGGGGGAACCCAACGGGGTGAGTCTAATACTTCAAACTGTGTCTTTTTTATAAAGATCTAGTCTCAAATGAGAAACAAATATTAATAATTCAATTTTGTATGCAGTACATTTCTTTGGCTACTCAAATTTTCCACATCATGAACAAGTACATGGTTGCAAGTGAAGCTCAATATGTGACCCGATACGTTGAAGATGGAATATCCGAACAACAGATGGTTATGTTGGCAGCTATAATCAGAGATTTGGATAGAGAAACTGCTCGTACAGACACCGGTATGGAACTCATGTTTTCATAATTTAAATGGAATTGGCATATCAACCTGTTGCTATATTAATTTTTGTTTTATGCTCAGGTACCATTTCAGTATATTTCGGACCTACCTTGGGCCAGCTGTATAGCGAGTTTTCTCTTGCTTTGACTCGTTACACACACAATCTTTTGGCACGTGGGATACTTTCAGCATCACTGCAGTCTACTCTGCTGTTGCATCTCGGAGTGAGCCCTTTCTCCAACACGGACAATACTAGTTGGCCTCTCCAAGTTTATACCCGTACGCTCGCCGTACTTGCCCAGGTACCCTCTCAACGTTATGACCACACTTGAGGAGCTTACTTTCAAACAGGCACATATCCATTCCGACAAAATGTTCAGGAACTGAAAAAAACGATTTGCAGATTAGTGGAGATGTTTTTCCGCAGTTTCTCATCGGAGTAATGTGTGAGAAGGCACAGATAAAGATGCCTCAGAATATGAATCAATTTTCTCGAAAACACGAGGCTGTATATCCATTTTCACTTTGGAAATGTGCCCTTTTGATCAAAACTCATGGATTTTTGCCTTTTTGAAAACAAAAGAATACATTCTCCATTCTGTAGGTTTTATTGAAAACTTCACCTGACTCCATATTTCCATTTGACATGCATGCCATCTATCGAGTCTCGTGTAAATATTCAACGTCAAGACGAAGGCGCAATGCTTCTTTTTGGATATGTGCCTTTTTGAAAACCCACGACTTATCGCCTGACGAAATTCGGAGGATATGTGCCATTTCGATTGCAAGGCACTGAAAAAAATGTAGGGGATTGATTTGTTACCTTTCGATGCAAACACATAACTTTAGCCACGGAATTGACGTGGATGTGTTCTGTTTTGTTCGGAAATGATAGGGCGATCTGATTAAACTCATATTCAGAGATAGAATATTGAGAAAAAAGCGTTTTCTCCCAGATTTGGATATGTGCCTTTTTGAAAGTAGGCTCCTCACTTGGAACACTTTCGGATAATTTCTTTGAAGTGATTGTCAGTTCACCTACTGGTTTTTCAATGTTTTGATTGTGTAAATAATGTCACTGTTTAGGTTTTACTGTTGAAACCACAAGCGGAAAAAGAAGTGTCTTGTATTAACATCTGGCAGCGATTGATCAATACTTTAGTGGAGAATGTTTGCAACACCCCAACTACTTCCGTTGATGTTGAGCATGAAGGTAAGAAATTTTCAAGAAAAAATACGTAATATAAATCTCAATGTTTTGTGATTCCTAACGATCTTTGATCGATTGGCGCCTAAACTCATTTCAATTGGAAAGCTAAAACTCACTCATATCATTATTTGTTTTGGTAATTTCAGACTTGAATGTTGAACACGCTCAATTGGTTCTCTTCCTCTTCCACTCCCTCAATTTAATGCAGAAGAAGTCTGTACTACTGATGTGTGCCAGTGCCATCGTCCAGGTTTCAGAAAAAGTGAGAGGAGTTCTTCGGGAATCTCAGATCCTTCACTTATCCAGACTCCTATTGCTCCTCGATTATTTGGTCAAGAATTTGTATGACGCTCCTCCATCTCTCTTGGAGCAAGTGAGTTCACAGCCATTCTATTAATTCTCCACGAACTATCTGTATTTTCTCATATAGGTATTAACATAATGGTAACCTTGATTTTTTAGGTGCAATGGAATTTATTGTCAGGAACTAGTTTATTGAAAGAAGGAGAAACTACTGGCGCGTCCCGTTTGTTCTGTCCGTGCTCAGAAGTAGAAGAAAACTTCCGAAAATTCCTTCCTCAAGAAGAATTCTCAATGCGGCCCAGATTTTACATGCTGACTTTCAGTACGCTTAATTCCCAGGAGCCTCCGAAACTAGATGGATTGGTAAATAACTACATTTAAACAAGTTCTGTATTTACTAAACCATTTCAAACAATTTTTTTATTAATTTTTTTGTATTTAGGCTTGTAACTTCATTTTGGGAAGCCCTGAAAAAGGAGTCAAGTATCCACAACTGATCGATGCCTTAATAGAGATTCTCAGCATCACAGACCAGTGTACACCATCTATTAGATGTGCTGAAAAAATTTCTTTCACTGCTTTGTCAGCCACTCACTACTGCTTCATGATCTGTTGGAAGTGAGTGATTTTTTATAACCTTTCCCTCATACTTTCAATAATGCCACTTATTTGTTCATAAATGTTGACTATAAAATTCAATTTTTTATTCATCGTTTAAATTGATTTATTTGTTTATTAAGGTTGCTTCTGCAGTTACCACCTTCAACTCCATTTTTGGAGAAGCTCTCGTCTGCTGCCAAAATTGATCCTACCCCTCTCATGTTGTACGCGATTGTGTGGGGTCCAAGAACTGCTCATAAAGTTTACATTCCGTGGATGAAGGTTAGACCAGTGTCTCTTAATTATTGCTTTTCGTACTTCAAAATGATCGAATAATGATGATAGTAATAATTATTATTATGTTATGATTATAATCATAACAATGATGTTGTTCTGGTAATGAATCTGCAGGCTGAAGAACATTTTTTCGGTATTATTATTTATGCTGTACGATTTTGATATTCGTGAAATTAATTCGTTAATCTTTCCTTGCATTGTTTATAGTTATTATACAGAGTTGAACTATGTCCCTGCTTATGTTTCAAATACATTTTCAGTATGCAGTAATTTAGTTGAACTATGTGGCTATATACTGTAACCAGTGGCGAAGCCTGTGGTCATCTCTGGATTTGGCGATGACCAGACGGTTTAATAAATTTAAAGAATTAGTTAATACTAATGTTAAATATACAATTTCCACTTTATAAAAAAATAAATGTTCATGCTCGCAGTTGGCGCAATTACTGCCTCATTGGCAACATTAGAGCTTGTGTGGAAGCGCTATCATTCTGCGTACCTCATACACCCCCTCCCTCCACCTGCAAAGGGCCCCCTCCTCTTACTCCCTCCAGAACATCGACCAATCAAATTGCTTTAAGGCTCGTGCTTAAACACGCAACTTCGAGCGAGTCCAGAACCTTCGGGAGCTCTCCTCAGTGGCATCCGTGGAATTTTGGTACAAAGTCACAACGACAGGGTTACCGTAGCAAGCGATTTTCAACCTTTAGGCGGGGTTTGTAGTCGTCATGGTGGTTTTTGGTTCAAAGAGTGTCATTCAATTGTATTTGCACCGATTTCAACAATAAAAAAAGTGAATTTCATACGTCAAAAACACCTTAGATCGGCGTTTTTGACAGGTCATTTTTCAGAATTTCCCGTTGGAGAGCCCCCCAGACCCCCCCCCCCCCAACTTCTGGTTACTAATCGCCGCCACTGGCGATGACCAAGCAAAAATGTCATGCCTCGCCACTGACTGTAACTATTCTACAACTGGAACAGATGATTTGTTTGAGAGAACCGGTGCAACACTTTAAAAATTCACTACTTTTACTCTTCATTTTGAACCCGTTAACGATAGTGATCAGCAAGTCTATAGAAAAAAGATGTTTGTTCATAATTCGTTCTCTTTTTTGTTAAAGGACTGCCTTGTAAAACAGGGAAAATACACTCAGTATGCAGAGTCAGATTTGAAAGGCGTTGCTGATGTTGTTAACAGTGTAAGATATGATGTCAACCTCGCCAAGTCTTGTATCATCAGCCTCATGCCTTCTGCTGAATCTCCTGGTGAGAATTTCAAGATCAATACCTAGAAGAATGAAACCTATCGCTAAACTCTTATATAAATATGTATGTGTTATTATATTTCAGGGTCTTCTGCCTCTAGTGGCTTAATTGCTAGAAGAAATTTGCCTACATTGATGGACCTTTGCTTATTGAATGCTGTCATCGCTAAGGCACAAGCTTATGGCGACTTTAGCAGCAAAATGACTGCTGCAGACACAGATTCACTCAAGTAATGCATCTAATTCATGCCTAGAAACTCGATTTTTCTACTTTAGTTTTGTCAACTCATTCTTAAATTTGCTAACTCCCATACTCATCATATTTTGATGGTCAGTTCGTGCTGAATCGAACTAGGTGACTCCGTATACCTCAAAAGTACATAAATTCTGTGAATACGTCATTTACTGTTTACAGGACAATCCAAACTGTATCGGTCATCCAGGAGCTGATGCCATTTGTTTTAGGCCTCACAGAAGAAATCCTAGCTATCACCAGGTTGGTTATCGGCTTGTGGCCTTGATCTTCGGTAACATTGTCATGTAATTAATATGTAGTATTATGCACCAATTTGATGAAATCGCTCAAGCTGTGAAAGGTCTTGAAGTTGGTAGCCCTAAAATGGCAGTGGTATTCTTTTGTCAATTAGGAATTTATTCTGCAGTTCAGGGTGCCCCCCACAAGATAGACAAATGTGTCTACATATTTCTTGAGATTCTTTACGTAGGTAACATCGTATTCTCAATGGTAACATTCAAAACGGTAAAAAACAAATATTAATATCGTAAAACACATGAAAACATTATCAGTTTGAAGTCAACATTTTTACGTTTGTAGTCCCGCTGCCACCACCATGTCTAGCACTGTCATTGTCCATTTCCAGATAGAAAAACAAGTCATTCATTATTAGGTTTCATTATTATCTACGTTTTATCTAGCGATATAATATATTTTTGAATGTCGTCACGTTAAACACTTTCAATCAATTTAACCCCCCCCCCCCCGCCCCCAGGTGGGCACCTCTGCGTAATATATTTGTTTTAATTATTCTTTTTCGGAAACTTCCACCTGATGGGTTTCTGTTCCAAATAACGTTTTGATAAAGGAAGATTTTTGAACAGTTAATCAGATTTGTTTAAAAAAATCTATACCTACTTACATGTACCGTTGAAATCAGCGTATGTAGAATCAGAAGTGAAACCATTCCTGTCCATAGCTGTTGAACGTTTGAAAAGATTGGTTGAATTTTTCCAGATCAAGTATGATGTACCAGATCGCTGACAGTTCTGGTGAGGTAGGTGGAGCTCCATACACTCAGGGGGATCTTCTGGCTTTCCGACATCTTTTGGCCATTTTGTCATCCAAGAACGTCCGAACTCAAGGGCTGGCTACCAACATTCTACCTCTTCTTCCTTCGCATGTCTCTGCGGTTTTGGAAAAGTGGTCCTCCATAAATGTGAGGAATTTCCCGTGGGTAAGTTATCAATTTTCGTTGTTTGCAAAACTTGACACGTCCTCGTATGATCTCGAATTCTAAATTAGTTCAACTGAAAACCATGAATTTTCATTTCGCTTAAAAGTATCCTTGTGATTTAGCTATTTGTACTTGACTGTTTTATTTTATTGTAACTTGACGCAAAATATATCTGTATTTTACTTTTGGATGCAATGAGGAGGACTGAAAGAAAAAATTGCAAAACGAGCAAACTTCTGAAAATAATTAATTAAGCATGTCTTGATCATGCTTAAATTGCCTAAATCCTAAATTGAACCTACTTTTATGAAATTCATTGGCTGCAAAGATTCTCTCGTAAAGGAGTGATTGTGTAATCTATGGTCTTCTACATGCAGATGCTACTATTGGTACAAGTTGGAACAAATTGTAGAATCCCATCCCTGCAAACTTAATCCAAATCAGTTGAAAATTGAAGATGTTTTTACTATTTTTAGAACGAATGCAGTTGTCACATCTTACCAGGAGAAAGTTACGTCACTGCTGTAGTGCGTCAACACATATCTGCACTTTCAAGCCATCAGGCGTTCACCATCAGCCCATCCCTGAAACATCTTCTTCACTGCCTTGTATCTTTCATTGGAGAAAATCTATCGTATGTTTACTCTTTCTCTATTACAACTACGATTTGATTTGAAGCAGCTAATGTTGAATAGGTGATTAAGTATTGACTAATTAATGTTAATTTTTTAAGGTGGCTTACTGATGGAGGAGTAGTTCTTGAAAAGGTTGTAAACGTCTTTGCACCGCTATCTTTGGATGCTTGTGCTGATTATCTTCACGACATCGTTCTGAAAGTTCTTGAAAAACCATTGGGTATGTTAATTCGAGCAATTCTTAACTTGATGTGTTTGTGTTAAGTAATTGAAAGATCGTTTATTTTGTCATCTTTGCAAGTTTTTCCCATGTTGATATTAGCTCAATTTTGTGGTTCGTATTTTAGGCGAACCAGATTCCGAGAAACATCAAGTAGTTGTTTACTCTTTGGCTTTGGAGAACATCTACAACTTGATTCTCAACTACACTAGCACAACATCTCCTTGCAGGTAAAAATCCTTGCTAAGCACATGAATATTTGTGTGATAATTAAGAAGGTAAGAAGAATAACTCCCTGAGTCAATCCCAAATGGAAATCAATTTTCTAAATGAATCCTTCGTTCGGTTTTATTCTAGTGACATAGTTAATGAGAAAGTTCTTCTCGAGTGTTTGACGTGGATGGAAGGTCTTCTGGAGAAGCCAGCTGGTCGCCAAGCTTTGGAGAAGTTTTTTGACTCCTCCTCACAACACAGCGTAGTTCAAGTCCTGCTGTCAGTGGCTAGTCCAAGAACCTCAAGCTCTACGACTTATGGGGCGAAGGTGTTCTCATTTTTCAACAAGATGTTCCAATTCGGTTAGTATTTTTCTTAAATACTTGTGTTGGTGTTATATCATCATCCTTGAACTTTCATTTGATTTTGTCTTGATCTCTTCGCACATGTTTGATTAGCGGAGAACGAAAAGTTGAATGGTTCATCTGCCGATGATGGAATAGAGAAACTGTGTGCATCTGTTCTGAGGCTCGCTCGAGTCGAACCAGCGCAACTTTCATCCTGGCTTCATCACGTCATTCTTGGGCCTGGCTCAACATCTAGCACAGCCTCCACTACTTCCAGTGATGCTTCCCCACCCCTGTTCACCTTGGGTAATTATTTTTTTGTGCTTCCTTTATATGGTTCTCGGTGATTGGATATGATTAACTAGAATAACTCTCGTTCGTAGCAGGTATTGCCACAACTCCTTCTTCAAGTGATACAAAGGCGGAAAAATCTGGCTCTGGCCCTGCCACTGTGAGTGAAGTTACACCATTGCCTTTAACAACAACCAAAGAAAAATCAACTACTCTATTTCAAGAAAATCAACAACTTCTCCAACATCTCACTGCGTACATAATTCAACACAGCAGGTAGAGAAATGTTTCTTTATTCTATTTATTTTAGGTCTTTGTTATAGGCCACCGACAATGCAGAGATGTAGTTTGATCGAAACAAAACAAAAATGCAATATTTTAATATTCACGAGTTTCTATTTTCAGCGGAACTGAGGTGGTGGCACAGACCTTGTTAGAAGCTTTGGTTCCGATGGCAACTCAACTTCTGTTAGTGCGCCAAGGAGCAGGCTTTCCTACTCTAATGTACGTCATGTCAGTATTAGCGGGAGCAGGATCTGGGAAAGGCCACGTAACTTTATGTCAAGCTGCAACCAATTGGATTGGAATATGGTAAGTCGTATCCAGAGGATAAATTCTTTGTTTTCTTCCACGAAAGGACAATTCGTGTAGTAACCTTTTTGTCATCTTTTCCCATAGCAAGGACCAGATTACTGATAAAGATGTCCTATCTGCGCTTGAAAGTGGACAGCACAGTGGTGGCAACATGGTAGATTCTTGTTGGTCAGTTGTCCGGTATGTTGCTGATCTTCTCCATGCCCTTGTGCCCCAGCAGTCTGCTACTGGTCCAGCAAGGGCTTCCAGTCCTCCATGGGAGGGCGAAGTGATGATTCCACAGGACCCAGATATCGATTGGATGGAAGACCTAACTCACGACGACGATGACGACAGTGGTGGTGACGAATCAGTGAGTCTTGACGTGGGATCCTAATACAATTTTTCACTACTTAAATATTTTCGTTGACTTAGTGCAAATATCAGTTGTAGTTTTCAGTTCATAGACGCGCCCTCAGACCCCCGAACACGAGCATAACAATCTTGGAGCCATTTTTATCTAAATTTCTTTCAAATTGATATAACGCAGTTACTTTTTAAAAAGTCCTTTACATACTGGAGAGATATATGGTGGGATTATTCTGATTCATTTGTTCTAGTTCATTAAAGACAATTTTTATCACAATGAAGATCTCTTTGTCGTTTCCTTAGGATGAAGACAGCTTGTGCAACAAGTTGTGTACCTTCACAATCACCCAGAGGGAATTCATGAATCAACATTGGTACCATTGTCACACCTGCAAAATGATAGAGCGTGTTGGAGTATGTTCCGTTTGTGCTAAGGTGTGCCACAAAGGTCACGATGTCACCTATGCCAAATTCGGCAACTTCTTCTGTGACTGTGGTGCCAGAGAATCTGGGGCGTGTCAGGTAAATATTCTCATTTAATTTTCAATATATATTCAATACTAATTGTGGTATCTCGTATTTATTATTATTATTCCTTTACAGGCATTGGTGAAGAGAAATCCGCAAGTCGCCAATGGCACAAGTGCCACCAATGATGTAAGCGGCACTGGTGGTGTGGGACCTAGCACGTCCAGTGGAGGAGTGGCTGAACACATGTTGACTTCCTCTCTTCGTCGGCGTCCATCGTCCCCTTCACTCGAACGATCCCAACAACAGCGAGAAATCGCCAAACAAGCTGCTCTTGCTAAAATTATAGGTAGTTACCTAATCATTGAATTTTGTTGGAGTAAATCGAAAAATACATGGTTTCGAAATTCCATCTAATTTAACCAACAATGTAACAATACGTACATGAAAAATTAACTATACCTATATTTTGATATTAAAAAATCAATATAGTTGTTGAACACGTTAGTTGATACGTGTTGGTGGGACAATTTTGCATAAGAACGCTAATCAATTTACAATGTTTTCTGTTAAAAAAATCTGTCCTGTTGGTTTAATAATTCGTTATTTTTGGAGTGTTGTGGTGCTGTTAGCTTGTAATGTTTCGAAGTCTTTAGCAAACCTTCTACATTTTCAGAAGCTCAGTCCAAGTCGTTGGTGTCGATTGTAGAAAATGAAAACAATTTGATCCTACCTCTGTTGTCGCTCATTAAAAGCCTTCAACCCGTCATTGAAGCTGCGTGCCAGAGAACCTCTCCTGTAGGGTGCCACCTTCGATCACAAGCATCACTGAAAGAACTTCACGACCTTGAAAAGAAATTTATATTTTCTGACCAAATCATGGTAAGATGCCGATATAAACTGCATTAAATATACTTGTGTTTTGATTTTCAATTACTTGGAACTTCCCGGTTATGTACTTTTTAAGTTACTGTTGTATGATTTTTTAAATGTTTTCGTTTTTAGGTACCTACACTTGGTTCACAAGAAGGAGCATTTGAGAATGTACGAATGAACTACTCTGGTGAACAAGGGCAAACGATCAGGCAGCTCATGTCCGCACACATGATTCGTCGTGTTGCTATGTCTTGCTTGGCTTCTCCCCATGGAAAAAGGCAGCACTTAGGTAAGGACCTGGGTGAATTGTGTAAATTGTTTTTATTTTAATTTTGTAAAGTCTTCAATCGTTGTTCAAATAATTTATTCTTTTCAGCTGTTGCTCATGAAAAGGGGAAAATAACCATTCTCCAGTTGAGTACACTTCTGAAACAAGCGGACTCGTCAAAAAGAAAACTCACACTCACTCGTTTGTCGTCTGCTCCCATCCCCTTCACAGTCTTAACCGTCACAAGCAATCAATGGAATGAAGATTTCTTAGCTGTTTGTGGCCTGAAGGTGGGACCCGTTCCTTTTTCTTTAATAACGTTTTTTGATCTCAACAAATCGGCATTAACGAAGTTCATGGTTTCAGGATTGTCATGTCTTGACTTTCACATCTGGAGGATCAGTTGCGGAACATTTGGTGTTGCATCCTCAACTAGAAATTGGCAATTTCATTATCCGTGCAATATGGCTACCTGGATCTCAAACTCAGTTAGCTCTGGTTACTGCTGACTTCGTGAAAATATATGATCTATCCGTTGATGTGCTAAGTCCTCAGTATTACTTTCTTGTTCCTACTGGAAAAATCAGGGATGCTACTTTCATGTCAGCTCAAGTAAGTTTGCAAGGATAGAAATATTAACTGGTTTTTTTTCTTATGACGATTTCTATACAGCCGATTCATTTCAGGATGGCGCTACGACTATGCTTCTCATGTCTTCCACTGGCTACATCTACACTCAAGATATGAATGAGGAAAGTTCAGCAAAACATGGAGCGTTTTATGTTACGAGTACTCTCGAGTTGATGCATCCAGATCTTAAGGTACCCACCTAGCTCTTACTCCATAGGGCACAAAAATAATTAATAATTGAATCAATTACAATTGTTGCCTATGTGTGTAGTTCATTCGTGTGTCCATTACTGATTTTGTAAACCTGTGCTGTTGATAGGAAGCGAGTGGGCAAGTTTGTGGAGGAGGTGTGTCAATCTACTATTCACATGCTCTGCGACTGTTGTTCTTCTCCTACGTGCAAGGAAAATCCTTCTTCGGGCCTTTGGAACCAGAGAAATGGGAGAATACAACTTTCGTATGCGCCACATTAATTTCATTGCCGACTGGCAAGTCATCTCAAACAACCAAAGATTCTTCTTCAGCCAGCACTGCAGTTAGCACTGGAGCTAATGCAAGTGGGACAAGTACGAGCGCTGGGGCCAATAGCGCCGGGGTGTCTTCTGGCAGTGCCAACAGTGCTGGTTCAGGAACTCCCAAATCTTCGTCTCAACAACAGCCTCTATGTCTCTGGTCTGAAGTTCCGAACCATCCTGGAATTATTTGTGCCACGCTTCAAACAAGTCAGTTCTTTCAAATCATAAAAACTAAAGAGGCTAAAATTGAAAGCAATTCAACTGTTCGTCTTTTAAATCCTCTATTTCCATTTTAGGTAACAATCCCGTAATCCTCATGATCAAACCTGACACAGTTATTGTCCAAGAGATAAAAGTTCTGCCTGCTAAAGCCAAGATTATGGATATGGTTGTGATTAGACATACGTCTACTTCCAGTGAACTGCGCACCACTTTACTCATTCTTTGTGAAGATGGTAGTCTCCGAATATACAATGCTTCCCCAGAAACCACAGGTAAGTTTCCTCTGATTAGGTTATGTTGACCTTTCAAAACAATAAGAAAGACAATCCAAATTGATTACTCGCTTTTTTTATTGACATTACTTCCTGACATCTAATGTTGTTGTTACCATACTGTTACAGGGTTCTGGTTGTCTCCCAGTGTACAGGCTATTAGTACTTCCCCGTCAAACAAAACGAGCAAGAAAAAGAAAACGCCTAAACCCGCCAAATCCTCCGGTAAAAATTGGATTCTTTCAAAAATAAATATTTAGTATCTAAATGAATTACAATTCATGTTGTTTCGGTATCAGT
Organism: Creontiades dilutus; assembly: GCA_031894815.1. Taxonomy (NCBI): domain Eukaryota; kingdom Metazoa; phylum Arthropoda; class Insecta; order Hemiptera; family Miridae; genus Creontiades; species Creontiades dilutus. The sequence goes on from JAVIWC010000184.1 coordinate 663,944, forward strand.
TTTTCAAGCGTAAGACATCGTATTTCTAATTTACAGCCAGCATATCATTCCCTGTCGACTTCTTTGAGCACTGCACAGCGCTGAATGATGTGGAATATGGTGGAAACGATTTATTGCAAATTTACAATACGCAACAAATTAAGCATAGACTCAATACGACTGGTTAGTACTGAATATCTACTTTATTGCTCAAGTTTTAGCTTTATTACTCTTATTTTACATTATGACATGAAAATTACAAATTTAAAATCATGTAATTATTCGTTTTCAAGGACTATACGTCGTTTCTACCAAAAGTGTTGGCTTCAATGTGGAAATCTTCAATTATGATCCTGCCCATGTTATCACTGGTGTGCGAGTTCTTTTGGGAAACCAAGACGTTCAACGAGTTCCTGCTTATATTGAGGTTTTTAAATTCAAAGTATTATTGAGATCAATTTAAGATCAGGGTTAAGTGAAAAATAACGCTGTAGGCGCCTTTTGAATACTGTAAACAAAGCTTACCTTACTATTGAGTCTAGAGGAGTTCTGATAAATGAAACGCGTGAATTGGTTGCTCTATTGAAATGTTCTGCATTTAGGTATCTGGCCGAAGTATCCAGACAAACATCACAAGAAATAGATGGTTTGATTTCCCGCTCACTCGAGAAGAAAGTCTTCAGGCTGATAAGAAACTGGTGTTAACCTTTGGTCCGTCACAAGACCCAGATGGTATCACTATGGTCGATTCTATTAAAGTGTAGGTTCTCACATTTCAATGTTGTTTTTCTTTATTTATTCAAATATGCATTAGATAAGTGGATGCTTCAACCTAATTTTCCTTCGTGTTTCAGATATGGGAAAACTAAAGAAGCGTTTGGTTGGCCAGAAGAGTCAGAGGAGGTATCTAATGTGGCACAGGCTGGTACTTCTCAGTCGAGTAGTGGCAATGAGTTAGATAGCTGCCACACCTCCATCAACCAGGAACCACTTCTTGAAAGGTTGATATTATCCAACACATTTTTATGAAGACTAATCATTATTCTTGTTTTTTTTTTGTTGTTGTTTATTTCAATATCGATCATTTTCAGATTGGTATCTGGCATTTTGGAAGTACTTGACGGCTGCTTCCTCATTGTGAATTTGGACGAGCGTAATCCCATTAAACAATCAACCTTATCGCTTGCTACCAATTTCCTCACACTCCCAACCACCGTTGATGTCCAAAAGTGCACAAAGTCATTGATTTCGTCCCTCCATTCTACTAAACAGTCTTATCACAATTATAAGGTTTGTAATCAATCTGTCTATTGAATCATACAAAAGTTCATCCCAATCAGGTCTTACACAACAATGTTTAATTTTAGGATCAAGCTGTTCTGAACTATGTGATCAGTACTCTGCAGTCGCTCCGTCAGGTTCGTGACGCCACTGATCTCGATACTGAAGCTTTTTACCGCTTAGTTTTGATGATTCGCTCCATCGCAATAGCAAGGCCGCATAATTTGGTGAAGTTTTCTCAAACTGATGGAGGCAAGTTCATACTCATATTAATCATTACTAATCATCATAAATAGCTAATTTGAAGTCGGAAAAACTGTCATTTTATTATATTGTTTACTAAAAATTATACACGTGTTGAACAGAGTCTGGTCATTTGGTGTCTCAGTTGGTTGATATCATGTGGAGACTTCACAAGGCGCGCCCTCAAAATATTGGTCTTGCCAGTGTGTGCATTCCAGGTAATCTCTCGCAATGCTTACTTTGTAATTCATAACTCATGAACCTTGGCTCTAAACCTTATCTTGCCTTTTCTTAATCCAGGCTTGACACACGTGGAAGCTACTGTGTTCTCAATAGTGGAGATCGTTCACGCATTCACTGTAGCAGAACATAATGAGGCCATGTCTATGCTTGCGGCCAAAGTTTACCTCGATCTTCTCTTATGCCCGGATCATGCTGTGAGCTTTAGTGCCAAAAGCACCATTATACGAGTACTCCGTCCACGAGTGAAGAGGAGAAGAGTATATATCCCTAGCCCCCCTCACTCGTCTACCCCAGGTGAATTATTGCATTCATGTTAGCTGCTTCTGACTGTGATTCATATTTGGCAGAGGTAATTATTCTTTTGAAAAACACTCAACTCTACTGTATTCTCTCTATTTTGTAGGAGTTGTTGATGACAAACCAGGACCTATATCTCAGCCATCTCAAGACTCTTCAGAGGCAGAGCCAAGTCACTACGAAGAACCTGTTGAGCCCATAGTTCTTCTTGCTCCAGACCCAGGTGATTTTTTTAATGTTTGTTCGTCGTTGGTTTATCATTATTGCTTATTGGTAGAATTGCCATTTTGCCAGTAACCCAATTTTTTTCTTACTCATAACTGATATTGCTGTCAAAGCTAACCTTGTCTAATTCATGGATCTTGTTTACAGGAGCGGTTGGTGGTGGTGTTTCTGTAAATATGGATGCCTTGTTGGGTAGTATAAACAGCGGTGGTTTTCCTCCAATGCTGGACATTCCTCCAGATGCGGATGATGAAACCATGGTTGAGCTGGCAATTGCACTCAGTTTACAGGACGAAGGACCATCTGGTAATCTTGGGCCTTTTAATCTAGAAGGCTCAGCTGGAAATATGGGTCTTGTCAATCTAGGACAGGCTTTGCAAAATCTTTCTGGTCCCACGTTGCAGGTATGACTCTGGATTCTATTGTTTATAATAGGTAACCAACAATTGATAAAACAGTAATTAGATGACAATTTTTCGGGATATTACCGGTCATTTTGTTCCAAGGCACTTGCTGGAGGTCGCGTTGCTGTCCGTCAGGCTACAAGTCAAGAAGGTGGTCATTACTCAGATACAACTGCTTCTGCAGGTGGCTCTGATGATGAAGGTTCGACAGCTGCTACTGATGGTAGTACCCTTCGCACATCTCCTGCCGACCAAGGTGGCTCTGGTGGTTCTGAAAGTGGAGGTGATTTTCGTTCACAGCTTATATTTTTATATTTATACATTATTTTTACTGATTTATGATTGGAACAAACTAAACTCATCATTTGTTATTCAGGAAGTGGCGTTGATTCAATTACTGGAGAGCACAATGTATCTGGTAGGAGCTCCGCTTATGGTGAACAAGAAGGTATGCTTGTTGGAGGAAGTGTCGTTGGTAGCAGTGGAATGATTGGAGGCACTAGGAGTGAAACAAGTTCAATGGGCGTTCCTTCAGCTTTCCAGGTATACTTCATTCTCTTTTCTCTCAATAACGTAAGTTATTTGTGAAACTGATTAAGTATTGTTTGTATGTTTTAATCCACAGACCCAAGAAAATGATGGTTTGGATGATGCTGAAGCTGAAGTAACTACAGCTCTTCACATCCTCCGCCTTTCAATTTTAGAAAAACTTGTGCAGCATGTTCCACAACTGAAAAATGTCGGAGGTGTTACTTCAATCCCTTTCATGCAGGTGAGACAGTTTGGATGATACTGAGCACAAAATTGCCACTTCTGAACTTTCACATTTACCTGAAAATATTGCACAGTGATTACGTAAATAACGTAAATACCATAAATTACGTATTTTAATTTGAATTCTTAGGTTGTATTGATGTTGACTTCTGAATTGGATGGAGAAGAAGAAAGAGGAAAAGCGTGCCTGGAGAACTTGCTAAACGCTGTACTTGTCCATCTCTCCATGAATAACCCTGATATTTCCGATATTTGCTCCAGAACCCCTCACAGGGAGGTTCAGATTGTCGTCATGCGACTACTCAGTAAGTTTTATCGTCTTCTACTGAGTATTTGACTTCATGTGCGTATTGGGATGCCTTTGCTAATCCCACATTGCTTTTGGTGTGTCATCAAATTACGAATAAATTATTTTCAGGTGTACTAATGTCGCGCCCAAAATCTACCAGCAAAGTTGGAAACTCAAGCTTTGTGTCCCAAACCACTGCAAACGTTCTTCGTTCTACTAGCATGATTGATTATTGTCTACTTTTGTTGAAACAGCTGATACCGTACTGGAAAAAGTATGTGAATGCTGAAGTTTATTAATTTATATGATATAAGAAAACAATTGAGCAGCGGAGTTGAAAATTTATCTGCTTGTCTTGGGGTCGAGTTTACTTCCTCTTCTTAATAAAATTTCGACTCTCAATTAATTAATCCATCAGTAAAATTAGTATATTTCTGTTTTAGGTTGTCGAATTCTAAAGGCAACCTATTAAAATTAATTATTAATGGTTTTGTAGAAACTAATCTTACTTATTGAAGTTGTTGTGATGAATATTTATTTTTTACTCAGGACGGGTACCGAAGAGACGAGCCCAGCAGTGAGTGGATCATTGCTCCGCCCTCATTTGCCATCATCACCTCCTGACATGTCACCATTTTTCTTGCGCCAGTACGTCAAAGGTCATGCTGCTGATGTCTTTGAAGCCTATCCTCAACTCCTCACTGAAATGGCTCTCAGACTTCCTTACCAAGTGCAAAAGCATTCTGCTGTGTCCATAACATTCCCACAGGTTAGTTGTACTTAATGTTTTTCAAAAGATTACGCTATATCTTGATACATAATTCAGCAGAATTGGTTTGACTTTTCTTTCAGTCGTGGTTTTCTTGTCTGTGCGAGTATATGATGACGCAACAAACTCCATTCGTTAGACGCCAAGTTAGGAAACTATTGCTGTTTATCTGTGGAAATAAGGACAAATACCGCCAACTTAGAGATCTCCATTCACTGGAATCACACATGAAGGTATGTTATGCAATAAACTAGAAAATATAAAACCACTCGTTAGGTAATTTTCAAATTCCGGTAAATTCAAAAATGACTCTGTGAACTTTAAAATTGTAAATGGTCAACATTTCAGTCGGTAAAAGACGGGTTAGCAGTCACTACACCGCTGTCTTACGATGCTTTGGTTGAGCTCACTGAGCATCTAAAATCTTGCTTGGAGGTGGCCACAAGTAGAACATCGAATTGGAGGCAATTCTGTATCCGCGATACAACCGTGCTACCTTTCTTGGTTCAAGCTAGCACGGTGCTGGAGGAAGCAGTAGCTCAAACAACATTGCAGCTTCTGCAATCAGCTCTATGTCCATCAGGCCAGGCGAAGCCCTCTTCACAGGTGAAATTTACTTTATTTAAGAAAAACAAATTGTCGTAAGGTGTTAACTTGTATTGCTTATAAGGATTTTGCAAATCTTTAATAACGATTGGGTAACTTTAAGTAACATTGAATCAACAGGATACGGGAAGTAAAGCTCCCTCTTCAGGAACCAGCCGCCCGTCAAAAGAAAAATTGAACGATTCTGAAGTTGAAGATGCACATTGCTTAGCTCTCGTGAGGCAATTGAATACTCAGGTTCCTAGAGAGTTACTGACCAAATTCATGAGGGCATTCCTGCTTGAAACAAATGCTTCCAATATGCGCTGGCAAGCTCACGCTCTTGTTTTGTCGATTTACAGGTATGTTTAGTTTTCCTCTTTTTCCTGCAGATTTATTTTATAATCGTTGCTATATTGTGTTATTTACTTGCCACAATAGTTACTGTAGAGTATTTGATTTGTGAGAAATAATTGTCTAACCATTATTTCACTTCGGTAAAAGATAGTTAATTAAATGTAGCCATTACAATGAAATAAATATTGATCTTCCAGAAACTCTGAAATCGTCGAACGAGAGGTGCTTTTGGAACAGCTCTGGTCACTATGGCCTCAACTCCCTTCATACGGGAGAAAAGCTTCTCAATTCGTTGATCTTCTGGGCTACTTCTCAATCAAGTCTAATGCTCCCAACGCCAAAGTGAGCTAAACTCAATTTCTATTTGTCTGTTCAATAAATATGTACACCTTTTTGTTATTACACTACTCCTCGAACAACTAATCAGTTGAACAGCAATTGTTTAAATTCGCTCGCTTGTTGGCTGATTTAAGTTAATATTCCAGAAAGATGAATGCATCCTGAAGGCGGTCAACATGCTAAGAGGACAAAACCAAGTGTTGGCACAACATCCCAACGCAAGCCTCTACACTCAAGTAGCACAATATGTGGAACTTGATGGCTACTATCTTGAGAGCGATCCATGCTTGGTGTGCAACAATCCTGAGCTACCTATGACCAACATAAAACTTTCATCTATCAAGGTAATTTGATTGAGAGTTTTCATTTATTCCCATGCTGATATTGATCCGAAATCGGTACTGAAATTTCTTTGTAACTGTTGCAGATTGATTCAAAATTCACTACAACTACACAAATCGTTAAACTTGTGAGTAGTCATACCATCAGCAAGATCACTCTGCGTATCGCGGATTTGAAAAGAACCAAAATGGTGAGAACGATGAACATCTACTACAATAACCGGAGTGTGCAGGCTGTTGTCGAACTGAAAAATAAACCTGGTAATTTATCCAAACTTATATGTTCTGAAGTTATATTTTTTTAGCTGCCTGATTTCCTTAACTGGTTTTTGTTTTTTATTTTCATTAGCCATGTGGCACAAAGCGAAGAAAGTTACCTTGGCTTCTGGTCAGACTGAAGTTAAAGTAGAGTTCCCTCTCCCAATCGTGGCTTGCAACTTGATGGTTGAATATGCCGATTTCTACGAGAATCTACAGGCGTCATCAGAGACTCTCCAGTGCCCCAGATGTTCTTCTTCTGTTCCAGCTAATCCTGGTGTGTGTGCAAATTGTGGGGAAAACGTCTTCCAGTGTCATAAATGCCGGTCAGTTATCAAATTAACCCATGTTTGATTAACACTTCAATCACTGTTAGTAATCTAATAGATCAATTTGATCAATGTAAGTCTTTTAAAATTCGCAGAGCCATTAATTACGACGAGAAAGACCCATTCCTTTGCCATGCTTGTGGTTTCTGTAAGTACGCCAAATTCGACTTTACAATAACTGGAAGGGCGTGCTGTGCTGTTGACCCTATTGAAAATGATGATGACAGTAAGTAATACTCTTCATTTTGACGCTATTTGGAAATTCTGTTTCTGTGTTGTTTTTTCTTGTCTTAACTGTGTCTTTTGTTAATTAGGGAAGAAAACAATAGCTGCAATCAACACTCATCTCGAAAAAGCTGATAGGGTTTATAAGCAGCTAGTCGGTAACAAACCTACGCTAGAAATGCTGCTTTCCAAAATATCGGAGCATAGGGCTGATCGGGGAATTGATGAAATACCTAATCAAAGCGGTGGTTTGGGTGGGAGCAGTTCCAATAATGCAGGCTCTGGGGGTTCATCTTCTGCAATGGTCAATCGAGCCATTCAACTTTTGGCCCAACGCTACTGCACTGATTGCAAGGCATCATTTGATGATCTCAGCAGGATAATTCAGGTACCCGAATTATGCATAAGTGATGTACTTCTGATCTTCTAATAAGTTTAGTGATCGATACTGATAAAATGACATTGTTTTAAATTTCTAGAAAGTTGTAGCTTGCAGAAGTAAGTTGGTTGCCTATGATAGAAGTCAGTTGGAAGCCAGTGTCATGGGTACTGCGCTGGATCCTTTCCTGACAACGGCCAATCAGTCGAGTAACCACCTGGTTCCTGGTAAATGCTATGGCTGCGCTTTTGCTGCTACCGAGCATTGTTTGATCTTATTAAGTGCTCTAGCGTTCAACCCTCGCGCAAGAACCGTTCTCGTATCTCACGGCCTAATTCAGGAATTGGTTCACAACAATCTGAGGCGAGGAACCACTCAAGTAAGTAACATTTAGTTTATTCCTTTTAAAAAAAAATTATTTTGAATATTCAATTCTACTTGCTCAAATTACAATAAAACAAAAGACTGCACCGTCCTGTCCACCCAAATAGGCAGACTTTTGGTTTAATTATTGCTGGGAATGTCTGATTACCACGTTTGATTATTTCAGACTCAAGAAGAAGTGAGGCAATTGATTTGCTTAGTGACTGGTGACAATGCAGATGCAACTCAAGAACTGTGCTCTATGCTCATGGAACGAATTTCCCTTACCCTACGTGGACATTTGGCATCTTCTGAGCTGGCTATTGCTGTGCGCCCTGAAATGAGTCTGTTAGCAGCCTTGGTGCATAAAGAAGATAGTTGCTGGGAGCAGAAGCTTAGGTACCTTTTTTGTTTTGACTTATTTTATAAATATACTCTGATTTAATGCGATTTAGTAATTTCAACTCCAAATTTGTATGCGACAGAGATGATAAATGATATTATTAATCGTATGTTTATTACAGATGCGTGATGCAGTTATTCCTCATGTCGTGCTCGGAAGGGAAATCCCCTGTTATCATGGAATCTATTACCTTGCCCTGTTTGAAAATCCTTCAAGCTGTCATTAAACCTGAATTACCTACGTCTAAGAAGCACAAAGTATGTTTGTACTCTTTGTTTATAGATAGCTGGATAGATTATCATTTTGCGATCAGCAAGTTGGCATAATTTAAGTGTACTGTGCATTTCTGGTAAATGTTCTTCCTTGCCGTAGGAAAAGTCTGTTGAGGAAATAGCCAGAATCAAATTTACTGGCAACGTCCAAGTAGATGTTCAGGATTGGCTTAAAGGTAACGAAAAACACAGTTACCCAGCATGGTATAAGAGAATGCCTCAGAAGACAAATACCACTCCTCAAACCAATCTTTCCAAGGTACTTCTTAACTTTATCGTAGTTTTATTGCCTCAGGCAGATTAATAGTGTGGTATGAAGCATCATTTATTAAATCTACTGTTTGACGAAACTAAAGCTGGGTCAAGTGTAAATCTAAAATATTTGCATTCGTTTGGTTTAGAGTGAAAACCGAGTTCGATATCTTGAAGAAAAATATGGTAGAAAATGGAGGGAGAAGACCGTACGGCCTTTGAAGCTAGCCGTTAAGGTGTGGCTCCGACAAGTCCTGTTCAATCCCAGTTCTACACTAGCTCGCCAAGTTACTTGCAACATGCTTGAGTGCTTATGTATCGAGCCTCATACCAAGAGAGAGGTTTGTTGAAAGAATCACTTCAAATAACAACAGGGAAAATCATTTCTTGTGCAACTAAAACTGAATTTTTTAATTTATTGTTAATTTTAGATTCTCGATCTTCTCACGATTTTCCTCGGAGAGCTGGGCACAGCTGGTGAAAGCGCTGCAGAATACCTAGCACTTTACCAAAGCCTCCTCCAACAATCCCCTTGGAAACAATATCTGGCCCTTAAAGGAGTCCTTCTATATCTCGCAGAACTTCTTACAGCTGAGATAAATGCCATTCATAAATTCGAAGGCTCGCTTTTAACCTCTGATTTGTCTCAAGGTAGGTATTTGATATGTGGACATATTTTCGGCATGACCTACGCACTATACCGTTTTTCACATCTATCATAATTAAATTGAAACCTTTTCACCAATTACATTTGTTCAGTGATCTTTTTCTAATTGTGATCCCACATCAAACCTGTTTATTGTAAAGGGTCAACGAAATTAATCCCTAATCTTATGTGTGCTCCTGATTCGTTGGTCTATTCCCTTTTCCCAGTTCATTGGCAGTTAATTAGTAATATTATTTATTTATTCATTTTTTAATTCAAATCTTGCTGGGTTTAAAAGCATTCAAATGTCCCATTTTGTGGTATTTACATATTTACTAGGGTTAAGTGTTCATTGCTTTTAATTTATTCACGCTTAAATTCATACATTTTCTTTCATTCCTGCTTCTAACTAGGAATGGTCGGGGAGTTTTCTTACTGTTTTGGCAATTCTATAATTTCTTGCAACATACGAAACTAAACTATTGTGGGCCCTATGAGTGAAACCGTCTTATGATTTTTTATTGAGCAATTTTCGCCAGTAACTTCTGTACATTTACTTACATATATTTTTGTAGTCTACATTAGCTGTTTGTGTGGTTTTCTATCAGGCTATGCTCTCAAAATGCTCACCGAGCTGATGGCTTCGTTCTTGGACCAGCCAAACATTAAGCAGCAGTACAAAGGTCGTCTTGTTGGTGCAGTACTCAATGGGTACCTTTCCCTTCGAAGGCTAGTTGTTCAAAGAACGAGACTGGTTGATGAAACCCAAGATAAATTGTTGGAGTTGCTTGAAGAGATGACAACTGGTAAGATTTATTTACTAACCCTAATTTTTAACCTGACATGCGGTGGGCAAGACAGCAGTCCAAATTAAGATAACAAGAGATTAGAGATGGCTTGTGTAAAATGTGCTCATTAAATGTTTCTGAATGGAATTAATCTATTTCCGAGATTCTGGACGTTTCATATCCCCAATTGATCAAGTTTTAATCAGATTGAATCCACATAGCTGAAACATTCACTGACCTGACATTCCTTCATCTCACATGATTATTGAACACCACACACTTGTTTGACGGTTTGCAGGTACGGAAGAAGAAACGAAAGCGCTTATGACAATTTGTGTACAGACTGTCGAAAAATGCTCACTTCAGGATGTGAGAACACCCGTTTTCATTTTTGAAAGACTTTGTTCTATAATTTACCCCGAAGAAAACGATGTTGGTGAATTTTACCTCACACTAGAAAAAGACGCTCAACAAGAAGATTTCCTCCAAGTTAGTATTAATTCTATTCATTTATTCGGTGTTTTTGTAGGCAGGTTACCAGTTTTATTTAGAGTGCTTGAGGAGGAGAACTAGGCTGCTTGCCTTATTTCTACTTTCATGTTTTTAAAACCGTCCGTTCTTTTTAGGGGCGAATGCTTGGAAATCCTTACAGCTGCAACGAACCTGGCCTTGGTCCTCTTATGAGGGACGTTAAAAATAAAATTTGCCAAGACTGTGAACTGATCGCTTTATTAGAAGATGATAACGGAATGGAATTACTAGTCAATAATAAAATTATTTCGCTCGATCTTCCCGTCAAAGAAGTGTATAAAAAGATTTGGGTGGCTGAAGGTGGGGAAGGTGACTCTATGAGAGTAGTTTATAGGTACGTGTGTATATTTTGGTAAGATATTCGTATGTGTTATGCTCTGAGCATCAGTACAAACCTACAGTTCAAATTTGAATCAAGTTACTTTTGCACAATTGTTCAAACGCTAACAGTTAATTTTTGTTACAAATCTCATTGTGCACCGTTTGCAGAATGAGAGGGCTTTTGGGAGACGCCACTGAAGAATTCGTCGAAACCCTCCACGCCAAGAGCCAACAAGAAGTTGATAACGAGCAACTATACCGAATGGCCAATGTGATGGCAGATTGTGGTGGCCTTAAAGTATGTGATTTACAGATCGTCTTCCTTGGAAACGAACGGTTCAATCATTATTAGAACTTAATTGGTTCATAATTGTTTTGCTCTTTCATTTACCAAAATGTTATGTTTAGGTCCTTCTCAGTCGCCTGAGTCACATTCGTGACACAGTTAGATCAAGACCGTTACTGCAAGTCACCCTCAAATTGCTGCAATTGTGCGTCAAAGTATCTCGAAATCAAGAAGTACTCTGTCAACCTCAGCTCAAAGCGATTTCTATCCTTCTTAATACGTTCCAACTTTGCGTTTCCTCCCAACAATCTGGTCAGCTCATAGAGCAAATATTAGAGGTGAGCGAATTTACGTTTCTTTCATTTGTTGAACGTTAAAATTTCACATTTTAAGCTCCAAGCTACATGGAATTTCTTTGCTATTCCAGATAATGGAGGCCATCCTCTCAAAAACGGCTACCGGCTCCCTGGAAGACTTCGCCAAGTTTTCTGAAACCCTTGGTGGAGTTGAACACATTTCATCGTTACTAGAATGTGCTTCAACTTGCCCGTCAGCCCGTTCTAGCTCAGGAGTGCTCGAGCATCTCGCCAAAGTTCTTGCATCTCTGACTTATGCAAATGCTGATAAGATGACCACATTAATGTCCCACTTCACTCCGTCCCCACTCGATTTTGATAAGTTTGATACTGAACACACGCCCGACGATGAACATAAGGTTTTTAAAATTTGTTTTGTTTTTTATTCGGATAAAATATGGTATTTGAGCTTAGACAACTAAGCTAACAGCAAGAGAAATTTATATTGTTGACAGTATAATTATCATTCTGATGATTAATTACAGATGGAGCTCTTCAGCGTTCTTGCTGTTGGGATAGACCGATCTCCTTTGGGCAACACTCTGAAGGATCATATTCTCTCGCTTGGCATTGTGGATAGAGCTATGTCATACATCAAGGTGAGTTTTTCTAAGTATGTTATGAATCTCTTGTGGTTCCTGATGAATACTGGCCTTTAATTAAGAACCTGCATCCATTCCACAACTTTGAGAAGGGAAACTTGCATCACGTTTATCAATGTATTAGTGCAATGATAAAAGTGCACCAATTGATATTTTCTGGAACTAAAGTTTTAAAAATAATTTATTGCTACATATTATGACTTTATTATATCTGGCTTAATAATTCCTCGATAGTTTCAACTATCGTCAACATTTTGGGTTGGGTCATTGTTGTTCGACCTTCTTATTTTCTTTAAATGACAGAAAAATATGCTCTAAGAATAAAAGGAGCTCTTCAGAACTTACTTATCCCCAATATTTTGCCCCCTGAAGAATATTTGGAATTAGTGTGCCCAATGAAAAATAAATTACACTGCAGTTTATCATGAAAATACTTACTCCGACCCCCATCAGGCATCTTTCCATGTTTTGCTGGATTCTTTGGAGTTTTAGAACAGAATCAGCCAAACATCTTTTTACCGACTCCAATAGGAGAGAGGTACTCAATCTTCTGGTATGATTACGTATGTTTGTTTGTTCGCACCCAAAGCCCTTAAATTCCTTACCGATTTTGCTCGGGTTGGTCTCAAATTGTTCGTTGGATCTTCCATTGGTCCCATAAGAAAATAAAAAAAGGGGGAAAAGTTTGTTATTTTGATTGTATCCACCAATTGTCGTGGTCCAGTTGGAAACAGAGCGAATTGTCCACCGTGTGTAGGCAATATAGCATGAGTTTGTCCATCTACTATGAATGATTAGTAAATTTTAATCTTTGGCTGAGGTTCAATTTCCCTTGCTCAGTTACCATTTGAATGATAATCTATGGGATGGAGTGATTGTAGTTATGTAAGCTTCTTTCATACGACTGGAATAATTTGGGAAGAAAAACTACTGGCCCACTTCATTGTTTTCTTACTTAAATTTACAAGATATGTCCTCGTAACCCATTGAGGGAAAATGTATTCATTCCTCGTGGCATTTTCTTTCCTGTTTCAGAGGAATGCCCCTCATACAAGACCACCTTTACTCCACTCAGACAGTGACGAATGGAAAGAATTCATCTCAAAACCTTCGCTTAAATATATCCTTCGTTTCCTCACCGGTCTTGCTAGTCATCACAAACCAACTCAAGACACCGTGTCAGTCGATTTCATAACGATCATCCACCGATTGGAGCAAGTCTCCTCTGACGAACATGTGGGAGTCCTCGCTGAAAATCTGTTGGAGGCCCTTCGAACTTCCGAGCGAGTGGCATCTATGATTGAAGAGGTCCGTGGTCATACTAAAGCTGAAAAGAAACGATTAGCTATGGCTATGAGAGAAAAACAATTAGGAGCACTTGGAATGCGAACAAATGACAGAGGCCAGGTAAGTCGGTTTTAAAATTGAATATGGAAGATGGTTTTCGTTAAACTTAAAAGTCCCAATTTACTAAAATCTAACGTTCTCCCATTGAGACATTTTATCGTAACTTGTGCTCTTTAGTAGATGATAAACTGATTGCTGGTTATATGTTCACTAACTTGTATATGTTCTAAAACACTACCGAGTCAAGTTTCTCACTAGCGCTAGCACTTGTTGAACGTCAAGCCCAATAATATCAAATATGTTTGTTAAATGACTTTAACTCTCCAAATGTACGTTTTTACAGTTGACCGTTGAAAGTGCCCAGTCAATGATTCAACAAATAGAAGAGCTTGGGGAAGAAACTGGTTTGGTGTGTTGCATTTGTCGTGAGGGCTACAAATTCCAACCGAACAAAGTTCTTGGCGTGTACACTTTCACCAAGCGGTGTAACGTTGAAGATTTTGAAGCTAAACCCCGAAGAACGGTTGGGTACTCCACTGTCACACATTTCAATGTTGTTCACATTGACTGCCACATGTCAGCTGTGAGGTAACTATCTAATTTTTATTGTTTTGTTTAATAAAAACCCTTGCTGACAACTACAGTCCTGCCCCTCGAATACCGAAACCCTGCATTCAGACGTAGAAAATGTAATTAACTTCCAACATGAAATGTCCCTTTTTTCGATTTCCTCTGTCCAGTGGCAACAATTTTTCCATAATTGTGTTCACTTAGCAACTAAATGGAAAATGAGACGTTTTTTACCTAGATGCTTAACACAATTCTAAAGAAAAACTCAACCATCGTGAAAATGAAAAAAATTATAGTACTACTTCATAAGAATTGACAAGAATTTCATTTGTCGCACAAAGTGGTAAATGGTAGTCACACAAGCCACTGGTATGGTACCTACTTACTTACCTACCCTAGGTCAAATAGAGAAGCAACAGTGGTGAACTCTTTTTTTTTTCGTAAAAAAGCATTCCACATGATGCTTATAAACACCATAGATACTGACCTGCTATAGATAAATACAACTTTGACAAGATTCGTAGGTAATGTATACAAGTCAAGAATGGAAACAAAATGTACAAACAGTAGACAAACATTTTAGGGGCAACATTTCAACAGCAATGGATTCTCATCCTCTTCCTCTTTGGAACGAATCTCACATTCAGATGCTCTGCTGCAGCTAATTTGTCTTCGAACTGCACATTGTTTCGCCAACCATCAAACTACAACTGCCTTTCAAGTCGAACAGTTAGGTCGTTTTTGTTTTGTACTTAATGGTATTCCACGTTGTTCATCACCACAACCGATTCTTTTGGTAAAGTTTTCGTAAGATGCAACCCCACTCAATAACTCTCCCACTTGTACTTCCCATTCTCGTCTTTCTCCTTTCTCGTAAAACACTTGTACGCGTTGTACACAATTTCTTGCCCTGACTCCTTACAGACTTGTCACTATTGAAAGCAGATTACTGGCTGCTTGCTTCCAACAGGGGTTGCTCATCCATTGCACAGTTTTGATTTCAATTGACGGGTCAAGGGATTGTTATGATACTCACAGTTTAAAGTATGGGTCAATAGGAGAATATAGACTGTTGAAACGGAATACACTGGGAAAGCGTAGTAAATATAAACTCAAGGGAACTTGGTGCAGAACAGAATAACTGCAGATAGTGACACCAACATGGAACAAGATTTTGTCATGACTGCCAACTTGATAGATAATAATCCCCTACATCACTTTCTAGTTCAGGTTGCCAGGTCCTCAACTTCTCCCATTCTCATGTAGGATCGGAGGAGGATTGTAGGGGCTGGTGTGAAACTACTAATGCAGGTTTGACTGATGCAAACCATAATTTCCACTTAACGTTGGTCTCATATCCAGTATTTCTAATCTCATCATGAAGATAGAATGCAAAATCATTGTGGTCTCATCTCTTGGAGATTATTTTGTACACTTTTTCCTTGAAGTGTAATTTTCTCATCTCAACAACAACATTTCATTAATTGCAGGCTTGCCAGGGGCCGTGACGAATGGGAATCAGCAGCTTTGCAAAACGCTAATACCAAATGCAATGGGTTGCTCCCCCTTTGGGGTCCTCAAGTTCCTGAGTCTGCTTTTGCCAGTTGCTTAGCAAGGCACAATAATTATCTACAAGAATCGACTGGCCATAGGTGGGTTTTTTCATTTCCATTATAATTTGTTGTCAATGTTACAAATTAGAACTCGTAACATCTTTTTCTTTTTAGTCACATAACTTCCAGTAAAGCTGTTACTTACAATGTTATTATCGTGTATGGTTTTATTGTATTGCAGAGATATTAGCTACTCATCTACTGTACATGACCTGAAGCTACTGTTATTGAGGTTTGCTCAAGAAAAAAGTTTCCACGATGATACTGGCGGCGGTGGTCCACAATCCAATATGTACATCATTCCATACTTGATGCACATGGCTCTTTACGTCATCAACACAACAAGGTGTTCAGGGAGAGAAGTCAAAGCGCTCAACTCCTACCTGGAAGATTCCCGGATCGAGTTGGCATGGGAAGCTGAAGGGCCATTTTATTGGGCGACCCTCTCACTATTAGTGCAATCACCGGAGCGATGGGGACAAACCAGACTTCGTCACTTGACACGCCTTCTCGTCACTGCTCACGTTCGCTCTATGAGCCCCACACTTCTTTCCCCCATCTCTGTGTCAGACGTTAGCGTTACATTGAGACCTTTCCCAGTATATCGGTCAGCACTGCTTTTCTTCGCTCTGATTGATGCCATTTACAATAATCATTTCAAGGTATGAATTAGTTTTTATACACATTTTAAGACACTTAATTTACTGCAAGTGCTATCCCATCATTTTGCAATATAATCGCTTTAAAAATCCTAATTTACACAATTACACATTGTGTGCCCTCACCAATGAAAGGAATTATCAAATCGATTGTTTATTGCAGAAAGTTACTGTAACGAGTGAAGAACAATGGGCCTCGTCGCTTGCAGATTACATCAGACACAATGACGAAGCACTTGTAAAGTCATCTGACCGCCTGATGTCCATTTACAACGATGAACTTCTTCCTTGTGCCTCTCTTGACGAATTCTTTGATGTACTGGGTAAGTATTTCTTAGGAAAAACCAGGCAATAGGTACTTTTCTGCCCCCTCCCCCACTATTCAGTTATGTTTATTTAGGTGATCTCAAAAGTGAAAAAATTCCCTAATAAATCCTCCTAGTAAAATATAGTTTAATTTGACAATTGTATCATAATCCTTGATTGGTATGTGTTAGAATAGAAGTGATCGACTTCGGCAGAAAGCTATGAAGCGGCCGAGGGCAAGGAAGCTATCCCAGTTTCCTTGCACTCGCCATTGTCTCTTTACTCGCCCAAATTGTGATCCATTTTTCCAACTAATCTGTCTTACTAAAAGGATTGAATTAGGATATTTCTTCATTTTTGAGATGCGACCATCCAGGTCACTTAACTCAACGCATTAACGGAAAAGTAACATCCAATATTTACATTATAATTATAAATTATAATGGTACTGCTTGTAAAAGTAAAGTTAATTATTATTGTTCTATTATTTTAATTCAATTGGATATTCACAATGGACATTGAAAAATTGATTAGTGCCGTGCAACAACGTCCAGCATTGTGGGACAATTGGGGCGCTGCTTCTGTATTGCGTATGAAATACGGCATAGAATGTAGTCAACTGTGGTGATATTTACTATAATGTGGGGATATTTTACGGTACTAGTGGTGATATTCTCCAGTAAAAACAAATTAACTCTCTTGAGAGGTACACTAACAACTTGACTGGTCTACTCAATCGCTAGCAATATATACACATCATCGCATCCCTTTCTGGAGTGTAAATACAGAAATAGTGTTATGCGAATCAATTCGTTCTTCTCGTTTCTAGGTTCCGTTATATTCATTCCAACGGTATTAAGCACGTTCATTCTAATTGTTTGCAGGTCTCCTTGGAGAAGTAACAGACCCTGCTGGCTTCATCACAGAAACTTTAGCTACCTACGTCTAAGCGTCTGCCTCTCTTGTATATAATAATCTGGTCCTAGTATTTATGAGCCCTTAGTTCGATTTGTCTTTCTTTCTATCAGAACTATCAATAAATGATTTACACCATCACGCTTTCGTTTTTCTCCATCAATCTCGTCAAAAGCTCAGGGCACGATAATTGAAATGTTCAGATACAAGGAAGTTCAACTTTTACAAAATCAAATGTTGCTATGAAAATGGAGCGCGCATCCAAAGCTCTCAACAAATCTCATAAATACGCGCACTGACCAAAATTTTACTAAAAGGACCTAGCTTCATTATTCCTGCAATGTAAGCTATCTAACAGCCGAGTTTAAACGCTTGAATCAGTAAACCTGGCTATAAGTATAATTCAGGGGAAAAAAATTCTTTGTTATGGCTTAAGACAACAGCTTTATTGAATCTAACAACAAATTGTTTCTTTTCCTCAAGTTATATGCAATGCACTATTTGTATTCCGATTTTTGTTTATTAGTTCAATCTCAATTTCCTATCATGGCCATATTCGTGGTAAGATTCTTAAACCTCATATTTTAAAATCAGCTTGTTCTCGGCTAACGAAAGGAAAAATATCAAGTTTTAAAATTATTCCATGAACACAAATTTTAACTACCAAAATAACTCGACCTTGCTATTATCAACGTGCTTTAAGGTAGGTAGGTTTCTATGCACATTTCTTGTACTATTTTCAATTATAAAAAGAAAGAAACTTCCCTCTAAAAATGAAGAGCTTGTTTCCAAAAGGTACTAACGACCATTTTTTCAAATTCGAGTTTTTACCTTCCTGAGGATTTTTGAACCAAGTTCTTCATAGAAAACACAATCATGTTGGAGCTAAAAGTACTATTCCCTTCGAAAAACTAGGTTAAAAATTCACTTTCATTTCAAAAGGTACCTATATCCATCATGAAAGAGCACTTCCATCTGTTTGGGTTCATTTCCCAGTCCGTAGTCCAGACTACAATATTTTGAGCGTAAAGTACTAACTATATCCATTATCTTATAGGATTTCTAAACTTCAGATCATTATTGAAGTTTTTTCAACGTTTTAGGCTTTTTTCTAGTTTGTTCATATCAGTTTTAATATAAATAATGTAGACAACCATGGTGAAACCTCCGAGGCGGCTTCCATAACATTCTCATCATCAAAAAGTGCCACTCACTGCTTCGATTAAGCTTGGAATTCGGTGCCTTGTTTTTCGTTAATTTCGCCTGAATACAAAGTGAGAAGTATCAAGGGATTTGTGTGAATTGAAAGAAAAACTGTTTTCCTGTAGAAAAAGTGGGGGATGAAGGAGGAGGGCGGCAGCTAACTACAACAGCTTTAGGAAGATTAATCAAGTCCTTGACAGGACGAAAATATTTGATTCCAAGACGTCCATTTTGTTTGGTTTCAAAAATTACTACACCCACAATCTTGAAATGTCGAAGCTCCACCTTAATTAATTGATATCTCGAAATAACTTGCTTCTTTTTGCGAAATGTATAATACATTTTTTTAAAGTTCTTTGACATGGGGCAAGTTTTTAGCTTGTAATGGTTTTCCGTGAATTTCTGGCGTATGACCAAAATGGATATGGTACCTTTTGGAAACAAGCTCTTCAAATGTGAAATCGAACGATCAAGTCTTGTCAATGGGTGTAATTGGGAAAATCTTCCTTGAATAAGAGCGTAGGAGTTTTTGGGAATATAATACTAATTTTGAATGCAAAGATGAAGTCCAAAAGAGACGTAGTAAAAAATGGTTTCATAATTTTTTGTTTTGACAACGTGGAAATAAACCAGACTGTCTAAGCGAAAACCGAACACCTCTAAAAGAGAGAGAAAATATTTATTGATCATTATATGGGGTGGAATGTTGGGTTTGTGAAAAGTATAAATTGATATGCCAAAAGATGTTTCTTTCTTTACTATGTGCTGAACGGCAAAAACATCCTAATTTAGAAAAATTCCAACTTCGTCGAGCCTCCCTCAACCCTCCAAAAGGTTGGTGGGTTAGTGAAAAGGTAGGATTTTTGTTTAACGAAAAACTACGATTTCGATTGTCAATCTCTCATTATATTTTAATACAGTAGTTTTTCCGTAATCTACTTTTTAATGACTTTACAAGCACTAATGAGAAATGTTACACACTCTCACGGTGTTATTTTCTGTTTATAATTTGTAATCACTTCATTCATAATATATACTTTCAATAGAATTATCAATAAATTGTTTCCACTTTTATTTAGACTTCACAAACTTATTAAAATCATAACTTGTACAATACTATCACATATAAAAATCACTTATACGGTGTTAACTAATTGTACCACAATTTCTATAAGTAATACTATACTGAGCCTGGCTCACTTTTAATCAAAAATTAAAAATATATCCTCATTTTATTTTTGGGGACGTAATTCCACCAATCGATAACTCTTAATAAAATTTCTTAGCGGTAAGTACCAACAATAATTAAGTAACCGTCTGAAAATAACAAGAATTCAAAAATTCTTTTCGTTTATTGAAACAATAACATACTCAACTGCAAAAATTGTACCATATTGCACAGATATCTAGAGCAAAAACTAACGTTTTATTTTTTTATTTAATTTTTTTACAGTTTTAAAGATATTTCGAAGTTTTTATTTATATTTACGCTTGGCCAGACGGAATAGGTAAGTATTATTATTTGGTTTACACACACAGCAAGGTAACATTTTAGACCTCAAAACCCAATAGAGAAGTCCTAAGTACAACATATATATGTCACGAGCCGTAGAGGTATGTCAATGAATGATCTAAAAATAGTAGAAAGTTTTAGGATAGAAAAAGGAGGTGGTTTCAGAAGACTCAATATGAGTTTTCCAACTTACTTAGGTAGATAGAATGTAGCTATTATCTTCTTTTTTCCCTTCAGTTTCTTTAAAATTATGTTTATATCATATACTTACACGATTAAGTACCTTGCTGACGATTTAAGCACATAGCTGTCCATTTTAAGTAGGTATGTAAGCAAAGTCTTAATGTACAACCTATAAGTGGAGGAACTTATATCCAAGGTCGAACTGCGTGCGCGGCATATTCGGCTCGCCTCCCAATGCTTCCCCATTTCCAACCCTGCAGCTCTAACTAGCGGCTCTAACTAAGGGATTGTTCTTTGTACTTGGTCCGACAAGATTCAGTCAATCACTCATCAACCTGAAAACAAAGGAAACATTTTTATTGAATAACGATCAGTTGGAACACAAAGAAACTGTAGAAAGAAAGATTGTACCCCCTCCTTCTTTCAATGAAGTTGATGATACAGAAACACTTCAGACCATCTTTTACCGCTCTTTTTATGCTTTATCTAAAAACAAAATGCAGGTTTGATCAAGTTTTTGGATAAGCTTGACATCTTCGTTTTGGTATTACCTGAATACAATTCCTGTTATCAACTCCAATTCAATACCGTAACTCTTTTAAGGATGAAGTAGTCCACGAACGAACTCTTCCCTTGAAGGTATGAGACTTGAGGAAGAACTCGCGAAATCAATAACATCTGATGTATTGCCAATTGGACCAGTTGAACAGGCGACGACCTGTCCCCAGAGCTGTAACTGGTTTTGGAAAGATACGAATTTGTTGCCAGCAGTTGGTTTTATTACAACAGGCAATGGAAGCCAAATTTAAAAATGCAACACCCTTTGAGCCTTGACAGCAATTAGTCGTCCTGAGTCAAAAATGACTTGTACAATGCTCGCACGTCCGAGATTCATTCTAATGATCCCGTGAACATTTTACAAGCAGGGAAACTCCCAAACGAAATTCCGAATGGATTTGATTGATTGGCCTCCATAATCAAGCGGTTCGTACAGGCACATTTTCCCTATCTGTAACATTGATAACGAGGTATCTATGATTCATTTACCATGACAGTGGTTGCAGGTATTTTGAGCACGCTATTCTAAGGAGCTCTGTCTGAAATATTCTTCAGCGGATCACATTTTAGCAAGGCATTACTTTCCCATTTTCTCCATTACTAAGAATTTAATCAACAATATGTAACTGCTACTTTTGGATTGTACCTACATTCGCCAGTTTATCTTTGGTTTCTTTTAAAACGTTTGAAGGTGTTACAGGGTTTAGCGATGCTTTAATGATGGCGGCTGCGATTAGGTATCATGGATAATACGATTAGGTACCTGTTGGTTTGATAACAGCCATGGCGGAAAGAGATGGTGCGCTGGCCGCGGACTGGATAGGTGTAGAAGCAGGAGATCTGAGAATGGAAGTAGCCTGTGGCCAGGTAGCACCACCGCTCCCTCCCGTGTCTTCCTTATCAGGTATTGTGTCATCAGTTGAGATCTGGCTAACTATGATTGACGTGGGAACTGTAGAATTATTGTAAGTATTGTCACTATGGCAAACCCCACTTTCGCTGGTTTCTTCATTCTGAGTGCCACCTCCTGAAAAAAAGAAACAGTGCATTTTTAAATCATTTGATTCTTAATGGGACCAAAAAACCGCATCACAAACTCAAATCATAAGACAACTAACACTTAGGGCAAAGGGGGCTCCAAACCCCCCTAGAAAAACGTCTGCCAAGTGGGTGTGGCACATAGCTTCCTCGTATCCATAACATGACTGTATAGATCATTGAAAATTATGATTGACTAAAGAACTTCGTTCAATTAGGCGAAGTAAATATTGAATTAGGGTAAATTTATTGTTATGCAGGAGCATAACTTGAGAAAATAAAGTGATAAATTGACATTATAGCATTTCGAAAAATAAAATATATGCATCGTTCAATGATCGTTCAATATGGTTCGATCCAAGAACGAGGCTTAAACTTTATTTTCTCTTTATTACTCACGAAGACCATCTTTACATCAGTCAGAACAATCCCTGAAAATTTCATCGAAACAATGATTGTTATGTAACAAGTATTTCACGTTTGCACATGCACAGAGGCTACTATTGATCCGGGGGTCACGACATTCATAGGGGACCATCTACACCCCAACCCGCACAATCCCTGAAAATTTCATCAAAATCGGACTATAACTTCGTGTAGTTTTGCCCGTAACAAGGATTTGCTGACAGACAGACAGACACGGAACCAAAATTGTTCAGAAAGGTCTAAAACGCAAAATGCGAGTGGAATTTTTGATTTTGGAGACAAAAAAATTTTCAAATTCCGAAAGTGAAAACAATGCTTCCGCTACCTTGGTAGACTCGGAAGCAATAAATCAGCTAAAAAATAAATGATTAAATCGAGAGCCTGCCACACATGACAATGATTCTTCCGGGTTCCGTTGGAAACTAAGACAACGGATGAAGCATTTCCACTTCAAAAAAATTCTTGGAAGGAATTCCATAAATTTTCTACTTAAGTAAAGAATGAATACGCTTAAAAGCCTGATGAATTAGTATCCACAAACACAATATAGTACTGCAACAAGAAGCAGACCATGTATACTGCGTACAATGTACAACAAGCGCAAAAAATAACGAAGTATGTACATTTTAAGCAAACATATGGTTGAATTGTAAACAATCTATCACTTTAAAATTATAAGGGGAATTTGTATTTTTTAACTTAATACTTTACGGTCATAAAAAAACTGCCAGTGTAAATTGCATGAATCTGTCATTAAATATCAACCATTATTTTTTATTATAAGGGATATTTCGAGTAATTGCATAGCAAAACCGATCGTTGTAGGTTGATTCATCAGTACTGGTTCACTATTTATGTTATCCCCCCCAAGACAATGGCATAACAAGGGAATGTTCAACAATGTTTCAGATGACCTTTGGCCCATTGTGACTCTGGGAAACCAGAACAATTTTATGTAGGATGATTAGAGGTTCAAATACAAATGACCCAGTTTCTTCAATCTCCGAAGGTTTCGCTCAGTTACCATTATACTTGAGACATTAGAAAAATTGACTTGAATAATCATTGAGAAAAAACTATTGGAAAATCGCTCCCGCCGGTAATTCAATGAAATCGGTTTGTATTTGAACGTCTTCTCACGGATTGTATAACCAAAGTTGCACTTGTACATTTCGTACAGCATCAATTCATAGGGTACGGACAAAAACAATGCAACAAAGTTACCAGAAATCAACATCCAGTAGCAGCTTTCTACATACCAAAGAAGAGCATATTGAAGATAGCAAGACAATATCTCTAGGTACACTGTGCTTCAACTAAGCCCAACACTTTGCGCATAAATTAGAAGTACCTAGATTGAATAGAGCAGTTTGAGATGATCCTAAACGACTGACGTAAAAGGTAGAACCGCGCAGTGCCCACAACGATGAAGCCCATTTTTGAGTTGAAACTAATTCCCAGGCTTACACTTGTATTCGTTATTAATGTATTCATATCACTTATTGTATTCGTACTTAATGTTCACAGTGACTCTACACAACTTTTCAACAATTTTTTCTTGAAATCTCAATTTCAGCCTATCTTGAAATCAAGTCAACCTGATATTGCACAATCAAACAGGAGTTCAAAAAGAACTGCTGTCGATTTGTAAATAGCCTTTGTAAATTCAAGATGTGGAGTAGCATAAGCATACTCTTTGGGATTTTCCAGTTTTCGTTTTCTTAAATTAAAATATTTTCATGATATTCACTTGCATAACTGTTTAGCTGGTTGTGATTCAACTACTGTTACTTCTTATGTCATTCGTCACGCGCAAGGAGCATTAAGATATCCTCGGAAACCTCTATTTTAGTGATTGTATATTAAAAAAAAAAAAAAAAACTAGTGCTACCCGCAGAGATGGACGTTGGGAATATTCTGTAAACCCCACTCACCAGATGTGTTTTCTGACAATAAAATATTAAAAAACACAAAACGTTCAATGCAAAAAAAGTCAAGCAGCCTCTGAAAAGGCAATGTACAATGAGAACACCAAAATATGTCGGTTTTTCGTTATCAATAATTTTTATCAAAAACATTTAAAAAAAAAAGGTAGCAACAAACAACAATGCTGCAATTAAAAGTGCTACGATCAACAAGTAGTCTTCCCATGTGATCGTAACATTGCGTGTCATACCAGGCGATTGGTGTACAATAACATCGAGCATTCTATCCTGACCTCTTAAATTTGTCTATGACTGTATCAACAATTTCGCCATATTCATTTTTGTTTCCCAAATCGAGCCTTCCAGTAAGAGATTAATCAGTTGGAAATACAAACAAGAAACTGAGGAAATGAAAATGCAAAAAATACATTATGTATTTAAAGGATAATTTTGATGCCCGTTTATAATTTCCTGAGGTAGTCGACGGTTTCTGTATTGACGATATGCTCATTACTCCCAGATGTGCTAGGAAAGAAAATCCGAGGAATTGTACACCAATTGCCAAGTAATTGCATAAAATACAAAATAGCCATCACACTAACCGCCACGAATGCCAAAAGGATTCTGAAAGAGGCCCAAAAGTTTTTCAATGCCGGCTGAGGTGACTTTACTTTCTGGGAAGATGGGACTCATCCAAGATGAAAGTTTGCGGGTGCGTGGAGGAGTGGTGTCAGCTGAAGACGGGGGTGGCACCTGCGGGTTCGGCGGTGGTAACTTTTTCTGGGGCGCAGGAGAAGGATCACGGTTGGCAACGACAACCTGCGGCACCACCAAAGGCTGCTTTGCGGGAGGTGAGCCTTCAATGCTGTTAACAGGAGTAACACGAAACCGCATGTTTCGGTTTCCGAAGAATTCATTGTCCGAAGAAATGTCTTCGCTGACTTTCGACACTTGAAAGCTGGAAGTCCAAAAAATACTGTCATTAAACTTCGCTTAATTTGCAACTAATGAGTGAAACACTAAGACAAACATCTTGTTTTAATTAGAAATAATTATAACATATGGAAGGTAGTTGGTGGCACAATAGGATCGCACTCTTTTGAATTGTTCTCAAATACTCAATTTAGATTACTTCGGGATGAAATAAAGCTTAAACTGTCGCGTTAAAGAAAGGCATTCTTGGAGTTGGTCGCCGAAGTTCTGCTAGGCTCCCTCAAGCATTTCCTCCGGGATCGAGGCGATTTCAGCTTGAATAGAAGTCTTCACCTCCTGAAGATTGTGGGATTTAGGGAACAAACTCCCTTGAGCTTATGGGGAAGCCGAAATCCCCTCAATTCCTCCCAAGCCATGCAGAACTGCAGCGACTGACTCCAAGAATACATCATTCAGGAAGGAGGCCGTTTGATGGACGTCATTTTTCGTAATTAAAATCAGTTGACTGTAAAACAAACTCCTGCAATGCTTGTCATTTGTCAAAATGAAAGGATGGTTAGGTAAAGAAAATTCTTCGCACCGTGTTCTGGTGGGAGATGGACTAGCGACTGGTGATGGGATAGGCGAAGGTGCGGGGCTTCGTAGGCGCCCCCCAGAACCCAGTTTCCTTGTGTCCACCTGAAGGAATGAAGAGGTCTGGGTATTCATCATTGTAGTGGAAGGGACTGGAGGGCGGTTCATCATAGATGTGTCACAGGTCAGTGAGATTTTCCTGGCAGCAATTGAGCAGAGAGTAGCTCGTAGCGCCATGTCGTCTTCACCTCCATCAGTGCTATCCCCACACTCATTCCTTTGGCAGTAGTTGCGAATTTCTTCTACCAAGGCTCCGTACTCCTCCCCCGTGTCATCTTGCTGCAAATCAAAATAACTATATTAGAGAAATAACTATGCAATACAAAAAACAATGGCACTCACGAAGAGATGCATTCACGTACTGTTCTTGATTTCTTCGGACAATCGTCAATATCCAGCTGTGTAATGCTTGTATTGCTTTTCAAAGCAACAGCGAGTGCGGACAGGCCGGCAACTTGAAGGTCGTTATCCCGCAAATCAATTCTCTGTAATCAAATTCACAACTATTAACATTTCTATTAACACATCCACCCCGGCACAACATGGCACTGATGTTATCAAAACCATTGGGCCCAACTAAACCACTTTATGTAAGAAGAAATGAGCGAAAATTCGAGGAGCAGGTAGAATCACTAGAATTTTATAACAGAGGTCAAGAATAGTAACCGATCCGATGGGGTCTAATGACCAAAGAAGGAACTGGAGGCGCCACTAAGGCCAACGAAAGTCTTGAAAGAACTCGAATTATTACACACAGGTTTATTATTTGTGAATTAGCAACCCTTCAAAGGTGCTAGGTACTGTGTCAGGTTTTTTGGTGAGGGGTTTGGGATTTACTTTCAGGTTCAGAAATTTCGATTTGCTATGAGTGAATTTATACGGATCTGAAACTTATCCCAGTCGATTTTGCGTCCAAAATTACTATGATGACGCCCAACTTGTCAATGTCAGCAGAAACCCTCGAAAATCACGTCTTTCCCTCTTTTTTCTTCTTTCTGGCTAAACGTTAGGACCAACAAACCCCCTAGTGGAGTCCTTGTGCGATTAAACGGATTTTTTAACATCAATTCTGAGGCCTTGGATGGACTTGGGCTCGGTGGACGGAGATTGCGTATTTAGAATCTAAGCACCTTAAAACGTAGTGACAAATTTGAGGAGAGTCATGAAAATGTTTTCCTATACGATTACAAAGGCTTATTATTGAAGATAATGAACCAAAACAGCGAAATAAGGATCAACTGAAACTTTGGTGATACGTCTCGAAGCATCTTGAATTACCTCACACGTTAACCAAGTCGAGAAGCACTCTAACACATACTCATTCTTCAAGACACAATGACTAAGAAAAATACTGAAATAAGTAGTAAATTAAATCACCTGGAGATTAGGGTTGCCATTCATGATCTGAGAAAGAGTATTGGCACCAATGCTAGTAATGTGAGCCGACTGCATTCCCAAGCGAAGAAGATTTCTATTTATTGTAAGCCCTTCAACAAGGCCAGTTAAAAATTCGTCCCTCAATTCATTATGTCCAACGTTCAACATTTCCAAAGTATTATTAATTTTCTGCAAAAAAATTAATTAATCAACAATATAAAATAATAATACAATTAATTATAATTAACTCAATATCCATACTTTTGTTGTATTGGCATTCCAAGTTAGAGCTAATCAACCACTTACCAGAGCTTTATTGAAATGAAAAGCAGAACCAGATTTCAGGCGATTATTCCATAAGACGAGGATAGCCAGTCCACCAGAAGGTCGAGTTTGTTCACAGAGAGCATCGCAAAGAGGGCCAACACCAGTGTCTTCTAACATATTATTGCTGAAAATAGCGATTTCTTTGTTTTTCATATCTGAATAAAGGTAATAAATTATTGCAATTAGTTTCAAGATAGTAACAAAATTCATCAAGGATCTTCGCTTTAATTCTGATCGTGGTCAAATCATAAATTCAAGGATCTCTGTCACTAACAATAATCCATTAATCTGAGAGTGTTGGAATACAGCTACACTTAATTTGCTAAGTACATCACAGTGTACATTATTTATCATTATTATAAAACGATAACGATTAGGATTTGAAAGTACGTATACAGTTACATCAAGTATCTACTAGACTAGAATTACAGTGTTTACCTCAAATCCAACAGTTGGAGGGTCACGTTGCATTTCAAAAGTCCAGAGAGTTGAATGGCATCAACGGAAGTAAATTCGTTCTCAGCGAGGTATAGTTCTTTCAAGGTTGTGTTTAGTTTCAGGGCAGCAGCTGCACACATCAAACAATTTTTACTGATAGTTTCCACAAAATCGCTATTTTAGTCAATCCTCAAATATTTCTACCTATTACAAAATGGTTCGTGTCATTTAAAGATCCAGAATAAAGCTGGCTACATAAGGGCTTAAGTTCTGTAGTTTTACACTTTGTTACTTGACCAAAAAGTCAAACCCAAGTACTGTTGATAATCAAACTAGAAGCAAAATCGTCTTAACATCATCTGAACAAACATGTGAATGTTGAAATTCAATTGAAAATTTAAATCAATAAAAAAAGCTTTTAGCAAGAAGACCTACAGTCATAATCAAGAACTGGATGTTCTCGACTAGCATCTACAAAATCATGGTTTTTGCTCACATCTAAACATCTCATGAACAAGTATGTAAGAAGGGACGTGTTCCGTAGTACGAAATTCGTACATCCTGTTCTCGTAACCCTTTCGTGCTTGCAGATCGCTCTCAATGTTTTTTTGACCAACTAGTGGTTAATTCAGCCGAATGTGAATTGGTCTCCATTGGAAACCATTAAATAATAAAAAATCAAGCGATATAATATATTATATCACCGAAGTTGATAAGAAGTAATCTATAATGAAAACTGTACGAGAATTTTTATAAAAATCTATTTAAAGCGGGCAAAATTAACTTCGGAACATAATCTGTATTGTAATTTCAATGAAGTGGTTGTTTTAAACGGTTTAGAAACTCAACGAAGATTAATTTAATGGCATTGCAAATAATTACATAAAGGTTTATTATTTCTTTAAAGCCTGCCTTTCTGTGCAGATTTTGGGATCCAAGATGGGAGCGAACATTGATATTCACATTTATTTTTTTCAAACTGTTCACAATTGATGAATTTAGAGGCAATTTTTGGAAAATTACATTTCTTATTCAATTCCCAAGTGTTACAATATAAGAAGTATCAAGAAATAAAATTTCTTCCTCAACCTTCAAGAATTGGAATATTCAACTTATTTTCACAATACATGCAAAATCATCCGGATTTTGCAATAGGCCAAAGCATTTTATCATTAAGAGTTTTCAAAATTTTTAGAGCTGATGACAAATTTCTAAGAAAACCATTTAAAGTGGTTTCCAGAATGTGTTCTCCCGTGGCAAATGCTCCATTCTACTCATGAATTCGTCCAAAATATGACTCAAAGTCAACAAACATTTGATAGGTATCAACGTAAATGACTGAGATTACAAAATGGTATTGCTATTGAGTATATTAAAATGTTTCATAAGCTAACATAAAAAAATACTGATTGTGTCAACGCTCGTATCCATGGAACAATAAAATCAATTCATCATCTTTTTTATCACTGTGAATACATTGCAATGTAGTGCAGTTTTTTCCGACTCTTACCTAAAATAACTATTGGGCGCCCAGCGAGGGAACATTTTTCTAACTTGAGAACCTGCAGCTGCGTCCCAACTCTCAGAGCTCGACTCAATGGAGGGATTAGTGACTCGTCCAATGGAGTGTTTCGGCATTCCAGCTGCTCAAGGCATTTCGTCTATCCAATTGGAAAAGATAGGGCCATGAATTGATAACAACGAAATGTTAAATGATTTAGAAAGATGATGATTCAAAATAAATTGAAGATGAAGAGAAAAGAAGTCAGAATGTGAAGAGAAAGTGATGAAGTAGTCGAAACCCATTTCAAATAAAACTTTCGGACTCAGTAAAAACGTTTCATATTTCTACTACGATGAATAAGAATGCATAATGTAGGCTAGAAGTAGACGTAGATGCGGACTAAAACTCTCAGGGCGAGGGTTTCGGGCCCCCAGCACGGAAGCTTGTTGGCTTATTGTCCTTTCCTGAGTTTTTTTGCATTTAATCAAGATGATTCAGCCCCTTGCTAAGGGGTTGAACATTTTCCTTCAATGGTGAACCATCTTTTTGTGGTTTGTTGGTTGACCCAGGAGTTGAAGGTCCTTCTGAAGGCAGTTTTTGGTAAACCCACTGCCGGCTCAAGGCCTACAAATGGGGTTTGGGAACCCCTTCTTGCGAACTCGTCATCGTTCTCGTTACCAGATATTCCTTTATGCGCCGTCACCCACTCCAGGCAAACCCAGTTACGTTTGGCTAGGCTGTTGAGGGTTGTCATGCAGCACCAAACCACTCGTGATGAGATGCCTGGTGCCATTAATGCTTTTATCGACGCTTGACTGTCTGAGAGGATGCGGACGTGGGCCTTTTTGTGACCCCCACCTAAGGCTCTCAGCAGCTGCTGCCTCGATTACCACGATTTCTGCTTGGAATACAGAGGTGTGTTCCCCTACAGAAATTGAAGCATTCCACCTGGGGAATGTAGGGTACATTTCAGCAAAAACAGAAGATTCTGCTCAGCTATATTGCACAAGAAGTTCAGTGAAGAGAGGGTGTTTATTTACCCTGAAATATTGGAAGTTTCGTCAATACACATCTGTCTCATTGTTTTGAAAATCCGATTTTCCAAAAGTTTTTCATTATAAAGAGCAAGAGAATTTCTACGATTTCAGTTGATTCGACCAACGACATTCTAATCAGTGCTTAGGTTAAAACAGTTTATATTAGAATCATTCCATATTTGCCTTTTAAAGAAGAAAATTTATAGAACCACCACAATCCCCAATGAAAGTGTAAGTTAGGCTATTGTTTTTTTTTTTTTTTGTTTTCTCGAATCCCGCAAAACCTCGAAAATTCTTTTGTTTACCATGTGTTAACAAGGTAAGGAATTGGTGGGTGATAGACTATCTCTATTCTTCATTGACATGGGGTTCCATAATATCGATGAGAGTGATTTAGTTCTTTAGGTATCATATAATTTAGATGATACCAGATCTTTCACTCTTGATAATGTGAAAATTTGCAAGCAATCCGCTGTATTAACAAACGAGTCATCTCATCAAACTAATGTTCAAAATTAATGTGCTGCAACAGCAAACCTTGCATAGTATGATAGAAGAGTTCATTCTTCGAGACAAAACAGATATAATGCCCTTCATTCAGGTTTTATTCTTAAAATGACCCGCAATACTGCCCTGATTACGGTTTGTTCCCCACTTAATGAATCTCCTCGTTGATTACCTCAACCACTTCTTTTGTGGTGCCATCAGATTTATTAGTACCTGCACGTTACTGATAGAGGACTTGATAGTTATAACCATTTCCCTTTGTATCAACAACGTTTTTACTGAATCTGTCCTTGCTATTGCAGGATTCAAGGCGATAGCAATGATAAAGAAAAGATATAGGTGGATGAAGTATAGTAGATTACAGGTCAGGCAAAAGAAGATATGGAGATGGCAACATATAACGCATTTTCCCGCGGCCTATTTTTTAGAATGTGAACAGCCGCACTACAATCAGTAATAACCAATGAACGCATTCAACACCAAAAACATCGAGATAGGGGCATAATAAATTAGGAGGTAACAAAACCTGATGTATCTATTGTCCCAAAACCCACCTGACCAATGCATTCTCCATTAATCTTTTATCACTAGATGAGAGTCATCTGGACCTCTACTAAGTGACCACACTGATTCTATGCACCTACATTTCAAGGTAACATGTTGATACAGTCATCATAGGATTGCAATACGGGTGATAAAACGCGTGCAAAGAATATACAAACGCTATTTCAGTGACATATAACAGAAAAGTAATGATGTTTGATGTTATAACTTGGTTTAAAATTACCAAAGCAAGTAAAAGTAAAATCCTTTTTATTTTTAAATTATGAAAATTTCTTGGACAAGATATAAAACACTAACGATAATAACGAGTTAATTGAATCCACTAATAAATACTTATTCTTGAAAGTACAGAATCACAAAGTTTCTAACTTACATGGTCAACACCAATCGTTATTATTTGTAAATGTGTCTAGAATGAAAAGAATCTTTAAAAATACTAACACGTTTGAGCATTCTAGAGCATGCCTGCCAACCACGGGAGCCAATATTTGTGTTGTTTGATATATTGAGATTCGTTGCTGCTTCATAGTATTCGATCATATCAAACAATGCCACAGATGCCTGAAAACAATATTCATTAACCAGTAAGAACTTTATTTTCTGTATCGAAGAAATACCTTTATTATTTATTCGAATTACATAATGATTACCTCATCGTCTAATCCTGTATTATCTAGGTTCAGTTTTTCAAATTGGGCCCTTTTGAAAATCTCTTCCAACGCTTCGCAACTCCCCAACTGCAACGTCTCAAATCTGAGGTCCAGAGCATCAAATCTTTCGTTTGATTCTTCATATGGAAGACTCTAGAATGATAATTTCCTACAGTTTACTAACGATTGTTTTTTTTTTTTTTTTCAGCTTAATAATTTCATTTCTAATGAGAAATACATAGGTTATAAACACAAGAAGCACAATTAATGTAAGTACAAATAAAAATCGAACAATCACCAACACTCTGGACAAAGAACTCAAAATTCTGAATATTACTCATTATTATAACTCGGTACATAATAAGCTAACATGCGTATGCGCATTGCTTACCTCCAACTGTACTAAGACAGAACGGACTGGGTTGACACCATGTTTTTCACATGATCGTATATAGTTTGATAGAACCGCCTCCTTGGTTATAGACTCCGCTAAAAACATCAATTATATGCTCATTACTATTTTCAGTTGGGGTGAGAAATGTGAACAACCAACACTAGGGGCAGGGGTCATTGAGATAATAGTGGATAGAACAATCCGTAACCCAATTAATGTAACACTTGTAATTTCAACACTTTGGTAAGAGTCTCAACAAAAACCGACCGACAAATTTAAAGTTGACATTTATTTATCTATTTATATTACAAGAAAGTAGAAATTTGGAATAAGCTTAGAGTCACTGGTAATAACAATAATATAACTATGGTAAAGATTTGAAACCAGAAGTGAGATTATAACTGCAAATGAAAATCAAAATGTTGGGGAAGACACAATTAAAGACTTCAAAAATCTAATGGAACTGTTGAAAAAGTCCAACTCAGGATGTAGGTGAACAAGGCAGTTGGCTAAACGAGAAACGCAGCATAACGGGCGATCAAGAAGGTAATATGTGAGGGCGAAAAACACACGTAGAACAGAGGAGAGCTGGGGGCAGAAAGACGAGGCACAAGGTCTATCTCTCCAAGTAGCGCTGGGGAGACTATTGCTCCATTCAACAGCTTGTGCAAAAGTACCAGGTCTGCCACACATCGTCGGCTCTCCAAGGGCAGAAGGTGACACACGCCCATCAGGGCAGCATAACCAACTTCATCCTGAGGGATCCCAAGCTTAAAAGCAATATACCGAAGAAATGTATGCTGGACCCATTCCAGAGTATGCTTGTGGACTGCGTATGATGCCGACCATATGGGAGAGGCATACTCCAATAGTGTCAGGGCTAGTGCCTAATAGAGGACAGTGACAGCCTGAATGTCATTGAACCCTCGAGTATTCTGGTTAACGAAACCCAGGGGCCTCATTGCTCTACCAGCTACACCAATAATGTGGCGTGAAAAGGAAAGCTGCTGATCAAGGAGCACCCCAAGGTTAACAATCTTCTCGACCCTTGAGAGCCTGTCACAGCAGAGCACATACTCATAGAGGAGAGGACGGGAAGAGCGGTAGAACTTCATCACAGAAGACTTGGAGGGGTTCAAGAAGAGGCGATTATTAACACATCACTGTTCAAACACAGCAAGGGCACTCTGTAGAGAATGGCAGTCAGACACTGACTGCACACCACAAAGTAGCTTCAAGTCATCCGCAAAGAGCAGAGGAGAGATGCCTGGAGTGAAGGTAGCAAGGAATAACAGGGAGCCAAAGTAGAATGCCTGAAGAGGTAGTAAAAGGGGCAGAATGGGCACCCATAACTCGAACCACCAGTTCACGGCCCACAAGATAGCTTGATAACCACTGGAGGCATGAACCAAAGATTCCCAAACAGCGAAGCAGTGAAACAGATGGAGGTGGGAAAGCTTGTCAAAGGCCTTTGCATAGTCTGTAGATATGACGTCAGTCAACAACTATGACATTGCAGCATACAAAACTGTTTTCCAATTCAGACAGACAATCTGTTTTCTAATGGCATATGCTAAAACATGCTAAACTGTCACCAGATACCGTTACATAGAGGCTTACTGGTAGTCAATGGGAACAATGCACATCTGCGCTCTTTCTCAGACATATTAAAAGCAACCTCTGAATAAACTACAGTATTTCTAATGGACAAGCTGTTATATTGCCTTAGTAATTTGTTTTATACACACACCTGTTCTCTTGATAAATTACAAATATAAGACGACCAGCGCGTCCTTCCCTTGTACCCCTGTCACAACCATAACCGTTGGCCTAATGTAAAGCAAGACTCACGATTTTCTTCAACATGTAGCCAATCACAAGAGGAAAGGTACGTATATTATACCAACGTTGAACTTGACCATTTAGCAATCTGTCATGCCACCATAAAAAGTGACTGGCCTAAATCTTTTATAAAATTAAATAATTAAAAAAAAGACATCCATACTACATTTCCATTTATATTATAAACTTATCACCAAGGAAGACTAGGTGGGATCGAAACAAGGAGACTATATCCAAGAAAGCCTGACAGAGTTACGATAACTTGATTAGTTTGGGAATCAACATCCAACCTCGGACGCATACATCGATAACTTCATTACCAGTTCAAAGCCAGCCATTGGAGGCACGTGAGTGGATTTGCCCCGTGGTGTATCATAAAACGACTGCAGAAACAAAAAATAATAAAAATACAGTCTACAACATCTACATCCAGCAGGGAATGTTGTAACTAAACCTGGATATAATTGTACACAATAATTTATTATTTACCGCCAATGATACTAATTTCCAATTACTTTCCACTATAGTTGGGAAAAAAGTGAGAAAAAGTTTTGGTAGGCACCTGAACAAGGTTTAGATGTAGGATCAAAGACAGTAACTTAGAGCTGCTTGAAAACTTCTAAAATGGAAGAGTCGAGTTTGAAACTAACACTATGCATTTTTTGTCCGATAAACTAAACTTGAATGGATTGTGACATTCAAAATGAGTTCACCTCTAGTCAAATCCCGCAGATTGGAGATTTCATCCAGTGCAGAACATATCAGGGTACTACCATCTCCATCAGTTAACTGGAAATGTGCCGTAACGAAGCGCACCATTCATCAGTTATTAGTTTATTTCCATCAAACATTAGAAGCATAATACGAGACAGGTTTATCGGTCACTGAGACCACTGGATCATTTTTGTAGTGAGGCAGGGAGATGTTCTTTCTCCCGGACGTTTTGAAAAATAAAAAATTATTCATTCAAATCACCCCATTTCAAATCAGAACCTTTTTAATAACCTCTTATTAAAGTGAAGGAGCTTTTAAGTCCTTTTCTGGGCAATATCAGTGGGAGTTAAAGCACCCTTTCCAAAAAGCCGAAATCTAATTGATCCATCAGTTGGATTGTGACGAAGGATTTGATCCGCAGTTTCACTTCTTGGCAACAGAACCGGATTCCATTGCCCTGGCCTTACCCATTTTGTCCTTAAGGGACAATGACCAGCGAGGAGACTCGCAAGTTTGCAGAAAGGATAAATCCTGAAAATGTAACATAAATGCAAATTTGCCTATTTCCTTGAGATGATGAGGAGCTATAAGCTGGTGTCTGCTTACGAGTATCGTGCCAGATATTTGTTTGTGTCTTGTTCTTCCATTCTGTAAACCTGTGGAGTTATATAACTTTTGTTAACTCCTAGTTTATGTTCAAGTCCGATCCCTTTCTAGCAAGGTGGTCAATTGGACATATCACTGGATCTCGTCAATCTCGTCCAGAATTTCCAAGTGGAGTAGCTGGATTAGTAGAGGCTTAAGTCGAGACTAGTGGAATAGTACACAACACTTATGTACTGGCCTCTATTCTACGTGTATACAATGCATTAAACATTCTGTTCAACTTCCGAAAATAAGGATTAGGAGGAGGGGCTACAAACAGTAATAACACCAATAATCACACCACTACTAGTGTACTATTTACGCATATCTTGGTTATACGTATAAGATGGTTACTGATTAACTTCAGAATCATCCTTGTATTAGTTCACCACGTTGGTATTCTAGAATTAAGTCTGCGACAGATGAGAAGCCCATATCACGCTGATTTCAGATTTAGGTATGTTTTGCAACACAAATCTCTTAATAACAAATGGATGGATCTTCACATTCTTGGTCCCATTCTGTTCTTGGTAATAAGTCTGTAAAATTGTGTACGATCATACTGTAAGAGGAAAAGCATGAGGAGAGAAGGCGGAGTGGAGTGAAAAATCAGTTCTTCGGAAATTTTAAAACCCATAAAAAAAAACAATTTCTGTACGTAGCTCTGATTTCTAAAGGGTATCTCCAGGGTCCAATTGGTGGTTAAAAGAGGAATTTCTGACAGGCCAAGGACGAGAAGAATTAATCAATTAGAATTTTCAGGACCATATTGCTGCTCTAGAGATACTCTTTAATGATTTGTACAACCATGTTAAGGATTTTGTAGCCGAAGGAAAAAGGTGGCATCCGCTACCCCTGCCCTAACCCGTGGAAAGTTGAAAATTTCAGCGACACTGTACACTGAAGAAAAAGATATAACTAAAAAGTAAACCTAATAGCTAGTACCTCAGAAATCAGCCAACAATCAGTATTTGATTTCCGGGAGTTCTGAAACGTGGTTGTTTGTGGTCCTTTTATCTCGCGATTGATTAAAGTCATCCTATCATTCCGATCAAAAACAACAGGATTGTACTATACGAAAATAGAACAGAATGCGAGAGTAAAATAGAATTAAAACGATGTACCGATAAAAATAAAAAGTATTGTGGACTACACGTGTCAATTTAACGAGCGATAAATTTTCGGAAGGAATGTATTTTTTCGCCATTTAATGGACGTATTTGTTCGTTGTTTGAATTGGACTCCGTTTTGGGACCAACTTTGCACTTGGTTTCCTGTTCTTCGGGATGACCCATTCTTGGTTGTTCAACACGCGAAATGATCAAAATGAATTTTTAATTCATATCTGAAAGAGGTTTGACTATTGCTTTCACCGTTGGGGAATCAAATAATCATACTAATTCTGTCAAGAAAAACAAAACACCTGGAAAAAAGGAGCCTCAATATTAATAGTTTCCTCCTTCCAACATCGTGAGCCAGAATCCGTTTTTGTTTTATTTTTAATCTTTAATCTATTTACCTCCTTCCAACAACTGATTCGAGGGTGCTGAGGTTATGCATTGCACATATTAGATGTTCAGAATAGTTGTTTCATATGGAATCAACTGATTTTTGCCTAGAACCCACATTTTTAACCACAAATTTAGGGAGGGAAGGATTTGATAATGATAATTGACAACAACAATTATTATTTATAAGTTTTAGAAACAAATATAGGCAAATGTCGATTCACGTTAACGTAGCCACACAGTTTCTCACAACTACCTACTATTCTAATGAAACTGTTCGGTACTTGAATTGTTCAAAATTATGTGTTATTACAATCGCCATGGAGGGGGTGGGGTCAATTACATGAATGTGTATTCTTTACTTGCTCAAAATATCGGATCAAAGGAAAATTGGTGTGTAACTACAGTTCAAATCATTGGAATTTATACCATGTTCAAATGTCGCCAAATTGTACCTCAAATGTGGTGTAATGCCAACAGGTAATTTTTTAACAAATTAAAATGACCTATTTTCTTCACTTCAGAAAAAGGTGAGATATGTACAATTAGTAACGTACTCTGAGAATTGAAAAGGATAGGAAAGTAATGAGTGAGTTGCATGCTAAGTAGTCATTCACGTAAAGCATCCCCTTGAAGCCAACTGCGTGACCTAAATAAAATTTACCAACACAAAGCGATGGAATGAATGATTAGGTCTTTGTTTAAATGCTAGTCAACAAAACGGCAAGTGGACTGCTTGAACATTTCAACACCTACAGGGGAAATATTGGAAGTGTATTACTCCATTACCGATTGAATGATAGGAGATAGATATGCGTATTATTTTAGCTAATGATTGATTTTTGTTCCAATGCTCAACGTAAAAATTGGGAAGTACAACGCTGCATCCAGCTTGGATATGTCAATTGCTCTGGAAGAAGGGCTTATCAGCTCGAATATCATTACTTACCTAGAATGATTGAAGTAGTAATAAGTTGAAAGGTAAAAACGTTGCTTCATAGGGGAGTTCTTACTCACCGTATATCCAAGGATTGACGGGTTCCAAATAGCCCGTAACAATTCGGTTTTCATCTTCGGGGAAGGAAACACTGCGGTTCGACAAAGTTTTCCGATTCGAGTTGCGTTTCCGAAGGCAGGACGACAACGGGCTGGACGAGGAAGATACTGTCACATCGTCCGAGCGACTTGGTGGTCTATCCATGTCGACCAGCTCTCATATTGAGTTGAACATTCAAATAGAACTTCTCTAAGGGTTCGCGCAAGAGAAAATGCGGAGAAGGCAAATGACAATTAACTATGAACATTATTAAGTTTCGAACATCGAGATCGGATACATCATACATTACCAATTCATTCCGCCATTACTGATTTTTATTATCATGTATGATCTGATTACATGATTGCCAACCAGTTGCCACACAAAGTACGTAGAAGCAGCTGTCACCCAGTTCGGTCAATTTTCATGGATACTGACAGTTGATTTAGTCCATGCTTCCTGGACGAAAGATTTCTGGCTTGGTTCATCCATGGAATCCTATTATTCGTATGAGCCAATGCACCTCTGAAGCTTTTTGTTTAATTAATGAATTCTAAATGAACTATAATTAGTTGCAGTAAGATCCCGATAAACAGTGGTATTGGATCGCTGGGATTAGCCAATTTAATCGCACAAATATAGGTACATATTTTAGAATTTATACTGTATTTATTTATGTCTGTGTATTCCAGACATTTTTGGAAGATTTGGTTTTTCAAGTCAAATACTTACATATTTTTCAAGTGTAGTAGGAATTTTTGGATAATGTACTCGTTACTTAGTATACCTACCTAAAATACCCAAAGATAAAGAGCAATCCTGCACCTTCTCATATAATCCCCTCCATCGCATTGTGTAATAATTGTTTTAGATTTCGTCGAAACTTTGACATAGTTCTAGGATCGGATGGACAGCAATAGAACATTTCTATAGAAATAGATTATAGATAATAGTATATAAATGACCAGGCATTATAAAATATCAGAAGCTGAGGTTTCTTCAGTTTTCCATTGGTTACAATCAGATTTTACATATGCGCCAAAAGTATGATTGTAACTTTTCATGTGTGCAATTTTTGTATAAAAACAAGTCTTCGCTCTGCTACAAGTCCTTGTTTAACCAAGTTTTGTTTCTTGAGTTGAGAAAGCTGAAATAAAACGAATTCTTGGTTTCCATTAAAGGGTCGATAGATTGAGAATAAGTAGCAGTGTTCAATTAATCTAAACAACTATTTAAAACTGAATAAGATTCGTTTTTTGAAGGCCTTGTCTAGCAATGGTACACCACCACAAGTAGCAGGGGCACTACATGTAGCCCCTGAAATCTTCCGTTTGAG
Source organism: Creontiades dilutus (assembly GCA_031894815.1). Lineage (NCBI taxonomy): Eukaryota > Metazoa > Arthropoda > Insecta > Hemiptera > Miridae > Creontiades > Creontiades dilutus. Next base: position 703,782 of record JAVIWC010000184.1, read on the forward strand.
ATAGCCTCTCTTAATTGCTATTCCTAATGTGATTGATTTTTTCTTTTTAGATGAATGCAAGGCGTCTAAGGAGAAGGGCCACAATTAATAAGTACCTTATAACAGCGAAGAATGCCTGTTAGCACGAGAATTTGTTAAAATGATTGGAATGGTCTGCTAAATCCAAGAACTAACGTTCATACACTGGTAAAATGATAGTTTTTCTGCTCAAATCGAAAATTTGTATTCTAGACGACTTGAATGAGGTTTTAGAATGCCTTTTATCTAACTGTGGAAGAGCAGTATAATTCAAATATTCATTTTTTAGGTCAAAACTAACGCCCTACAGTGATTTCCACTGCATATAATTACAGTAGCTATCTCTCAATTGACAAGATTTTAAAAACATTTTAGAAGTGCTTATTTCAGGAACGAAGCTTTGATGAAAATCAACTTATTCTTTATGAAACTGAAAGTCGAGGGAGGTAAAGCCTTTTTATGTTGGCATGGTACCAAAAACCTAGTCAAAACGTGGAACATGATTGTTCGTCAGACTGTTCCTATAAAGCGGCAAGTATAGTAGTTTCTTCTGATCTAAGGTTTTGAAGTTGTATTATCAGTTTTAAGTTTTTTGAAAATAGTATCTTAAAAAGAGTAAAAGCAAAGGTGTATCTGTAATGGTAGTAACTGAAGTATCCCTTCACGCCTTGGTAGATACATCAATAAGTGTGCTAAACAAATCCAATAATATCTTCATTCAACGAATCACTTTGGCGACCACAATTAACATCTATCCTTCCTTCACCTGTCACCAATATTGGTTTTGCATGAGATTTAGCATTTACTTCATCAATCGCCATAAATTCATGGTACACCATCCTGAAACGTACATCAAACTATTACCTAGTTCGAATTAAACCAAACAATAGATCATAAGAAATAAACGTTAGCACAACCAGTTATAAGTACACCACTGGAGACGTGTACTTAATTTTCTAGATTTTGAAAAGAAAAAATAGTCTTATTTATTTTTTGTCATCATTCTAGGTGCTGGTTGAGCAAGAACTATAACTGTGCGTCCATTCTATAAAATGTGGGAGATTTATCAGGTTGAAAAACACATATTTCAAGTGAGTAAAACGTTTAATAAATAAAAAATATACAAACGATCACAAAACTTAGAATTACAAAGGTTCATTAGGGTACCTTAGCGGTAAATTTAAGCACATAGAAGTTGTTCGAGATTGTTAGGGTAGGTAACAATTAATTTATTCAAGAAAGCTTCGAATAGCTAGGAGGGGAGAATTTCTTGCGAAGACATTTTAGAAGAGTAAGAGGAAGGCAACTAAGCAACGTAATCATCACAACCTTCCAGAAAAAATCCATTGTAGTAAGAAATGTGGGATCAAAGTAATCTTTCAAAATAACTAGAGAAAGAACATATAAGGAGAAGGACACCAATTCAGCTAATACTATAACATAGTGCCAAGTGCGCACAGTTAGGGCAACCATGATTAGCTCTGTGAGTATGAGGGCAGTAAAACTAATTGAAACAACATGAATGAATTCATCTTCAAACAAGACCAATGCACCATACATAATGACGCCTCCTTGAATAATACTGATGAGAACCCATATGAAAAATGTTTTATAAGACAGAGACCTTCCTTTAGACAGATCCTTATAAAGTTCAGGGTACCGGAGAGCAATGTGACCTTCTACATCTTTGTCCAAGACCAAAGAAAATACGGGGAACATGGTGTAAATAGTAGCATAACCTACCATGAAGAAGGCTGGGAACATGGATACTGAAGAAAAATAGAATACAGCTGAGAATATAGCCTGCATGGTGGAAATTATAAGACCTCGATGGATGACGAATTGAGAAAGTGATGCAGACCGTTTGTAACTGTAGCGACCATGAACCAGAAGCAACCGAAGTAGTGAGGAGAATTCTGTGATGGAAAAGTCCGCAGCTAATGATGCTTGTTTTCCTTCTTTTCCAGCAATCCCAATTCCAACATCAGCAGCCTGAATCATGCTGACATCATTACCTCCATCACCGACAGCTGCTGTGCGTTTTCCAGTGTGTTCCTGGATCAGTGTGACGACTAGTGCTTTTTGTGTGGGAGAACACCTGCAACACACCACACTTGGTGAACGGCAAGCTAGTTCCATGAATTCGCTCTTGTAGAAGTTCAAACAATATTCCAGTGTTGATCCTGTGAGAACAATCACACAATTTTGTTTTTTTCTGGCAGCATTGATCTGGTCATGAGCTTCAGTGCGGGAAGATACATTGTCAAACACAAAAAGTTCTTCTTTTCTTGAAACCAACATGCTGGATTTAGCAATACAGATGGCCGTTTCCAATTTATCGCCAGTTAACATCCAGATTTTAACTCCTGCATTGTGAAGAGTTTCCAAAGTGGTCTTTACATTATCTTGAAGTTTGTCTTCAACTCCAGTAACACAGACAAGTTCTAAATCTCTTTCAAGTTGGGCCAAAATTGAAGACATTGCAGAACTACGGTCAGTTGACAAAGCTTTAGCCTTATTGTATTTTGACTCAAAATCAAAATACTGTTCAGGTGTCAGAGTCTTTTTAGCTACAACTAATGTCCTAAGGCCTTCCCTGGCCATATTCGTTACTTCTTCATCCAGCCAATCTTGATGGTAAACAATATCTCTCATGACAACATCCGCTCCTTTCATGTAGAACGTGATATCTCCATTACCCTTATTTTTTACAATAATACCCATCCGTTTCGATTCAGATGTGAAAGGAAACATTTGTAGAATAGTGAAATCCAGAGTAGTATTCACAGGGGTTTTAAGCTCCATATTATTTATGTCCCTTTGAGTTAATGCGAGACCTACTTCTTCAGACCATTTCACAAGAGCAACTTCGTCAGGGCTTGACGCTTGGTAGCTCACGCAATTTGGTTTTGCACCCCAATATTCATCATCTAATTCACTTTGAGATTCCAAAGGATCAGAATTGTCATTACCTGATCTCTTCTCGAAAACAGGTGTTACATTATGACAGAGTGCAATAGCTTTCACAGCTTCATAAAGTTCTTGCTGATCAGTAGTTTTCATTCCAATACCAATCAGATTAGAATCTCCACCGCCTGAGAAATGAGTTGCTACTGCTTGTCTCACAACATCAAATCGTTCACTGGTGTAACAGTTTTGTCCCCCGATTTGAAGTTTTTTAAACACCATAGAATTTTGAGTCAAAGTGCCTGTTTTATCAGAAAGAAGATAAGAAATTCGACCGAGCTCTTCAGGTATGGTTGTGCAACGCACAACGCACCCTGGCATTTCAGGGTCTCTCTGCATTTGCCAGGAATAGAAAGCTTTCCCCATGTCCAAATTCACCCGAAGACTGAGTGGAATTATGTAGGAAAATAGAAGAACGAATCGGAAAGTGTATTTATACCAAGGTCCACTAAATCCCTTGAGGCACATCATAACAAGAGCCAGGGCAAGTACCGCGCAGAAGAGTAGTTTTGTTAACTGATTAATCTCCATATCCAACAATCCTGCTTTAGAACGAGGCTGAGAGTTGTTCATGACGGACCGGGTTTCACTCCCTGTGTATAAGACTACTCCTAAAGCTGTCCCACTAGCAAGGACAGTGTTGGCCCAAAGCGTGTTTTCAATATTTAAGCCCTCATCTTGAGGGCTCACGTCGCATTTAAAGGTCCCAATGAAATTGTGAATATCATGCCAAGGTTTTTCAACATAGAGGGTAGCTTTAATGTCAAATATTCTGCGATCACAATCTAATTTTTGCGTTTGCGGTACAGCAATTCGAAGTTTCCAATCGGTTTCGCCATCTAGTTGGTCAGTTCTGATGAAACAAGATCCAGTTTTTTCTGTTGTTCGGAGTAGAACCAAATCAGCCGGAACTCTTTGCTCTTTTTCAATGAATATTAAATCACCGACTTTAAGTTTAGAAGATGGGACCGATTCAATACTGACAGAACCATCGAGTTTCTGTACAAGTCTAGAGTATTTCTGGGAGTTGACTTCTTTGTCCCTCTGATACCTCCTGAAATCGTCAATAGCTTCCCTGATGATTGTGACAGTCAACACGAATCCTAAGGGACCCCAGTAAGTATACAAATATCCCAACCGTAAGCTTGGGATCAATTGGGACAAAGCCATGACTAGAAAGTACAGGTTTAAGAAATATTTAAATTGTTGAAATAATACGAAAGGTAGAAAAGTGATAATGTTATACTTTTGGTTTCGAATCACATTCGGAGGAAATTTCTCCGTAGGTCGTTGGCCGATGTAAATGGTTCGAGCTTTGAGGTCGTGCGACATGCAACAACACCTCCGCCAGGACCAAGTCAAGCATCTCCATAAAAAATTACCAGGCTTTCGTTTCCTGATTAGTGGGTCATCCTCCCTGACTAGGTTGGTTGTAGAAGACATGTCTACGAGGCAAAGAGACGCAGATGCCATTTCCGAGTCTTCCAGGCGTCTCCCTGGAAAACTCCGCAGTTTCCTGTCCAAATTGAGAATTGAAGAGAAAGATCCGTAAGGAACGTTTAGCAAATCACTTGATCTTCACAGTGCAATGAGACGGAATGCTCACAAGATTCACAACTATAATTTAGAACTCAAGGATAATTTTCACTGGTTACGATGAAAGAACGCAAAACATATAAATTGAATGTAAAATTGTCGCAACACATCGAAAACAAAGTGACACTTGACTGAAGTGACTCAACTGCTGGTTAAAATCAAGACAGAACCTAAAGAAGCAAACGGAGCTAACAGCTGACTCATTTGAAACATGGAACAAATGGAGAATGGATCTTTCATGCCATGATAAATAAGCCAGTGATGGGCCAGGTGATAGCCAGTGCGAAAACAGGAAAGGCGCTCATAGTAAAGCTTCCAAAGATAGGAAGACTTAATTTCAATAACTTACCTGAATAAAATATTCATTCAATGATCCAAAAATACTTTGCTCGGTAATTTAATAATTTTAAGTCTTTAAAACAAGTTGATTGTCTCAACCTGTTGGACAAACAAAGTTTGCTTATAAATGTTCTTTTATATCTATCTGATATTTATGTACTTGTCTTTTTATTCCAATGTACATAAAACCTAGGACTTTTCCCAACAAGCCCCAAAACAAAACAGAGTTTGCTACTTCATTCTATTCTTAAATAGTAATCAAACCTAGTGGTTTTATTGCCTTTGGAACACTAGATCATGCAAAATAGGTGTATCAGGAAATTAACGTTTGAGCTTGGTGGTGTGTTTTTACGATCTGGTTGAAAAAGCTTTGTCAGTTGTAAACCTGTGGTTGTAAGCAGAAACTAACTACTTTCATGGGAACTTATAAACTGCATGGTTCAGAATTCCCTACCTTCTTGATCGATTTGGTTTGTGATGCTTCATCAATCAATTGAATTGGTTCATTATTAGCACTATCTAACAATAAGCATATTAATTGGTAAATGTATGCACTGGCTTTATTATTGTTTGTTTTGTGAGTAAATGGTCAGTTATCTGCTGCCAGCCATGACCCAACATGGTTACTATTGGGGTGCAAACCTGCACTTGAGAATGTGTGGTGTGGTTTTTCTCTTAATCTGATTTTACCCACACTCATCCATTACTTGTCTAAACCAGTGAGGATCGGGTCAGCTATAAGGGGAGATTGGAGGCTGGTAGGGTAAGCTCTCCCTTGGAACAGGGGAACCATTTCCCCATGGAACAGGAGAATCATGTCCCCAGGAATAGGGGAATAACTACCCCAATGTATTAGGGAATAACTACCTTGATATGGTGCTCAGCATTCCCCCTTTGCAGATTGAAACTCTTTGGGGCACAAACCTCAGAGGTCTATTCAAAGGAAACAACTAATCAAGGGCCTCAAACCCCATACCAAGGGGCTGAATCTCCTTGATCAAATGCAACCTCTCAGGAAAGTACAATAAGCCAACAGGCTTCTGTGCTGAGGGCCCTGAGAGTTTGTAGTCCATATCTACATCTACCCTGATATGGTACCTTCTAATGAGGGAGCAATACCCTCATGATATCAGCAGGAGAGTTACTACTCCTCTTGGTACAACTAAGCTGGCAATAATGTGAATCTGAGCAACAGTTGTAACTCGCAATTGGATTGTCTTACGACTTGAATTAGTCTAAATGGACAAGCCATGTTGAAGTAAATTTCTAGTAATTTCACGCCATTTTACAGCAGTGGGACGGACGTCTGTGAGCAATGCAACCTGTGAGGGATCATTTAGATCTTATTCTAACAATCTCTTAAAATATTATGATAATCGAAATCTGATTAATGCTATTTTTTGTTTGAACTAAGAACATGTTATTTCATAAAATTTTCCCCAAAAAAAAAACTAGTAAACGGTTTGGTTGGGATAACATATTTGATTTTACTGTCCAAAATCAAACCGTACTAGACTCGACAGTGGGAGGAACAACTGGCGTGAACGTGGATGCCCGGTTTCGGAGGAAGTCCATGTCAGAGTTTCCCTCGATGTAACCTCATTTACTTCCTCTCTTCAGTTCACATTAACGTTCCTCTTAAATTATTTAAGTTTATTTGCATGTTCTCAATTTTGCGTTTTCAAAAAACTCATATCTTTCTGTGTATGGTTAGTGTCTGCTGTTCCTAAGGTACGTAGGTATTTATTTGTTAATTATAATTATCCTTACACGTACTAGTTCTATGTAATAGGCGAGTCGATATGAGGATGGCTAATAGTTAAGAAAAACCTGGGAAATTCTGTTGAAAAACTTGGATAATGATATTTTGATTCACGATACTGAAGTGCGGCTAAGGTGAAAGAAATGAAAAAGTTACATTGATAATATAACATCAGAGAAACGGACTCGGAAGTGAAATGACGCTGAAGAGGATAACAGGGAATAAGTTCAACAATTTATTTCTGAATCAATTCAGGAGGTCCTATGTTAAGAAATCACCAGTTATGTTATTCAACTGTTCATAATCTTACATCGGTACTTATTTTAGCAAATACGGTTTTTCCAAATTGTCGATGACGAGAGTCCATTTTCATTTGTCCGTGCGGATTGCCCCAAACATGAACTCGAAAGTTTCTGCTGACATCTGAAATGAACATCTATGGATGTGCCCTTGGTCTCATCTGTTCTGTACTGAACCTGTTCAGGTCTAGTGACTTTCTAATCACACTATTCATATTAAGAGGGCTATTCACTCATTTTAAGAACGAGGAACCTCTTGACTGCTTGGACAAAGCTAACATATTTCAAAAATGGATTTGACTACACTGCACAAATATCGCTGTTACATTATCGGCATAACAATACATTGAATCTTTACAAAGGTAGCACAATTTCAAAACCCTCAATCCCCTTCCCTCCTTATGTACAAACACAATTTCTAAGTACTTCCCCAAGATTGTGGTTTCTATTTCAAATGAATTGTTTCAATTGGTTTTGCAGGATGTTACCTCACCTTACACATATTCTTAAACCTGCATTCACAGTTCCGGCTTTGAGAGGTCCAATCTTCCAAGTATCGAAATTTTCGTCGGCTGTCTCTGAGCAGTCTAGTATTCCGGTAAGGTCTTCATTCTTTTTAGTGTTGAAATAGAATTAACCAACCGTTGCAATTAATTGCTAACTTAGACGTGGGGGAAATTTTAGAATTCTCCTAATACACTAGTTACAACAAATAAACAAACATATTATGCGTAGATATATTTGTTAAATTAGTGGAATACTTTTTGGCAGGGAAGGAAACGAAACGAAAATATTATTTTTCAGCTGTTTTTTTACACGAGGGAAACGCTCTGAACTTGGCTTGTAAGAGTCGTAACGTTTTTCTCCCTATTTTCTCCTTATGTGGATCTATAATATAATCATATCTTGTCCATTGGTAGAAATCGCTCCCAAACTACTGGAACTATCATTGTCAGATCCGTAAGCTGAAAACTAAACATAAATAGGAAGGTTGTGCCAGAAGTTTAAATTGTTAAATTTTGGAAAAAATCTATGATGATGGTGTGCCAGTCTGTAATTTTATACGGCTGGTCCCAAACCAAGGCCATTACAAAAATCAACGTTTAGAAAATATGATTATTTGATTTAATTTTCCTAAAATATCTGTTTAACGAAATAGATCCTTAGGAATAGAAATATATAGAATAAAAAAATGGATGTAAAAATAGCTGCGGTTACTAAGATTTCACGAAACAGTATCCTTTTTTTGTAGCTTATCCGATCTATTGTTTACAGACTGACGAGCTCGACAAACTTTACAAATATGTTGAGCTGGAGCTACGAGGCAATGATCCTGCTGTTTTGAAAAGTTATAAAACATTCACACAAGCAGCTTGTGGACATTTGAATGTACGCGTCTCAAAGAGGTACTTCATTAGTACATAGTTCTTCCTCGTTTTTATGAAAATGCCCATTCATTATCAGCAGTATATCGTGGTTTTTCAATTCTGCATGTTTCATTAGTGCATAATCTTATGTTATGTAAAAATATTAATACCTGAGACATTGGTTGGTAAGTTCCCCTTGTTTCTAGTCAATGTTTTCTGTTTTAGCTGGACACCGAAAAAAGCTCATCACGAGAGATACACTCTCCTCCGCTCAATTCACGTTAATAAGAAATGCCGCGTGCAATACGAGTTTAGAACGTACTACAGCTTTTTACAGTTGGAAAAACTCACAGGGTCGACTTGTGATACTCTTTTAGAGTATTTGCAGAGGAATCTTCCAGAAGGAGTTGCTCTAAAAACAACTAAGGTATGTTTCTTATGATTATTTCACGAAGGTTATTTAATTGTTGAGAAATGAAAAACCGGAAGTTACAATGTTGAACCGATTTCGACGGTTAGGACATCGCCAGTAACAAATAATAACTTGTTATCAAACAATTATCGAATTTATTTATATTATTTCTTGCCAAGCTTGCCCAGTTTTATTTTGGCTAGTACTGGAATTGATTTTTAGTACTAACCAGTGGAAATGTCTACGAAATAATCAAAATGTGTGCTAAGACACCTCACTATTTTTTCCCAGGTTTCTTTGGGTGAAATCCCATCTCACATCCAGCCACCTGACGACTCACCTACCCATCAGTTATCTGCCAGCTGATTTCCCGAATATTTCCTTATTTTAGTAACTCGTTTGAAAATGTACTCGTTTTTCGCACTAGTTATGTCCCGTGGTAGAACACATGAGAGATGTATTTTATGAACTGTCTGAAAAATGGTCATGTCTACCTAAAACCGCCAACAACAACAACGGTAGCATATTCGCATTTTATATGTCACAGAAGTGACCATACAAACATATTTACGTCAAAATTCGACTAATGTCGTTATTTTAACAAATTTATTACATTTGTAGTTGAAGTGGATAACGTCAGGACGAGTAATTATTTATAAGAAATATACCTGCCTAATTGAAACTGAATTTTTATTCATCTTCCTCCGCACTCAATCCTTCCAATGATTATATTCAATGAGTAGGCAATTATTTTGTGGAAACTACTTGCTACACCCACTAGGGAGGTTTTTGTAACTGAGTTGGGAGAGATCTTGAGCCCGTGTTTTTTGTACCTGCATTATTTTGATATTCTGCCTTATTGTTTACAGTATTTTGATTATTATCACTCGCTATTTAATGATTCACTGCTACTTTCCTCACAGGTGACACTGTCCTCATAATCTTCACTTTCTTCTTCAATAGGGTGAACTTCATAAACAGGCAGATCTTGCATTTCCTCCATTTCATCTTTCAATCCGGTATCTTCCTTCTCCTCACATGTTACGGCTTCTTGATACATGTTTAGTCCATGCCAATTTATTTTTGTATTCCATCTTTCAGAACCCTTCTCCAAAAACGTCAGAAGTTCGTGGCAAGGCCGATTGACCATCTTGCTCGGCCTCTTGTCATCATAAATTGATTGGTGGGCTTCCACTGCTGAGGCAAGTCGCACTGCTGGATGTTCCTCATCCTCTGACAATTTTATTCTACTGTCTATTATTGTAGGTGTAATTTCATCCATGAAATATTTATCCCAACTTATTACTTCATCAGTATCTTTAATTTTTATATCGTTGAGGTTTTTGATTTCTGACATCTTAGCTAAATCAGACTGTTTTATTACATCCTTAAGATAGTTCACCTTTTTTCGCCTAGTGTCGTCCTCGTCACTATCTATGTAATTACTATAAGTTATGTCCTCAGTAAAAGCGAAGAGTTCCTCGTCATCAGAATTCAGGTCTAATTGCATTCCAATTTCTTCAATGAAACGTTTTAGATCTCTGAGCAAACTATATTTCATCAGATAACCAAACATCGCTGGAGATGGCAACATAACGAGGTATTTACTTTTTATGTAAATACTCCTCGGGTCAACCAAGTACCTCTCTTCTTTTGAAAGATGTCGATATAACCTATGGAGCATCTCGGATATTCGCACTACTCTCGAAGCTGCAGTTCTGTACAAAACTTTCTTACTTTTCGTTAAATATGTGATTTTACCTGCTGGAGGATTCTCAACCCTAGTTACCCACTTATTAAAGTATAACTTCAAAAGATTGCGATGCACGTACAGAATCTTGCCTCGCTTTACAAAAGTAGACAAACTACTTCTGAATTTCGTTAAATGCTTCAAAACTTCGTACTCCGAGCCTTCTACCATCACTATCACAATTTTCACATTTTCGTATATCAACAAACACCCTTTATTCGAACTGGCTTCAGGTTGTTTTGAAATCCGGACATCTTTCACTATTCCTTCGTAAGCTGACTTGATGGAATTCGAGTTGCAATTTGATTTGTAAGTAAAGAAATAAACTATTCTAGATATGTAACTTTCAAGTCCTTTAGATTCCAACAAGCTCTGCTTTACCTCCCCCAACGTGCATCCTAGTTTAATGTTGTCTTTTTTGGCCTCAGGGAAAACTAATTTAATTTCTAATAGTTTCTTAATCTGTTGAATATTTGGGGCTACCACTAGATTTTTCTCTAGATGCTGTTCATACTCATCCATTTCTTGTTCTGTAAGAAATAGCTCATCTTCTGATGCGCTGCTTACTTCAGTTGATTCCGATTTCTGATCTCTTTCTTCGTCGTTCGTATCTTCCTTTACATCTATACTCAAAGTTTTTTGAACCGCTTGGGACTTCACATGTTCTGTAGCGTCTAAATCGTTCATTATTTGCTCGAGCTTAATAACACTCGTTCTAACATCGTCTTTCAAGCTGCTTAATACATTCCTGTAGTATTGTAGCAAATCTTCTTGTCCGTTGTGACCTTGCAATCTGCTGAAGTCCTTCCGTAAATCCGATCTTAAAATGGGAGGCCTAATCGATTTCCTAAGCTCATATTGGAGGAATAACTTTTCCCATCTTTCTCGTTTCTCTTTATCCATTCGTGACATTATCTCTTCAATTTGTTTCTTTGAATAATGAGGCCTCACAGTTAGTTTTGTAAATTTAGGTATTTCTGCAGAAGAGTTTTCGTTAATTTCTTCTTCATCTTCCCCCGTAACTATTTGTTTATCGATACTTTTTCTTAATTCAATTTTTTCCTTCCTTTTCATGTACATGATCTTCTGTTGATCTCTCCAGGCTTTCATGTACGGCTCTTCGTTATCTTCACTTGTCACTACTTTCGCTTTAATGGCGCTGTACATTTCTTCCTGAATTTTTTGTATAGTAGATTCACTCAAATGACCTGAAACAAATGTAATATTATAGAGACCCTATTTATATACGTATTGAAAGAACTTATCACAAACAGGTTGGTGTCTTACAGCATTCTACGTCATCCCCGTCTGCTTCACTTTCAGATGTGTCACTTAGAAGCACAGAGGCGATTTGCCTAATTGATAGACTTGCGGCATCTTCAGAATCGAACAATTTCGATGTCTTAGAATTTTCCTCCTCCTGCAAATAATAGTGATATGGAGAAGCACAACTTTTCCAGGCGTTTTCCTTAGCGAATTAGTAATTAATGTCATATTTACCTTATAAACAACATGCAGATGAAAGATTTGACATTATTTTTCATGTATGAGGTATAACAATGCTCTATTTATCTTCTAATTAAACCATTCAATTAGTGTTCCAAATAAAAATTGTCTTCAATACTTATGATCATGGAAAATAAGAACGGTAGGTACTTCTAATAGAATAGAATAGTACCTATTGGTTTACATATAGGGATCTTAAACTGTGAATACCAAGTTTGTAACCAGAGTATTTACATAATATGTCTTATGGCATATTATACTATGCTAAGGTATGTAGTTATGATGTTCCAAAATTGTATGCACTATTTAAGTCAAATTAAACTGGTGAGGTGGTCCTGCAGTTGTGTGAGAGTTAAATGACTTCAGTTGAGGGCAAAAATCATTGGAAGAAAACTTGTGATGGATATGGTTACTTGGCCCTTCACGGTTCTTGAATCCGTCGCCTTAGGAGATGAATCAGACGTCTTCAAGCATCTGGGTCATCCTCTGAGCATGGCGGAGCCATTAATCCGCATTCAGCTCAATGGAAGGGGCCACTATATCATTCCATCACCTCTCAAACTGTTTATTATATAAGAATGTTTTTTGTATTAAAATTATCAGGTATATTTTCATTTTGAAACAAGCTCTTTTGACCTAAATTGGAACATTTTTCACTATTCAATTGCCCAATACTTGAGGGAGCATGAGATATTTCTTAGTCAAGTGCAATCATTGGGCCCAGTACCAGGGCCTTTACCTTGAGGGCCTTAAACGGTCATCATGTGTTAAACCTACATAATGATCCTTTCTACGTCAAACCCAGGAATGCCCATTGCCTGTAAGGCGTGAAATGACCTTAAGAAAGCTGATTTGGTCTGGGGTGGTTAGTGTGCCCTGGCTGGCTATCACTTCCTTCCCAGATTTTCAAGATAGATCAAGGAGTATCAGCATCGAACATGTTCTGCAAACGCATGTTGGCGCGATGAGCATTTACAACGTCCTGACAGAAGACCGGTTTTTCATCCCCATCAAGCTTGTCTAGTATAGCCATTGAGTAGAAAAGATTAGTTCTCAACCTCATTGCGTTATTTTTGGAGGATGAAAAGAAGTTCTTGTGTGTTGCCACTTCTTTTGCCTCAATCACAAGTATTGGTCTCGCTCAATGGGGTGTGCAATGATAACTTTAGGGACTATGCTAAGTGTTTTTGTTTTGAACAATCATTCGGGATGTTCTCTCTCTCAGGGTTGGCTTGACCATACAGAAAGATTTCGACGGGATTGTTCTAAAGAAGAAATTCAAAGAAGATATAAAAATGGTTAGCCTCCTCGATACATCTTCCCATTTTAAAGTGCTATAGCTTTTTGAAAGAGAACTTCGTTGACCATCAGCCACGCTGTTCTTCCACATTCAAGTGCCCTTTATGATGACAACCCTGACTACAATTTCACAACAGTACCGATCATTCTCAGTAGCACTCGTTCTACTGTCAAAATAGTGGGTTACTGAGCCACAATTGTGATTTATGTGCCTGACAAGGGCGGATTCGAAGCACCGGAAAATTGCAGAGGTTACAAGGTTCATGATCATTCAACCCTAATAAACATTGTCAAGTTGCAGTTGTCAATCAAAAAGTTGTTAAATACGTAAATTTGTTGTCGACCATGTAGGTACCTACCTACATACAATTCACCAAGCAACCTCTCAACTACATGTTGATGATGACGCTTTATTTAATTCGATTCAGCATCCAATTTGTTATAGTAATTGAAACTTACAACAGCTTGCTCAAATTGATTTACTTCCTCAGCGGCTTCTGCCTTCATTTCTTCAATATCTTCTTGTGTAATGATACACTCATCCTAATCATAAAATGTACAATTAAGGAAGGTAAGATGGTGTATATTTAAAATTATTATTTGGAGGACGTTGAATTTGCAAATGATTTAAAATTACAAAGAAAATTCCTTAACATTTTGATCGTTTTGTTTTTCACTTACTGGAAGTTGATTTATTGACATCATATTTGGAAAATTAGAAAGTCCAAATCCGTCTAGAAGCAGCTCTTCAACTTTTTTCAGTTCTGTAATTTATTTATACAAGTAGGTATAACCTCAATTTTAATGTACATGCTCAGAGATGATAAATTATATCAAGACCTATTTTCCGTAATATTTTAAAGAAAACTCACCGTGAATGTGGGTTCATGAACGCACGGCATTGCATTTCAATATTAATATATAAGCCAGGTTACACCCCCTCATCGAAAGAAGCTTAGATTGTTATTAATAATCCTTGCAGGAATCTCTGTAGGTTTATTTAATTCATGGATCAAAAGTATTACATTTGTATGCTGAAGGCACCGTAGCATACCTACTACCACGTAGTTGCGGAAAATCAATACATGTTTAGTGGGGTCCATGGTTACCCTTCTGCCTTCACACCCACTTTTCATAATACATAAGTAAAGTTTTAAAAAATCAATCTGAAAACGTATTCATATTCCTTGGACAATCATAATTGTAATTCTTATTTATGCGGTCCAGTTTTTCATAACAGGATGCATTATTAAATGGAGTGATTTCACTATTTTGAAATGGTCCCAACAGCCTAGAGACTCTCAGAGTATCTCTGCCATTATCGTCTAGTATTTCTGATTGAAGGCGATCATTTCCACGTGTAAACGTAAATGCATATAATAGGTCCCCACCTGCTGTGTAATTCAGCAAAGATTAAACAACCATTCCCTCTTTAATTTTCCAGTATTTTACTGGGCTGACTTAACTTTTGAAATCCGCATTATATTTCACGACAGGCACTTGCAGAAGCCTACAAAAAATTCGTTGTACATCTGAGGACCCTATAAAACAAAAATAACTTTTTTGGGATTTCCATTTTATTCTTAAACTGACATTTAGTTGAGAAAAGAAGTTATAAACTCAAAAAACTAAGAAAACATCCCAAAATCGACGACTTTATCAGACTCTCAAAACTTGAAGAGTCAGATGTTGATTTCCTATTATTGGTGTCACTACTAAGCGTCCTAGACGGAGTAAAAATATATCTTTTAAGTAAATATGGTGAAAAATGAAATCTCAAAATTGAAGTTAGCTGATCATATGGGATCAAGATGAATCGATACTGCAATCTCTCTTCGTAATGCTGCAATTCTATTTATCGTGAAAAATTCAGTAAGTAGCTAACGGTCGAAGTTTTGAGGGAGCCTTGATACGGAAAGACCATCGGTCCCTACGTATTTCATCGTTGTTAAAATTTCAATATTTTTTTCATCAATTAAACGTGAGTATAAAATAAATTGAGCACCTATGCTATTGATCGATATCCAGGAGGTGTTTTGAGAAGATTTTGAACGCTAAATTTGCAAGGACGCTTGTACGGATTATTTGGGTGTCTCGAAACATAGAGCAAAATGTTCTGAAGGAAGTTGGACACTTTGTTCATGCAAAACTGCAAATCATTACAGAACGGTTAAATATTTGACAGGAGTTTCTCCCTTGAATTTAATTAGGGACTTGCGTATAATCTAGGATTATAATACGGTGTAAGTATGATACCATTTTTCATCTAGAAAATATTGAAATCGATTGATATAGATGATTTGGACAAACATCCATTGCAAATTTCATTAACAGCACGTACAAAATTAAAGAGTCAGGACCAGATAAAAATACATAAAATATAGTCTTCTAATTAGGAATTTAAAATTAATGCCCTCACTTCACTGGCTTCCCTTAAAAAATAATATAGCCTATTGGCCACCTTTTCATCACTAGATGTAAGCAGACGTCTTTACTGCTCTTCATATGAAAGTGGTGGAGCGAGCAGTGGTAGAAGGAATTTAAGATGGGGCTCATGTAACATGAGGGACTGGATGCAAGGCAGGATCGCCCACACCCCAGTTACATAATATGTATTATTGGACCTAATAATAATAATTAATAATATCATTGGACATGGTGCCGAGAAGAAATCCATCCTGATACCCGCGACCAGGATCCTGGGGGCCTGTTTCGCCAACACCCGCAGCTGGGCCAGAGGCCGAAGAATAGTGATCGGCCAATCTTGGGGGAGGTACCTCCTTCAGAGGCTGAAGGGCTGTTTTCTGAAAGACCGATCCGTAGTCTGGAAATACCGACATAGTTGCGTTTGTTACTCATTAGGAATTGATTGGAATTGCACTTCAACTATGCCTATGTAAGCCCTTCACTTTTTGAAAATAGCGCCTGATTCGTTTTTCAGGGATTCCGCCAGAGCTCCATCGCACCTAATCCATCGACCCCTCCGGAGTCACCGGTGAAGGTGAACTCAACTTTCTCTTTGATAAAATGTTGGCGTTCCCACAGTTAGGATCAGGACCTCTCGGGAATGAAAGAAAATACAACGGGATCTACGTGCCGGAGGTGAATGTGGGTTGGTCGTTCTCACTAGCTGGCAGTAACGTACCTTCGTAGACTTCTCTCTTATGTGAATATGTACTTTTCTTCGTTAATTCCAAATCTAGACCGATCACCAACTTGATGAAGAAGTGCTTTTCATTATTTCAATATGTGTCAAGAAAGTAAGAAATTGCCTCAAGAAGGAGCAACTATGAAAACAACGAAAGTAAGTTCTAAGCAGCAAGACCTCTACCTACCTACCTTTATATATGTCAATGTAAGCACTTTCACATAACATGATTGTTCACATCAGTATTGCTGACGGTTCTTTAGATATTTTAAATAAGATTGGTTTAATTCAATTGGAATTAATAAAACCTCAGCCAAAACTTCATATACATGAAGGTGCCTAGTATGGTCAAGTCCAATACTGAGTCCATACTCATTCCATCAAATCTCGAGATATATTTACGAATATATCCTCGAATAAATACTAACGAAGTAATTTCGTACTTAATTATGTAGACAACTTGTTTTGAGCTTGAATGCAAACGTAACCCGTAATTACGAAATGAAATAGGTTGGGAGCTTACTCTTAAAAACATAGTGAGGAGCCCATTAATAATAAATCAATTGATGGTTTTGAAAAATCTTGAAGTTTTGGCGGTTGAAGACTACGATTGGTAGCGACCCAATCGAACTAAACAACCTTTCTAGAGGTTGTTTTTGTTGCTACCAGCGGACAAGTTCTACCAGACAATTTCCTGAAAATGTCTACCAAATTGACTGAATAGTTTCTTGTTTTCTTCTGAAATAAGTTTTACGGTTTTGGCGTGGTTAATTTCATAACACGCTCCACTCGAACAATCCTCAAATGTTGAACGAATTTGGGCCATTAGATTATGAGAAAAGAGCTTTCATGAAATTCACGACTGTGCTTCATCTAACAATTCTATTGACGCAAAGGCAGAGATACTCAAATTGAGCTGATTTGGCCAATTGTCATCGAAATTGGATTGTGATTACGTATCACTTGTTTGTACCCGGGTCTGTGAATTAAATTTTTTTCTAGATACCAATAAGCCAGAATTAGTTACCTACCTACCTTGGCAGTTATATTACGTTACGCTACCGATGTTTTATTCATATTCGTTGTACCTTATTAAATATAACTATATCCGTTTATCTACCCACAGAAAATTTGTCAACCCCTCTCAAAGTATGTAGATTCCAAAAATCCATTAAAAATGATTAAAAAATAGTGTCTGTCTGACCAATTTACGTAATTTGTATAAAAAATCATACATAGGCCGAGGATGCATGTAATCTCGGCACCGAGATTGGAAGCGTTAAAAAAGAAATCAAGCAATCGAAAACTTTCGAAAGAGAGGGTATTTTTTGGGTGATTTCAATCGCTATGAATTGAATGAGATCACCCGGGTTGCTGTACTTTCATCCAGTCTAGTCCAGGAGCCCAGAGTCAAAAACATGACTGATTTCATTATTTGTGTCGCATGTGTAAGCCACCCTTTGATCTATTAGCCCCGCGGTTGAAGAGCTTGGGGTTTTCCTAAATTGGTAGCGGACCTGGAGGGTCTTAAAATATGAGCTTGGGGGGTTTGCAATGAGAGTTGGTCCCAAAACCTGAGCTTCAGGGGGAGCAGGGTGATAAAGCAACGAGTATTCCGAACGAGCTGCTTATTAAGCAGTATGAGCATGAGCAAGCAAAACAAGATTATAAAAGAATATGAGTGTCAATGTCTTAGGACTAGGTAAAGGAACACAAAATGACGTTTAGTAAAGGCGAGCTTACGAGCTAAGACTGTCAGGTTTGTTCAAATTGGTTGCACTTGATGATGCTGGGATACTTTGGTTTTATACGTGCGTCACTATTAAGAAATCAGTCAAATTTTTGGCCCTGGGCTCCAGGACTATTCGGGCACCATAAGTGGATCTTTTCTTATGAGTCTGACGTACTGTAGAGCCTCCATAGGATCTACTGGAGAATCATTGTGGTGCTGTTTGGCAGTTAAGATTAGGTTTTAGTTTAGACTAGCAATGCCATCTGACATGCGAGAAAACTTCAATATTTGTTTGTCTGGTGAAATGTTGGGCTTAATAATAATTTGCTGGGCTTTCTCTTAGGAAGTTTTCGCTGTTAAAATGTCAAATACATACCTTTTGATTCCGTCAATAGATACACTGAAGCACTTTTAAATAAACTCACGAATTCAACCAAAGCCTTATTTTTCCTAAAAGATGTACTTATCACTGTTTTTTTCGCAGGTAAAACAAAAAAATATAAAATTTGTTTTCTTTGTTTAATTAGACTTACATCCTACCTATTTACGTTGATTCATTTCAACTGTACATATTCTAACTTATTTTTCGAATGTTACCCAGAAATTGGAAAAGATACGACCAGAATGTCCAGCAGAGTTACAGCCTACTTTGATGCGAAAGAAAGCGTCCAAGCTCTTCACGTTCAACATTGAAGTTGACATGGTTGCCTTGATGTTTTTCTTTTTTGGTTTGGCAACTCGATTTTACAAATTAGCTCAGCCGAAAAACATTGTGTAAGTACAAAAATAAGTCATTCAATACTTAGGTAGTTAACTCTCTAAGGCCATAGCATAGTTGAGGGTGGGAACGCTTTCAGACAGTTTTCCTCCAACCCTCTATCAGGTAGTTGCCAGGACTTTACTTACTACTTCCCATGAACCAGATGACTGGGTTCCAACAACATATACTTAGTTAACAACAATTATTTTACCGTGAAGAGCAAAGAAATATTAACGAACGAAAGAAAGAGTTGTCATCGGTGCAGACTCGATCTATCAACCTTCCAATCTAGCTCGGAAGCTCTACCACTTTATATTTTCATCCTAACAGTTAAAATGGATATAGGTGGGCAAACAACTTAATTTTCCCGATATTAAGCTTTGTCTGTTTTTGGATTAAATGTTATGGAGATTTAGTATCGTTGATGCTTAATAAATTATACCTATTACACTTTTTAAGATATGTTGGATGGGCGGGGGTTTCGTTGACCCCAGCAAGGAAGCTTATGGCTTTTGTACTTTCCTGAGAGTCTTGCATTTGGGCGGAGGAAGATTGGGCGCGAAGTCCTAGGGGGTCATTTCTCGGTGTTCATAATCGTTAGACAAGATCCCCCCTCTTGGGTGCAAGCGATAAGCAGAATTGAAAATTCGGGGCAGGCTGGTCAAGGCCGAATGAGTTATTGAGTGACACAATACACCACGACTTCATGTCGAGCTACACCTGCTTAATCCTTGAAGATTAACTAAAGCTGCCAACCACATTATGTCACCATACGTTCTTTTGTTTTTACATATCGATGTAGGAAACCCATTAGGGGGCAAAAGCAGAAATTTGTTCTGTCTAGTTAACTGGTCTGGATGTTTGCTTCGCTCGCATCTCAAAAACAAAACATTATCCTAAATCAATCCTTCAAGTAAAGTATAGATCAGTTGGGCAAATTAAATATACTTTCATTGCGCCCAATTTTCTATGCACCTATACCTTCACGGCAGGTAATTTTTGGATTGCGGCGAATTTTCCACTCGCTGGGAGGGGTACGGTGAAGGTCTGCGCCGAATGTTCCACTGACCCCCTGGAATTGATTTAATTAAATTCCATCGCCCTTGCGATTTAATCAAGGAGATTCAGCCCCTTGGTTTGAGGCCCTTGATTAGTTGTTTGCTTTGAATAGACCTCATTGGGGTTTGTACCCCGAAGAGTTCAAATCTGCGAATGGTGAGTGATGAGCACTCAAATATTATGTGGGATGCCGTTTCGTCTGTCTCTTACATAATCTACATAGGGCTGAACTTTGTGTGTAGGTGGAACCTAAGGAATGCAAAGCCGATTATGAGGCCGACCATTTTTTCAAGTTCCCTACGGTTTTTACCAAGTAGTAATAATTTTGGCGTTGGGTTCCGCCACCATGTAATTAAGATATGTTTATGACTTGTATGCATATACTGTTATTTTGTTGATGTTTTCCAGTTTCGATGAATTGCATTTTGGGAAATACGTTGGCATGTACATGAAAAATATCTTCTTCTTCGATTTACACCCTCCTTTGGGAAAACTCCTTGTGAGTTTGGCTGCTGCATTAGCTGACTTCAATGGTGAGTAGAATCTCCAAACTACCTGATTTATTTCAAGACAAACATTCCAATGGAAAAACGGTTTTATATAAAAGCCATGAAGAGTTTTCCTATTAGAGGTGAACTTTTTTGTGAGTCCGGAACGTGTGCAATGTTATAATAATGTAGTCGTGTGACATTTTATATCACTGAGATTTTTATCGTCATTTTACGTGATCAACTCATGACCGATTTTCACGAAAAATTAATAAACTGAATAGTGAAGAGGTAATACTTAGTGTCAAGTAATCTAGGGCAGTATATTAAATGTTAACTAAATCGTATATAAATATCACGTCACACTCCAATGTTATTCTACAGGAAAATTCAAGTTCGACAGAATTGGATCTCCTTATGACGATTCGGTTCCCATTTTCGCATTAAGATTTGTGCCTGCATTATGTGGCTCGCTCATGATTCCATCTGCGTATTATCTACTACTGGAGCTGGGTTGTAGACAATGGACCGCTGCATTAGGTGCCTTCTTAATCCTTTTTGGTAAGTGTTATAACAACTCAATATATTAAATATCATAAATCCATTACTTTTAATGAAGGAGGGAGCAATCTTGTAATTTCCGAACGGCCTTTCAAATGACATCGACTAGCCATGTTTTCAAGTACCTAGTTTTCTTGAGAAGTATCCTATTGGTTTTGATTTGTGTCAGATAATGATGAAACTCAATCATGAAAAAATTAGGTATCCTTAACTTCTGTTGTGGGGCAATAAGTAACATGGGCTGATGGTGGGGTTCCTGTGTCAGGGAATGGTATGTGTTCATGGCATCAATGATTGTTTTTTTTTCGTGATTTATTAATTGCAACTGAAAAATCGAATACATTTCATCTAGCAATTTTACATATCAATAAAGGTACACTCCAAGAGGGTAGGTTTACAACAAAACCTAGCCCTTTATTATATAGCTCAATTAAATAGCACTGAGTTCGATTGCACTTCTATTCACGCAGAACAACTAAATCCAGTGGTTTGTTTCGCTTGAGACGTCGGATTTCATCTTCGTTGTCCAAAACGTAGAGCATCTCCGGGTTCTCGTGTTTGTGGAGGCGATTTTTATGCTTCCTTGCGTATTTTGAAATAATTATCAATGATTGTGAGTTGCTAAATGGAATGATGGGAGTTTCAGTCTAAATTACTTCAGCTTCTTCTACATATTTCGTTTGCTATTACAATTGTGAATATAAATATTTCTATTTTGATGCTCATCTTGAAGGAGAATTCTGAGCCACAACCTATTTAACGCGGTCGGCAGTGATTTCGAATGTTCGTGAAGGTTAAAGGAAGATGTAGGAGGAACGTTAATTTTTCATTTTAAAGTTTGTTTTGCCCACCTCGTGTACCTTGTACAGCTAATGCTTCACACCCGCGTTACAATAAGTGAGGAAATACATTCTTTCAAGAATGCTGAGCCAAACAAAGTATACATTCTTCTGGCTGTCTGGTCAGTTTACTTCTGTCATATTAGGAGGATGTGAAAGGGAAGGTTTTTTTTCGGTAGGCAGGTGAGGAAATCTTTAAGATCCTAAGGTGGAAATCGGATCTCGTAAGTTACCCAGAAGAGACCGCTCTTCGGGTTATGTAGGATTCAAACCCACTAAAACCTCACCTTCCTTTCCCACGTTGCAACTCGGCCTGGAACTGTTCAACACATTACTTCAGGCCAAATCCTTGGGATGTATTTAGTTCTCTGGGTCCATTAGCCTCCTCCGTCACTCCCGCTCTTGGGTGATATTTTTCTGCAGGATGCCTTCGACTTAAACAACTACAGAGGTCTTTCAAGCATTTTGGCAACTATATTATCCGGTGTCATGTCCTCAGATGCCATTTCCAGGTCATCCTGCAAATATATCCTCTATGTTTCCCACTACTTACACATAAAGAACGTGTGAAACACTTCATTATCTCCCCCATCACAGAAAGGGAAGGTTTAATGTGGGAAAATTGGATATTAGTTCCTGCAATTTCTATAAATTTATCAACATTTATCACTGCCATAAATATAAAATGTGTCTGCATTAATGTGTTCCAGATAATGCATTTCTCACGCAGTCTCGTTTCATTCTCATGGAACCCATGTTGCTTCTAACTACCATACTTGGCCTCATATTCCTCCTCAAATACCGTAACATGAAGCATTTGGGAATCATTTGGTGGATAACTTTAACGTGCTCTATGATGTTTCTCACATTTTCGTCTTGGTAAGAGAATAGTGGAAAGTGTACCAATAATTTCATTAGTATACTTTGATCAAATTTTCTTGACATCTCCCTCTAAGAATTTTATGTCAAACTTCATGCATATGACAAAAATGCTTATGATTATTGCAGTATCAAGTACATCGGTTTAAGCGCACTGTCCTTGGGTGTAATGATCGTCTGGAGAGATTTTTGGGAGATACTACCAGACAAGCGGCTGTCCAATAAGCAACTTTTGATGCGTGGTTTACTCCTGGGAACAACAATGCTGCTGATTCCTCTAACGATTTACATGTCTGTATTTCATATTCACCTCTCCCTGCTGTTCAAGGCAGGGCCTCACGACTCCATTATGACGAGCGCTTTTCAAGCAAGCCTCGAAGTAAGTCCCTACATCAAGTACCTAACTTAGGTAACTACTGTTTAATTTGACATTATATGAGATTGGTTGTTTGATTCTATAGTATTGATTCGATTCATGTAGCACTGAATGGATATCGTCGAAAAATAAAATTCGACTGGACTCAATTCAGCTCAATGTTAAGGAATTAATTTGAATGCAAAACTGTTTTATTTGAACAAATTTTCAAAGTTTGTTACCTTTGTGAGATAGTTGGTCCTAACAACTACTAATAGGTATATCTAACACAAAACCGCCCTAACTCCTATTCAGTTCATGCGCTACGAAAATTTGTCGACAAGCTATAAAATGTATAATAGCATTTCATTCTATTCAGGGTGGTCTAGCATCCATTACCAAAGGGCAACCACTAGAAGTAGCTCATGGATCTCAAGTTACCTTAAGGCACACACACGGCAAAGCTTGTTGGCTTCACTCCCACGCAGAAACCTACCCTATTCGATACTCAGACAAGAGAGGAAGCTCGCATCAGCAACAAGTCACATGTTACACGTTCAAGGTGGGTTTCCTTTCAATTACTCTTGGATTTTGTTCAGTGCGTCACTTCACGATTTTTCTTATTATTCATTATTCAATTACATTTTTTGGCAGGATCTTAACAATTGGTGGATCATTCGTAGACCAAACAAGTCAAACTTGGTTGTGTCTTCGCCTCCAGACGCTATCAAACACGGTGACATCATACATTTAATTCATGGTATCACCGGTAGAGCTCTCAACTCCCATGACGTTTCAGCACCAATGTCACCACACAATCAGGTTGGGATTCTAATTTTCATGACCTTCATTACAACAATATTTGGCTCCGTCACTGTTATAGACATAATCAGTAATTATAATTAATATTCCATTCCGTGATAGCATTTCAAACGAATGATACATATTGTTAAAGGTTTTCCTGGACTGAGAATCACCCGAGGAAATATACCGAAAATAGGGCTCTTATAAATATCAGTTACAGATTTCTTCTGCATTTTGAATAGTTTTGTATCCTGATATGGCTTGAAAGATTAATGGCCTTCCAAGAACCTATTTTTCTCTAAAAAATGTACTCGTGAGATCTGTGTTTTGAGTTAGATAGTACAAAATATGGGCGAGTGGTTGGTAAAACGGATAGAGTGGATTCGGGGAGGCATCTCGTCCTCCTTAGTTATGACTATCCAAAATATAAATAATATGTAACGTATTTAAACTCTTTGAGCCTGTGTGCGACATAACGTGAATATAATTATGGTTATATCTAGCAGTTCATTCCAAACCTTCAGAGTTTATCAAATCCCTGGTTTTTATTAAAACTGTCAGCATGTCAGCTGACTGGCGTCCAAACCAATCTATCTTGAAGTTCTTTTATATTTTCCCATCTATTTTCTTGTCGGTATTCTGAGCCTAATTTCCATTCATCTTTCAGGAAGTAAGCTGCTACATTGACTATAATGTGTCTATGCCAGCTCAAAATCTTTGGAAAGTAGACATTATCAACCGAGAAGTTGAAGGTGACATATGGCATACTATCCAATCTCAGGTAACCATGAGATTTCTAAGTTTCATTTTGTTTTTCTTAACTTTAATGACTTAATGTTAAAACAATGCATTTGTTGAAAATGTGAAACTTAATGTTGAAACAATGCATTTGTTGAAAATAACGGTTGTTCGAAATGAGACTTTCAAATATTTCTATTTCTTTATGAAGGTGAGGTTGATCCACGTGAATTCGAGCCAGGGGTTGAAGTACAGTGGCCGGCAACTCCCAGCATGGGGTTTCAATCAAATGGAAATCGTCACTGATCAAGTGCTACAGCAGGATGACACAGTGTGGAACGTAGAAGAACACCGTTATACCAAGTGTAAGTATCTGCAATATCTGATATACCGTTTCAAAAATTTAATGTGTAAAAAGGAGTCTTTGTAAGTTACTAATCGAATGATTTTAGTTGACGATGAGAAAGAAAGGGAACGTGACCTGATGAACGCAGAAATGATACCTCTCCAAGGCACCAAACTGTCGTGGTGGACGAAATTTTCAGAGCTACAGTATAAAATGCTATTTCCTTCTCAAGAAAATGTCCAAAGTCACATGTACAGCAGTGATCCCCTCGAATGGCCTTTAATGACGAGAGGCATAGCCTATTGGGTCAGCTCACAACACAATGTAAGAGAGTCTCTGGTACCTAGACGATAGCTTCCTTGATGTATTTTAATAATGACCTTTCATACAGACACGTTTAATAATGCATGTTTTGTTTATTTAGTTTGTTTCTGTATAATTATATAATCGGAGGAACAAGTAGCGTCCTATTGGTGTATCCATGTATTAACTAACCAGATCTCATTCATAGTTATCTTTACCTAAGGTATTTTTAGTTAGGTATCAAGCCTTTTTACTCAAAAACCTTTTTTTCTACGCAGGGACAAATTCACCTAGTAGGAAACGTTGCTGTATGGTACGCAGGTACTGTTTGTTTGGTTCTGTACAGTTTACTGTTGGTTTTCTACCTTCTGCGTCGGAGAAGATTATGTTTCGATGTAGACCAAGGTAAGCGTACAATAAGGTAGTACGACTACCTTTTCAATGTGACTATCGACTCTGGAAAGAATCAATCAACTTCACTACTAACAAGGTTGAATTGTTTCAGAAACGTGGGAACACTTCACAAATGCCGGCCTCACGTTATATTGTGGCTTCATCTTTCATTTTCTCCCATATTTTTTCATGGATCGTACCTTGTTCCTTCACCACTATTTTCCAGCTCTATTGTTTAAAGTCCTCTTGACCCCGGTAGTGATAGAGCATTTTTATGTTATTCTCAGGTAACTTTAATCAAGATTATGAAGTACGTTGATTATTCAGAATAAACCACTTAACGAACCGTTTCTGCAAATGTTCAATGTTAATTTTTGTTTCAGTTATTCGAAAATTCCCCGGATCATTTTCACTGCCTGCATACTCGTTTGGATGTTGGGTGTTCTCGGCGTCTTCGTCAAATTCTCAGTTCTGAGTTATGGGCTCACACCTCTGACAGCAAATGACGTCGTTAGTTTGAGGTGGTTGGAAACTTGGGATTTGATTATTCACAAAGAATGAAGACCAAAATTGTCATAAATTATTCAATTATTTGGATTTTTATGGAAGCAACCGCACATCTGATGGGAAATAACCAAGGCTGAAGTTGATCATTAAAGCGTTTTTGGAATCACGGCGATAACGTGATTATATTAGGCGTGATGTTGTATGTATTTGATCAATTTACAGTGAAAACGGTATCTTGCCCCACTGACTCATTATACTAATGGTAAGTTATTCATCGACTGATTGATTTAAATCAAACGCATAGCATTAGCCGGTATTAAATTTATTTGATCGTCCATTGAAGCGATGGAATTAGGTATTTATTAGTTGAGATTGTTCTTTTTAAAATTTAATAACTATGTTTTCTACCACTGTGATAAATTATTGTTAAATATTAAAGATCTATACCCTTTTTACTCAAAATAATTCTCCTTTTAGGGTTTTGACTCAAGCTCTTTATCGTTAAGAAGATATTTATTTGTGTATGTCAGGAGAAGACTATTATGTCATAGATAGAAAACAATATTTATTATAGATATAAAAAATGTAATAAGCAACTAACAATTATTTTATAAGTTCAAGACCTAGTAGATATTGAAAATTTCCATGAAAGAAATCGGCACTCAGTGGTGCAAATTATATACCCCATTTATCTGCTTTTTGGTGTATGTCCCGAAACCGATGGTTCAGATTGTATTTGAATGCCTTCACAGACAATTTACGATTGAGCAGGAACCATTTTTTCGAAAAGTGGTTCAACACCTGGAAAGCCTTCTCAAAAATAGATAGGTCGAAACAATGGAACTTTGATCTCCTTATATACTGATATCGATATTTGCTTCCCTCATTCAAAGTTTGGTATTCATTTCACATTTTGATCAATAAAAATAAACTCAGAATGAGTACCATTAGTCCCGGTTTCAAACCAAATTCTGGTGTTAGGTCACCTATAAATCATTTAACACGAACAAACAATACAATTCATTGTCTCAAATAAGTTTAAAGCACCTATGCCTTGCATAACCACTCCATGAAAACCCGATTAGCAACAAGAGGTTTAATTTCTTAAAAATACAAACATTTTATTTTTGAATTTTTGTTTCATTTACCTAATTTTCAACCGCTACTCCAACAAACCCCTGATGACTTTTACATTCCTATTCTGAGGGTAGGTTTGCTGAAGTCCCACCCTGTATACCGTGTCCACTTATGAGATAAAATATTGCTAGAGGATGTATCTTACAATCAGTTGCAATGAATAAAACCAAAAAAAATTTACTAATTGTTTTCATTTGGGTTAATTACTGCAATTTATTTCAAACCTTGATACTCTAGTGATTTATAACTGAATGAACTTCACAATGACTACCAACATTTTGATAAGTGGGTGACCATATCCAAAATTTGACATTCTGAAGAACTCGATGATGACTCAAGACACATGAAAATTGACAGACTCAGAACAACTGAATCACTATTGTACGAAACCGTTATTTTCATTTCCTTTACTGTACACAATGTTGCAACATCTCTGTGAGAGCAATGGACAGAATGTAATCTGATCAGAGTGTATTTACATCTGTTCAGTGCTACTTTTCCCATTTTGATGAAATCTTAGAGGGTCCTAGGAATATTTCCTCAAAGAAACTAGTATAAGGGGCTACCTATAACTGGTAGCACATAGCTTCCTCGTATCCATAACATGACTGTATAGATCATTGAAAATTATTATTGACTAAAGAACTTCGTTCAATTAGGCGAAGTAAATATTGAATTAGGGTTCAATATGGTTCGATCCAAGCTCGAGGCTAAAACTTCATTTTCTCTTTATTACTCACGAGGGCCATCTTTACATCAGTCCGAACAATCCCTGAAAATTTCATCGAAATCAGTCATTAACTCCCGGAGTTACGCGTGTAACAAGGATTTCATGTTTGCGGATGCGCAGAGGCTACTGTTAATCTGGGGGTCATGAAACTTATAGGGGATCATCTACACATCAAACCGAACAATCCCTGAAAATTTCTTCGAAATCGGTCAAGAACTCCCGGAGTTATGCTTGTGGACAAGGATTTCAGGTTTGCGCATGCGCAGAGGCTACTATTGATCTGGGGGTCATGAAACTTATAGGGAACCATCTACACATCAAACCAAACAATCCCTGAGAATTTCATCGAAATTGGTCAAGAACTCCCGGAGTTATGCGGGTAACAAGGATTTCACGTTTGCGCATGCGCAGAGGCTACTATTGATCCGGGGGTCATAAAACTCATAGGGAACCATCTACACATCAAACCGAACAATCCCTGAGAATTTCATCGAAATCGGACTATAACTTCGAGTAGTTTTGCCCGTAACAAGGATTTGCTGACAGACAGACACGGAACCAAAATTGTTCAGAAAGGTCTAAAACGCAAAATTTTTGATTTTGGAGACAACAAAATTTTCACATTCCGAAAGTGAAAACAATACCTTGGTAGACGCGGAAGCAAAATGGCAATGATGGTGACTCGTAATAAGTCGAAAAATTGACTTGCTGATAAGATCGTAGAAAGATCGCTGGAGAATTCGAATATACCGTAGATGTTGGAATTCACACACAATAGGCAGTAAGGTACATAATATGTTATGGTCCTCGATTGACCCTAGTATTATTGATCGTGCCAATATGGCTGGTGTGGAGGTAGAAGATGAATTTTGATTTTATATGGCGATGGTGGAACATCAAAAGACAATTCTCTGAAAGTGCTACAATAATTCCAAAGTCGCTGTTGGTATTTAAACCAACGAATAACCCTTGAGAAACATTATTACAGTTTTCCATTATGACTAAAGATGTACCAGATTAATGTCAAATAAGATGGGCGTATGTCAATGCACCTTTCCAAGGTATAATAGATACCAACTTATTTATTTTTCTATTTTATTAAATAAATTGTTTATGATACCTAATGTATTTTTGTAATTAATAGTGAACTTTGTAGATTGAGATAAAAAAAAAAAAAAAACATTGAAATCTATTTAAAATCTACTCTTTAAAATATCATCGGTTCTGCAGTTTCAATGGACACCTACAGTTGATGAAACGTAATAGCCTACAAAATAGGATGAGGGGTTTCATAAATTATACTAAACATACCTTAAGGTTTTTAGAAAATAATTTATTTTTAATAATTACAGTAATTTCAATCAAGTTGAGCCCACCCGAGGCTTGTGATACATCAAAATCGGGGTAAAAACAAGCAGAGAAAACATGAGGTATGAACTCCGAGAGTTGAATGTTGCTGTAGTCTTATTGTGGGGGCACATCAGCTTTTTGTGCAGTTAGAACGTACGGATATTACCAAATAATGTTTGTTCCTTTTCCAAATTTGTATTTTCTACGGTAGAAATTACTTTTAAAGAAAAAAGTCCATTCCGTTTTTCCTCCACAATAAAGTGCAGTGCCTATCCAAACGTGCTGTCATTGCATACCTGTATAACTTCAACTGTTGTTGTGTAAGCTACTTATGCTAGTTCATATTCTCCAATGAGGCATTTGACGGAATTGTTCGGAACATGAAAGCAGAAGCGTAAGATGCTCATTTCATTTTATAACTAGCCCCCCCCCCCCCCCTCAAATATTATATAGCATTTTAGTCACCAAAACTGGTATTGAAGGATATTTGGTTTTTTTATTATTACCTATTGATTTTTTAATTGTTGAAATTGGTTGTTTTGCAACTTTTCAATTAAAGAGGAGGAGGTTCACCAACAGTACTTACCGTAGAGGTGTCTTTAGAATTGGAATGCTAAGAGTCAAATTACGGGAATTCAGTTATTATTATTGAAGGTCAAAGGTATGAATGCAGCCCTTATCTAGACAGTGGGGAACGAGGGAAGAGAACACCACTAATAGAGACTTTTTGGTGCGGTTCACGCGACGACGTTGACGGTACCGTCTGGAGAAAAATGCAGACTGCGCATACATGACGTCCCGTCCGTCACGACGAACCGTCTAAAATCGGTTCTCCTATACGTCTTTCCTTGACGAGTTGGCAGTAACATAACGTTCCACATCTATAACACATTTCACCTATTTCTCATATTCTGTTTTTGGCATTGTACAAGTTTTTTTTAACACAGTAGCAATAACAAACGTCTGTGTTCATCAAAAATCCACAAAATACAACTTCAACTCAATAACACAAACTTCAATCCACAATAACGACAGTATACAACTTCCAATGAATGTTGACGTCAGGTTAAACGTGACTTCAACAGCCGGTAGCCTTGATGCTATTTGTCATGGAAATGTTAGCATCCGACTGCTCGCCTCAACTCGGCGACCACGGTTTCCTAGTCGTAGTCCACCAAAAAGTCTCTATTGCATAGAGAAATCATACCGCCAATTATGATTTTCGTGGTTTTGGACTTCTTCCCACAAAAACTGTCGAAATCACCATACTGTGCGTGGTCTGGAGTTTTTCTGAGAAGAGTGGCCTTTTTGGTAAATACGTGAAGCTAATGCAGAAGCTTAAAACCTCAATGTGGGAAGTGTAAATTGAAAAACAGTCCTTTGCTGATTGGCTGGGGAATCGGATACTCGAACACTAATTCCTGAAACATGACGACTTTGCTTACATGATCCAGAAAAGGGTTCCTACATCACCTTTCTGCTCGTCTATCCTATTCCAAGTACCTGACATATTCATACACTTTTTTAACCTTCCTGAGAAAGAAGAAACAATATTCATTCCCAGACTCTCAAACAGTGTCACCGCCAAATAACTAGAACCAGGTTTATAAAATTTGGATCCCCACATGCTCACTATTGTGAATGGCAACAATTTGTTACCGTACCTATGTAAAAAGTGAATGAAAAAAACGTGGTCACAATAACAAGGTCACGAATCAACTCAGAACCCTATTTCAAAATCAAATGATATTGTGCACTTACCTATGCATGATTTTCCCTAAATTCGAATTCAATGTAAAATATACTGAGAATTATTCCAATGTTTATTCAAAAGAGCAGGTTTGATTTTCTTTAGTTGTTACATAGCATATGTTAGGTGTTGGTAGCATCTCAACGATCTTCCTCGTATTGGTAGCACCACATTACAAAATAAAATCATTAAAATCAGCTTATCTACATAAAAATTGAAAATATACTGAGGTAACTAACATGAATGACTATAAAACACATTTCATAAACTTACTAACAACGAAGGTATTCAAATTTTTCATCGATGAATTGTACCGACTGTAGAGAAAAACATTACTCAAAAAATAAAATAGAGCGATCAGTTATGGTTTGCCCTATGGCACAGTCTAATGTTTTGGACGTGTGTAATTTCGGTTTAAAACACCGAAACGACGATATCGTTTAGATGAAATTACTGGCTCAACTTGGATTTAACATCAAGGAATTGACATATTTTACAACTATACATGTTCGGGCGATTTCATTCTTACAAAACATCCTGTCTAACGTTATCCACCATTCGAAGCTTTAAACCACAGTATTTGTTTGTTTGACGAAAAATACCATTAAATTCAATGCTTATGTGAACATCAATGTGGAGGTTATTATCAATAGCAGCACTCAAAAGGGGAAAAAACAGTTCAAAATGAATACATGCATGTTTGACCAAGTTATTGCGGGGATTACCAAGATATGGTGTCGCGTGATAATAATACCATCTCCTATACAGAAGAAATAATCCTCCGATTAGTTCAACTCTCCCAATACAATTTCTACCGCCATCAGCTGATTTCATGATTCTTGAGAGATGTGGCACGTGTGTCACATTACGGAGATGCCAGTTGCAATTGCTGTATTTAGTTAACCGAATTGGAGATCTTAATAGCTTTCTTAATTTATTCCAGCATGTGAACCAAGAACAATAATTATATAACAAAATTAATGGTTTATTATCATTCATACACTACTTGCTTGGGACATGATCGTACGAACTCTTGAATTTTAGTAACGGGGCTCAAATTACGCTGAGATGGAAATAAAGTTCACCACAATGGATCGCATCTTATTCGGTCGATTTGGAAATTCTGCTATTCTCTCAACCCTTTTCCGTTGTTAAATTTATAACACCTATACGCATGGCACTTATAAAAAAACCGACAGTTGAGAAAATTATGTTTAAAAAACTAAATATATTTATAAATATTTGGTCAATTAATGACAATGACTTGAGAAACAAGATTGAGCGGCTAAGGGACTAATCGGTGCTCAAAGAAAAATAATAAAGCGATCCTACGGGAGAAACAGACTTAGTTCGAAGCCCCGAAAATGTAATAATTTATTTTGGTAAATAATACAAGGATCTAATTATTCGTTCGACATTGGATCTATCATAAAACCAGTTTCACTTTTGTCAGGTAGATTTGAAAATTCATAAACGTGTAATGCCCTTTCACTGGTACTTTTATCTGTCAGCCATTCAAAATTTTGTAAGGTCAAACAATAACTTGTGTTTTATTGTAGTCAACTTAGGCACTGGAAACAGATACCCATGGCACACCATTCTTTGATGGTTGGTAGTACTTGAGCGTTTCCACTTTTTTCAATAATAGACATTTAATTGTACAAAATAAGTAAAATGACTATGCATACATATGTACATTCGTCCAATACAATATCTACGAGCCTGAATGACTATCTAGTCTTATTATGGTTGTTTTCATTATGGTAGCTCTATCGAATGGATTACGGGATCACTATCTACACTAAAAGCTATTAGTAAAGGTATCAAATTAATTTGAGTAACAAAACTAGTACAAATCACGAATTCTGTCTTATAAAATAAACAGTATAAAGTTGGTATTTTATAAAGCCTTTTCACTTGAAACCTTACAAATTGTCCATTAAACAGACTCAGCGAGTTATATGAGCGATTCGTATTGATTTTCAAATTTGATTTTTCTCAAATCATTCTAATTCTAAAGGAACTACCATTATTATACTTCTGCGTGAAAGGTTGAGTAGGTATGTCTTCAGTCCTGGAAGCATACGATGTAATGAGAGAATATTTCAATAAAACTATTCTAGTATCCAACTATAAGATACAATGAAAATACTTAGAATAGTCATCAGTCATATTTAGTTACTACGAGAAAGCTGGATAAGGTGAAATTCGGTCTGCTGTTGCACTTTTCACAGCCATGTTATCAATCTCCCTCATTCTTAAAACCCGTATATGGCGAAGATACCAATAACGTAAGAATATAATTATAAATTAAGCACTGATTGTGATGGATATGCTTAGTTCCCCCTTCCTGATTCTTGAATCCGCCGCCCTTGGAGATGTACCAGACACCTTCTAGCTTCAGGATATTCTGTGGGTGTTACAGACTCTAATCGCCTCAGCCTTGAAAGGGGAAACTACAACATTCCATCACTTCCCACGTCACAATATGTAATAAGTTTTTCTTAAAATTCATTAATTAGTTTTACATTTGATTACTAGTATCAGTCGCTAAAGCTAATCACCCCTTTTATGGTGATTTTTCATAGGAGTTGAGGCTTTAATCAAATCTGTTTTGAGGCATTCTGAAATGATTCCTATACATATCCCTTACGCTGGTCCGGAAATATTTTTTATTCTAATTTCCATGTCTGTTGAGGTGCACTGTAGCGTATCCAACCTTCACTTTTTCCAACCACCTTCGGGTTCAACCATTCTTTCTAGAACTCTACCTAGTTAGGTTTAAAATTTGGCTCCTAGCAGCCTGTACAGCACTTTGGCTTTGAATGACCGATTTTGAAACTCCCATTCTAGAAAACGCAGCCAGAGTTACGAAGATATCAAAACAGTGATATCACCTAATTCGTGATGGAGCAAACAATGTACAACACTGGAAAAGTGACATACCTCAGTTCACGTGATGAAGTTATTTCGTAGGGGTCTCTTCTATTTCTGATTCAGTCTCAAGTTCTGGGTCAGACAGCGATAAAGAGCCAGCCCTGCGCCGCAGAAGTTCTGTACTCGGAGTCTAAAATGCATCAACATGTTGTTAAAAGTTGTGGTTGGAAAGCAGTCGATTAGAATAAATTATTTTTCAATTTTTTTAAAGGATGTTGCGCACATACATACAGTAAAATTATATAGTATCGTATAACAAAAAATCACCACAGGCGTTCAAAACACAAAAAATGATTCATTATTGAGAAGCAAGTTGATAATTTTAAGGAGAAACGTTCGGACTGTGAAACTTCAAGTTCTATTTTACTAAGAAAATGAAATGTTTCTATTAACATCTGTATTTTAATTCTGAATTCTAATTTTGGGGGCTACAGTAGCATTCGAAGATTACAAATGTACCTAACTGTTGTATAAGTATGTAAACCTAGAGGATGCACTACGTAGAAATGGGAATGTATGATGGTGAACATGCATTTGTCAAGTGACAATAGGTTTTTTAACCCAGCTGATTTAGCTGTGGAAAATGCGTCGACCAAATACAGATATCCGAAATGGACGATTTGAAAGATTCATTATTGAAAGTTATAAAGCAATAACATCAGCCTCGAATTATTAAAATTCGCATCCTAAGTTCCTACCAAGCGAGAGAAAATAAGCATGAATCATATTTATTAGTAGATGAATACTCCTACCTAAGAAAATGTAAAGCAAGATTAGGCACATCAAACTATTTTTGCACCTAACCTATAAATTAAGACTATTTCTTAAGTCGTTCAATTCTATTACTCTGATCGATTTCAATTACCAGCGGTTGGTGATTCACCATTTATTCCATTAAAATTAGTAAAATATCATTTTACCATTATTCCTAGTGGGACCCGAACCAAAATCCGTAAACAATTAAGACTTTCTGTGTAAGAATGCTTTGCATCCTCCAATCGAATGTTGAAGGATGAACATGAAATCAGTTAATTTTTTCACACAGCTTCTATGTTCAAAGAGAGGGGGGGGGGGGCTTTGCCCCTCCTCACGTTACGCCACCGCATTTTGTATTGTACACGCATGTATATTGTAAATGTCACGAAATCACATACCTTTAAAAAATATGCAGATGGTTCTGAAGCATAACCCACTTCATGGGCTTCGTCATCTCCTTCTGACTCATCCCCAGAAGATGATGAAGTCTCTAAAATTTAAAAAATGTATACAATATTACATTTGTAGTTCAAATAACTGAACATAATCCATTTTATGAAGGGAGGATGTAGTCATTACACAACTGCAGCGATAAAATCAAAACACATTAACCTTTCAAGTCGTTTATTAATGGTGAAGAAATGGCTGGACTCACTTTGTCAGATTCTACTCGGTAGAGTGGTGTAAGCTCCGACTACATTTAATAGTACACTTTATAGAGGGAAAGCATTCGAACGCCCGAGTTAAGAATGAACGCTACAACGGACAGACGCAATGGCGGAGGACACAAACGTATGTTGAGAAGATGTGAGGCCAGACAGGACATTCAAATGTGAGAGAAAATTCAATTGTTTCGCGTATTCAGAAACAAACTCGTTTGCCGTTCTTCGTGTTAGTCTGACACTTGCGTTGAGCAGGGATGCATACAAAATATTTTGTTCAATTAATGGCAGAATTTATATAAGAGCAGAATAGAACGGAGTCTTTTGCGTTTCCGACCGAAATGCCGTACACTGGGCAGCCTTTGAAAACTGCTGCACAACTACTGTGAACTTTTTTGGTCGCGAGTACGTTCTTCAAACATGTCTTAAAATATTAGATTATGAAGGTTTGCTACTACTGACCATCAATGATTCTGTCCATAGGCGATACTTTGCAGACCATTTGCGCAAGATCGGTGAATTTGTAACCACTGATCTGAGGCGGTACTGTTGACGATTCCGAATTGGTTGTATGAGATGTGGCAGGGCCTGGTCGTTTTAGAAAAATAGGAGGTCCTTCCTTCATCAACGCAGTGAAATAGGCCTTCCCATACGTGTAACCAACTTCCTGAAAAAATTAATGGAAATAACAGATCGTGATAGCACTCTTTTTTGGCGCATGAATAAAATCAGGTGGAAAGGTATCGAAGAGACTTGGTAGAGGGCTTTAGAGAGAGCTTTTTTTCTAACCTAAGACATTTTTAACAATGATATTACCAAATCTTGGACACCAAACCGTATTTTCATATGTGAAAATCAATTTTCAAATCACTAAAGCGTACCTTGATCTCATCAAATGATCCAAACTGCAACGTTTTGTACTTGTCGATGGGAGGCCTGATGTACTCACAGTAGTCACTTGATTTAACTTCCTGCAGAATAAGAAATACATAACTACTGAAGTGAATTTATTAAAATAAAATCGGGTACGTACAATAATGACTTACCCTTCAAATTAAATACTCGTCTACAACGTAAAGCTTGAAAAATACAATATTGGAAAGATCGGGCATACATAACACCTTATAAATTATTGTAAATTTTGATTGAGACGCACCTCAAGCTGTCTGACACAAGATACATATGCCAGCCTTGACTGAATTTCTGGCAGGTTCGGAACTTTCACTGGTGAAGCAAAAGGGTTAAACCGTTTCCACAACACCCACCATCCAGAGAGCGAGTCACCATAATTGGTCAAGTCTACGTCATCAGTTGAGCCTACGTCAATAGCTAGAACATGCCGGGCTCCAAGGTTCCTCATTATATCAGCTGAAACATCACGAGCAAGAGAGATGTAAGTATACGAAAATGATCTGGCATGGGTATGAACAATGAGTAACGTGTAGTGTACGACTAAAAAAATTTCAATAAATTCGATTACAAATGTATTTTAATTTTTTTCATTACACAACTTAATCGCAAACCAAAACGGCAGAATGTATTTGAATCGGGACGCAAAGTTGAAAATTCAGCGTCATATATTGAATAACCTGCCCTCATACCTGGAACATTGTTTATGTAGCATCCATCAATGAGAAGATGTCCATCAGTCGGGTCGCAAAGGGGAGGGAGTACACCAGCTATCGACATACTTGCTCGGCAGTACATCCAGAGAACGCCTGAAAACCTTTCCCTTCACAACGAGTTCCATTTCAAATAAAAGTGGTCGAACCCATCGCATAACCATCACGACTAATAAGTAATGACAATCCTTGGGCTTTGAATCATTTTTGAAAGATCGGTTTCGTTCCAAAATACCCGGGAGTAGTTGAAGGGTGTTGGTGTTGGTAAGTAAAAGCAGGAGAGAAGAAAAATGTTGAAAGGAATTTTGTAGAAGACGTCGCTCAGTCAGTGAACCGTACACACAACTTTTACTGCAATACCGAAAAAATACAAGCTAATAGCAATCACTATTCACTACTACATGGGAATTGTCCTGTGAAAATGATTTCAGTAAACCTTACTAACTCGAACTAATTTTGTAAAAATGTTCAAAACATTAGATATGTTCAAGTTCTATGGTAATGGTTAACTCGTGTTACAACATTGGAACAGCTGAATTTCAGAAACAAAGTCTTCAGAACTGACCTAAAACGACTACTAGCACCACTATAGCAACGATATACAAACCTAAGTCAATTGTTGGGATTAACTGATTTAAAAAAATCGATAAGAGATGAACACACTATTCTATGAGATACTTATCATGCCTTACTGTACGTCTCGAACATATTAACATTCCTCATACAATTCAAGCGTTGGTTTTGAGGTTATGTGAAGAACGAGCATTAGGTACCTGTTGGTTACTTGCACCATTCACTGCAAGAACTGTATAGCTATAGTTGAATTGCCAACAGTTCTATCTACTGTAATATTGTGAAGAATAAAACCATGACCATAATTGATCCTACAGTACGGATTTTCAAAGTTTCAATCCAGATGGATCTGAAAAGACAAGGTCGCAAAGAAACGCCAACAGGTCGTATCAACTCCTCTAAAATAGAGTAGTTCACACAGGTTGGCTATATCAGGCCGTTTGACGTCATCCAAGACATGAAATATTGTTTGTTAGTGTCGAGTGTTTTATGGACAGCTGTAATGTTAATCATAGCAACTTGAAATGTGACATGTACGAGAAATGACATGAGCAATCGACATTGGTTCTGATCAGATGATATTTATTTCTTCCTTGATCGACATACAAAACCAAAATTTGGAATGCAGCACCGCTGGGACAGATAGAATATTACTGTAGTGTAAAAAACTGAATAGAATTCAGAAGGATTAATGAACTCTCTTTCCCTAATTGTTACTGAAACGTGAAATGCGTCGGGAACCAGATTGTACTTACAGTTGTTTAGGAGTTGGAGAGAAGCCGTGAACATCTACAGTTGAGCGTCAGCTATTTCGACTTCAACCATTATTTCATTTGAACTCTATACGAGAATAGACATGAAATCCACTTAACGTAGTCAACAACTACAGGAATATTCACAAAGAGGCGATATACAAAGGATATCATGGAAAACTATGATTCTTCAGTAAACTATGAAACTTTCCCGATGACAATAACATTAAAGAGACTACATTCCATAGAGAATCTGAATGATCTGATCTATTTCTTCGGATTCATGAGATGACCCATCAATTATAGAGCCAAACTGTTTTTGCTGAATACGAAGAAGAATACTACAGATTTGATTTTAGAAATTCAGCTGACTAAACGATTTGGTAGGTCTATCTGGATCGTAGAACCAAGATCGAAAGCAGCAGAAGGAAACATAGCCATGCAAATGGAAACTTACCTGGATGAAGAGCTGAATAAAATAATGGACAACCCTTCGAAATAATTCTAATGGCTTTGAGCAGTAAGAGAATAGGTGTTTACTTAATACATAAGGGTATAGTATTAGTGAAAATGAAAGATGAACTGAAGATGGAGAGAGGTTATTTGATTAGACGCCTTGTGAATCAGTACCTGGGAGGTTGTTCACATATCCGCCATCAAGTAGCAAGTGTCCATCAACAGGATCACAGACAGGCGGCAGGTACCCCGAAAGTGACATCGAGGCTCGAATGTATCTCCACATCACTCCTGCAAACACACCCCACACACTCTTTGAAACAATGCCCCCCAGGAAGAACAAATAATTTTAAACTAATTTAACAAAGAAATAACCCAATGATAGGCATAGTAAGCAATCACAATAAGACCACTGTGTAGTTTCATCAATACAAGTGAACACCTGCAAACATAATTGGAGCACAGCCATGAAAAAGTGACACAGATTCCTAAGAAGCGACCCGTTAATTGCTTAACCCAGCGGTTCCAATTCTTAAGGTGTATCTATTAGGCACCACACATGGTTGGTTTCTGGAGGGACCGTAAAACTTCTGGCCGTGAAAATTACATTATCCTACAAAATAAATAGTTAAGCGATGAGCTATTGAATTCAATAGATTGGATTTTGGAAACTTCATAACTCTAACTCGTCCTTCAACCAATTTCTTATTAGCCTGATATAAATGTTCAAATAAATGTGTAGGTACGCAGGATACTCACTCAGCGAGGCTAGTTTTTAAAGCTTTTAACCAACTCTTTAGCTAGAAAACTATACCTACGGGTACCAATTCCTTGATAGGAGGCAACCTGTGCCTTCGACACACTAATTTACTCCAGCAAGTGAAAACTAAACTAAATTAGTTCAACCTAATCACTTCGCAAAGACATTTGAGGACATTATCAACTTAGTCTATGGAACTAAAACAAGAGGCTATGTAACGAACAGAAAACATGTAGAAGCGATTGATAAAAATTAATATTATTGACAAAAGTGTTCAGACGGACGTACCTACTGTACTGATCACAAGACATCTAGACAATTACTCTCTCTCAGTGAATTACAGGTTCAAGGGAAAGATGGAAGTCAATAGTTGTAAATAAAGAGAAAAAAAAGCCCAGTGTATTACTCGTGATGGTATGCAATGAGTTTGAAATAACTATCTACAATACTCAGGACAATGTAAAAAGGAATAGAATTGATTAACTAGTATAAATTAGTATTAGGCA
The DNA here is from genome assembly GCA_031894815.1 of Creontiades dilutus. NCBI lineage: Eukaryota > Metazoa > Arthropoda > Insecta > Hemiptera > Miridae > Creontiades > Creontiades dilutus. The sequence continues at coordinate 744,000 of JAVIWC010000184.1, forward strand.
ATTTAGATTCAAAAGGACAATACGAAGCCACAGCGAATGTTTTATACGACAGGTACAATCTACTTCCAAACTTGTTCCAAGCCATTCAACCTCCACCCTAGTCAGGACATTGTATATAGACACCAGAGATTTAAGAAGCTGGTATAATTTTATTATTAGAACAATCTAACTGCGTACTAAGACAACCAAAACTAGTGAGTGTATTAAAACCTAATACCTAAAAATAATATTCAGCTAACAAATTAGATGGATAAGTAAGGTTTGTAACTATATTCTTGAAAATAGTTTTTTAGTCAACCAAATCATGATAAAGCAAACTCTACTGTCATGCTTTCGAGTAGCTGCATAAAACATTCTTGAAGGGTCATGCAGTTTAATTTAGTACTTATAAAGAGTTGATTATATTCACCTTTCCAGGTTTTGTTAATTTACAAGGGCATGAAAAGTTGGGAAATTGTCCACATAAACTATGCGGGAGTGTAAATCCACTAATAATCAGCGGAATAGGTAGATAAAAACGAAATATATAATCAACAAAAAGTTTAGGATTCCGGACCCCACTTCCCTGCACAATTCTGACATCAGAATGAGAGAACATTGAATAATGGGGAACGACAATGTAGATCGGTCACATAAATGAATACATTTTTCTTAATGTAATTAATTACTTTGTATTTTGTTTAGTGCAATACGTGGGGCAGTTATCACTGAGCAACAGCATTTATAACGTTAGATCACAAAATAATAATTTTGTGCAACATTTGAAGTATGTTATGCTGCAACAGTTTCGTATCAATCTTATCTATCGGACAGAGCCAATATGATTCAATTTATTCATAAAGTTGATTTCTTTTGAATTTTTCTTTACTATTGTGGCTGCCCAGGGTTGAGACAATGTTAAATCAATTGATAATATTGGGAATATCAAGGTATAAGATGGAGTCACAAAAAAACAACACTAAGCGATTCTCAAAACACTGCCTTAAGCTTCAATCACAAAAGGGAATCTGAGCCATGTCTCTAAAAATTTAGAGGAAATAAATGGAGAGAGGGCAAAACGAGCAGCCACAGCATCGATGGGGCGAACCACGTTGCCTTATTCCCTCTAGCCGTCCCTAAGTTCCATTCCATTTTCAGTTCGTTGAAAGGTTCATTCAACTTTCAAAACTATTGAGAAGTGAACCAATGGCGTTGCAAAGAGCTTATTGGCGAACCCTCTCATTGGCTCCCAGTCTATTTTTCATCTTCTTAGCAATATGTCAGTCTTATGATATGCGAATAATACCCAATTCTCCTCACAGGAATGGAACTAGATTATTGATTCAGCATTTGATCATTCGGGTACGAGAACACACATGGCAAAATAATTGTTATCATAACTGCTTGAAAACCGGGAAATCGTAGTTCATAATTTCAACTATTCTGGTTGATGATGAGAAGTTTGATCCTTTCTCCAACAACAGCTTCCTACAAACTTGAATTTATTCTGCTAACAAAGCGTCTGATCATGTGAACTACGGAACGGAAAAACGTCATGATTTCTGCATTAAATTGGAAGTAAACTTGTATACACATATGAAGGTTGTGAACATATCTACATTTCACGATAGGAAAATGAATTGAGTGTCCACTTCGTCGGATTAGAGATGTGGGGTGATGAAATGGTATAATTGCCCCTTCCATTGAGATGAATGCGAATATTAAGGTTCCGCCACGCTCAGAGGATGACACAGACGTTTGAAAACGTCTGATTCATCTCCCAAGGCGACGGATTCTAAAATAGGGAAGGGCCAACTAACCGTATCCATCACAAAGTTCAGGGTATGTACAACATGCAAACATCAAAAGTCTCTCAATTCCAGCCAATTTAAGAATTCGTTTGACAATGTGGTGATTTTGTATGTTTAATTCTATACATTTTTGGTTTATTACTGTCAATAAGAAGCCTTTGTAATCGTAAAGCAAAACTAATAAATCCCGAAGCTGCAAAAGGCCTTAGCTAGCCTGATCTTCTCACACGCATATATGCAATGAGGCGAAACTAGTCAAAGACGTGGTTTTTTCGAAGTTTTCACGGATACAAGAAAGTGGGGTGCCGTTTCCTAGTAATTTTGGAAGCAGAATCGACTGGGAAAGGTTTCTGATCCGGAAAAATTCGCCCATTACAAACAATACTAATTTGTGAACCTAAAAGTTATGCCCAAAACTTCACAATGAAACGAGCAATCACGAATTATTCAAATAGTAATAAACCCATGAGTTAGAATTACCAGATTTTTTTCCCATTGTTATTAAATTGAACAGAGTGGTCAATAAGTAATTTTGTTGCAATAGGAGAAAATGGAGGTTGATTGCGGTGACTAGGTACCTACTACATGTTAAATGTAAAAAGTTGAATAAAACCAATCAATCAATGTCTAAACATTAATAGTGGTCATATTAATGTAACTGTACTGTTTATGAACTCTTCTTTTAAACTATCGTAAATAGCGAAGCTGAACATTTTGTAGGCATTGTAGGCTACCGAACATATAGCCAAAAACAGTAGAGGTTAAATTCGTTTGTCCATAGTTTTGCACGCTTCCCACAACACGATGAAAAGTTTCACTAATCTTGTTTGCTCAATTCATGCTGAAATATAAAATTAAGGTTTTAAAAACTACCTGATTAAATGACGAAATTCTCAAACTCTCTTATTAGAGGTGACTCTGAGGTCAATTAACTTTCTATTCAACTTACCAAGCTGAAATTCGAAATGAAGGATGCTCACTAGGGATTCTTGGGGGCGACAATGGTAATCTAGGAACTGCTGGGTTAATTTTATGAAGTGCTGTGACGCATTGAGCCAAGAGGCTTCTAAGGCTAATTTCTTCGCTACTCTACGAAGCTGAACGGAGATTACCTACCAGCAACTAGGAATAATACGATTGAACGCTCTAATCCACATTTCGCCTTCTTCTCTTCATATCTCTAATTAATTTTACAAACAATTATGTACTATCCCTAAACATCAGTAAAACAGTTTCTATTGCTTACTGTCAAAAATACCAATCATGGCTTTGCTTATCATCGGTTTTTCAATTATTCATTTTTCATTATTAATTAGCTCTTCAATCCTTGATTTTTTTCAAACGACTTACTTGGCTTTTATTAAACCAAGCACTCTTAAAGTTGAAGAAAAACATACAACAGAAATATGACTTTACTTTGACATAATGCATACAGGATTGCAGTTTTTTTATTGTATTATAGATGTGTAATTTTGAAGTATATTTACAAGCTGAGTAATGATTCAAGTACATAAAGCTAGTAACCAATTCAACCAGGTATAAACATACTGTGTTTTGACATGTCTAATGAACTGAAAATTTTGCGATTCGAGTTCTGAAGGCTATTTGTGTGCACTTCGTGAACAATAGTGATTGTATGGGAATAGTGAAAGGTATTCAGCCAAATTTGAGTCATTTAGTGATTTTGCGTGAAGTGAAACGTTAGGTGGTTGGGTAGAGCCCGTTAGTCCGATACCAAGGAATTGGTGCACTTTAACAACATTAGCTCAACCATGTGAGGAGACCTCTACACCAAAATCACACTATTTGGAACCCACTGTGATTCACTTAACGACAAATTATAGTGAGGGAATGTCCAAACGATCGAAAGCAGGGTGTTGACTGTTAGTTAAAAGCAATTAAGTGTTAACCAAAACTATTAGGTAGCAAAATTAAAATCTAAGATATACAGGGTTAAGAAAATGACAAAACCGGAATGTTACCATGACGGTGAATGCGCATAGCACTGGCACTAATATCTGTGCTCAGGGTAAAGTACGGTACCCAGAGATCTTCGATGCGAACGTCACCAAAGGAGCTTTGCAGCGTGCTATTGAATGCTCTTCCAGTGAACATGGATGTTACAGGGTAAGTCAGATCAAAAATCAATGACCACCATCGATTGATTTTCTGAAATTTAACAAACAATAATGACACCAAAAGGAGAGAAAATGTTATGAAAACAAAATGAATCATTAATAGTTCTTTGTTTCATTTGTGGAAAAGATCTTCTTTCAAACACCATAAACTTGAATTCGTTTTACCTTGACCCACTCACGAGCTTTCTGAGTTATGATAGTTATATCTCTGTGTTTACACCACAGGCCACCAATGAAGGCGCCGATACTGACTCCACCAACCATGTCAATTGGGATGCCAGCTTCCTGAAAACAACAATATTTTTTTTAGTTCAAGGGTTTTAATACCGCGCTGTAGCAGTTATTTCTCGTGCTCGGTTATTGAAAGGAACTTCGGATACTGGGAGCAGTATCTGAAAGGTGTAACTATCTACAGCTGGTCGTATAGGATGCATATGCTGGTGATAATATTAACTGTAATCGATCTGCATTCCACTGCGGTTGTAGACACTGAGATGTGAATGAATTGGACTAGATTTGACCAGCAACCATGTAATGTTGAATGTGAAGTGTATTTATTCAATTTGAAGTAAGCCCATCATTTATTCTTAACTGACATCAATAATGCTAAACAACTACAGAACAAAATAATATTATTATCACCTCAATTGCTTTAATCATCCCTACGTGAGATGCACCTTTTGCACCCCCACCGCCCAGTACCAAGCCGATGGACATTCCGGTCAGCCACCGTGCGAGACGAGAGAAATCTGAATGTATACTAGGTTCAGTAGTGAGGACTTTGGCGTACAACTCATTCTGAAAAAAATAAATAGGCTTTATGTATAGAAATATGAATTCAGTGGTATTAGAACCAGGGATAGTTATTTCCTGGCTTACCAGTCGGAAAAGTGATCTTCGAGAGAACATTCTTGGATTGCACAGGAGATGATGGTGGCACGTTATCCATTGCCGCATGTTGAGCCATTCTAATGTGTTAGATGGCTGTTCACATCCTTCTTTATGAAGCAAAACAAGCTCTTTCTGTGTACGAATTCCTAGCCTTTCAATTTCCTGCTCAATCTGAAATGGAAGAAATACATTATGGTGAAAATAATTATGTGGCAAGTGCACGTTTTTAGAAAACAACCTAACAAACTTCCGCATGACAATCATCGACAGGCAACAGCTTCGCTGGAACTGTCCACAATTTGAGTGAGAGATTTCACACAACCATCGAAACAGGCTTCTTATGTGCTAACGAATGAGGGTCACAACAAATTGTAAATCCGACTTAGAGATGAAAGCAAACAGAACATTACGTTGGAAATGTGTGGAAACAACTAACTTTATACATGATCCAAGGGCCGAGACCACCAATTATTTTTATTATTTATTGGTAGTAATTTTAGGATAAGGTTTGAAGTTATTAAATAAAAAGCTAGCCCATTCGACTTGGGAAAATTGAGCAGTGTCTGCTACTTTTTTTGGTAAAATACACAGAGTTTATGACTTAAGCTTAAGTTGAAACCAGGGAAATATTCAACCCAGAGTCAAATTAGCTTAATTAATTAGCTAAGGCTTAAATGCGACTGATATAGATTATTATTAAGGGAAACAATTTATAAGGTGAAGGGGGGAGCTTTTGTTAAAAATTAGCACGTTTCCCCCATATTTGGAACGTTCTTGGTTAACGACAGTTACCATTTCCGAGATCAAAGGATTTTAAGTTTCAGCATTGATGCCACGAACAAATAGGTTTGCTATTTATAATTGAAAATGGTTACTGAATGAAAAAGGGATGCCAAACTTGATGTTGCATTGCCTTGGAATGGATTCCAGCTAGGTTTAAGATCTGTACACCAAAGAGCTTCTATAAATAATAAAGAACCAATAGGATTGAAAAGGCACACAACGTTAAACGAGTGGAAATCAAGAAGCCATTGTTCCACTCAATAATAATAAACGCTATTATTATTGTTTAATTGGATCAACTCTTTTTTTAGAGTGATAGGTAGCTTCTTGTCCCCATACCATCTCTATCCTATCGTCTTTGCAACAAATTGTACTAATTTCTTTAATTTGCAAAGCGCTGAGAAGTAGAAATCAGTACTCTAGATGGTTGTAGAGAACAACTAACTCACCTTTCCAATGCTTGGTTCTTTATATCCGAGTCCAACAATAAGAACGCAATCAGCTTGACGCAAGCAACGCTGTGTCCAGGCCGTGAATGAGTGATCACACTGATACAATGAAATATTATGCTGATCTTCTTGCTGGGCGAGCCAGGAAGTCAACCGGTATTCTTGACTAGGTTCCATTATGGAAACACCCAACGCTTTTCTGACAACTTCTGATGTTAGCCTAAGGGTCGGCCCTAAAATATATAGAATATTTCTATTGAAAGTAGAATGAAATAATGAATTATTGGAGCTGCAAAAGTCAAAGTAATTTGGCATTCTTGATCGTTTACTTAATAGTAAGATCTCACCAATTGCACAAAGACAATGATAAAGTTCGTAGGTAAATGCTGTGAGAGGGACGTCATCAGAAACTGGAAGGATAGCTACTGTGCTGAAATTGTTATGAGTGGGACGATTATCCACTCGACCAACACTTGGATTCTGCCAAGACCCTAGAAATAAAATTACAAGATGGTTGTGCGTAAGGAAACAAACAATTGAGTACCTACTTGAGTAAAATTTCGTAGATGCTTCCTTATCAAGAAATAATAAATCATCTTACCGATAATTCGGTGGCCCAAAAGGTTGATGAGTCTAGTGACCACGACAGGAAACCTCAGCTTTATAGCGTTAAAAAGACCTTCAGGTAGTTTGGCAAGCTCTGAATCTCTGACTGCTATCACGGTAGTACTTCGAGGTGTTTGAGTAACCATTTCAACCTGAAATTTCAATTGAAACACACATTAAGCTGATTTGTTGTTAAGAACTACTGGTGCCAGGTTTCACACTACTTTCCCACTACCAACTCGAAAGTGTATGCAATTTTTCTGTGCAGCACCATGAAAATAACCATCATCAATATTTTAGCAGATAAACAGCTCTTCCAAGCTTGATGACAGGATGTCAGACTATTGAAAAGAATTTGTGCACGTATGAGTTGGATAGTCAACTTATTCTCAGATATTTATTAAGCTGATAATATACATTAAACAGATATTTGCAAAACTTTTTCTCAGGATAACTTGAAGTTTTCACCCCTCAAATAAGATTTTTTGGGAGGCAGTGCTGTTGAGATCTCTCCTGGAGTTAAGAATGCTATTCATCAATTACAGGAAGAAGAAGCTTTGCAATCGTCGTCATTACACATTACAGTATGTCATGTTGTACTACCCGTTTTTGTAATACTGTAATAAAATTTCACAAATTAACCATTTTATCGAATCATTATTCATGACTCGAATCACATTGCCAATGGAATGTCGAAAATCTTCGCATTAGGCTTCCTTTGTCAATTTGATTGTAGAAGTAAGTCCTTGAGTAACGCAGTACTTTTAATTTTAGTACGGATAACTGGGAAAGTGGCGCAAAAAATGTCCCTTCCATAATGACAATCAAAAGAGATATCAACACTGCACTATAAAGAGTGTTAACCTTTGGTACCCGCCGCAGGCCACGGATCGACGACTCGCAATTTTAAAGTTTTATCAGATACACGAGTTTTTTCGACCTCAACGCACTAAAATTATCACAATCTCTTCATTAAGGGAATAACTTCAAATTTGATTACACCGTTAGAAAGAGCATTAAATTTCCTATCTTCCTAACGGAAATTCAAAGTTTTTTGAACAGGCAAAACGGATGAAAAATGAACTTGAAGAGCAAAAATTGTTAACTTGAAAATCTCAATTTTTTTCAATGGTGAATTTCCGTCTGCAGGTCTAAAAGTTGCTTAAAAATGTCAGCTTACCAATGGTTAATCGAAACATATTCTACGGAAGAAGTTAGTGAAGAAACCAACGTTTGAATGATCAGGCCCTTTACTTTAGTCTAAAGGGCTTAATCAACAGTTAATCTTTCAATTGATTAGATATTTGCTCAGTACTTCCGAACAGGTGAATAAGCCTGAAAATTCCTTAGTCTTGAATCCCCTAGCGGGTAAAATCGGAATATGTTTTGATTATACAGTTATTAAGATGAGACCTTGGCGCAACTTTTAGGCCTACAGTCGAAAATTCATCTTTGGTTCACAGGGACTTATAAGCGATACTTTTAGGATCGGTACCAACTAGATACCTACTCCCACTTTGATCTCATGTCTTCATATATGCCAATAACCCACTTGTGTTCAAGAACAATGTCATCGTTGATATCTTTCAAGCAGAAATTAGGTCCTGATCCCAGTCAACGAATTTGACTAATGTAAATTTCTTATTGTTAACAGTCTGGAGTTACTCGGCTTACAATTTAGACTTCAGCGCAAATTAAGAAAACCTATGACACTTGTATGAATAATGATTTTGAAAAATGCTGTCAATACACACAGCAACTGTGTAGGTAACTACGGCTTGAATCCAAGACGAGTACCCACTATACTTCTATAGATGGAAACATTTTCTTCAATAGATACACAAAATTACTTTGAATGAGGTTTGTTACAAATATATGCGCTCCCGAGGTTTCAGGCTTCATCAATTCTCGTCCCATAAACCTGACACGCACTAGTAACATCAACATTCAATGTTCTTCAACGATATTTAAAGGCACCTTATCTCGAATATGCTTCATTAAGGATTGAGGGAGAGAATAAATGCTAGATTTGATAGGAATTCAAGTATTTAATGTACAAATCATTCAAAAATCGAAGTTACCATTATACTGATGACATACTTAAAAGTATCATTATGTACTACGGATGTTATCCTGAATAACATGAAGTCTATGCAGTAACACTTATGAAGAATGTTTCTTCCAGAATCTTTTCACTTCGTCGTGTCCGTCTTTGGTAACAACCATAGTTCTTTTTTGATCATTTTGCCAAACTAGGAGACCGTGTTCTTGAGCGAAGTCCCTCAGGATCGAGAAATCGGAATGAGACAGGAACTGGCTGTAGAGGATGCCGTCGGTGAAAGTGAATCTATCCCTCTCTTTTTCCCATAAATTAATTTGATCAGTTATGGTAGGAGGGAGTACTGGTGGGCCTTTGGCAACTAAGCGCGGATGAGCGTGGAGCCGCAAAAAATTTATTATTTGCTCCGCAGTGATGCCACTTCGAAGGGCCATGCATATAGAGTCCCTGGTTAGAGTTCCAACTACCATGTTGGGAAATCTGTAGAGCAATTCAGTGAATAAACCTATCAACGCAACTTTTAAATTAGAATCTGTATAAGCATAAATACGGTAGTTCGACTCGACAACAATGAAACCTTCCCTCTGTTGAGCGGCTCGACCAGCAGAATTTCTATTGGTAATGTTCAGTGCTAATCTTGTCGGGTAGAACTTACCACCTTTTCTTTTCCGTTGGTACACTAATCCAAACTCTCTAAGATGCTGGAGAAAAGTTAACATTTCTTCTGGCATTCCATCTGTGCAATAATCTTTGCCAAGAGTGCTGAAGCTAAGTTGAAAAAGAAAAGCAAGGCACTGAACCAGGTCCAGGTTTCTTGAAGGAACGGTGTCCAAATATTGCAACATGAAGTACCATACTTGTTCAGGGGTATCCAGGAGTAGGAATTGAAAACCCTCTTTAGTAATGACGGGACTTCCGTCCTCGTCGTCTCTTTTCATTAGTCCAGCATGAAGGAGTATGCGGACTGCATCGGCCGAAATACCTTCTTGTTGTTTAGATCCCACCATGTAATGCAATACACATTCCCACCTCTCCATAGCATACTTGTCTAAATATTCTACATCTCTTGCTTTAGAGTCGGTTTCCAGATTGGCTTTGGTACCCCAGGTCCGCCCTCCTCCAAGCATAGAGTTCTTAAAGTTTTTCTTGAAGACCGGATTAAGTTCCCAAGCCGGAAGTCCGCCAGGTATGGATGTTTCATACCAGACATGAAGGTCAGACAGGATCTGAGCGACTTCTGAAGCCTCTTTTGAATAACTCTGAGTTACCCAAGAGCCGATTACAGCTTGAGGAACTGGTTGCTCAACAAATAAAATACGGATCACATAATGTTTTGCTACATCTGGTAAGTCCCGGTAAACGGCAAGGCAAATGATGGGATATGAATATAGTTTGTCAAGCACAGGGGATGGTAAAGTCTTGAGGTATTCATACAAATTGGAGCACTGTAGTGTACGAAGCGATGGTTTGGCTGTATCTCCTCTGTCATCGCTCATTTTACAAGAGTCAAACGTAAGCAAACTAAAACTCAACTTATTCCTTAACTTCAGAAATCACTTGTAAAGTAAAGTCACAATATAACACTCCATTGTTAATAGAGCAGAAATCTAAGTAATTATTTTCATCGGTGTTTACAGATACTGACGGTAGTCATAAGGGTACTCGGTGATTCTGAGTCAGCAAAGCCAAATAAAGAACATTACAAGTCTGTAGATGATATTTTCCTCAACAGAACCAATCTTGAAACAGAAACATTTTTCCAAGTAAACTAAATTGAATGAACAACTAATAAATTAAGAACAAGTTATACTTGAGTTTATCAGAATATATAAATCTCAAGTAACAGAAAAAAAGCAAGAGTCATCTATTCTACCGACTTTGTAGAAGAGTTGGCAGCCATGAATTCAGCTTATCTTATCTTCTTCTTCGTGTTGCGGTGGTGGTGTATCATTGTCTGACTTGACTTTTTGCTATTACTACCGTGAGCAGGTATTTCACATGGAGGATTGAAAATTCCATTGGCATTTTGAAAAACTCAAAATTAAGGGTTCACCCTAATTGCAATGATCCTTGGTTTATTGAACGATTGTAAAGCTATTACCAATAGCTAGTTGCTCTTTATACATTTCAGACAATCAAGCGCAACAATAAACAGTACGTTCATTGTCACGTGAAAAACTATGGTAAATTACATCAAGTGGGTAGGATTTTTAGAATTACGTCAGTTCCAAAACCTTTTCCTAAATAATATCCAGATTTACTAAGATAAGTCAGGCTTGATGTCGATTTTTAAAGTCTACTGTAAAGAAATGCAAGTATATTTTGCAGCATGACTTTGAGCATTAATTTATAAATGTTCTATTCCCTTTTTAGGAGTAATATTCTGATAGAAATATAAATTTAATAATTGTCCGCTGTCTTCTGCCATTTTTAGAGATTTTTCTAGCATTCTTCGGTTTGTTTCTTTGAAGTACTTTACTGTAATCAAATAGTTCTCATAAATAATGTTTAATTTCAATCCTAAGGCGAGTGAAAGAATAATCTTAAGAAGTGTGAAAATCCAGATATGGTTTTAGAGCGCTCCAAAACCAATTCCAATAAGTTTTCTTTGAAAAAAAAAAAAAAAAAAAAAAAGTTAATAAATAAACAAATAAATGAAACCCTTGGAAATGGAAGACCAATAGAAATGAGAGGTTGATTTATGCTCATTACATTTTACTATAACTTGGGGGGCAGCAGTTTTGCTTAAAGTTCTCTGGACAGAAATATTTTCGGTGAGATAGAGCCCCTATTTGGACGGCTAGTCTTCTCTCTTTGTTTCACCACCGTTGGTCAACTTATAAATGGTTATAAGAATGCACGGGAACTTGACAATTAACCTTACCTTACCTTGTAAAACTCACAAACTTCAGAGAAGTTCAATACGGAGTCAAGGAAGACATCCACAGAAAAGTACTTAGACTGAACTCCACCATTATCATGTGAGCTAATATGTGAATGGGACCAATAAAACGGAAAGGACGGAACATGTAATACATTTTCTTATTTGAATTATTTTTTCATGATCAATAAACAAACCACAAGTTGCAGTAAATCTGGCTGAATCGTCTTGGTTAATATCTATTTCAATAATTGAGCTTTAGGGAACAAGATGTAATCCTTAAGTGTCCAGGCATTATTGGAAGAATAATTCAGCCAAGCAAACAATCTTAGAATGTGCACTTGAGAACCACTTCCCCACATTTGAGTTCCGAAAAAAGGGACTTCCAGAACTGTTCAGAACTGCATCCATAAGGCAATGTTAATAGTTGCTCGATAACTAACTCATTTCTGCAACTGAGGGAATTCACCTGAGCCTGCATAGAACTGTCAATGAAAACGAAGCTTTGGGGCTTCCTTGGCAGCCAACCTTTAAATAAAACGTCCAGTTACACAAGAAACTCCCGCATAACAGGCTCCTTACATTACAGTGCAACAAAAACAGGTATTCGTAATAACCAAAAATTCGCCCATATGGTCACACGACTGGTCTTTTGTGTGTAACGGAGGGTTTTAAAAAACTCAGTTTCAATCAGGCATAAAGTGGATGCGGCGATTACATCTTCAGATAAAAAGACAATATTGTCGAGATGGTATATTTCCACAAAAGATTGAACACTTGTCGAAATAGGTTTCGGTTTTTTTCTGGTAGAAATAGACTTGTATCTTCAATCTAACGGTTTAAATGTTTTTTCAATAAGGCTTTTTTCTAAAATACGATAATCAAGGTCTCATTCTGGAGTCTTGGTGGTTTTTCATCCCCAGGGATTTTGCGGAGGAAAAGGATGCCAGTCTGTTTTCAGAAGATTCAACAGTTTTCAACAGAAGATTGATACAGTATCTGTCTGGGTTGGTTTGGAATCAGAACGGTTTAGTAGAAAGGTTGATGCATTCTTCGTAGACGGTAGCCTAGGGAATTTCTGTTTTACAAGCTTCTGACAAGGGGTTTTTCTCAAGTTTGTGAATTTCTGAAGGACTTGTACTGGGCGATATAATCGTTGGATAGGAGGGGAAATGGTACAGCTGAATTATTCCATGTCAGTTTTGAGACGAGGCAAGGGTGTCCTTAAAACACGCTGGTTTTCCTTATATGCCAGCCATCTACTTAATAGGGCACTATTCCAGGGAGCTATGATTTCATGATTACATAATTTTTGATTAGATTGAGATAAATACTTGGTTCTTGCTCCCGAAAATCAAGCATTCCAATCAATTCAACATAAATTTAATACAATTTTTTCGGAAAATTCGCTCATTCGATGATGCCGCGTGACTGGAACTTCTTTTGTTTTCCAATTAATTCTACTTTCCCTAACTCACTTCGCTAACCTTACACATGGAATAGTTTCAAACATACAACAGCGGAATGAAGGATATTAGTAGTTACATAAGGCATGGTACTTACGATTCCCACCAAATCTCCTTTGCCATATTCGCCCACTAGTTCTTTCTTTCCGCTACTGTGCGTGATAACTGATCGTAAACGGCCACTCAACACTATGTACGTACAATCTGAGGCGTCCCCTTGCCTAAAGATAAAATTTCATTTCAATTAATAACAAAACATTAAAATTGATAATTTTCAACAAACAACAGTTATTGATGACGCTTAAATCTACTTATAACTTAAACCATACCTGTAAACGGCTCTTCCACTTTCAAGGAAAACCCAGTCCAGTGCAAAATCTACTTGTCTAACGAATGGGGACAACCTCCGGACGACTGTGTGGGCGATATGAAGTACTACTGTAGGTTTTTCTCTCAAGATACTGTAACAAAAATGAATAGTTGATATTATTGAATAGTTCAAAAGACTGCAGAAACACTTTAGCGCAGTACGGGATCGACTACGTACTTGTACACGGTGGATTTGGAAAGGAGAGCTATCGTTGCTTGGTGTTTAGCACGTATGGAATAGAAACTTGGTTCCCCAGTGAGAACAGCTAGACCTCCAACGATTTCTCCAGGGTATGCAGTGAACATGTGAACTTCGTCGTTCACATCTGGCGTCCTCTGTGACACACTGAGAGTCCCGCTCAGGAGGTATACCAAAGCCACATCCTGACATAAAAAATTAATGCATAAGATAATGTACGATTAATTAATGGATTGGAACAATATTCATTCCCTGTTCGAGTTAGAGACCAACCACTGAGCTGCACTGTGGTTCTTTGAGTATGGAATGGACGAGTGACTGTTTTATCAGTTTGACTGGTAGATATGAGCAGTAACTAAGAAGTTGGTAAAAAACTAGAAACACGTAACACTACAAGAGGTTTATCATCATTGTGTCAAGTGCCTGCTTTTCAATGAAAACAAGTTTTGACTATAATTTTTGCATTGATTAAATCGAATCTTATTACCCTACTGAATAAATTCCAGTAAATTTGAAATTCGTATAGATAAGTCGGAAGTAGAGATGAGCATTTAGTTTTTATTACAGCCACCAGGAGTTCTGGACTTGAGTGACGCTCATATTATATTAATGATTCAAATGACAAACGAAGTTATAAATGTTCGATTGGATGTGAGCATTCTTCGGAATAATAAAGATCCGAACTAACCTTGTTCGATTCTTCCTTCATCAAATAGGTTCCAGCAGGGACCTGCTTGATTTCAAGTTTGTCTCTGTCTCCAGCAAACACAGTGTCATCTTCAAGTCCAAGTTCTCGAACAAACGCTTCGGTTGCTACTTTAATAAGCTCTTCCTCTGTCATATTTTCTAAACTCTTTCTACTAACAGACCCTCGTTGCATTCGGGCTCCCTCTTCCTATAAAAGAGTGATAATTCAACATTATACTTTTCTAATACGACTTGCTTGTTATACAATTACAAATATCATGGTTCTCACTAAGTTTGTGCTCTTATGCACAATACCGTTTGTGATATATAGGTGCAACAAGAATGCTTGTCTGTCTGCATCCAGGAGTTACCCTGAACCATCACTATTACATTAAAACGTGGGTGGGGATTGATGGTTTTCATCCATCTTTGAAACACATTTGGTATTATTATTATTATGTTATTTGGTAATCGACTGAAGGATAGATGAAGTGTTAAAACCAAATTTGCACCTTCAGAAAACATTTCTTTATTCCTTGTCTCCACGAACTAATAAGCCAGGTACGGATGCACAGAATGCTCAGAAAGGTTTGACCCATTGAAGGTTGACAATTGGATATTAATTTCACATGGACATGAACCAATCTCATTAATCTCAATCATCACCTTCAATCTGAACCACAAAATAAGAAGGTAGTAATCACCGGGATTGATTTGAAATTGAAACTTTCATAAAAATCAAAGTTCTTTCGTGTTTTCGACTTTATGACACTAAACTATCATCTCATGTTTTACTTTTTGTTGTAAGGTTCCGCATGATTTTCCTTGGAACTCAAAGCCAAGAGCTGCCCACAGATCCCCAACGATATTATCAGTTTGAATTTTACTTTCCCGCAAGTGCCCAATCGCATACAGATCTCTGTGAATTCAACTGATGAATAGCGCGAAAATGTGATGAGTCAAATGGAAATGACACCAAAATTACAAAAGTTATGATTTTTCAGACATTTGTAACAGAGTAGCTTCATTCAACACATTCTAAATCAAAGGACTGTTAACATCAAAGTAAACATTCGAATTTCCCATATTTTTAACAACCTGATCAAGAAGGAAGATTCAAAATTTCAACAAGTACAATTGAATTGACTATTCACTTTACGCATAAATACCGAACTATGTGGGGGAAAAAACGGTACGATCGAAACTCCATTTTATCACGTATTAACGATGATGGGGCCTTCGAATCAGCGTTGAAAATAACGAAAAATCCCATCCCTAATATCTTGGATTTACCTTGGAGTCCCAATGACACAAAAACCCTCGATTTTTATAAGTGGAACCACATTTTCCGCATGCAAACGTATTTTTCAACCCAAGTCATCGGTGAATAATTAAAACTGATTATACACTTGTACTTTTGCGAAGCTGGGATCGTTGAGGGGTACGTAAAAAACCATGCGGACGCTCGAACCAAAAGAAAGATGAGATTTTGTCACAAATTACTTCACAAGTTGACTTTTCATTATCAGGACCTCAGAAATATTTTTTTAGGCACCAAGAGGTAGAAAATTTGACGCTCTTTCAATGGTTTACCATGTAATTTAAGAGAGTTATGGTCATTCTAGTGTCATAAGATTGTAATAAGAACCTTTGTAAACTAGGCTTTATTATTCACAATGAAAGTAGGAGTTAATATACCCGAGGATTGCAAGAAATAAACAAAACACATAATGATAACGATTATCATGAATCCTGGATTAATCATCCTATTCTTCCTTCCTTTAAAATTCCAGTTAACAGTCCTCGAAACGCGCAGGCGCTCAACGCTCTCTTGTAGAACGTCGCTGTGGATTTTCATGTTCCTGGAGCCCTGTATCTGCCGGCATTTGTTGGGCGTCTACTTGAAAACCTTGACGATTCCCTTTGTGAGTCTAGTTTGGAATCGGTTGTCTCCTGCTCTGGCTCAGGTGCCCCTGGTTTTGGCTCATGGTCTTACCTTAGCGTGCTAGATGTTTCAACGACACTGCCGTTGCTCGTCCATCTTCGAGGCGTACCCTGGCGTAATGTGGGTTCACGTCAATGATGTCACTTCCTCGATCAATGGATCGTACTTGCTGGTTCGTACGTGCTTCTTCATAAGCCCTTTCTTTGAAGGTGAAAGCCAAGTCGGAAGCGAAATGCCGTTTGCAGATCTCCTTTTGTACCGAAACATCCTCTCGGGGCGTTTCGTTGGTCGCCCAAAGAGGGATCGAATAACGTGATGATTCATCCAGTATTCATGACAATCGCTATCATCATAATATGATGATTTTTTTCAGTTTATACAATTTTTGAGTAGTATAGAATCTAGTAGTAATCGAATTTTGAAGAAAGTAAAGTAGAATTGAGCATAGTAATATAGAACATATTATGTTCTCGTATCATCGTAAAGTTCAAAAATACTAAAAATTCTATAAACTGAAAAAAAAAAAAACTTCAGCGGAAGTAAACATAGTTGCTAAGAGACACTTTAGAAAGGAAATAAATTGCAGAATCTACTCCTAAAGTTTGACGGTGCACACGCTGCACAAGCTCCTACCACCCAGATACCGGGGTTAAGATATTAATTCTTTGCTAATTTTAATGGTTAGGAAATCAAGAAACTTGAATAGCAATGCTTAAGACGTACGGTATAGTCAGGAGGAGGTTTTAGCTCAAACGCAGAACGTGACTTTCTTGTTGGTAGTTGCCCAGCCAAATCGGCATCCTCATCTGCTTAATCAGCCATAACAAAAAGATTTGGAGATTATAAACGTTAGAAAGGCAAATCATGAGTAATTAATTTGAGGATGTAATTTATTTCATTCTTACCATTAGGTGAAACGAAGTTACTTGAAATATCTTCTTTCAAAACGATCGGATCACGATTTTTAGTTGGTGAGCCATGACTAGGTTTTTTTCGATCTTTATCTTTGCTCTAAAAACAAATTAACGATTAGTTATTTGTAAGATGATGTAAATCATGCAGTTTCTAACAAGTTTTTTCTGAAGTATCCAAAATACGTACTGGTTTGACTAGTTCAGCGGTGAGCCCGAGATACTGATGCAGAGCAGTAAATGTCACTCTTTGGAGGCGCACCATGATCACTTGCATTACTCGAATGAATGAATCGGGGTACTCCTGGAACACATCTTGAAATGCTGCCATCGGCAACCTCACGACCGTGGAATCTTCGATCGCCCGTGCAGAAACAGTACGGTAGGGATGAGGATGTCCCTTTAAATAAATGTTAAGCAAATGTAACAAAGATTGGACACAGGTACTGTACATAGGCGATGGGAGGTCACTAGTAAAATATTGTTAAACATACCGTTAACACATCAGTGAAACTCAAAAGTGAAGTAACAGAATCTCCGGGTTTTACTACTTTGAGAGAGAGCGTGCTGCCATCAGTACTATTAATGAATACGTTTACTTTACCGTTCTGAACAACGTAGACGTTTTCATCTGGTTCCCCTACAAGGAAAAAACGTATTCAATCACAATTTTTTATCAAACTGATTTAAAATATTACAGTTTTAAAAATATTATTTGAATTAGTGTTAATATTATTGCTTTACATACCTATATTGAATAGGAACTCTCCTGCTGATAATGTGAGAATTTCTGTATGTTTGCAGAGCTTCAAAAATATTGGCTTCTCAAAATGGCCGAACACCCTAAAATATAGAATAAAGATTTATTACCAACTGTATGGCATGATAATTGTTATTAAAAGGCACCATAATATGTATTATTTTAAATTCGTAAACGGTAGACGGCAAAAATGTCAAGATAAAGGCCACATTCATGTCCTTTTTTTCTCAGAATCTACTGAAGATATCATTTTGAAAATTGTAGGAGTTGTTGTTAGCACAGCTGTGTAACTTTTAGCCATAGAACTTTTGGAAATATTTATTTAAAAAATAATAAAACGAGGCCATAATTCGAAACCGAAACACAAGTAATTTTTCATCAGCAGTAAGTTCTATGACTGAAATGTGTTAAATTTCATTAAATTTTATTGATTGGGAGGGGGGAAAAAGGAGTTTTCTAAAGAGAATGTAATTTTCCAGAAGAGGCAAGTTTTGAAAATCAAGCTTTCCTGTCCCTTTATGTCGTTACGAGGATGTGACAAATCTTTTGAAAGACGAACCTGATACTTTGCAGCATGTAAAACGCGTCAGGGGGTATATTTTGATCATCCTTGAGATCTTCTTGAAGATATTCAGCAGGTGGTTCCAACGTCTGGAATAATTACAAGTTTAACGTCAGCTAAACGATTTAAACAATTGATCTTTGGATAAGTGGTAACAATAAACCCTAACTAATGAATAAGCTCTTTCCAAAAGAAGACAGCACAAGTTTGATGGTGGACCGTTCAACAGCTACCATCGGGGAGTTTCCCATATGCGAGGTTTGTTCATTGCTGTTGAACTTCTGTTTGGTAACAACCAACAGGCCCTAGGAGTCCAGTTCAGTGGCTATATAGATCCTAATCAAGGCCTCGGTGCCATTGGACAGTCAAATGATTTTGAAGGGGCATTTACAACAGAAGCAGTGGAACACACTCCAACACGGTGATCTCCTCTTGAAATAAACCCGATATACTCGGAGATAACCATAATCAGGTGAGCTCATTCGACAGTTATATTGCGGGATAACTAACAGTTTTGTTTCCTCGCAAATAATGACAATGCACAAAGCATTTATTGTTACTGTTTATGGATTAAATCGAATTTAGCTGAACATTCAGTGTAAAATATTATTAAGACGCCTGACACAGTTCATCATATCGAAACATCAATAATGAAAAAATACAATTTTCATTCACTTCAGGCAAGCTTTACACCATAGTTGATATTATGTTTAAATCGTCAAATAATGCTCCAGTTTTACAGCTGAAATAATTGCCATTCTGCAAGACTTGGAATTCATTAACTCTCAAACCAACCTAATGAAGACACAAACAGTTCTGCTTTCCGATTCTCTACGTTCTTTGGCCCTTTGGAAAAGTGGCGGACCACGTAGGCATCGCAATCCACTCATCGGAAATATAGGTACCTCGCATACCTTAAATCATCCGGAATATCCGTTAACTGTGTTTGGATTAAGGGAGATAGCGGTATTTGTTATAACGATAAGGTAGATATGTTGGCCTAACAAGGGGCAATACCAGTTGATATCAGACTATTCAAAGACGATTTGTATCCACTCATCAGTCAGTATAATCGGTCTCTTAGGGTTGAAGAATATGGAATGGGCGATATGGGCCACTTCCATAAACACATTCAACCGAAACCGGCATTTTCGCCATGGTTTGCTAGTTCTACTTCAAGTAGAGGGCTAATTGTTCAATTCTGTCGGTTGCGCTCTAACCATGGCTGAGTGGTGCTTATAGGCAGAAATACTTGTTCCCTGATAGCCCTTCACAATGCCAAGCATGTGAGGGTGCAACAGGTACGTGGTGATGGTGATACTATGCCCTGTATATCAAGACAACAGGCTAATAATGTTCAATAAAATTACGCCGTTATTGTCACAGTCATTGCATTAAAAACAAATTCATGAAGAGAAAATGTCTTTTTTGTACTATAATATAGTGTACTATAATATATTATATATGAGTTTTTAAATAACCCAAGATTAAGAATTTAGCATGTATACGTGCTGTTTCAGTAATTATTGTAATTTAAGAATATGAACATTTTTAAATTTTAGAACATGCAGTGTTTTGCATAGCTAAATATACCTGCAATTGTACAAATCAAAGAATAAAAAATGAAATAAAAATTTAAATTAAGAACTGAATTTCTACCTTTAATTCAGGAGCTCGTTCAGCATCTTTCTTCAGGCGCAGGATCTTATTCGCTAATTTAAGGACCAGCTTTCGCTTTTTACCCTGCTTCACTTGACCGGATAAACTTTTCACCTGTGACACAAAAAATAAAAGAGTCATTCAACCTTCTTTTTTGAGATGTAATAGCCAAATGTCAAGGCAAGGTGTTTTCATCTAAATGGCTGAAAACGATTTTGATAAAGCTTACATAAGTTACTTTTGAAATGATAACCCATAACGCCCTCCCCGTTCTTATAAGAACTTGTAGAGGTCCAGAAACAGTAAGTATTAAAAACAACAATATTCATGTTTAAAAAGAAGCGTCTATCCAGTTAAAATTATCTTGATGGTCACCTTTCGCAACATCTTCCGACCGTAAAAGAGCACTTTGTCCCTCTTTCGAAATCTCGGCCCCTTGGGTCCCACCCCGACTAATTTCTTCACCTCTGGTAGAACTGAAATGGAAAAATACAAGGAATGAAGAAATGTGTAGATTTTATGCATTAATTTGAAATACATACATAAGGGTTGGGTAATTTAACTTGAAGAGTAGGTATCGGAGATTAAACGTTTGACCTTCATTGAACTATATTTTTGGTTCGGCATATCCAACATATCTGCTCATGAAGTTGAACAGACACTAGGGTACTAGAGATTGATTGATTTTAGTTGTCTTCTTTTATTAAGCAATTGATTTCATGATCAAATTACCCATCGAGTAAAGATTTTTCATGTTTGTAAACAAAGTCTTTGATCGAAGTGGTACTTTAACAAGTAGAGAGTAAGAAAGAAGATAAATAGGTGGCTTGAGTTTTGAAGTATAAATCCAACAAGCTGAAAACTGATGGAAGTCATAACATGATGTGAGATCATCACAGCTCTCACAAATTCATAATACAATTTAATAGCAAATCCAGTGCAAAAGACTCATACCTAAGACTATATCTTTACGATTTTGGGCGGATGAACGAAAAAACATGTTTTATGTGAGAAGTCCATGCAGAATGAGTGAATGTTCACGTATAACATTCATGCCAAATGTTGATTGTAAAAAACTATAAAAATGAATTGTTAACTATCGACTTAATTGTCTAAATACTTTTTCCAAATAACGTTCAAGTTTGAAAATAACTTTGGTTTCTCCACAGTTTTCATGAATTTCTAATCAGATTTTAATGAAATTTGACAATATTTTTGAGGTTATCTTGTGTATACATTATCAATGACAAATTTAAAGATTAATTTCATGCTAAAAAAAAAAAAAAATTAATAAAAAAAAATAATAATAACCTTTTTTTAGCAAATTAAGAAAATTTTGCAGCATATTTTTTTTTTTTTTTTAATTTGGGCAATCTACTATACCAAAAAAGGCTATCGAACTCATCCTGCTATTCGAATACGCATGAAAAGTCTTTAAAAATATTATTATTATTTTTATTGCATTTCTAAGGAGAGTTACAGCTTTCGCTGGATGTTCTAAGAACTTAATTTCAAAAGGTGTTTATACCTTTGTGTTTCCATTTTCGTAAAGCAAGTGCAGTTATAATTGCTACAACAGTAACGATGAAGACGAAGAGCAGTATCAATTCCTGAAACATAGGTACAATATGATGAGATGGTTACTCGCAGGAGGAGTACGGTTGAAAGCTATAAGATTGTTGATAGGATGTGAGGATGCGAGAACATGAATTATAGCACTATGCCTCATATTAGCATGCATACTCACATACTAATGTTCTATTTCTACTCAAGCATTTTGACTAATTTGGTTTTAACTTATTCTAAACGTCCTGTTACGTAAGTGAGAACGCTGAACTGCCCAACCTTCTTGGTATACGTTTTCGCAAGCACTGGAACTGTGGGATCCAGAATTGAGGAGGTGCGGTGAGAGAAGGAAACTCGGGAGTTACCAACCTACACATTTGCCACCCTGATTGCTCGTCTATGCTGTTCTACCAATGGTGTGCATTGTTCTACCCACAATGTGGGTGCTGGTGTGGACGCGATAGTTGGGTTTTGTAATCAGGCTAAGTCCCAATTGAGAAGGGGTTTTCATTTAAAGGAATAAATAAATACTCCGATATATCTCTATCTACCGAATTGAATCAACTACCTAAACTGATTTTATGAAAGTATAAGACACCCTTTTTGTTCAATCACAGGCCTACATATATTATGCCTCCGCTTGAATAAGTTGATTCTCCACGAACAACTTCATTATTGGGTCATTCTAAAAAAAGAATAGCATTAGTTGTCATAGAGGTTTGAACATTCATATCCTTGAAAATAACTCAAGCTCAGAATATGTTTTTTGTTGGGTATAAATTTTAATTGAACAATTCACTAAAGGTTCTGAGTCAGAAGACTTAAAATTCAAAATTTTAAAAAAGTTGGAAATACTCCTAAAATTGTTTTGTCTACTGTAATATCTTGATAAATTGGTTTAACCCATTTGAGACCAATGGGATTATATGATCCCATAGTGTACTTTCGTGGCGGCCCGATGAGATGAGCGGTCAGTTTCAGTCCAACCGCAGTTTAACTGCTGTTGACCACGTCTTCGACCTGAAACAGCTGGCAACACTGGCCGTCGACCAGGAAAAGGACCTGGAACAACGGTTAGGCATCCTGCGTGTCTATGTCAACTTCTGTTGACAGTCCGTCAGACCTGGAACGAACCTCATATTCCGCACTGCGTGGTAACGAGAGGGATGGGGAAAATAATTAGCTTGCTCCGAACTTCCATGCCTCACTTCTTTGCCAGGTGCCAACTACCTGAGTAGATCCCGACAGGCGGTAAATAACGTTGGTTTGTTGAACGAGTCACTTTTAGCGACAAACGTGGAGGTATTACAGAAAGTGCTGTTTTATGCCATCCATTTTTCTTTAAACTTGGCTGGTTTTATTCGCTTTTTTGGTGCTAATGTCTCTCTTTTACGTATTTCTTGTCAATATGAATAAGTTTTACAGAAATGAAGCGGAGAGAGGGAGGAAAAGGCTGAAGAGGAACATCGAAGAAGTTATTATTAATTTAGTTATTACTTTTTCAAATATTTTTTACACTTTAAGACTACATACTAAAAAGATATGTACAAATAAATAAGTAAACGCCAAGATAAAGACATCCTTTATTATATTATCCTTCAATTCAATATGCAGGATCATACGATCCCATCGGGCGAGTGTGTTAGCCAAGCTCAGTGCGGGTTTTGCACACCCCCATTCCTTTGTGGCAGCCCTAATTGACCATACGATCGCAGACCATAAAAACCATTTTCTCAATACTAACGCCCAACATACATCATCGGAAAAGAAAAAAGCTGCCAACTTGAAATTTGGATACAGAAATTTCGCTATGTAAGTCACAATTCTAGGAGCAGAACTGAATGGGTTGAAAAAATTCAGGTGTTTTAATAAGAAATTAGAAGCAGATTTCAATACTGACAGTGATGAGTACATGGCTTTAATATATTTTTTTCATAATGAAATAAAAATATACTGTCCCAGAATTTTGTCCTGTTATTCATAATACATTTCGTACCGAGGAAGAGGGGGGAGAGGTTTGGTTCCTCGCTTTGTACTTGCCAACATCCGGGTGATAGCCACTTATTAGAAAGGTCTGCAAAGGACTACATCAACCACTCAGCAAATCTACGTTCTGTTAAAAAAATACTTTAGTACTAAATCTAGACCACTTTTTGAGATGGACCTAAGAAGTAAGAGCAAAAAGAATTAGAAACTTCACCCGGAAATTGCATGGGAAATCTAACTTAGCATTTTATTCACTAATCCAATCAATTTGTATGGAACTTCATCATTTAAATGCACAAAAATGCATGACTACCGAGTCCATGGCAAATAAATTCCTCTACATAATGTTCAGGTACCGAAACCAAATTTGAGATGTCTTGTAATTGCTATTATTGTACAAACCTAGTCCACATAATATATCATATAAAAAGCTATGAATAGATAAGTTGAAATTTTCTAAGAAATATAAAATTCAAGTTGTGACGATTTATAACATTTTCGACTTTTTTATTCTGTAGTTAAATTTATTGATCTCGTAAGAAAGCATTGTCGAAAATTGGGCACTATGTTGTAAAAGTGCTCCCTCCTAACTTATCCTTACTCCTGGGAGAACTTGAGCTTTTTTGTGGGCATTCCACAACTCTAAACGCAATTAATCATCAAACCTCATTTCATTAGTCACAGAATAATTACCTAATAAAACCTACTAGGTACATACTAAATATTAATTACCTAAGGCATATTATCTAGAAGTACTCCAGATGAGGAGCAAGTGGGGCTTATCAACCTAATCGATACAACACAAAAGTCGAGGCCACATGAGTTAGCATCTGATGATATTCAAGAATTGAAATTGAACAAAAAGATTTTTCTTACTTTTATTCGAGATTCCCCTTCGACTGCAATATCTCCGAACAGCAGAAACCACTTATCCGAAAACCAAGAAACGACTCCGAAGTTGAGATCGTACACCA
The DNA here is from genome assembly GCA_031894815.1 of Creontiades dilutus. Taxonomy (NCBI): domain Eukaryota; kingdom Metazoa; phylum Arthropoda; class Insecta; order Hemiptera; family Miridae; genus Creontiades; species Creontiades dilutus. The sequence continues at coordinate 768,681 of JAVIWC010000184.1, forward strand.
GCTGAAAGATTTCCATAATAAACCAAGTTTGATCATCTCCGTTCTCTTTCAGCGAGTAGATAGATACTAGCTCGTATTGTAGCAGGGATCCAGATAGTCCATACTTATGTCAAAACGTCAAGTGAACAAAATTTCCTATCAAATCATCTTCATCAATTGAATATCCTTCTTCTACTTCATGTTTCCAATATGGCCAGTAAAATGTTCTCCTTCTTGGTCGGGAGCACCTAGTACGGCGAATATCAGTTCTGCTTCACAAAAGAATTTAAGTTTATAGTTTACCGATTTTAGTTTTGTCGCTGAAATCAGTTCTTCCATGGAAATTGTTAGTCAGGAAGAAAATTCAAGGTATTTGATTGAAGATGGTACAGTTCATGAATGATTCAGACATCGAAATCAAAGGCTTGAGAGTGACAAGTGAAATAACAGTTCAAAGGTAGGTAGTTTTAAAATAAATGAAATAATCTAGTAGTGACAACTTTTTTGAACGAATACCTGGAGACTTCTATGTAATACCTGAACATACTTCTTACAAATCTCGATAGATCGAATAGAGAAAAACAACTCAAAGGATGAATATACTTTCCAACTCAAGCAAAATTTCCAATACATCAATAATTGCTCTTGACTTTGGGGACTGTTGAAAGTTCAATGAGCCAGGCCACACTGAGCAAGCTAGGACAGGCGAGACCACTTTGGGGGTTGGAAGGAAACCCTCCTTCACACAAGTCAGCATATCTCGTGTCATAGTTATGTTTATCATTAACTTCCTAATATTATTCTCCATATAGGTGAACAGATTTCCTTTCCACACCAAAATTAGAACCAGAGGAAATTGTTAATCTGAACTGAATAGCCATCCTCTGTTGGTCACTTCAGTCATGAAACGGCTGTTACAAAGTAAAAGATCACAAGACCACAAAAACCGTATAACTTAACATCAGGAGGAGTTTCCCACAATGTCCTGAGAGGCTGAAGCTTGCTATGTGAGACCTGCCCTCTAACGCTCTTCATGTTTAGCAGAATTCAATCTAACACACTTACTTATCTTCATTAAAAACGGGAATATGGAGAGTTTTATCATCAAATTTAGATAGCTGAATGGAAGTGGAACTAGATACTGAGTAGGAACTTGTAGATTCAAATCCAGAATGGCTGATATTTGTTGTTGTAGGTTTACAAATCTTAACATCAAAAAGCAGTGACTTCAGAAAGTTCTAACACAGATCCTGATCTATTTGTCCAACTAATTGATGTAATATTAAAAGGATTGATGTAGGATATCTTTTTATTTTTTAGATGTGAGTGGATCGAAATTCTGTTCTATACATTACTAAAAGGATTGATTCAGAAGCAATAATGCCGAAATAACAAGAATATAATAGGTGAGAGCGATATAATTATATATTATGAGAGCCAAGGATTTGAGTGCAAACTTAGGGGTCTGCAGGATTCAAGTCAACAAAAGAGAAGTGCGGAATAGTTTATCTTCAATCACGAGGAGCGCTAGTCGTCTGGTCTCGCCTAGCGGGCTCCAGCCTCTAAAATATTTCTATATTTCTAATATTTCATTCATCGAGCGAGCAGAACAGTTAACCTTAATTGTTTATCTTTTCTGTCACTAGCTACGATCGGTGATTGTTTCACCGCTCGAATGATAATAATAGGGCTGCGAAGCTACCTAGCAGCAATTAAAACTGAAGCTTCAGACAATGTACAACGGATTTTTTTTATTTTATTTTTAATTCTGTTTTTCAAATCCTAGGCCATAGAGAATAATAATGATTAAAATTCTATGTAGGCACCCAAAATAATTTAGGAGAAATTTAGTCTACAGTGCAACCAACAAAAGTAAGCAGAAGGAGCGCTACGCTACAGGAATATGTGATCACCATCAAAAGAACTCACTACACTACTGGCTATGTTTGCATCAGAAGAACTCACTACAATATTATTGGTGATAACTTGCAAAGGCGATCGGTTTTCACGGAGGACGGAGTCATAAAAAATCTTTGAGATCGTGCATAATACATCTTTACCTTTGTTGTTATAGCGCCAAATAAATATTGAGCCGTCATCGATACCACAAGGATCGATGTATTTGAGATAATCGATACAATCGTTATTGGCGAGGCTATAACATACTTGTAACCTACTGTAAATAGACGGCATAAAAACAGCAATTCCTGTGCAAATAAAGTATGCCACTGATTTAGAGGGTTGTAGATTTTCTTCTTGGCACAGTAGTCAAAAGTTCGTGTTTTCGGTGTTCTAGCGTTCAAATTTAATTCTTTAAAATTTCTCTATTGGCATTTTTCGACGCGGCTTTTTCTCTTGATTTCCGACGGAACTTTTCAACAACGTATATCTCATTTGGTTTTCGGTCCCGACTCGGCTTATCCTGCTTTCTCACGGTACGGTTTTTGGTGACAACCCGGCTTGGACTTCTAATCTGTCTTTTTTCCACACCTATTATAATTTGCTCTCGACCTGGCTCGTTCTCCTGATATATCCTCCTCGAATTCTTCTGCGATCGTTCTTTTTTGGTTGTGACCTGGCTTGGATTTGTGTTTAACTTTCCCATTTGTGGTGCCTGGTGGCGTCTCACCATGTCAGGTAAAAAAACTTTGGTTTGTGGTGTGTGTAAGGTGACTTTTGGGAGAGGTAGCACTTTCGATGAGCACCTCAAACAGAAACATGACATTTCTCCAGAGTGCGAATATTTTTCATTCGTGACTGAAGGCGAGTTCAAGCAATGGTTGAGAGACGTGGAGGAGAAATCCATCGCAAAGTACAGTAGGCGCAATTCTGCAAAAAAGGATGACAAAATTGTTTTTTACTACCGGTGTAATCGCTCAGGTGTTATTCGAACTGCAGTTGACACGAGGAAAAGAGCAATGAAAATGCAAGGGTCTTGCAAAACCAATTACTATTGTCCAGCAAGAATGACTGTTACCGTATGGCGAGGTGGCAAAACAGAGGTTGAGTTTTGGAAAACCCATTTTGGCCATGAAACTGAACTCAAACATATTCCCCTTCCTTCTCCCGAGAAGAAAAAAATCGCCGCAAAAATTGCTTCCAACATTTCTTTTGATCGCATTACTGATGATATTCAGAAAACCGTGTCGGGGGAGCTAAAACGAGTTCACCTGACCGATGGGCAGGATTTGAGGAATATTATTAAGCAATACTCGTTGCACAGTTCATGGGTTAAGCAATCTGAAGACGCCCTGAGTGTTGAGGCGTGGGTCGAACAGGAACCTACATCTGTCATCCTTTACAAAGCTAAGGGGGTCGACTACCCCGAGTATCCTACCCTGGATACTGATGATTTCCTTCTTGGTATCATGACGGAAGGACAATGCGTGGAACTCAAAAAATACGGCCATGACTGCGTTTGCTTGGATTCGACCCACGGTACGGATGCATATGAGTATGAGATCACCACATTAATGGTGCTGGATGATATGAGACAGGGATTTCCAGGCGCATTCTTTATCAGCAACCGAAGCGACCACATAGGGCTGGAAGTGTTTTTTGCTAAAGTTCGTGACGCTGTTGGTCCCATTACACCCAACGTGTTTATGTCCGATATGGCTGACTCTCTCTACAATGCGTGGTCTGCTGTCATGGGCCCCTGCCAAAAGAGATTATTCTGTACTTGGCATCTCCTAAAAGCGTGGAGAACCAACCTCAAGCTCGTAAAAAATAAAGATGACCGGCAGAGTACGATGAAGAAGTTATATACCCTTCTGCAGGAAAGGGACGAGACAGCATTCCTTACAATGCTTACAAAGTTGACTGACGAGCTTTGCGCTGAAGAAAGTACTCAAGAGTTTGGAAAATATTTCAGGATGCATTACGAAAGCAAGCATAAGCTTTGGGCCTACTGCTTCCGAGTAAATGCTGGCATAAATACCAATATGCATTTGGAGCGGTTCCATCGAGAACTTAAACACGTGTATTTGTCTGGAAAAAAAGTGAAACGGCTCGATATCACAATACATGCATTGATGAGGCTGGTGAAAAGAAAATTATTCGATCGTCTCACGGTACTTGAGACGAGGAAACAAACATACAAGCTCAGAGAATTACGAAAACGCCATAAAGCCTCATTAATAATCGAAAACGGATTGGATAAAGTCATCGAGGGCGAGAACAGGTCGTGGACTGATAATGATCCAAGTGATGAGCTCCTAGACAAGCGCTGCTTGAAATGCAATGACGTTTACAAGCCTGAAGGGGACTCTACTTTTCGGAACGACCCCAGCGATGAGGAAGGTAGTGGTGCCTTGCTTGTTGAAGAAAGCGAAAAATGTGAAACAGCGGCGATAATAGCCAGCATTTCCAAGCCGGATCTTACGCTACAAATGAACACTGAAAAATTGAGAGCGGATTTTTTGAGTGAGGTACACTCTACTCTGCAGAACTGTTCTGCGGAAGAAATTCTCATTTTGAAGAAGAGCTGGAGAAATGGCCTTATCAACATCGAGGCTAAAAAGAAAGAAAACGTGAGTTTCAAGCCTGTGAAAAAAGTAGATACTCGACGAAAATTGGGCCCGCAGAGACGATTTCAATCCAAAAGGAAAATTGAAGAAACCCAAACATGATTTCAAGCCAACCGCCAGTGAGTCCCAAAGTATAGCTGCCACGTACCTCGTCACTCATGAAACTTTGCCTCCTATAGATGCCACCAACAAAACGTTACCCACAACGTGTGATCTTGTAATGGACTGTGATAATGATATGGACTGCTTGGAGGTTGGAGCTGAGGTTGAATTGTAATTATTTATTTTTGTTGTTGTAATTTCTCTCCTGCATTTAATTCAGTGAAATTTGCTAACCAACGTCATTCGATTCTATTTACAGTACAGACATTTTTATTATCAGTGCTCAGAGTATTTTGATGTTTATGCCCTCTACATTTTTTGCGTTTGAGTGCTTTTTCTCCAGCCACATAAATAGGAACGTTTTGTGAATGGAGCGCAAATTCAATAATGTCACCAATTTTACAAATACGTGGCAACGGTAAAATGTCCGTCACTGTTTGAATTTAATAATAATTATAATAACTAAACGCATTTTATCGTATAATAAGCATAGCTTTCTATCGCACGAGGGAATGACTTAATTATGTTGCGGTGGATGAAATCAGCAGTTCGATACCACGAAGGAGAACTTCAACACAAGATATGAACGAGTGCAAAACCGAGAAAACCTAAAACTGTGCTTAAGTATACACTCAAAACAAAGTAATCCTGAATGAAGAGAGACAACTGAGAATTTGAAGAGAATCGTGAAACATGGCGGGCCCTGCTCGAAGGCGCTTTATCCATGCGCATGCGTCTGAATGTGTGCGAGTACCGTCTAGTCTAGCTGAGATCCCTACTATGGGTTTTTGTGACAAAGGCCTCTCAGCTATGCATCGACCAGTGGGAGTCTTAAACCATTAGGAGTCTATACATTAAATAACAGCTTTAGGATGTAATACCGTGGGCATTAGCTGTATTAACGAAGAGAATAAGCAGGTGGTACTTCAAGGATTCGCTTAATTTTCGACAGCACAACCCAGCAGATAATTGTGACACAATTCTTCTATTTCAGAGCTCTAGAAGAACTGAGTGTTTGAATTTTAAAATATTGTTCACAACGCTTGGTAACTTGCAAGTTTTCATTCAATTAAATGAAACCAACAAATTTTCCTCTAATTTTGAGACCTCAATTTAAAAAAATAAAAGCTTGAATAATATTTCTTAGGATTTTGTGGACAATGATGAGATTATTGGCATTTCCCCTGTAAATTTTTATACAGATTTTTGAAATCCCAAATATTGAGGGAGGCTACTCCTTTATTCATGTACCTATTCAAATCAACAGTGAACCAAACTACGCTGGCAGCCCTCAATTAAATAATAAAACAAACGAATGACCATATTCAAGATTATTCAATTTTTGTTGTCATATATTAAGTTGGTTAAACATTTCATTCCCCACTAAGTTTTCTCATTTCAAGTAATTTATTTTAAATTGCACCCAGTACGTTGCTAAGGAACTGTATCTTAGTCATTTTTCATCATACCAAAATCGTGATGTAATTCACAAAACTCATAACACGAAGATTAATATTCAGATCATAAATAATTAAATTAGCAAAATTCAAGAGCCATGATTTTTTCCATGTAAGCGGTAAAAACTTGTAAAATTTTGAGTTCAAAATTTCTCGTGGAATCTGTGATGAAGAAGAAGAGAAATTACTTTATTACTACTTATTATTATTATTACTTTATGAGTACACATCCTAGGCTGTCTGTCGGAGTTGAACCAAGTGAAAATCAACGAACTAAACTTATTCAAAATTAAGTGAAAACGCTACATTACCTATCGCGTTACCAATTAAATTCATTAACCTTATCGTTGGACCACGCAACGGTAATCTGACAAAAAATCCCCAACTTCATAAAACTAGGGCTGAATCACAGAATAGGTAACTTATCTATTTTTCCAACTGATCTATACTTTACTAAAAGGATTGAAATAGGATATTTTGTTGTTTTTGAGATGCGAGCGTAGCGAGCATCAAGACCAGCAAACTAGACGATAAGATATTTCTGTCATTTTTTACTCGGGGATTTTCGTCCGGGGTGGGCTAAACGCGAGGATTAATTGTCCGGGGATTTTTTGTCCGTGATTCCCACGCAACACGTGCATAGTTAGCCAGCTTAATCTATTGATTTCTATTTTGTAGGAGAAGAACAAAATCAATCGACGTGATTGTAGTAACTCCAAAATACTTCACTCTGCATTCTCCTATAATTGGGCAAACTGCAATAAAATGAAAATCCAACGCCGTAATTACAGAGAGAACAATCCTACCCCGAGAGCTCGATCCAGCTGTTACGTATTTAAGAAGGTTGAAGGTATAACTCGTAATAATACTCGTACACGTAAGTAGATTGTAGATATGTAATAATAATACTTTATTCTCGATAGCCTACAGCCTATTGATAACACAGCAGTGTTGTTAGCAAGGTATGTATCACCAGCCATCTCGCTCCGTATTTTCAAAATCCTTCTTAGGAACGGCAAAGTGAAATCAGAGGTTCCCCGTAGATCAACAAAAGGAACTGCACGGTCCACCTGATACCTCCACATACAGGAGGAAGAGGACGACGCCCTAGACAGCCAGTCACGCTTGCTATTGTATCTGGTACTCTGTGCTTGCTATCTTCCTTAATTCTCTCAATAAGGCTCTCTGGAAATAGACCCCGCAGGTGACTACAGAGGTCAACCATACTTCACCTCCAACCACCACACTTAAAGACTCCAGCGCAAGTACCTCCTTAGCCACTAACCTCGGAAACCTATGAGCCTGAAAACCTTGTCTATATAGCCAAAATGAAGCTCTAGGCAATAAATAAAGACAGTAAAAACACCTGTTGACAAATAAAACAATTTGGAGTCGCAGTTGGTAACCAAAACAACTTTGTGAGATATTACCTCAAGACCTTCTCCAAATCCTCGCTCCCATTAACTACCGATACTTGGGCACAGTAAGGAAGGGCCCTCGTTGTTGAAACACGGACCATTCGGAGGACAGAGACACTGCATCATTAACCTTCTGTTAGTGGCACCCCTATCTTAGCACACTTTGTGGTCAGTATGATACTCGTTCTCGACACTTTAAACATTTTTGCTTGCATAACTGGAAAAACTCGTTTTAACCATCAGGTTTGTGTAAACAACACATTTCCTTTTCAGTAAACGGCTTTGTCCTTTGAAAAATAGCAAATATCACAACTGTTGATCCAAAAATATTCATCAAACTAAAATATATTATTTAAATTATCGTTCAGTTTACAGTTTTGCATTTTGGAAAAATGTGAACTTGAATGATGACGTCATAGAAATTAAATCATACCTATTACTTCAGTAGCTTTGAACTTTTGGTCTGATGACTGAGTGGAAACTCACGTTTTCAAAACAAACAAAGAAAACTATAATTGCCCTGGATTTGATCCACACTTGGTAGAATATACTGGAATGAAGAGAAGAGTCTTTGTCGGTTTCTGGCTTTTTAGTTTCCAGCTCATCTTCTATTCAGGGTTCAGTTTGCTACTAGTCTTCTGGAGCATCAATAGTGGGATTGTGTCCAACATACAAGTATAATTTGCAATGATCTGGAAGCAAATGTGACTTGAATTACTACTGAATAGTTCTTGGAGTGTGATGAGCACAATTTGAGTTTGTACCAGGTGAAATATTAACTTTTCAAAAGTAAACAGAAGGTGGTTCGTATATGAGAAATACAACTTACCCTTACCTTGATAGTGCAACCCAGAACCTCAGCACAAGGGCAACTGAGAGACTTCCTACGAGAAGTGAGAACGTACAAAGGCCACCAACCCTTAGGCTAAGCTTGACCATCAATTAGTGAGCAACATGTGTGCCTTACATACGTGCCACTAACGGAAGGTTAATCTGAGATGAAAAAGGGCTAGTTGATGGGGAAAGGAAAACGGGCAAAACAATAAGTAGATTAGGTTGGTACATATAATAAGCACATAAAAATACAGCAATACCCATAACGTAAACGTATCCATTTTTAATAATGAGTGAAACTTATAATTAAATATTTTTACTATAACAGAAGAAAAAAAAATATATGTACGGTAGGATATCACGAAAGTTGGTAGATGACTCATACTGAAGAATCGATAACGAACAAAGTAAGTTCAGAAAGAAACTGTGTATACACCCGTGCCTTCTATATTAATCTGGTATTTTCATCCATTTCAATATTCCAGATATCGACTTAGCCCAACACTAAACCGATTATACATATGAACAATAAGATAATTGTCATCCAATAAAACCAGGTCGAATCTGACCGACTGACGACAGTGACGTTGGAGGAAGTTCCGCGGATTCCTGCAGTAGTAGATTCCATCCGAGCACTGATATCATCAATAATCTCATTGTGAGCTCCCACTTCGTTGCTGATGATGACAGCAATATTTTTTTGTCTCCCTATGATCGTCGACAAGTTGTCGAGGCCTTTATCCTGTTCCGCAATGAGCCTTCGCTGACGATCTTTAAGATCCTGCATGCTTGCCTCGGATCCCAGTAATGGGACATCTGATTCTTCGTCATCTTGCCAGCTCGGCTCGCCAAACAGTTTTCTCCTTTCCAACTTTTCCGGGTTGGTTTTGTACAGTTTTGTCAAATGTATGAATTTGGATTGTAGATCCTCAATAAGCCTAACTCTCCTCTCCCTCTCCTCATCCGTAATATTGGAAGTAGCTTTCAATCTGTCATCCAATTGGCTGAGCTCTATATTGAATTGTGATAAATGAATACGAACAGAAGCGCTTATACCGTTGAACTTCTCAGAACCTTTCGGCTGGGCATCTCTGTCACTGAGCTGCTTGACAATATCACAATACAGCCTTTCACACGATTCATATTCTACTAACCAGACGTCGCTTCCGGTGTCGATTAGAGCCATTGGTACTGAGTGTTATTGACTCCAAAGCATAGGTTCACTACAATATTATCAACAATTGCTACTGGGCAGAGATCTTGATAACTTTACAGCAAAGACGAAACCAAAAGTATTTACCAACAACTAATCACTCGAATCAACGATATAAATTCCACAAGATAATGATCATTGCACTGTGACATGAGGAACAGTAAGTGACAGAACGTCACAGATTTAAAGATAAACGAATTATATAGGAAAAACCAAGATAAATTTCAACAACCAATCAAGAAAAACTAATATAAACAAGATCCTTCTTCTTCTTCGCCTACTCTATTTGAGGACTGTGAACTAGTCGTGAGGTCTCTTTTTTGTATACGCATTTCTTAAATTTACTTTGCTGATTGTTGTAGTGTCATTCTTATGGAGTTAAAATCCACTGGACCAGATTGACGGATAAATCCAATGTCCTCCTGATTCAATCGTGTTGGGTGGATGTTCACCGTATTTTCTCTTTGCTATGCCCCCTTTGCAGACGAACCAACAGAAAGCAGCTTTTGAAAGAGCTTTTGTCCCACAAAAAGAAAATACTGATTCATTTTGAAGATCCTCTATCTTACGTGAGCATAAACACTTTCACTCATAAATTAGAGCTTGTTAATTGTATATTTTCTTCCTATCTAGATGTTCTGAATGTATACGTACCTTATTTATTCAACCAAAGATTTTATGGAGGATTGTTCCACTACCTGAAGTCCCCAAACAAGAGAACGTATTTTACTAAAGTGGACACCTTACGCAACATTCCTAGTGAGGGACAAATCTTACTGTTACCACAATTGTGCAAATTATCCCTTTCAGTTGTTATAATTACAAGATCTCTTGACTTACATTTAAATCCACCTACAATCCAGTGGTTTTATGCAAATTAACTGAATGTCAAAAAATGGAAGAGGTGGATACTATTTTGATATGGGCTGATACTTAGACGTAATATTCAACCAAAAATAAATTTTAGGGAACCAACGTGACGTGAGGGATCCTCACCAAGCTCAAAACTCGTCAGTTTCATCGTTTGAACCCCCTACATTTAAGAACAAGAAATTTTATAATCAAAAACGTATATTTTGAGTGTCTAAAGTTCAACCACTTGGGAATTTTGGAAGTACTTGATTTGAAGAACTTCATGCAAATGACTCAAGCAATTTGTTTTCAACTACTCAGGTAGGTAAAACCTTACTAACAACCTAATAGTTGATACAATTCTGATGACCATTTGCAGGAATGAGGAATGGAAACCACAGGGCATAATAGAGGGGACTTTGGAGTCCATCCTGCAGCCCCACCCACATTGGAAAGGATACACAAGCTCACACTCTCCTACTGCTGGGATAGGAAGGGTGGATCTTCTTATCCTGTGCTGAGGATTGGATCATGTAAATGTCTCTCATGTTTGGTAAGTGCCCCCACAATGATCACATGAAAATGAAGGAGGGTGATGATTTGAAGACCATCGAGATTATGTGAACTAAGTGAAGGTCTTAATTTAAGAGTTACCAAATTCAATTGAAACTGTAGAAGTATTGCTTTTACTAAGATTTGAGAACATTCAGAGGTACACACACTTCATTGAAAAATATGAAAGTATACCTCTATTCCGGATTTCTTTTTCTTAAAAAATTAACCATTTTCCATCATTATCTGACCCACCCCCGAGGAGGTATCTTGTTCATGCACCTTGATCTGAACTAATTTTTCTGATAACTCTCTTCCTTCCTACCAAGAAGTGATGTTTATTTTTGACGATTATTGAAAATTAGGTTTTTTACCGAGTCTTTCCTTCTGTTGGAGTTTTCATGTTGTACATTAGCGTTTGATGTGAAAGGTGAATTCATTACAGGGACAGCCTCAAAAAGTTCTGTGCACTGGATGCAGGATGGACATGAATTCCTTTGACAATTAATCATTTTACCATTCAGAGTAACAGATAAACTAGGTTTACCAACAAAAAATGAAATGTGCTAGGGCATTTGTCCACAGGGTTTGTAACTCTTGGTGGCAGTTCACATCCTACTGAGCATTTTGCTGATGATTGTTGGAAAACAGTGTTTTCAAATAGTCATTGAATGTGAACAAACCACTCAAACATAAATTTGAAAATAGAACAAAGATGGACTGAGCAGTCAGAATGATCTGATAAAAATATGCCTGGGGTGCATCAGATGAGCCCACCTCAGTTCAAACCGAAAGTGCCCCAGAATTTGGCCTCATATCCTAATTAATGTATGACCTTGAAGCAGGTGCCCATATCCTTCTGATTGTTCAGCCCCCACCCCTCCAAGCAGAGCCCTGGAAGATTTATTTCTAGCCCTGATTCATTATCAACATAACTGAACTGACCATGTGGTTGAGTGTTGAAAAGTTTCCAACTGAGGTAATGCTCTATTGAGCACCTCCTTGATGACATTCATTTAACCTGACAAAGAAGGACTAAGAGGGATTCAGTAAAATGAAACTGCCATTTTGAACTTGCCAGTATGTATGTATGCCTCATGGTATGGTGAAGCTTTTGGAAGCTGTTGTTCAAAATCATTAAGAATTTGTAGTGTTTTCCAAAAATTCGAAACGTGAAATTGTCTATATTTTGCATAGTGCTCCTAAAAATCAGTTTCAGTAGCAAGTGGGGGACGATGCCAAGAGGCAATGATTGGGTAAAGAACTGAGTCTGGGTATCCTCTTCAATCTTAATTTTAAGCGGATGTATTACCTGGAAAACGTTAGTACATTCAGCAAAACGTTCATGTTTTGCATCAACTATTTACTACATATCTTAAGCTACCTATATAAAATATGTAACTCCAAAAGATGGTTGGGAATAAAACAATAGCTCTACTCCAAATAATATTATACAGGATTAAATTCGATTTTATTACTTTCAAAACAAAATGTACAGAATTCCTCAGTTTCATCAGTTTGATGAGTAAGGAGACAACTTATCACAACGTTAGACAATTCCATTACACCTATCGAACTCAATTGAAATGTGCTACGACCAGAAATTCTCAACAACGAAGGTGTGATAGGAACTCGCAACAAGGATTTCAGAGCTTTAAAAAGTCTTTCACCACATTCCCGGATACTGACGTCAATGTTCTGCAGAGCGAAATAAATGGGAAGCCGAGAATCGTCTTGAATGTAGTCCAGTGTTATGCTCAGATTTACATTGGTGAAATAATCTACTTGTGCTCGTTTCCTAGCACGGACCAAATAAAATACCCACCAAAGCAAATAAATTCTCATTTCTTCAACAGTCATTGACGAGTAGAGCGCTATTTGGTCACCAGTTGAGGTAAACTGCGAATATGCTTCAGCTTTGATGCAGAGAGCTAACAACTTGTGTACTAAGGGATGGAAAAGGTTTGGTAAACCATTTTCATACAAAATGTGTTCGTGTGATTCGTGAAGTTCAGCTGAGGCAATCAGTAGTAGGCTTCGGCAAGTGGCTTTTTGGAGATCAATTTGTTCACCAGCATCTTCCATTTCCAAAAAGAGACGGAGGCAAGCTTGTCTAGCTTGCTGACTCCTTGGAGAAGTCAAAGTTATTCTGAGAGTGCTTTCGTAGAACTTCAAAATATTGAACGGGTATGTGAGAGATTTTTGTCTTGAAAAGATCCCATTAAATAACGCCATGGAATCGCACCACATTAACTTGCAAGTTAATTTTTTGAACATTTCTTCAGTTACGGTATTTATCCGGCTCATTAATGACGAGTTAACGGAAGCGTTGTCCAACAGAGGTTGCAAACATCGGTTCAATAAAATATCAATCGCATCAGAGAATTCTTCACAGTGGGCAGTCAAAGTAAAGCAAATCATGGCCAATTCTAACTGCGAAACCTGGAAAAACTTGAGTTCTTGTTTGAAGAAATCAAAATGAAATTTTCTTAAAACCATAAAGATCTCAGCAGCCTCTGCCAAATGCCCATCTTCGAAAAGTCGCAAAATACAACTCAATCCTACATTTCCCAACAGGTCCTTTATATATACCCTAGTGGGTTCCTTTATAAAAACACAGTTTTCTAGAATGTTTTTCAAAATTCGAGCTTTGGAAAACTGAACATTGAGAAATGCATACAGAGCATCCAGGGCTTCATCCTTCAGGGTGCCCCCCTTCTCAACAACGAATTTGAGCATCAAACAAACAACGAAATACTTATTCGTAACACCTCTGTGTAGTTCAGTTTTGAAATGAAAAGAGAATGAGTTATTTATAACCGACTCCATGGGTATAAGATTAGGGCTGGGCGACAGTTTATATTGATTTAGAATACACTTTCTAAAAAATGCCACTGTAGTGGCCATAATATTTTCCATTTCGATTGATTGGAGCTGAGACACTCGCCTCAAAATTTCGTCATAGACAATTTTCGACTCTATCTTTTTGTTGTTGATAGCCTCAATCATGATTGCTTCCAAGAGACAACTACCAAAATGGAACTCTTCAGTGACTTTATTACCGAACTCTAGAAGATTAGGTATTAGCATCATTTCTAAAGCAGCCCAGTTGCTCACATGTCGTGAAAGCCGTGAAAAAATTAATTTGGTGAGTTTCAAACTGTCAGCTACTGTGAGTTTAGGGGCACATTTTCTAAATAACAAGAGTTTCTCAAAACTACATCGCTTGCTTTGAACATCGATGAAAGTTTCTAGAACTTCTATGTTGGGATGAACACATGTCTCAATGAGGAACTCGGCTGCTAAGTTGATTTTCTCTGTAGGTAAAGAATCCAAGGAATTTTCTTCTAGGGAGTGAGTTGCACTACAGGCTTCACTTTTGCAGACACCCTCCAAAATCCAATTTGGACACAAGTTGCTGAAAACATCCACGATGCTACCAACACTATCTTCAAATATGGAGTTGCTATCGGAATTCATGTTAGATTCACAAATGTTACCATTCGCTTCTTCATCAAAATAAGGGAAAGAAGGAATGTAGTGGTCTTGATTGCTAGTAAGATCATCATCTGAAATTGTAACAACTCCAACTTGTGCATCGAATCTCACCCTTTTCTTCTCAGATGTCGAGGAGCGTAATTTTTGAATGGCATTGAAGTCAACATCAGTAAAAGGTTCTGATTCCAACAGAGAAGAGATTTTGAATTTCTTCATGAAACGAGACATTTCTGTAATCATTTCTTGTTTTTCTTTCTCAGATAACCTACCAAAAAATCCAACTACGGCAGTAATTAAATCTCTGTTTACTACATGGGAGGGAAGTGTCAAAATATCTTCAATTAACTTCGCAAGGTGTCTTCGAGGAATGGCGTGAGATCGAAAATTCAAAAAATTGAACAAATCAAAGTAGACAGTTGAATCTTGTTGAAAGATGGCCAAGTTGTCCAACAAGAGGTTGAAATCATGGGCAAAAAGATCAGTGTAAGCCATGAGTAACACACATATCACTGCATTTTTTTCTCCAGTCAAATCGGCCAAATGTTTTACCAAAAACTGACAAAATTCAATCTTCTCAGGAGATTTCAGCTTTGCAATGCATTTGGCAAGTGCAAGAATCCTAATCGAGTCGCAGCAACCAGAAAAATACCGAACTAGACTTTTCAGGATCTCAATTTTGGGTGCAGTTGACTTGAAAATCACGTATAACGATGCCATCTGGACTGTAAATGAATGAAAGTTGGTAATATTCGGAACACTGTAGTGATCTTTGGGACACATTATGCTGAAACACTCTCCATCGAAAAATTCGTAAAAACAAATGCCTTCAAATACCTCTTCTGCGCAACTTAAAAGCTCACTAGAAGATGGAGTAGTGCAAAGAAAACTCATACTTTTATCAATGAGTTTGTTATAAGCTCCAGAATCCTCCTTAAATTTTAATATACCTGGTCGCTTCACATTTGTATCTCCGTTTAAATGTGGATGATCGTTTAAAACTTCTACTTCCCGACTGGGAATGTCCCTAATCTGGTTTTTATCCAAATCATTAGACTTGGAAATGATAGAGAACAAAGAAGAAAATGTTACTTGCACTGTTTGTGGTTGACGCTCCAATTTTTGAGTTTCTGGATTAACAGCAGCTTTCATAGATTGTACACTTTCATCGAGGAAGTTCGTGATTTCCGAATCCTGGCTTTGAGGGAAGAGTAGAATCTTTGAAGCTTCTGAAGCAGCTGAAATGAAATGACAATAAGATAGATACTTATACCTATTTATCATTACTTCGTTATGTGCACAGCTCAAAATAAAAAATTTAAAATTCTACAACACAGTACGTATACAAATTTAAATAAACATGAAGTGAGAGATGACTATTAGCATCCAGAGGTACGTACTCCAAATTCTTAAGGGAGTGATACAGGTTGACCAAATCTCTGACTTTTGCTGTGATTAGATATATTTTCGTGAACAATCCGTATTCTTTTGCTGAGTATAATAAGAATCAAATACACCAATGTCTTGCCTCTAGTTATTGTCCCCAACAATAATATAATAGCAACAATAATGTATACATCTATAAAATCTATCTGTCTATCTATAAAATCCAGAATACAGTCTACAATTCATTGGAGTAAAAATATGAGTTGTACAGCGATTAGAAACTGTTGTCAAGTGATACTAATGACGTACCATATTCAACCGGTATAAAACTTACAAATTTAATTTTCGTAAATCAGAACTGACGCTTTTTCAATTCATCGATGAATACACGGAAATAGATACCTCGTGGTAGGAAAAAGATTTCCCACTGATTAATGTTGATGTGGAATATGTTCTGGTCGAACTTAGGATTCACATCACCTAAATTTGTTCCTAAAATTTAGAGGGGAATGCGTCAAAAACCTGTTGTGACAGAGATGGTAAACTGATTGTTCGAAATAAATGTGTATGGGAGTAATAGCATTGAGGATGGGCAGCCAAAACTAACCTCCTAGGAGGCAAGGAGCAATGGTCATGACACATACTGAAGTCAGATCCTAGCTGGCCAAGCGGTGACATCATGAGAATATCACCTACAGGTACTGGGTACTATAGAGAGGGTGCGTCGTCAACTAATGGAGGCTCAAGTTCAAGTCTTGGCGTTGGCAGCCTTTTGAAACCAACTCTTCAACATCAGCCACTGCAAATGCAAATGCTCAATACCCTCAGGCATACTAGGTATAAAGATATTGGTAAATTTTATTTTATCAGAACTGATCAAAAAATGATTGGTGATTTATATACTGAAACTGATTCAGCAGGTGATGATCTCAGTGACATTTTTCAAAATTCAACAGCACAAGCTTGTAGCGGGATATTCTCTAATCCATGAGCTATTTTGTTCCCTAATCCTCATCAGAGAAATTTTGACAATAATATTGAGACTGCTCTATAACAGCATCCAGCTGAACCTCAATTGCTGTAGTTTGCAACTTTGGTAAACGCACCTAGTAACTCCTGGTGTTTTTCCTCGTTTTTTAGTTGGAATGGTGTCATTTAGGAATAAGGATGGTACCTTACTGAATGCGCAATGGGAATTGTACAGTTGGAGTGGTTATTATGGACGAAATGAAACTTGACCACAATCAAATTATATGTGTCCCAACTATCAACATGGAGACTACAAAGCTACGCTCATACCTACGACTGAAGAGTATCGTTTTCACAGTGATGGTTTTACCACAGATTCCAATCTACTTGATCGTCCAACTAATCTACAGATTGCAAGAAGGTGATTTAAGATATTTTTTCATTTTTGAAATACGAATATCCAGATCACCAAACTCGACAGAACAATGAAATCCACAAAACCAGTGTGCTCGGTATAACACTAGCCAGTTGTCATTGGTAGGGGGATTAACGAGCTCTTGAAAGGTAAGTTTAAGGAAGTTATAAGCATCCACCAGTTGTTCCCCTGCTAAACAACCGTAAACGAAGTTGATTTACACTGCACTGTATAATTATCATAAATGGGATTAAGGTAGATACATACCTAAGCAATCCTCTCTTCCAGTAGATGTGGCTTCAGATTTTTTACTATCAAGTACATTTTCGTCAGCTTGGGAATCGACCCATGAGTTCACTATAGAATCATTGTGAACATGACTCTCTGAACGAAAAAATTGGTTTTCAAGTTCTACCGTCGAATTGTCAAGAGAGTAAACTTTCTCTGTATTGTCCTCCGGTATTAGGTCTGGAGTTGGAAAATTTGGGTCTTGGCTGAATAATGGTCCTTCATAATCAAGCTCTTCTTCTTCCTCGTCCATTGAAGCAGATGAAAAGTTCTGTCCAGGTTATTGACTTGATTATACGATCACTCTGGTACACAAATCGTCAAAGCGGTAAGCGGTATGACGCTCAGGAAAATGTTTACCACAAAACCGATAAAATTCTCTATGAGAGAGCACTCAAAAAACAACAAACGAAATTTGATCATTGGTTTGATACCACTGTACGTATGTAGTACTGTGATTGTAGATTAGAATGTAAAAATAAAAAGCTCGATTCTCTGTTATGGAAAGAAGTGTTTTCCTGAGAAGTCAGAATAAACAGCACTGTGGATGGTACGGCTGACTGGCACGAATATGTTGAGAGATTTGTATCAATTTCTATGGAATTTTGTAACGTTTTGATGGTGAAGTACCTATGTTAATGAAGATTTATATGGTTGCAAGATCGTAACGTGCAGGATTGAGCGCGTAATCATAACTTTTTTGGGATTAAGGAAGTAAACGTTAGGTCTAAAGGTCAATTTTGCTTCTCCTACTTTATCGCGGTATCAGACCCAAGGACGGCCTCCTACGTCCATGATGGAACTCCAATGATGGAATGAATCTCCACAGCTAGAAGCGCTTGGAGGACAGTGCAGATGTTCGTTGACAAATGGTCGTTATTTACTTGTTGCTTCTCATGTTCAGTCTGAACAGTTCAAAGCCCAATTGAGTATGTTTCTAAGAGGGCAATAACTATATGTTTGAGGCACTGGATGTTTCCCTCTGTCATTGGCACATCTAGATACTGTATTTCAACTAACCTTTAAATTTTCCTGACTGAATGTCCTCTGATCAAACAACTTTAATATGTTATGCGCGTATTTATAAAACAATATTTTACCTGGATTTAAATAAGTGCCAACCAAATTAAAGAATATGTGAATTCATTTTTACTACCAGTTCAGGTCTTGAGTCTACTATGCAGGAACTCCCAATGTAAAGTCAGAAGGGTTTTTAGAGTCTAGAGACACTTGAAATTACCTAGGTAATAATATAATATCTCTCAAACTAAGGGTGTGGCAGGCAAAGAAGAGTTTCTGGTAATGGATGGGATCCTTAAGGAGATGGAAGGTAACTTGATTTGGACAGATCCATGTAGTTCATATAGAATAAGGCTACAAGAGAATGTCGTCAATGATCAAAAGCAGTGATGCAGTAACACCTTCGCCGGGTCTTTTTGGAAAATGGATGCCATCGCCTTGGTATGAAGATGGAGTTGGATACCCTGCTCCAGCTTACGTTTTTGAATAAATAATTATTTTTCTCTAAAATAGATATTAAAATTAACAATATGAATTTTATGAAACGAGTTTTTATCGTTCGTATTACAGACTCTACTGGTTGGTACGGAATCCTCGATTTATGAGTTCTTGTGTAGTGTTTCGCGTTGAAATACATTCCGAACAATAATTTGGTAAGTTCCTGACGAGCAATTTCTTGTTACTAGTTACAGCATTCTGTGGGAATTACGAATCTGGATTTTGATACAACCTTCTTGTTTACTTGTTAGGTGATAAGTACCCGAATATAATGAACCAACTGTTTCTGTTTGATTACATTATAAATAGTTCAGTTGGCCATTCGGTCAGCGTCGTTGTCTCACTTCCGTAGCAATGCCGTCAAAGCGACCAAGACGCTTAGCGTTGTTTGGCTCACTATCTAGTCTAACGTCTCACAGTATTTACTAATTTCAAACAGTTTAAACCTTCTAGTAGAAATGAAAGGATTGAAGAAGGTGATTGTGACAGGTCCCACTCTATTTGCAAAACAGTCACGGATGGTTTTTTTTTCCCAAGCAGCACCTGATATTCTCATTAGTTTGTACGTTTGAAAACATATTTTTTTGCTGTTGACAGCCGAAATGGCTTTGCATGATTGCTGAACTTGTACCTAATACCGATGTGAGAAATGTACACTGTGGTGCATTACCCTCGGTCAGTTACTGTTGCCTTTGGTCGTATCTCAGCGCATTTCGGTGTTCATCCTCCCATTTCTCCACTGCGTTAATCATAAAACTCGATTAATACTCCTAGTTAATACTGAAAAATATGCAATGTGTACTTGCAATATGAATGACCCGTATTTAGCTAGTGTGACATCTACAAAACTGTATCGAAGACTCTTAACGAACTAGGTACCCACCGGAAAGGTTTGTTGACCCCCCCCCCCCCCCACCGTATTGTATCTGACGGCAGGTGTAGTTTACCTACTTATTTATATGAATGAAGTTGATCCTTTTAATCTGAAATTAAACAAATTCATGTTTCCTGACTCGAGACCACTAATGGAGGGGGGCTACTAGGTGTAAAAATCACAAGTTCTTTTTTTTTTTAGCCTCAAACTAACTTTTCATTCAGACTTCTTACTATTTTCCTCTTAGTTTCCAATTGTAATCCTAAATATTCTGTTAAAATGTATTTATGCCATTGTATTCATCACTGCGTTCCTCATTGGGTTGGTACTTTCCATAATCATTCGTTTCCTTTGAAATTCTCCGATTTGTCCAAAACGCTATATTGCAGGTGCCTGTTTCATATTAACCGGGTAGTAGATATGACTTTGCTATAGCAGCTTTTTCTGGGGTAGTAAAACTTTTGGTCAATTTGAGAATTTCATGGTGGTACAATCCCTCTCCTGGTATTTTTGACTCTGAAGGTAACGTAATTCTCAAAGCTGTTTGAACTGATTTCAGAGTGTAATGAAAGCTTAAACGAACAGCGGACTATCGATTCCGAACGAGTTCTTTCATTTACGAACGCCTATAGGAGGTATATGGTTGGATATATGAGGATATGGTTGGTTCTTAACTGTCCTGGACTCTTAGTTAAACAATCCTCGTCTCCCTGAATTGGGTGTCAAGCCTTTCTGAAATGTAATTCAAATATATTAATTTTTTTTTTTTTTTTTTTTTTTTTTTTCATCACCATTTTAGCATACGATGATTGCTCAACTTTGTTGTTGAACATAGCAAAATCGGTACCAAAAGCCAACAAAAGAAAATTGAAAGTAGAACTACGATAATTGGTGGAGTAAGAACTAGAAAGAGTGGAAAACTAATATGATTGAAGAAGAGGCAGAGAAATTGGCGATGCACAATTATTAGTCAGAGTGAGAACTTTAGATCAGTTGATCATATTGGACTATCAAGCGTTCATGCCAGTTCTACTATATTAGGTTCTTTCACGGCTTGTACGGCTGACAAATTAGTTCGGAACCATATTTCTAGAACTCATTACAAAACGAATTTTTACCACATTTTACTGGGATAAACCCAGTTATTTATTTTTTTTTTTTTTTATATTTTATATGAATCAATAATTTTTTTTATACCGTTCGAAAGCTGAGATCCTGGTGAAGTTTTTTAGAAAGTGGGAGTAACAAAATCTGATTATTATGAGCCAGAAAAAATGGAAAAAAGTCGTATTTTAAAAGGAAATTCTCGAAATTTGATCTTCGTAGTGATTTGTCACGATCTAAATGAAATTGAAAATGTCCTATTTTGCCGTAAGTGGATACAGAATTTAATGCTCGGAAAGTCGAAAAAGAATATCAATAGTGAAATCGTGGAAACAAATCGCCTCTTTAATTTCTTGAAAGAGGGCATGATTGGTTTCCAAAAGAATACTATTCAATGCACCCCTGCATCCTTCATCAGACCCGAAATTTCCTTGAGGGATTCAATTAGTAATCCCACTACCAATGGCACCCTTATTAGCCGCTAATGCATTTTGAATATCTGTAAAATTTAAAACAAGTTTGGACAATGACAAACGTGCTGAAAGCCAATTAAAGTCCAATGGTGAGATTGGCCGTTACAGCAATTCTGCTTCGTGGCCACCTAAGCAGTAATCGTAATCCATGGACTATGCATCAAAACAGGAGTATGTTTTTTTTCTTTTTTAATAAATAAATGTTTCTTTGTTACAGAAATGGACATTAATGCCACTACCGCCTCTGCTGAGGT
The DNA here is from genome assembly GCA_031894815.1 of Creontiades dilutus. Classification (NCBI taxonomy): domain Eukaryota; kingdom Metazoa; phylum Arthropoda; class Insecta; order Hemiptera; family Miridae; genus Creontiades; species Creontiades dilutus. The sequence goes on from JAVIWC010000184.1 coordinate 790,393, forward strand.
CAAGCCGGATGACCATCCCAAAACCAAGAGAACTTATGTTATAGGTGTTGTAGATACCACTGGAATGAAGAGTGTGAATGCCAACAGGAAACGGAGGTGGGATCAGCCTCCAGATATAGAAAGTGAACATAGTCCGCCAAAAGTTCGAGGAGTCGAAGGCGAATCAAGCCAACCAGACCCTAAACAGCATGGTATAATTTCTGAGGGGGATCAAGATAGTATTGAAGATTATGATTCTCAGTATGAAGAATGTGTTAGTTCAAAAAAAGTTGTTCCTGACGTTTCAAGTGAAGAACCACCTTTGGAACAAGTGAATTCTACTCCTGTTGGTGAGGCAGATATCAAGGAAGATGCAAATGAGGGTGTGATAGATTCCAAAATGGAATGTTCGGAAGAACCTCCTGTAGTTGACAATGTCAAGCCCGACTATCTATCTCCTCTTCCAAGTGTAGAATGCCCTCCGACTCTGCCCAACCAAATCGAGGGAATTGCTGACCATTCTATTGTCAAGGCGCCAGTATCTGAAGTAAAGGTTATACCCGATGTGCGGATTGAAGAAAAAACAGTTACAAAACCTACTGAGGCTATATCTGTGACTGGAATTATGTCAGACTCGTTGAAGCAGATACAGTTTTGTTATGACGAAGATTCAAACAGTACAGAGGAGGAAGTAGAAACTAGTAATACTGTTGACAATAAAGCAGATGTGAAAATTGTTGCAAAAGAGGAGGATAGCATTAGTGACAAAGAACTATCTAAACAAAGTGCGTCCAATGATGCAACGGTGTATCCTAGTGAACAAGTTGCACGCCGCAGTCCAACGCCTGTGCTTAGTGAAGAACATGATGAACATCTAGTGTCCGAGGAGGAATCGAGGACTGTTGTAGAAAGTATAACTGGTACAGATATAGAGAAATCATTGGCTGAAGCTAAGGAAAGCTTGCAAGTTGATGAGCATGAGCTCACCAATACTATTAATGAATCTGTTGAAGAAAAATATAGCTTCCCTGTTCAACCCGGATTCAACACAGGGAATAGCGTGGATAATTCCCTTGTTGATGGTGAAAGTAGTGATAGTGTCAAAATTGCATCATCACTTGATGAGGGCGAAAAAAGTAAAGAACCTTCCGGGGATCCCGCCATTGAACCGGAAGTCCATGATCCTTCTTCTGTTCGTGAACATGATGACAAACTTAAAATTGTGTCATCATTTAGCGAACACGATATTTGTAAGGAACCTACAGAAGAGCCTGCCATTGTACAGGAAGTCCACGATTCTCCTTGTGTTACTGAACATAATGATGAAGTCAAAGTAGTGACATCACTTTGTGAACAAGGAATTACAAATGAACCCACAGAAGATTCTGCCATTGAATCGGATGTGCAAGATTCCCTGGTTGATCGTAGAGACGATGATCAAGTCCAAATCGCGTCATCAGTTGGTGAACACAGAATTGGAGATGAACCCAAGAAAGATGCTGCCAATGAACCGTTAATGCAATGTGATGATATTCAGTCTTCCCAGGAAAAAGAACTAGAGAGCAAATTGTCTGATAATGAAACTACGACCCCTACTGTGCTTGCTTCGGATGAAATATTGTCAGAAATTAAGGAAGATTCTTTGTGCTCTGCACAATCTAATGTTGTTCAAGACGGAGCAAGTGTACCATGCAACGAAATTTCTCCGAAAGCAAATGCTTTCCAGCAGCCTGGTAATGAAACCAGTTGTCAAGAAAGTCCAATAGTAGGGGATGCCATTTTGAAAGATACTGATGAAATTTACAGGTCCAAAAATGTTAAACCAGTAAATGATTCTATTGTGTCTGATTCTGATCCGTCTTTGTCCAAAGATTCGAAAGTGTCCAATGATGAATCGTCAGAAAAATATGTTATTGTGGCCGATGATAAAGTGTCAGGTAAGAGTATTGGACAAAATAATTTAGTGTCTATGGATAATAGCCAAAATTGTGTTGGTTTCGATGAATTAAATAGTACTGAAAAAGTTGCTTCCAAATCGTCAGACCATGATTTACAGGGTCCAGATACTGAAGAAGAGCTCATGGATAATTCAACCGAAGTTACAATGCACTTTGCTAGTTTCAGAACTCCGGAAAATACTGATGACACTAAATCTGAAAGTGTTATGGAAAATGTTAAAGAAGAATCATTCAAGGCATCAGATGTTCTATCCCTAGAAAATCCAGACGTGGAAGAAAAAGACCACACTTTTCAAGAGCCACTTACTTCGATGGATGGAAACACTATGGAAATGCTTGATTCCCTAGTGAGAAGGTCTTCGGAGGATGATCCTTCCCGAGTTCAACTAGGTGAAGGAATTTTATCTGAAGACAGTTTGATTAATGAAATTAATCAGTTACCTGACAAAGAAGATGATGAGAAGCAAATAGGTACTGATCATGAAAATTCTTCTGAAGTAGTTGTTGGAAACGAAACTACCGACTCGAAGAACGAACATGAATCGACATCAAAGGATGAAGTTCGCACTGTACCTGAAAAAGAAAAACCGAAGAAAACAATAGTTGAAGTAATCCCTGAAATTGTTGAAAATTTCACCACAACTGCATCTGCTAGTCCGTCGCACTCGGAGAAGATTGTTAGTGTTTCAGGAGATGTAAAATGTAAACCTGGAGAACAAGGAAATGTGGATAAATCTGAAGGTGGTACTTCAGTTGAAGATGAATTGTCACAAGGTGGCGAAGAAGAGTCTAAAAACATGAACGTCTCTTCCGAAAATATTATTGAAGTAATTTTTGGATCTAAACAAGAAAATAATATTCATACCATTCGGTCAATGGAAAGGGATGGTGACGGTAAAGTCACTGAGCAAAATGAAGAAGATTCTAAGATTGCAGAAAGTACATTAGTTGATGAAACAACAAATGATACTCAAAAATCAGTTGATGATTCGAAACTTCAACTTAATAATGAAGAAATAGAAAGTGATAACACTGAAATCGTCATGGTTGATCCAACCAAACCACTCAGTGGAGAGGATAGTGATATTGATGCAGACGAACGACATTCCATTAAACGTGCATCATCCGCTAAATTGCCCGAGGTCAGTTCGTCTCTTTCCCCTAAAGCAGACGTTACTCCACTTGATGTTGGAGACGTTTCTCAGTCCAATACATCCTCTGAAGTACCTACCCAATCCAAGTCTAGTAGCAAAGACGTTGAAGTGGATCTGTTGATGGAAGTTGATGAATCGAACTCACCCGGCACTGAAATGAACAAAGCTTCCTTTGATGAACCCATGGATGTAGATGAAAAAGCTGAGCTGCGTCCTGTCGTGAGTGACGATAACACAACGACAGTGAAAACAAAGAATGAAGAGAAGCCAGCTATAATAAACGAGGTGAGGGAACCTTCCGTTCCTGTTCTGATTATAAAGAAACAAGCGTTATCTTCAAAAAAAGATGGGGATAAAAATGTTGTTGAAACCTTGTTAACATGTTCTCCTAAGTCCACAGAAAACCTGGTCAGTGACTCAGCACCAACACAGAAGAAAGTCCACAACGAAGCTCTTCAGATTGATACTGCTTCAGAATCAACTGCAGCATCATTTTCTCCTAAACATTCACCTATAACACTTCGAATTTACAAAGATAACTTGACTGTCAAAACGGATTTGGATTCTCCTAAAAGGAATAAATCTCCTATGTCTTCAGAATTCAAAAGCGAGCTATCACCAAAGTTGAGATCTCCTAACGTTCCAGAAAACCTTTCACCTCAAAATAAACAACTGGAATTCACGTTGAAAATAGCGAAAGATGCACACACTAATTTCCCAAAAGCTACAATGTCACCAAAGAATGTTTCCTCGCCGAATTCAGTTTGGAAATCGGAGGTTCAAATCACGGAGTCTCCTAATGTCAATAATAAAGATATTCCGGAGACAAAGAGCGTGGAACAATCGACGCCTACTAGGGGCAGAGGAAGGGGGAGAGGTCGAGGTGCAACCCCTAAGAGAGGAGCTCTTGGGCGTGGTAGAAGAGGTGGTTTTCGAGGGAGAATCAGCAGAGCTGTTAGTGATACCTCCAGGATGAGCTCAGAAGCTACTGAGGCCTCTAGTTCTTCAATGGGAATTGTTGATGTTGTTATTAAACAAGAAGTGCTCACAGAAGACGAGAAGAGCGATGGTTCCTCAGTAGGAGCTTCCATACAAATGCATGACGCGTTCAAGAAGATTATTAAAAGAGAAAATGAAGGCAGTGCTCCCGATAAATCTATTAATAGTGAAGTTGGAACGCCACGTATGGTCGACACACCAGCTGCAAAGAGGAGAGGCAGACCAAGAAAATCAATTCAAACACCTGTCGCTGCACCTGAAGAAATTCTGATTGTGAAGCACGAACCCGTGACCCCTGGTGAAACCTCAACTCCTACAGTTGAGAGTGGAGATGGAGACGATGGCTCCTCGAGTACTGGTAGACCAAAGAGGACTTGCAGAGGACGTACTAAACCTATTGTAGTGAAAAAGAGAAAGCCCAGAGGAGGAGGTGCTGTAGGGGCTGGTGTACCTAGAGGTGCTTCAACACCATTGCCACCTGTTGAAATCAAGGAAGAGATTCCCACTCCTACCGCGACTGAGTCTACTCCTGCTGTAGCAACCACGCCTGAACCTACTCCTCTTCCTGCTGCAACTCCGAGTCCTCCGACTGATAAATCGGCAGTAGCTCCAACTCCAACGCCACGTAAGTTTAATCAAGTTGATAGTTTTAATTTTAGTTTCTTCTACTCAAAACTGAACATGTTGTGAAATGTGCTAAATGTTGCGTGTTTTGAACCTTGAATAATCTGGTAGCCTCTGAGTAAACATTATCCTTATGTATAGGTCCTATAAAACTGAGTGAATATCGTTCAAATTTGGATAGAACTTATTTAAGTTGATTCCCATCCAACGACTATTCAATGCAGCATGAATCTAAGTTATCCACATTTCAGCAAAAAAGTAAAATACAGAGTTTGTAGAAAAAACGTAGTATGTACACAAAAACTACTGTAAATACTAGACAATGTGCTCTGTCTGGGGACCACAGGGCTATTTTAGCTTTATGTTTTAGGGGAATGGGAGGGAGGTTTCGTATTGCCATTTGTTTGTTTCTACAATAAACTTAAGAGCCACACATTGGTTTTCAATTTTTTGACTCGCAATTGAGTAATAAATTCATTTGAAGCGGTAAGAAATTAAAAACAAGAACGTATAAACGTGGTTCATTGACAAAGAACGCTGTTTGAATTATCCTGTCGTTTAGGGGGTTTCTGAAAAAAGTGATTCTAGGATGATAATTGTTATTGGTTTTACTTCCTCTCAATTGAAGGTCGGGAAGCTTTGTGTTGTGTTGAAATTGAATCGTCTTATAATCTATAACGCCCCCATTGGAGCCTGAAAATTGCTGGTGACCCAGATAGTTGGGTTGTATTTTGTTTTATCAATGTCAATAAATTTGTAATCCTATTGCAAAAACATGTTATCACCACTCGAATGTTGCTGTTTCACGGTCCTAGTGCCTTACGGCCCATTAAAAAACAATGGAAATGCATGTGCCACACTTCGGAGTTCACCATCATCCACTATTTGACAATTTTGGGGTTGCGAAACTTTGCGCGCAATAAAAAAAATTTGGTTGAGGGATCAAATTTTCGTGAGGTTTTGGGTAGAATCCGAATGTGCACTAAAAAATTGTGGTTCCCATTTAAAATAAGAAAGTTAGTGTCACTTGGGAATGATTGGGCAGTTGTGCAAATATATTTGAGATCCTTGCAAAAAAATATGAAGATTAAAAAAAAAATTGGTTTTGTTTACTCCCATTTGGTAGATTTAAGGAGGGGGGGGGGGGGGACAACTCGTGGGACACCCTGTGAAGTTTGCAGTTGGGAAAATTGTCTCGTTTGTTGAAATAAGCTTCTGACCAACGCTTAATTTGACTCCTGAAATGTTCTATCTTGAAATGTAAACAATCCGAAACCTTTTCTTCATTTCTAACAACCATGCAAGCAAGCTATTTTTTCTTGGGCGCTTAACAATAAGCCAACTAGATGATACAATAATAATACATGCATTGCACCCTTTAAATTGCAAATGTTCACTGTTTCTGTAATTCTGGCTTTTTGAGTTAGATCAATTTCTTACCACGGCAAAACTATTGGTTCACCGTTTTCAATAAATTCGAACATTTTTACATTTACCCCAGAATCAACGTAGTACTTAGAAAGAACATCTTTAAAGAAGTTTCGCAGCCTTTCAAACTGTGGAGGGATTTGAGATAGGCGCCATGATGTAATTAAACGCGAGAATATTTTTGTTTTTATGGACTTTAAATATTTTCGAATAAAACTTTTTTTGTGATGTAATTTTACCGAAAAATACAGATAAAAAACTGAAATATGACTCCAAAAACATTCCTTGGTTGTTCTTCCGCAATGGGTTTTGTTATTCTATTCTAGTCTCGGGCAACACTGTTAACAATAGTATTGTCTAAAGGTCAATAACTGATGATCCAAATCGTTTCTAAAGCTTGTCTGTCTCCTACGTCTATATTAAATTCCATCATAACGCTTTATTCACCGATTCACTTAATTTCAACGATTATGTTCTTTGTTGAAAATTAGCGGCGCGGGGACGTGGTGGCTTCAAGAGACCAACCCCAGACAGAAATACGCTGTCTGAAAAGGAGCTGGCCGAGCTCCAGAAGATAGAAGCCAAGAAAGAAAAGTTGAGGCTGGACAGGATCGCCAAGTATGAAGCCAAGAAAGCTAAAAAGTTAGCGAAAAAGGTGAGTTTTATTCTCATGATTTCAGCATGTTGAAAATGTGAGTAAATTAAACCGAAGCTTCCTAAGGACGATGGGTCTTCAAAGGGTCCCATAATACTAGAGAGAAGAATTGAGTACTTCACTCCTTTTAGAAGTCGGTAAAAACATCAGATTTAATTTGTTTCATAGGAAATGCTGCTTAACTACCTTTTTCTTCAATCGAGCTGTTGATGTGATGTTTATCTCCATGAACATTGTTAACCTACAATAAACACAAATCATCCATATGCAACAATAAACAAAATTCCAAACATAAAATATAATAGATGATTACAAATATTTAAAAAAATAAAACCCAATGCTCTCAATAAATTGTAATGTTTCAATGGAGTTAGCAAAAGAAGATCGAATCTATGCACAGAGCTCACTACATTGGCCTCTCATGTTATTCGAAGGAGAGGGCGAAGAGGTATTGGTTTATTATTCAATAATAAACCATTGTAATCGCTCTTGAAAAACAAATTTTAACCCCCCCTGAAAATTTCATGGTTTACGTTTCAAAGGGTGTGAAATCCAAATCTGCTATACAAATTTTTCCGCTGTATGTTGTACGCCGTACGCACGATTTCTCCCAAACGGGTGGAGCAAAAAAGCTGACATTTTCAGGAAAAATCGAAGTTGGCCCGACGACGCCCCAATTCTTGTTCTCACTTAATTTAAAGTGCCCTTTAAGTGTTGTCAAAGTTTTGTAAAATCCCTAAAAACCTCAAAAAAGTCAAGGCGGTCTAAATTTGGACTCTTTTTGAAGAACTTTCCACGAGGAATCGAATGAGTCCCTCCCCATGTCTTTAGGTCAAACCATTCCCGATGTATGACCTGATTTATGGTGCCAACATTTGCGTTATTTTGGTTTATTATTGTTTTTGTTTTGGTATCAGTAACCTAGTGATGTAGTGATGAAGTAATGTGGATACTGGAGTGAACTCCTAAAAGGCTTTTTAGCCGATACACGGGTTGAGGCATTGTGATATGCATGAAACGCTGCAAATTCTTTCACTAGGGTTTTGGTTTATAATTCTTTCACTAGGGTTTTGGTTTATGATTCTTTTTGTTTTGATTACAGTAACCTAGTAGTGTAGTCAATGTGGATCCTGGAGTGAACTCCTAAAAGGGTTTATAGCCGATACATGGGTTGAAGTGCGTGTTTCACAAGTGATAGAGCGATTATTGAATTTCAAGAGGCACACAAATATCATCAAATGATCAATCCAAATAGGTATTTTGGTTGAGAACAGATTTACGTGCTCTATGCATATCTCCTGAAATTCAATAATCGCTCTATCACCTGTGAAACACGCACACTCCAAAGCTTGGTAGAAATTCAAATCATGAACGCAAGCCAATTGAATAATAAACCCCAGTGAAAGAATTTTTTTTCTTAGCACATGGGAATCGTGCGTTATTCTGGGGTTGAGAAACCTACTGTAGGTAGAAGGTAGGAATCAATCAATGATTACAACGACCAGTCGATGACAAAACTGTAGTCCACAGTGAATCTTCGTAAACCAAGTAGAGTTAGGTCACTAAGCTCATTGTGGCTGACAAGTATCAAACATCGCTTACCCGCTCGAACCTATGACGATACAGCTCGTAGAGTGGGGATTATACAACGCTTTAATTTTTCAAGAATTTCCTTGTGCGTTGAAGCAGCAACGATGCAGAAGCGTAGTTGAAGTCACGGGAAGCACACTTCAAAAATCCTAAAGTTTATAGTTACCTTGATTTTCTTAAATACATATTTTGTACCCCCTGTTATGGAAAAGGTAAGTGAAAAGGCCTTTTTACTTTGTTGGGATAAAAGCACTAACGACATAAACCGGCAAGAACGACCAATCTAGGGGGACATCGCTCTTAACTGGTTGGACAAATCGTCCTAATCGCTTGCAATTATGAGAAAATATTCGTAAACCCACTGCAAATGGGTAAGGATCCCAAGCACGACTATAAGGAGTGACGCGAATGCGGCTGGCCTCAGCAGTGACTACGCCAGTCGTCTTTCTTTGCAACTTCGTCAAAGCACCCATGCTGGAATGGTTCATGTTTTTCGGAATGCTGAATAGAATTAAACCACTTTCAGAGCTCTAACTCCCACCCTAATCGCCATTATTGATTATTAACTATCGGATAGTTCGAAAACCCACTGTTCATTGCTGTAAATCGTAGTTGAAAACTATCTTCTCCAGCTGCATCTGAATATTTCGTTGAATTTGTGTCCAACGAAATTTGAAATCACTCGGAATGGATGTTGTGTAAAAATAGTTGTACATCTTGCACGGCAGGTTATTACCATCGAATTCATCGACTTGTTTGCTTCCTATTAAATAGTTAGAGTTACTATTTCAAAATTGAAGTGTTTTTTTTTCTACTTAAAGCAAATGTTTAATCTTCAGGGTAAAGGTACCTGTCCAAAGATTAACTGGTGCATTCATATACGGATAGAAGCATGCACGGCGCTCAGCGAGCTTACACTCCATTTCCAGTTATTTTATTTTTTTCTATTTTGATTGCTGAGCTAATATAATCCTTAATCAAAACGTTATTTCTCTGATTCGTTCGTCATACATTAGTGCTTGTCTGTAGTTAGGTCTTCTTACTTCCTCCTAGCGTTTTAGGAATCATTAAAGTGAAATTTGGTTCTGTTCGATCGATTAATCCAGGTTTCCTATATTTTTACATTTTCTAGTACATTTAGTGTTTCAAGTTTTTTTTCTTCTCGTATTTTCACCGTGTAACAATTATCATTTTCGTTTGGCAGCTTAAAGATGAGGAGCGGAGGAAGAGGATCGCTCGAGAAAAAGCTGAGAAAGCTGAAGCTGCCGCTCCCCAAGTGTTTGAAGAGGAAACCAGAATGTCTGCGCCAGATAGCAGTTCTATAAGCCAAACTCCAGGACACCAAAGGTTCCTTACCGGTAATTATTCAAATTTGTCTTAATGAATGCTAAATCCCGTCCCAGATTTCTGGCAAGTTATGTATTTACTGTAGTTGTCGTCTAAGAGATTGTGATTTTAGAATGTGTTTTGGAAATACTTCACAAAGTAATTGAGTCTCCGAAACTCAAGTATTGCAATTTCGATTTGCAATCTAATCTAAAGAAAACTGTTGATAAAGGATTATTAAGTAATTTATGCGAAGCGATACTGTTACAGCACATGATCTTAACGATTGAGAATCTTATTAACGATTTTTTTAGAATTCGGAAAAAATTCGCTAGGTTTATTTTTGAGTGTTTCATAACTTTTTTAACTGATTACAGGTGACACACTTCTAGATGAATCTCAAAACAGCATCAGTACCCCTGGGGATACCAACAAAGGAAATAAAAAAGGGAGAATGGAAATATGCATCACCGATATGGATTGTTTAGTGTAAGTCATTCTGGTGGGATACATTATCTTGAAATGTTGCAATATAAGACTTCATGTATTTGACACCTCGCATGCGTCGTCAACTAAGTCAGTTTCAATAGGTTAGTCACATAGACATCACACGCATTTTTGAGGTGCCCCTTCCACACATTGCTGAGTTTTTCTGACAGCTCAAAACCAGATTCCTTGTCATACCAATTATTATTGAACTATTTTTCAGATTATATTTCCTCTTCCTCCTCCAACATTTGCATGCATAAACCCTCCTACTCATTTGGTATTTCATGATAGGAAGTCGGCTTCCAAGAAATGCTATTGATACGTGAGTCAGAATCGATTTGGAGAGTCTTCTGTTTATTACTTTCCGGGTTCCAAGCTTTCCAATGATACCGATATTGCAGATATTTTCTACCAATTTCCGACACTATCAGTTGCAAACTAATCTCTTTGAAAAATGCGTTTATGGTGAATCCTCAAAAGCAAACACATTGAACACAGTTGATACGTAAGTGTATCTTTGATTGCAGGAAGGAGGTACGAGTGGATGAACTTGCTGAGTATCAGTGGCAGGGTAGTGAACTATTCATGATCCAAGAACAAGTGTCATTGTACCTTGGAGTAAAATCATTCAAAAGAAAATACCCCGGACTAAAGAGGCGTCCAGTTGAAGCTGAAGAACGCACTTTCCTTGAGGACTCTGGGCTAGTGCCGAAATCCATGTGTGACTTGGGTTTGTAACTTTCCCTCTTGCCGATATTATTAAATTTGTTATTATTATTTCAACTCTTCTAGTTAGAGATTGATGTTTGATTCTCTTGTATTCAGGGCTGACTGCAGTGGGAAGCGCTGAAATTTTGGACATTATGTTCCAAGATTTTCCAGAAAAATATGAAGAATTTCGCAAAAATGTGAGGGACAAACAAGCCCGAGAGGCATCGTTCAAGCAGAAAGGTAAGTTACAAATTCAGTCGACTGCTTTCTTACCTAAAAGCTGCTTGGGTTTTCATTCACATTTGCTGGTCACTATATTAGTTGATCGAACTTAAATTGAGATTTGTCTTCCTTATCACAAGCATTCCTGCAAACTTGACTTTGTAAGACATGTATGATATAAAACCAAACGTAACCTATATATTGGGGTTGTATGGTTTATTCGCAGCCTGATGGTGCCTTACACAAACATTCACAAAATCATATATTTCTGAGAAATGATTTTTGTCCATGACCTATGTTACGACTATTCAGACTTCTAGGTAATATGTTATCCAAACTCTAAGCCACCATTACTGTTGATTGGACTTGTTATTACCACTTTTGAAAAATGAACATCTCTTCGTTTTAGATTTTCCTAACCAATTCTGCCCACTTATTTGTGTGTCCTGAATCCTCACATTATTTGGATAACATTTGTAGATTTCGTCGGCCATACCATTGATGGTTTCCTCCGGACTTCATTCAATTAAATTTAATTGTGGATTGTACTAAAGTAAAAGTCTCAAACCAACATACTAATGCTCGAAAAGAATACTAAGATTCCATATTCGTGTTTTCGCTTTTGACTGTTAATTGACGCTTCTCTAATTAATAGTAAAGGTCGCCAGAGGGCTTTGCGGCTTAGGGTCTGTATAAGGTTTTAGTATTAGTAATTTGTATGCATGTATTTCTATAACATGAAAAGATTCCATCAATACATTGTTTGGAAGGGAAGTTTTAGGCTGTCATCCTTCATTATGGTTTGATCATGTTTAACGTTATTTTTTACTTCCTGTATCAAGCTGCGATTGGACTACAGAAGAAGGATGGAACGAAAGTTGAGCCGAGAGAACAGGCTTTAGAGGCAGTTGCTGCTTGGAATGCAAATCTCAACCGTGAGAGGCGAGAAGAGCGTCGATGTGCTTTGGACCTTCAAACTTTTACGGTTCATTATCCGAAACTTGAACGAGAAAATATGAAGAAGCATGTGCCAAAAGTTGGCCTGTACCCTGTTGCCGTCATCCCCGGCCAGTTTTGCGACCACTATAAAAAGTACGTTCCTTTGTTTGTATCCAAGGTAAATCAATTTAATCACGCTTCAAGAGCGGTTTGCATCCTCTGTGACAAGCGGAAGTTTGCAAACTATGGTAGGTATGCCTTTGAGGCCTGTTATAATTGATGGGCTCTTATTGTTGTTATTATGGGAATTATGATGTTTTTAGGAGCCGCATTGGGGTCACACAAAGTTCAACCCAATGCAGGTTATGTGAGGAGACTGACGAAAGAGCTTCCCACATTTTTCAGTGCCTAGTACTCACCTTTCGCAGGTTAGAGCTCTTTGGGGCACAAACCCCAATGAGGTCTATTCAAAGCGAACAACTGATCAGGCCTTGAACTCCTTACCAAAGGGCTGAATCTCCTTGATTAAACGCAAAACTCAGAGGAAAGTACAATAAGCAAACAGGCTTCCGTGCTGTGGGCCCAAAACCCCCGCCGCATCTAAATCTGCATCCACATGCTTTTTGGCAAAGGAGTAGAATATTGATATTCATGCAACAGAAAAAAAACTTGGTGCTCACAAAATTATTTATATTCACTATTGAACCTTTTTTTTTTCTTCGCCTGCCTGTGGTCAATTCCTTGATATGGGCAAAGCTATTAACTAATTCACAACTAGTTCAACTCTGATTACTTGAGTGAGTTGATTTTATATAGATCTCTTTTTCAACTTCATGGCCGTTGCAATTCAGTGATAGCAAGGACACGTTCGCATTCATCAATTTCGTCAGTATTCGTGTGAGGCTCATAACTTTCATTGTATTACGTGAAGAGAGTTATGACTTTTTCTAGATGTTGTGACGCTGAGAAGAACTAATTTTATAGTCTAGGTATGAATAAAATCTATGATTCATGTTATTGTCATTAACAAATAAGACGGCCCTGCTTCAGTCTTGGAAGTTCCACTTGCCGCAACAAGAATGATTTTCTCATAAGATTTTCTTTGCTTTAAAAAGTTTTCTATTTGTGATGTAAGTTTAAATGTTTCTTAACAGGTATACTCCAAATGAACTAATGTACTTCCCTGTGAATACTGTGTTGTACGGACCTTTGAGACCCAATGAGCGGCAAAAGGATAATGGCTCTGATGATGGCTCAGGAACCGAAAGTTCTTCTTCGTCTTCATCTAGCTCTTCCAGGTAGTCATTGAATCATGAATGTTTTTTGATCTGATTTATGAGTTGTTAAAAATAGATACACTTTCAGTCCCTCTACAGTCGTTTACTATTGTGATTTTTCATTTCGGCTTTGTATGTCCAGTGGAGAGTCTTCTAGTGAAAGCGAATCTGAAGGAGAAGAGCCGGCAAAGTGTAAGATGTGCAGTGGTACGAAAAAGAGGAATAAAGATTTCCTCCCTGAAGTATTGCTGACTTGCGTGCAATGCAAATCTCGCTGTGAGTTCACGTCGATTAATTTTTAATACATAATTGAATAGTTTATTCGTAAATGTGACGCTAAGTACCTACCAATTGATTAAATAGTCTCCCCAATTGTTATTAAAGGTAGCTAGTATTTATCAGGTAGTGCCTATTTAACTCATGTTGATTACTGAAATATATATATTTTTTTCCAGATCATCCCACATGCAAAGAATTCACACCCGAAATGATAGTCCATCTCACCAAGTACGAATGGCAATGTACAGCTTGCAAAAAGTGCAGTAAATGCCGGGATCCAAATCTCAAAGATAGGATTATGTGCTGCCAGCTTTGTGATAGGGGGTAAGACATCTGCTTCATGTTTGTTTATTGTATATGTTTACTTTATCATATATGCGATTCCAAAATATTAGAGTTTGAAGTCTGGGAGAAGACTCTCCAGTATTAATAAACCAATATTAACTGCTTGTGTCGATCCCCATTTATTTTTCTGTGCATAACATTTGTTTGTGTTACTGAGGTCAACTGTATCATGGTTCTACTAAACTACCGCATCTCTAATCACCTTTCTCAATTGGTCACTAGGACTGGCTTCAATAATCGATTATTGTGTAGTCTTTTTTCCTTACAAACACTCACAGATGTGTCTAGAAGAAGCAAAATCGTTTTTTTCAAAATGAAATAGAATAGAACACGAAATTTACACTACTAGTGCTCCATGTTACTTACCAAAAAGTATATACCTTGTATTTTCAATTAATATTGATTGATTTGCTGTACAAATAGAATACAAAAATAAACTTATATTACCATAGCGGGTCGTCAATCATTCAATTTATTTAATTGCTTGACATATTTTCTTTGAAGGTACCACTTATCCTGCATAGGCTTGAAAAAGATACCTGAAGGCAGATGGCACTGCACAGTCTGTGCTTATTGCTCGTCCTGCAGCTCTCGGAACCCAGGAGGATCTGATTGGCAGCACGAGGTATTAGCAAATGTTCACATAGCTCTTAGTGGTATAGAGTTATTGTAGTTTTGACGCGAAATTGTTGGAAAAGTAATCAGCATTATTTAAACCTCCTGTTTGTTAGTGGCACCCCTATCTTAGCACACTTTGTGGTCAGTATGATACTCGTTCTCCACACTTTAAACATTTTTGCTTGCATAACTGGAAAAACCTCGTTTTAACCATTCATGTTTGTGTAAACAAGACATTTCCTTTTCAGTAAATGCTTTGTCCTTTGAAAAATTAAATTAAATATAAATTTAAACCTTTTACAAATAGATTTCAACTTTCGATGAATGGATTTCCACTATTGACGGATAAATTTGACAAATGGAATTCAACTTTGGACAAATAGATATCAAAATGACGAAATTAACGAGTTCTGAAAACGTCCAGCTTCTGCGGATGGTAACGTTGAAACCATATCCATGACGTAATTGAAACAGTCATTTTGAGTTAAGGAGGCCACACTTTTCCAATATAACGTCCACCAGTTGATGTTCCACCTCAAAGTGAGAGAGAACGGACAAAAGCCACAAACCAAACCAACCCTTAGGCTAAGGTTGACCATCAATTAGAGAGCGACATGTGTGCCTTACATACGTGCCACTAACGGGAGGTTAAGTATGAGCTGAGTGCTAGGCTTCCTATATTTTTCTAACAGAATTCAATTTACATGGGTTTTATTGACTTTTTGCTGTAAAAAAATGACGTTTTTCCAAATGTCTCATTCAAATATCTTAACGAAAGCTCTTACATAAAAGCTGATGTTGTATCCTTAGGTTTTCTACAAAACTTAGGACATTCAATTGTTTTGAACTATTGAATAACATCTTTTATTTTTTTCCTTTGCAGTTCAAGAAAGGAGAGAAGGGAATCAAGATTTACCAGAGGACGCTATGTACTCCATGCTTTAAGTAAGCTTCGGTGTTGAAACTTATTACGTGGCATTTATTCAGCCCGAGACGCTGGAAAAGTAACGATACGATTCTTGTTAAGGACCAAATTGATTTCAGTTAACCTGAAAATTTGTTTTTTGTATTTTTAAGTGATGAAATGCAAATTATATGTATTGTTCTGATCGTATTGCGAACGATTTTCACCCAGGAAATCCGCGGTCATTTAAAAACAAAATGCCGCAGTGATTGAAAAAGTGGATTTCAAGGTTCTGCCCTAAACATTTTGCTTTTTGAGGTTAATGAAACTTGGGAGGGTCAGCGATTGGTGATTGCATGCAAGCTTGTTGCATCTAGTGTTTCTTTGAGTTTATTAATAATGACCGTTTCAGGTTGTGGAGGAAGGGAAAATACTGCCAGCTGTGTTCCAAGTGCCACAGTATGAAACCAGAAGAGGACTCTAACCTTATCCAATGCAACAGTTGCGACAGATGGTTGCACAAAGGTTGGTGTCCTGTTGTTTTATTTTAGCTTGATATTTTTGTTTTTCTGCCATGTTGTTTTCCGTTCACAGCTACCGGACAGTGTCCATTTCAACTTGAGCATGGAGAACTCCATGTGTAATTTGAAATGTAGCTTTTTTCGCACCTATAGTAGAAAAAGAAGGGCCTTGTGTGATGGCGAGGAATCATATCACTTCCCTCTAAAATATATCTATGACCCGATTCATTCATACTAGAAGGATCATTTCTTGGGTGTAATGAAGTGTAAGTTATATTTGCTGCTTTGAGAAGTGAATAATCGTTTTTAGTGTGGCAGAGGGGCTTTATCCAATTGCTGTCTGGCAGCTCAGAGATTCAATGGATCATTCTCACGTGGTTATTTGTGACCATGTCTCCATGAATTAACCACCCATCCGTTGCTTTCGGTTTATTATGTTCAATAATGAACCTTTGTAGGGGACGGGTTGTCCGAGCGAGCTGGGGCGTCAGTCCTCCAGCTGTTTACGTACAATTTTGAGTACTGATTGCCCCAGTTCAAATCCTGCTGGCACCAATGGTTAGGCCCAAAATCCTATCAAGTGTTGTATACCTGTCCTGTCGTTAGACAGTTCACCTCTGATCTCGATATCACGTGAATCCAAAACGCTCCCAACCCAGGGGTGTGAGGCACTAGGAAGCTGCGAGCAAAATCGTCAGACCTAGTTCCAATCCTCTCTGGAGGATGGCTGGCGACGTCCGCGACACCTCCAGGTAGTTGGACGAAAATCCAAGGTGAAATTCCTTGTTTACTTTACTTTTCTTAATGAACCTTTGTAATCGCTCTAGAGAAAAACAAATTTTATTGTAGTAGGTTTAGTTGTTTTATTCATGGATTTTACGGCGTGCCGCAGCGTGTCCATATTCAGTAAATTGCGCCATTGTAGGTATTTTGAAATAAGTTTTTGTTTCGTACAGGGCTAGTAACGGTTGGTGTTCCACGGAGTTATATTTAGACGAAGTCATCCTAGGGACATGTGGAATTCAGAGGGTATGGGGACACGGTGGTCAGCTAAAGGGCCCTTGCTGCTAATTTCGTTCCCAATGGATCTATCGTGCTGAAATATTAATAGGGCTCCATTTGTGCCATCTAAAACGAAATTGGGGAGTTCTTTATGTTTCCAGTTGCTTACACACGAGGAATGTATGAAACACATCATCAGGGATTTTCCAACTGACCTGCTACGAGCAGGTTTGGGGCAATGGCAGTGTAGGGCACTTGCTGCTCGGGACCACTGCGGTGTACACACGGAATTACACTGGGTTGGAAAATGAAATGAAAGTCCCAGAGCAACCTTACAGGTGGATAACCCTCGAACGTGAAACCTTCCTCATCTCGCATGTTTTTGTTTTTTTTCACATTTTGTTCTTGGGAGTATTACTAATTAGTAATTACAGTATTAATACTGAATTTTCCGGTTTCCTTTTTTCCCGCTATAATAATATAAAATAATTAGCTCCTTGGCTGAAATATCTAGGACCTCTGAGTCTGACAAAGAACTTTTGCTCGAGGATGAGGATGGAACATCACCAATGAATTCCAAGAACTCCATCACACTGAAATATAAGTACGAACAAACTGCACCAACAACAAAAATGGAATGAGGAAGGTTAGACTTTTGAAGAGGTTACCCTAGGTTTCCTGCTCAGAGCAAGTTACTCCGACCTCACGCTGGAGTACCCTGGGGGAGTCCCGAGCAAGTTCCCTGGCTGGTTGGAGTTCAGTGCAAGTTTCCCCGAAGTTACACTGGCGGCGGTTGGAAAACGCCTCATCCTGCTCCCTCATTAGTGCGCCTGCGCTCTTCCACTGGTGTAGCTCGGAGCAAGCAGTTGGAAAATCCCTATCATCATCTCCTCAATCACAGTTTGGACAAGTTGGATCTTCTACTTTCCCCATTCTGTGAAGGTTAAAGTAAAATAGTCCGAGTCCTGAGAGGAACTGTGTTGAGAAAAAGTTCACCTCTCCATGACTTTCTCTCTAGCCACTTTTGAACATTCTTATGTTTGGAATAATAGTTCACAGCATTATTTAGTGGGATGAATAATTGGCAGCATAATTTATCTTCATGTTGGAACTTTAACCTAATTTTTCTTCGCTGTTTCAGAGTGCTACGGCGCCAAGTACGGGCTTACGAATAAACTGATGAGCACAAGCAGCATCCAATGTGATTTCTGCGTCGAGAGAATAACTCTGGGCACCCAGGGACTGAGTCGATCCCTCATCAAAGTTTGAAACGCAAGTCGCGTTACGTCATTGCAGAAAATGCGTGCAATCCGAGTAGAGTGTATATTTGTACATTTGTTTTGGATATAGGGGTTTCAATTTTTTGTCTTCAGGACCACGGTCGTAAGTTGGTTTGCCATTAAGACCCTAACATCGCTTAAGCGAGTTACTACTCTTATTTGGTAAATAACCCTCTGTGTAATGATTCGAAGGATATGGGACTAACCCAATTAATGTCCGTTAAGTTGTATTCCTCAGGCTTTCTGCATTTGGTTCATACCATGTATTCTAATTCATTTATTCGGTTGATGTCTATGTAGATCGCCAACCAATTCAACCGATTTTCGAGCTTACTATGCATTCCACTTTTACGCCCAACGAAGTATATAATCATTTTATGCTGGCCAATCCGCATGTTTTACTTCTTTCTGTGACAAAGGTTTCCATACAAATTCGAACTTATTGATTTATTTACTTGGAATAAGGCTTCAGCTCATTAACAATTCTTCTGGGTGTTTCCTCCAACGTAGAGAATTATTGAATCAAAGAGCTTTGGAGAAAGATTTCCTATTCAAAACGAATTTCAGTATAAATTTTGAGTAGATTCGCTAACTCTAATCGTCGAATGGTTCTCAGTCAAAATTACGTAAGCCAAATCGCGATGTTGATATTGACTTCTGATATCTTCTGTTACTTGATCTCGCAGTACTACTACTTCTAAATTTTAGTCTTCATTGTCAATAAAATAGGGTTCAGTCGGCATCTTTATAATCTTTTGTTTGATTCTGTAAGCGTAAGTGAATATTAGTTGAAGTATTAATTTAATTATAGAGATACGCGTAAACAGTTAGTTATGGATAAGTTGTTGGTATTTCCTTCCCATCTCAACACAAATGAGTCGTGGTATTTCAAAAATAAGTTTTTGAATCTACAACCAATGATGTAGTGAAAATCATGTATAAATTAGCTGTAGTTGAAATTAAAATCAAAGTAATGTATTGTCCACCTCGTAATGTAAATATATATTTTATTTATTGACTACCCAGTAAATAGTTATAATTTGCGTGATTTTTTTTTCTTTGTTTAGATTTAAAGAAGATTATTATTTTTAACATCGTTGATGAGAGATTTAATCAAGTATTGGACAGTTCAGGTGTATAAAATTATTCACTTTTTGTAATTACTCTACTGATCGGTAAAGTTAAGGATTGTTATTTTCTACTTACCATAGGTGTCATATAATTTGCAAATGTAGATAAATGTATTGATCATTACGATGCATTTCTTTTTACCACTCATCCCCATGCCCTCGCAACAGTGTTGGGCAAAATGTTGTTACTACTTATTTCTGAATTATTTACCATAAGGGCAAATAATATCTGGTACTACTTAACTATTATTTTTAAGGTGAATTAAATTATTTGATTGGTAAAATCATAAATTATAGTATACTAGGTAACAGTGGCGGCTCCTGCCCTGAAACCCCGGGGGTGCACCAAGACTAGAGAGTTTTTCCTCCCCAAGGTGGCAAACGGTGTTGAACGC
Source organism: Creontiades dilutus (assembly GCA_031894815.1). Taxonomy (NCBI): domain Eukaryota; kingdom Metazoa; phylum Arthropoda; class Insecta; order Hemiptera; family Miridae; genus Creontiades; species Creontiades dilutus. Next base: position 810,218 of record JAVIWC010000184.1, read on the forward strand.
AAACCTAGGGAAACGAAAGGCAGATGCTAATTTTTCAAGAGGTTGCGTGGTGTCTCTCCCCGCCGTCAAACGGTCTTTATCATAACCTGACATCCATGTTTTGATTTGGCTGCCAGTGAAGTTTACTTGAGTTATGAATTTGGCTCACACGAACATCTCAATCAGAGTAAGTTGCGTTGACACGGCGATTATCACTCCAATTAGTATTGTATCCCAAAAAAAACTCGTTTTTATTGAAAAATTAGTTGGTTATAAATTTCTATATTACACTTAGGACTGACTCAGATAATGGGTGCTCATGTCGGCATCTCTCAGCATTCTACTGTACTCAGTACAAGCTGTAGGTACTCTACAATGGTGGCTAACAGGTTGCATTCGAAAGCAGTTTTGAGGTTGTCAATCAGATTGCCACAATAAAAACCGATCAATTCAGCTTCCATCATGAACATTGCTTAATAAATAGTACTAAATAGAATTGAAAAAAGCAAAGACAATTGTGGAGGTTGAAAGAGTTGAGAGATTCTCAGGTGAAGAGGGCAATTATGGTTCCGAATGCACTCTATCGGGATTTCGTCCACCCGCCTTCCCTGTCAATTCCTCTTGAATACTATCGTTTTTGTAAATTAATTTGCTACAAAAATCTGTGTGACAATGTCCTCCCAGTGCTCCGAGCCATTTTCTCTTTCTCCATTCCATCTCAAGCTCCAAAGAGAGCGGAAAGAAGATTGATGGTAGGACGAAATCCCGCTAGGATGCGATCGAAACCCTCATCGCCGAATGAGTTTCAAACTCTATAACACTGTTATCAGTGAAACCTTCCTTGAGACCATACGGTCCGAGCCCACACCGCTCCGAGTTCCCGGTGCGTCCCGTTGTGAAAGGTCTAAGTCAGTCGGCTACCACTAGGTTTTGCTAGTATCAAGGAAATAATAAAAAAGGAAAAGGAAAGAAATGAAGGAAAGAAAGGAAGGAAAAAAATAAGGAAGGAAATAATAAAAAAATTTGGCAAATAGTGAACGAGATAATACAAGTACATAGGAACAATAATACAATTTCATCTATAAAAAATGGAGAGGAGGTATTAAATACAAGGGACAACCCAATAAAGTGTGCCGACATTTTCAATGACTTTTTTAGTACCGTGGGTCAAAATTTAGCTCATAACCTTCCTAAATTAGACACTCCCATTTTGCATTTGGCTGAAAATCTGGAGCAAGGGGTGATTCATAAAGAACACAGTTTGTTCAAGCTACGCTCAATAACAGAATCAGATATTATAAAAATAATTTCAGAGTTGAGAGGAGGCTCTTCTCTGGGATGGGACAATATAAGCTGCGAGGTTCTAAAAAAATGTAAAGACATAATTGCAAAACCTCTTTGTTACATGAATTTGAGCTTTGAGAAAGGCATTTTCCCTGACATATTAAAAAAAGCTGTAGTCCTTCCGTTGTTCAAGGCGGGGGACAAGTTAAATGTGAGTAATTATAGGCCAATTTCCTTGCTAAGCAATATTGCAAAAATTTTCGAAAAATGCTTTAAGCATCAGTTAGTTCAATATTTAGAAACAAATGAGATAATCTATGATTACCAATATGGCTTTCGATCAGGAAGAAGCACCCAAGATGCGGTTTGTCAATTAACCTCTTTAATAATGAACGATTTGGATAAAGGTCAAAAACCTTTAGCAATATTTATTGATCTCATGAAGGCCTTTGACACAATTTCTCACCGTAAATTGCTTAAAAAAATGGAAAGCTTAGGGATAGGAACCACGGCCCTTGAATGGGTTAGGAGTTATTTACACAAAAGAACGCAATGTGTCAAATTGAATGGAATTCAAGGTTCTGTTAGTACCTTAGGTGAGTTCGGAATCCCTCAAGGCACAGTACTAGGACCAATTTTTTTCATTTTATACATCAATGAAATGGGATACATAAATACTGGGGGTAAGACCTTGCTGTTTGCTGATGACTCAGTAATGTATTTTTCTGCAAGTAACTGGACTACTACTTTGGAAACTGCTGAAAGAGGTTTCAAAGTCGTCAACTCATGGTTAATTGAAAATGAATTAACGTTGAATTTGAAAAAAACTGTATGGCTTCCATTTGCGTTATCAGCATTATCTAGTCCTCCGAAAGATTTAGAATTAAATTTACACAAGCCAAAATGTGATCTACACAGCTGTGTGGATTGTCAACCTGTCACTAGGTCCGAAAAAACTAAATACCTAGGTATTCACGTGGATAGTGACATGAAATGGTCAACTAATATCAGCAAGGTCAACTCACGACTTCGGAAGCTTATTTTTGTCTTTTCACGTTTAAAGGGAATATTGAACCTTAAACTAATGAAATTGCTCTACTACGCATTAGTCCAATCAGTTCTGTTGTATGGTCTTCCAGTATGGAGTGGGACATATCACACAACTCTGAAACCTATAATAATAACACAAAAAATTCTGATTAGAATCGTAAGTGGAAGTCCTTTTTTGGCACACACTGAGCCAATTTTTGGAGCCTTAGAAATTCTCAATTTTAATAAATTGATTGAGATAAATAATATTAAACAAATACTGAAAGAGAAACTGCTCATTCATCCTGACCATATGGTAACTACCAGATTTAAAATTAGTAAATCTATTTCTCTACCCCTTCTTCATACAACGGCAGCACAAAACATGTACAATTACAAAGGCATTATTTCATTTAATAGATTACCTACTATGTTAAAAAAAAGATTACTTGAAGGGTCAATAAATTCCTTTTCCATTTTAAAAACTCATTTTTTATCAAATTAGGTGTGCATACGTAAATAATATATGTATAAGTATGTATATATTGATAAACATTACTTTTTCTTCTTTGAATCATTGTATTATTAAACAATCCAATGGTGTTGGATAGGTTCCTCCGCTGATTGGATTATTTAACATAGGTACCTCATATCTGTAGTGACATATCTGTAAATAGATTGAGCTCAACCGACTCATCTCCCTACCGCGGGCTTTAGCTCTTACTGGGAGATAATATTTCCGAAATATCTTTAATGTAAGGAAATATTATACCTATATGTATTTAAGTTGTGGAAATAAATTCATTTCATTTCGAATGGAACGTGAGACAAAAATGTGCTTTTCTCAGCCAATTTCAATTATCAACTACCAATATGCAAAGGAGATCAATCTTGTCCGCTCTCTCGGCTTCAAATTGTGAAATGAACGACTCAATCCTAGCTCTTGAACAACATCACTAGTAGGTACAACCAATACATATATACAATAGATACAAGTTTTCCTCAAGCGGTGATTTTTTACAAAACGGTATTTTCAGATTTTATATTGCATACGAATTGAGGGAGTTGAGTACGTTTTACTAGGGTAAGGTCGAGAAGACGAAAAACAATCTTAAAAGCGAAAAAAGAAGGATTTCTAGTTGAGTAAGAAAAAATCTTTAAAAGGCAGTTTTTGTTCTAAGTGACTTGTAGAATCGACTCCTTGAGTTTGGTCCATAATTGTGGTGGACACCCTGTATATGTATTTTTGTTAAGCCCCTAACTATCTCGTTTTGAAAACTGGAGACACCAAGAGAAAAAACCGAGTCGGAATCAAATCTAAAGGTAGAAGTGAACTTGGCTTAACGATTGCCAGCTAAGAAAAAGTTCAAGAAGCTTAAATCTGTTGTTTTGGACTATCATAGTGTTATCAGAAATCAGGTTAACAAACCATAAATACGTTCAGCCACAGCAAGTTTAATTTATAAATATTATTTCTCATGACCAACATCGAATTCTTACCTATCGAAATTAGCGTTAAAGTAAGCCATTTGATTTCTCGAAGGATGAAAAAAATGAAATAAAATAAATAAATCAATCATGATACAACTGAATGCTTCTTCTCAGAAGGATTTAATCTTTATACGCTGGTAACTACAAATACAAGCTGTTTTTGTAACTGATAACAATTCTTATCACTGTTATTTCTTATTACTGTTGTCAACAATATCAATGGAACGACAATAAAGAAATTGGAATAAATTCTAAAATAAAAAATGTATAAATAAAGTTACATCGATGGTGCGGTTAATAATAATATGCAAATAAAAGTAGACACATCTACAATGTAGGATTTTTTATTTTATAAAAATCAGAGTCTTGGAGATTAAATCTTACGATTAAGCAATGGACAGTTATTAGGTTGGTATCTACTTACCTAATGACGAACAAGACAGCAGGGCAGATTGGATCTAATGACAATCCACTTCAATCTCGTAAGCACATTGAGTAAGATATTCATAAAAGACTTCTTTGATAAATTTTCGTTAACTTGTGAAACTGTATAAAAATAGCTTTAACAAAATGAAAGAGGCAGTCGTAGAAGTAATGTAACAAAATGTTGTGTGTCAGAATGCCTCTACATGTAGTAGGTAACTGTTTATGGAATTTTTATAATTAAGGGATTCATTCATGCCTAGTAGCACATAGAGATATGAACGTGTTGGGATGGTTCAACTGACAAACTGGTATAATTGTGGTTGCCACGTTGAATTCCTCTAGTTTGTTGATGACATCACGAATCATCTGGGCGCTTGGAGATCTACCGACACGGTAGAACAGGAGCAATGAAGCAACAGGAGGTGGGGACAATGTGATTTCCCCATCTCCATCGCCTTCCCCATCTGTTCCTGCACCACCCTGGACGGAAGGAGGAGGGACTCCTTTAAATAGGCGGCTTAGGGCATACATCATTACCTCATGCAGTTGACCTTCTGACAGGGATTCGCAGCTACCACTTGTAGCCAATTCAGATATGACAGGATTAGACATAGACGACACTGAAATTAAGAAGGAAAGGTTAATAGTATAGTGTTTTGTAAGGTAACAAAAACTTTCATTCTTGCAGTGAGAAAGTGGTAAAAAAATATACATATTTCTTCTGTTAACATTGTGGAACCATAGTGCATCCTATTATCCACAGGATATTTTATGCAAACCATAGCAGGTATGAGCAACGATCATGCGGTCAGTGCGGTGATGTATTCCCAGCAAGATCAACTCTATTCGGCTCTTGATAATCATTTTGATTTTCATTTTCATTAGAATTTTAATGTAGGCATTTTTCCGGAATCGTGTAATAATCACTTTTGATGAAACTGCGGTTGCGTAAAAGGGATTCTGTGGGATCCACTTGCGCATCTGTAGCAACCGTTCCAGTTGTTATTCGAACCGCTTAGTCGTTCCAGTTGTCAGTAGTTACCGTTCAATTCAGTCCGTCAAATTTAAGTCTCAACATACGTGTCATGTTCGTCAAATATTCTATCAATATATCTTTCTTCATTGTGCCTTATTCAAGTTAATAGTTTATTGTAGTATTGCGTGCTCTTTGGGTCACCTTAAAGTCACAACAGCATCCAAGAGAGAAGAAACACTTGCATACGATCTCGATACAATCAGCCAATATTTTATTGACACAATGCGGGCACACTGGTTTGAGGATTGTTCTGAGATAGCAAATGAAATTGAACTCCATATTCTTGGGGTACCCAAGTTAAAATCAGTGATATAGTTAATATGGGCCAAAATCTTAGAAGCTGTATGAAGTAGAAGCTTCAAAAAGAACAATCATTGGTATACAAAGAAGTTATGCATAATTTGCTAATCTTGAGGGTTCTAATAGAAGGTCACAGATGATAAATATGTGATAAGGGCTACCTCCACAAGATCTAGAGATCAGTTAACATCCTTAGGAATAACCTGAGAAACACTTTATCACAGAACTGCTTTCGTATGTTGCTAGTCCAAAAACTAGGGAATAAAGAGTTGCGACAATGCTACTTTACAAACTGTAATAGGATGAAGCATGAATTCCCAAATTCGGCTTGGACAGTTCCTGCTACTAACAAAGAGTTCTTGCTTCACACAGTCGGTAGGCACCCTGACCATAAATCTACGATATGTGAAGAGATAGTAACTCAGTGCAATGTTTGCGTCGGCTAACTGCAGTGTCATGTGTCTACCCAATGCCAACTCTTGTTTCAGTCTCTAACTTAGTTTTTACATCATCCTAGTTGTTGCAACTAATTTTTGTTTTCTATTCGTTTTTTTATTTATTATTTTTTTAATTAGTTCTATTTGATAAGATGGAGGAAGAATGAAAGATTAGAAAACCTAGCGAATAATTTCTTATCAGTGATGTCTTCCTGCTGTTACTCCTTACCCCCGTGTTAAGGGTTCTTAGAGCAGCCCTGCAGTAATTGGCAGCCTTTCGGCCACAATTGTGGCATCTTCAGTCACTATCAGACCACTTTTCAGCACCGTACAGTACTGACCGTATGAAGCAAGAACTCTCTAATAACAGAATGTGCCTAACACGAGGTTGAACTTATCAAATTTTTTAGTTGCTGATAAAGTTTTATCAGTGCTCTGACAGTCTACTACCACTTATTTATGGCTAACTTAGCGATACGATCCTAGCACCAAGCATGGTGGAAATCCAGAGCTAGTTCACTTAGCTGCGCAGCCTAAATTCCTGGCAAAATCCAAATATCATGGTAATTATTAACAACCTTTGCTTTACTCACCAGTGGATACGTAACAAACTATAGCAGAAACTGTGTTATCATAATTCCATCTTCTTTTAAGTGAGACTCTGTTATCACCTACAACGCAACCTGTTTCCTCATCTGTAATCATAATTGAAACAAGTTCAATACTGAAGTTATACCAATACTAATCTTTCATGTAATGTACATGCCTGACTTAGTTAAGACTGACTGATTTAACTACATTTTATTTTCATATATAAGTCTTGAATATATAAGTACGAGTATATAAGTCATGAAATTTTTTAGGCAAAATAAATATTTTGCTGGCATTATGAACAAGTATGGTAAGGAAGTATAAGTTTCGAAAAGTGAGATTACCTATCATGTTATTTTTAAACATAAACAAGTAGTATTTAATGGAGTAACTGGTATTACCTGTATTACTGAGTTGTATGATGATATAATAAATAGGTATTTGCATAGCATAACTTTGTGTAAGTATGCACATTAAATTGCTGCGTAGCATAGAAGATGTAGGGATACGAAGGAAAGGAAAGGACTTACTGATGATGAATGGTTGAGGAACAGTGGTAATGAGTGTCAAAAGAAAGTTGAGAAGTCAATCAAAACGAACCAGTCTTGTGTCTCGAATATAAGAAGTTCGAAAAATGTGGGAGGGAATCTTTAAAAATAAAAAGAGTGACGGGCATCATCAAAAAGCAAAGAATTATTTTAACCTAGACCATCTAACATTATCGTCTACCGAGGAAAAACTTATTCACGAGCTACCTGAGCTAAAGATTTATACGATAATGTTAAGTATTCGTTGCTTACATTCGAATCGCATATTTGCTCTATGAGCCCACATCTGCCATTCCACCAATGCGCCTTTCGGAAGTTCAGGAACAATGACGTATTCCACAATAGCATTATTAGTCCTCCTTTCCCATTCTTTTCTAGCTTCACGAATGTACGAAGGATTGGTAACATAACAGATACACTGAAAAAATAAATTCAAACTATTGTTCATGATGGAAGCGAAATAAATTACAATACAAAGATTAAATATTTCAGTGTTAAGAAGGGTTTAGCTTTCTATTTAAAGCACAGGTAAGTAGGGGAAATTTCATAGACAATCATATCTCCCTTCTAGCTAACTTATCCACACATGCTATAGAATCTGATGTATCTTTCAGGAGTGGGGTACAGAGTTAATAAAAGAATGGTTCACAATTTGAGCAGGTTCTGGAACGAATAAAAAAATAAAATGAAATAAATAAATAATAACAATCTGGGGATACTTTGAACATCTTCCATTCAGTCCTCATCTATATGTTCCTGGCTAGTTCCCATGTAACTGGAGTCCGGTTACCGGACCTGTAAAGTCAACTACTAACAGATAAGCCGATGGTTTTGAAACCCTTTGGAATGCGTGTTATAAATCTCCGTCTTCAACGAATTTTGTTATTGTGAACATGATATTGAGGCCCGAAAATTCCTTAAATTTCAGCCATCTGAACGGTAATAATTTTGTTCCATTCCTCTCGCCTTCGTTTCTTGATTCCTACGAGCCTAAACCAGAAGTCGTTCCTCTGTTATTACGATGGCAGACCCAAAAAAGGGAATACATAAATATTTTTTTATATTATCGTCCCAGTTCTCAATAACAAAATCGCACTGTCACAGTGATTTACAAAATTTGCGAAACATTTTCTGACCGCCAACTGGTCAGTAAGAAGTTACATGCTGTACCTGACCTGACCCTATTCAGCTGGTATTTGGCTCCACCTAGAGCATGTGCAGTAAATCTATCACGTTCGGTGATGGATTCGTTTGATTTTTCTCGTGGTAAAGACGGAGGAAAGCTATGAGTAAATGAATGGGCTAAAATTCTGATCTACAACTTTAACAGCTTGATACGTAAAGCATTTGGTAATATTCAATGACACCTCTTTTTAATAATACAGGACTGATCATCCTCTGCTTCAATACAAGTGATACAATAGTTAAGCTTAATAAAAATTACCATTAATGTAATAACTCACTTGAACAACATCTCTAAGTAAGGTATCCTTGTCCATCGCCTTTATTAGCCGGCCAACGTGCCGCAAAGCAAGTCGACATTGCCGTTTAATCCCACCACTAACCAACGTTAATGATCCTGGCACAAGCCCAATTTGCCCAGCAATATATATAATATCACCAACCTTGAACATATTCGCAATACAGTTAATTGGGTTACAGTAAATCATTACCTGTGACGAATGAACAACAAACCTATAGGTTCACAATTGTCCCAAAATATGATGAAATAGGATACACCTCAGGTATTAAATTGTGTTGGATGAACCCTGATATGCAGTTAATGTTGGTTACCAGAACAATCTCATATTTGTTGCAAAATGAGTATACTACTACTACAGACCGGAGAATCTTGACGGCCGACAGAGTACATTCTCTGTGAAACAAATATATTAAATTCCTAGTAAACCCGAAAAGTGGTAAACCTTTTCTAAAAATTCAGGAGCTCAACATTTTTTTCCATTTTAAAATTATTCTTATGGTCTAAAAGCCTGGATGAACTTAAGCAGGCATCATCTTTACTCAATTTCAAGCTATATTTGTGAATCACAACAGGGATGAAATGTTCTACTAAATGAAAGCATTGATTCTGGGTGTTCCACATCCGATTATGTCGTTGCATTATCTTTACTGAATTTTTAAAAAAGCTTTCTATATTTGTGAATCACAACGGGATTTTCGGGATGAAATGTTCTGATCACTAAATGAAAGCATTGATTCTGGGTGTTCCACACTCTCGTTCTAATCCGCTTTCAGAACTAGTTTGGAACCAAAAATCTGAACGTCCCCTTCCCGCATGGTTCCGTCAGACATCGAGACCAAAATTGGCAACAAGAAGCAACAGCAACAATAACACATAAGAATATTCCTACAAAAATCAAAACAACGCTACCTATTTTTTTTTTTTTTTTTTTAATTTTCTGACCCTACTGAAATCGCTCATCAATGGAAGGTAATTTTATTTGACTTGAGCAAAACTGTTTATCTTTAGTTTCCTCCGTTTCAACGAAAGCTTTTTATTCAGTTCTGCCCTACACTTTCAGCATGAATATGTTTTAGCCATGACCAAAAAACGCAATGGACTCACTCGTTTTTGTAAGAAGTGAGAACTTATACTTGAAACAAAGTTTGTTTTGACAATTGAAATCAAATGATCAGTTGATAACACGATAAATTGCGCATGTCTCGGACTAAAAGTTCTGGCAAAAATCTTCGAACGACTTGAACATCTCAACCATGTTGACAGAGATTTTTCAGAAAGGGTCAAAACAGCCAAATGATCTGTCAAACTTCTAGTACCAAATGATCTGAAAATACCAAATCTAGAATGACATGATAACTGATTCACTCCGTGGTAGATAAAATTGTCGTCTTACCTACAAATATTTGTGTATTAACTGAGTTAGGTTTATTAAAAAACAGAATACGGCTAGTAGTGTTGCAAAGTACGTGTAAAACAAGCACTTTTATGGCACATTCACCAGTGGATTAGATATCGATGCATGTATTATTTACCTATTTAGAGATAATAACCTTGTTTGCTAATGTTCACGTATATATATAAATTCTTGCTAATGCGAGCGTGTACTCACCCTGACAGCTTGGCTATAGGGTCCAATGTTAGCCGGGGCCCAATGCGACATCGACTGGACGTGCATGACGTGTTTGTTTTTCGCATAAGCTAAAGCACAGAGTAAAACAGGTGTTTTTTCATTAAGGCCTGTACCCAACGCGACTCGGACAGGAGGATTCGGACCTGGTATGACACTTGAATAGGCCGCATTTATGGCGGCATATTGACTCAAATCTCTAACATAGAGAGTTAAACTGACTAGGTTGGAAATATCAAGGCTTCTTTCGACAAGTAGTCCTGAAAAATAGAATAAAAATACAAAAATAGCGCACCAGAACCCAATTAGTATTTATTGACACATATTTAAATACACAGGGATGCACTTCTAACTCAAAAGAGGCACGGGATTTAATCAGAGTGAACCTAACACTTGTAGACTCTACAGACTACAAGTCCACCACGCACAGATTTCAAAATTAAATAACAACTCATAGTTAATGGTAAGGTTATCTATGACGCTTCGAACTATATAACTATATTTTTGATCTGGGGATAAAACACAATTTTATAAAATTGCACGGATAGTAAAGCTATCTCACTTGTTGTTTAAATAGAACACACTTACATAGGAATAGTTCTTAAATGTTTAAGGAGTAAGGCGGAGAGAGGACGAGTTACCACCACCAGTGTCACGGGAGGGGAAAGCAGATAGGGTCTAGCACGAAGTTTGGAATTGGCATATTCATTTTCATTAACACGGAAAACCCGGGAAAGCTAAATGGAATTCAAGGGGTTAAATTAACCTGTCCTTAACGATTAATAAACATTCTTACTCTTTCAAAGAATTTCTTCAGTTATCTCAACAGTACGGTAAACATTCGATTGATCGGGGAAAATAATTACTTTAATCTTCAATAGAATAACCTATCAACATTTGTTGAAGAATTTAAAGCGTTTTTTCTCTTTTGGTTTACCAGCTAAGATAGTCCAGACTCAAGTTATTGTTTCCTTAAAGACCACATCCAAACCAATTTAAAAAAAGAAAGAAAAAAGCACACCTAATTAAACATGATAGTTTGGAACTTTTTCAATTTCTTCAAATTTTTGTTACTAACCTAATGGGATTGGTTTTCAATTTCATAGAGAGAGTATTTTCTTTTAAAATCATTTTTCTAATGAGTAAGAACAGTGAGCAATGAAAACAGGTGTCTTGGGGGGTTGATCGCAGGAGAGAAATGTGTGATGGTAAGCTGAAAGGAGGATTTCCGTTTTGGTGAAGGAGAAACCGTATTTATCTTATTCCAAAACATTAGTACCACGACTAAATCAAACGCATAATATTGAAATAGTTTGCAGAGCTGACTGAACGGGGGAAAGAAACCAATGACCATCATAGAGAAGTTTCCCATCTTTTGAATTTCAGTGTCAAACACAATGTTCTGAAGGTGTGGCACTGTTATAATGTTCATTGTCTTTTGGCGTATTTCTAAACGTAAAAGCAAGTGAATAACGTTGCGAATGTGCTTTATGTAACACTCTTAGAACAGGCAAAAAGTCTAGCATGCAAATTAGTAATCTCTAGCTTTTTGAAGGCTTGTGTTCAGGAAAAGGTTTGTGCCTCCAAAACTATCCGCTCTTCAGCTTCTCGCTTGAAAACACGGATTTCGAAAGCCGTACAAGTATTGGTTTCATCGAGAAACACTTGACTAAGAAAATACTAGGTATTTTCAAATTATACCAAAGCAGCAGGGAACTTTGTACTACCATTGAGTTTATTTAAAGCGCAAATCGTGGCTTGAGGAAGGTCAGAGTCATCACCAACCACTCCTCCTATCCACGTCCAGCCTGAACTATTTGTAATTACAGATGGTGTGCACGGGGTAGGTTCATTTTCTTTGATTTCCAATAGCGGATCAGTCTCCTGCCAATGAGAAAAATCATTGAGAGAACACTAGCAACAGTAAGAAAAGTTGTATGACACGCAAGCAGATGGGGGAAAAGTGCGAATGAAATCTATGATTCAACATATTAGTGGCGGTTTCGTTTCTATCATCAATGATATGCATCACTCACCCTAAATTGATCATCACTGTCAGCAACATCAGAATCTTCCGTGTCAGTAACTTCAGCCTGATCTATATCAACTATGTAATCTTCGGCAGTCTTAATTTGGCATATTTTCAATCGATCCAACAAACTAGAATTACCATCTACTCCCTGGAATCAATTTCAATTGATTAATGAATAAACTGTTTCTGAGCTAACAAGGAAAAGCAATTTACAGGAAATAACTTTATAGTATGAAAACATAATACAAGTACCTACCTCCTTATCAACGAGTCTAAGTTTCGTAAAATTTAAATATCCAACAGGTGCGATGGCATCATTGGAGTGTATAACAGTTTCATATAAATCTCTGAAAGTTAATAATAGTTGGAAATATATAATACTTGATGTAATAACATACCATCATAATAACATTTTAATCATCTTTATATCTTGAGTTAAATGTTCACTTATTAATATGAAATTCTAGCTAACGGGCATGGGGCGAGTGAAATAAAGTCTTGAAATAGTGAATGTAAAATAGACGTACATCAATAGACAGTCAAGCCTATGCCTAAAACCAACGGTAATACAAAATTCAAAGTGACTTCTTGAGAGATAAGGGAAAAGTTTATCTTCAAGTTTTGAGGAAAATATAGGAAGGTTTTGACAATTCAACATACAATGTGATGAATGAGTAATATTCATTCAATTTGAAATGCATAGGTAATAATGCAGGTGGGTAGGGATGTGCGGACATCTAGTATCAGTTATTTAGTGAAAGTTCATAAAGTTCTTGAACATATCATTATAACCTCAACAAATCGTCTTTAAAAAGATAACTAACCATTTCAGCATGGATTTTCGTCTAATTTCCTCTCCCTATAGGCTGAATAAGTTTGTCATTACGTCTTACGGCAGCGATTTACGAACATGGGAGGAAGGAGGCTGGGCTTGTTTATGAAAAGGAATAGTAAACGTTAGCTAATTGCCCAGGGGTCGATTCCAACCAAAGTTGGATTCAACCGAAATTGGATTCTGGGAGCAAATTAAAAAATCAGCACATAAGGCGGGCAGAGAACAACGGCTTCTAGTCACTAAATGAAAAGCATAAATGGACCAAGGCCGTCTCATGATGACTCTCGTGCAATCATTTTTCCGTTTCGGCTTAGGGTGAGGGCAGATGCACTAAACATCGCTTATTACACCAAGAGAATGATGGCAGTGCAACGAAAAGAGTTGCACTATGGATTACAAGTGCCTATAGAACAGTATCAGAGCAAGCCTATTTCTCATATTCCGTTTTCGGCATTGTACAAGTTTTTTTGCACGCGGTAGCAATAACGAACGTCCGTGTTGTTTGTCAACAATCCACAAAATACAACTTCAACTCAATAACACAAACTTCAATCCACAATAACGACAGTATACAACTTCCAATGAATGTTGACGTCACGTTAAACGTGACGCCTTGATGCTATTCGTCATGGAAATGTTAGCATCCAACTGCGGTACCGCTGGAGAAAAATGCGACTGCCTCAACTCATGACGAACCGTCTGAAATCGGTTACGTCTTTCCTTGACGAGTTGGCAGTAACATAACCTTCCACCCAATTTTTCATGTTTTTGGCTCGCCTCAATAACGAACGTCCGTGTTGTTTGTCAACAATCCACAACTTCAACTCAATAACACAAACTTCAACCACAATGAATGTTGGCGTTTAAACGTGACTTCAACAGCCGGTAGCCTTGATGCTATTCGTCATGGAAATGTTAGCATCCAACTGCTCGCCTCAACTCGGCGACCACGGTTTCCTAGTCGTCGTCCACCAAAAAGTCTCTCATATCTAACGTACTACTGTAATGAGGTTTCAACACCCAACCCTTTTTATTGTAAATTCCATCGACGAATTGAACGTCCAGTCAAAATAAATCCTTAGCTGATTCATATTTCATTCTTCACTGAATAAACCAGGTGGCCATACCTACTAAGAGAAGATGGGAGAAGAAAATATTACATAATGACACAGATATACGTATTTCAGACGCTAATAAGCTCATGAAAGTAAAAATGATTGGAATAAGAAGCCGCACATCCCTACAGCAAGACAAAAAATTAGAAAATAAAACAGTTGGTTACTGTCATACTTACATGACAAGTGATTTGCAAAACAATGGACAGTCGAGTGTAAACGTCTCATATTCCCCTCCCTCCCCACAAATATTTAATCCATATTTTTCATTCTGGAAAGGAAGTGTACAAGTCAAGAAAACACAACACCGCAAAAGCAGCAGAGTCGTGAAGGATAAACAATCAAATTCAAAATAATTTGATTAGCAGAACTACTTTCGAATTGGTCCTTATTAGCCAGAAAATTAATTTTAAAAACTAATTTCATGAAATTAATGAAGAAACTCAACGAATGTTACATTACATGAAATAAACAAGAAACATTAGACAAAGTCCTTAATTTACCACGAAGAATTGCAACTTTTATCTAATATGTAATAAAAATTCAGGAGAATATCAATTTTGTGTTACATATTTAGCAGCAGTTACCATTTTTATAAGATGCGGTTGAATTTCAGCTATCTTCAGTCCTAAATGTTTTGATGGGTCAAGACCGAGGGCGGCAACTTTTATAATGATGGCATCGATCTTCGAATCTATCATTTCTTGGAGCAATTCCCCTTGATCCCTTCTCCAGAGATATGCTAAAGACACTAAACCAAGTCTATTGCACCTGTAAATATAGAACCAGTTTAGAATTTCAAGCAATAAAAATATAAATTTGAAAGTAGTAACCCTTTACATATCTTTATACTCAAGATGTCTGCAAAATGTGATGTTACGCTAGGCGAGAGGGACGCAGTTAATTGTCTAATAATTTGAAAACTCGAAAAAATGAAATTCTGTTCCTATCGCGGTTGATGTCTGTTTTATCGAACATTTTGTCAGCTTTCATTTTGAAATATTTAAACAAGACTTCGAATACTCCATATTCCACAAACACTAATATTTTCAAAAACATCACAAATAGAAACTTATAATATTGTGGCATGGAATGGAGCCTAATACTGGAATTTCCTAAAATGATCAAATTTTTAGAATAAGGATTTATTTAAATTATGAAATATACTTACACGTTTTCCACCCTTAGGCGTTGGTAGTCCGATAACACAGCACCTACGGACACAGCATCTACTTCTACTTGTTCCTGCAACATCATCAGTAAGAACCTGAATGTAAATTTTTCAAGAGTTAGATGCTTATGTAAGATGTACATAGGTTCATCATCAAGAATTAGATAAGTACCATTAAGATACATATTTTGAATAAACTTTGACTGAAGTTTTTTAAACATTAACTCAGATAGACATTTTAATACCTGATTCTAAAGAATTCATGGTTACACAAATAAACGACGCATGCAATTCAGCTGAAAATCTTGGTACTTTCCTACCCAGATTAGGTGGGTCTAAAAAGGAAGTAGGAACTGGTGCAGGAGTACATGAGGCTAAACCCAGGAGGAATGCTTCAATTCCACTAGGGGAACACACCTCTGTATTCCAAGCATTAATGGCACCAACCATCTCATCAAGAGTGGTTTGATGCTGCATGGGAACCCTCAACAACCTACCCAAACATAACCGGGTTCGCCTGGAGTGGGTGCCGGGGCATAAAGGAATATCTGGTAACGAGAAGGCTGACGAGCTTGCAAGAAGGGGCTCCCAAACCCCATTTGTAGGCCCTGAGTTGACAGTCGGTATACCAAAAACCGCCTTCAGAAGGACCATCAGCACATTCGATATTGAAGGAGATGTCCACAGTAAACTCATTGTGGCGGAACCCGAAACCAAACAACGGTCGGCCTCATAACCAGCTTTGCGCCCTCAAGGTTCCACCTACACCACATTGGGGTCACACAAAGTTCAATCCTGTACAGGTTATGTGAGGTGGCAGACGAAACGCCATACCACCTAATATTTGACTGCCTAGCACTCACCTTTTGCAGATTTGAATTCTTTGGGGCACAAACCCAAGTGAGATCTATTCAAAGCGAACAACTAATCAAGGGCCTCAAACCCCTTACCAACGTAATTTAGATCAAAGAAGATTGAGGTTTTTCGATCTTCTAGTTTAAATTTTAGAAATATGTAAAAAGGAACATTATCAATTGAGATATCAAAGGGTTCTCCTATCACGATAGCTGTTATAAAAGTTACTACCTTTACAGTGGCAAGTAATTGATAGAGGTCTTCAACTTCGTCTTCAGGGGTAGGGGTGTACAATTTATCACTATGAACAGCAACTCCGAGAGTCGGTTGCCGGAAAAGAGGGAGATTCATAGCTTCGGCGTATAGTTCTACACCTTGGTGTCCGACAGTTTGATACATGTAGCTATCCAACTCGTCTGTAATTACAAAGATGGGCATTAATTAACAAAGTGTACATGATTGAGTGGGCTTGATCACTAGGATAAACAACAAGGTAGGCAAGCTGTAGTGGTTCTTACAATGCAGCGAATAATTAATATTAAAGATTGAGCGTTTGACTAACCTTGGTTATCAGGTTTGAGGTTGGCCAGAGCTACAATGTCATGACCAGCCATAACGCACTGGACCATGTTGAAGCAGCTGTCCTTGCCCCCACTGATTAACGCCACCACTTTCATGGTAGGTATATGATCGGAGAGCTCTTTTCAGAACATTTTGCCTGAAACCAAACATTGACATTAAGCACAAGTTTAGATAGGAAACATAGGTTCTGAACTTGTCGAAGAAATGAACTCTTCATCAGTGAATTTGTTTCAACTGAAGATGTGAGAGGTGGAAATCCGTAAGGCATTTCAGCTTTAGCATTTTTTCTCTAATCTTCACCCAATACAAGCGCAGTACACTGGACTCCTTGTTATCACAACCAATGTTCCGAAAGCGTTTCACCAAATAACCAAGCCAACTGCATTTTCGACATGCGTTATGGAATAGTACGGTTGTTGGTAACTCGGCCACCAACATCCTAAGTTGGTAGAATCAACTAGAAGGTCCGACTCCCCCTCGAGCAGCAGGTACCTTGTGAGCAAATTTCCGGACAAGGTCTCCTGTATTGTGAGCCACACCATTCCACACGCCTACTCTGACACTGAATAGTTGCCTCGTCTGTTGGACGGTAGTTAGGGGTAGTGTGGATAGGCTCCCCATAACAAATCAGCCTTCTTTCGAGAAGGAAGATCATTGATAACTGCTACAAACAATTAGCAAAGGGAATTTAACTAGGAATACACGTTTAGGTATTCAGTAAACCTATAATTGTTAAACAGATTTTTGTGAAATAATGGAATATCATGAATTTAATGTCGATGATAATTATGATAGATGAAAACAATCATGATTTCAATCTTCTTTATTAATCTATCTTGATTTTAATTTTTTTCATTAATTATGATTTAAAAAAAAAGTGTTTGTACCTGTATGAAGTTTGAGATAAATTCTTTTCTTCATTTCAGATGGGTGAGGAGAGGAATTAATTGATTCCTCCGCTCACTCACCTGAAATGAAGGATTTATTTTTTCTGATCCAGAATTCCTTCATTGTTTGTTCTGGTTTGGTTTTTTAATTTTAGTTTCAAATTCAGCATTTCACAATATATTGGTCATTCCCAAACTGCAAATCAAATTGAGAAAACTTGGAGAGTTATATGAAGCATGTTCCTGTTGACATTTGACGACTATGTTGGTTGATTTTAAAAAAAAGTACGGCTTTGATATACATTCTACTCAGTGAGCACAGTAATCTACTGAAATTTCCTTCATTTTTAAATAATCAACCTAATGTTTGAGTTTCTTGGATGGAACGAAAGGGAATTCTGGAAAAGTCATGGATTAGAAATTGATGAGGAGTTGACCCATTATCGGACGTCAAGATTATTTTTGACAGACTCTGTGGACCTTCAAAGGCACATGAGGCCAGAATGCTGGAAGAATTTTTCTTTTAAATCTTGAACAATGTAGCATATTAAAGCATACTGGTGAATTATGACTTAGGAGATTTATCAGGCCTATTCGGAAAAATAAAGTAATAAAAATGCACGAATGTATTTTTCAAGGTTAATTTGGTACGATGACTAGTGTTCTGAAAATGAACCCCATTCGTATGCTAGAGGCACGAGCCACTACAACACCATACCTCCACACCAGTTTAGGTTTTAGCTCTTTCGACGGATAGATTTGTAGGTACATATGAACCCTGGCTGTGTTGAACTCCCGGTCTCTTGATTAGGGGAATAGTTCGAACAGTAGTAGATACACTGGAAGAGGCATCGTATAACTCAATTGGCAACAAACACGAACCCAAATCTCACATGAAGCAACATTGTGAGGGTACGTAGATAGGCTTTTTGACAGGTTCAATCTAAGTATGAGACGGAATTGAACAAAACAAGGAGCTAATGTACATTTCTGATGGTTTGACCATTGGCCAACAATTAAGATAAATCAAGTTTGATATCTATTCATTCTGTTCATCAAGACTATGACATTCTTTCACGTATGCACAGAGAAATATCGGAAGAGCAACCAAATGATGTGTTATCATTATCTGTAACCATTTTATCAAATCATGAGGTTTACTCCAGACACCTGGTGAGTAGCAGACAATCGGTTTGAGTTTTGGTTAAAATCGCGCGCTTTAACTACTTCCAGGTTGAAATGGTCTAGACTGGTGGATTATGTAGAGCGAAATACATTTACGTGGTATGTTGACAGGGTTTTGTTGGATGAGCATCGAAGTATGTAGCCCCAATGAGGCCATGGTCTTTGACAGAATCTTGAATTATAGTTCTAAGGACATACACCTAAATTAAATGATCAACCTTACCGATGAAAACGTGGATTTTGGGCTATTAAATGGAATGTAAAACGCAGATAGCACAATTTAAGAAAATAAACCGGTGTGGAAACGAGATACGATGCAGAGAAAGATTTCGAATTAAGATAGATCTCAATAAGGAGATTTGATAACAATACGCTAAAAATAGGACGCTCACTGGGATATTACAGTTGATTCAGCCACATTGTAAAGTGCTGATAAGAAAGTGAAAAAAACCCCATTACATTACCCTTGATAAAACTAGGAGATGGTCCAAAATTTCTAAAAAATGGACATCTTGGTTTTGAAAAGACAACCTAGGCTCCTCGATACCAACATAACAACTCAACAAGAACCACAGCTTTGCACCTTCTTCCACGATGCCCCGAAATCCAGGCATTACTACTAAAACCGAAACAACACTGATGTCTTCCCTACCTCCACCCTCCCTTTCATCATACTTCCTTTTTCGCGCTTATCACGGAAATACTCGGTTGAAAAGGATAAATATTTGAAATTTTCGTTGATGTTATGCGTAAAGACCCTATTCAAGATGATTGTCAAGTAACTTTGACGAAATTTGAACTTCTAATATTACCTTTTTACGTACTATTCCAACTCGTGTACATGACCCAAGAAACACCGATCGTTCCTCCGTAACCAACTGTTTACGTCCATGGAACTGATATTCGTTTCTTGAAGGGTTTTGTAGGGTAGCAAGTACTAGATTTTTTAACCCATGTTCTGGGTACAGTCAGATATTACATACTTACCATTTATCATTAAAGAACCCCGTTTTAAAATTTCTGCAATGTATTCTATCTGATTTTGCTGCTTTATGTGCATCAGGTTGGTACATACTTGATTTGCAAAAAAAATCAAAACTTTGTTATCCAACTAACTAAATGATTTTATAATTTATACGATGGGTGTAATAAATGTACAATGAATATTCCAGTGTACTCACTAGTGCCCAGTTCGATAAGAGATCTGAATTGGTTTTAAATCATGAGTTACCTTCGTTCAAGTTGAGGCGCGAAAACACTGAAGGTTGATTGGTTCAAACTTTGTATCCAATTTCTCCTGTTTGGCTTAAATTTTACGAAATATTTCAGCGTCTCCTGTTCTGATTATGTTGCTGTGGTCCTGATCGAAAGACGGAGTGAAAATTATATCAATTGCTGAAAAAGTCTTAATTTTGATACATTAAAAATGGTAATAAAATAGTTCCTAAGCATTTTTGTAAACGAGATTGAAGTAGGAGTTGGTCACCATGTACACTCAAGACAGCTGTGGTAGTTGATCTACGGTGGCTTGAACATGCAGTCGAATCAAGGTCCCGTGTTGCTAGCTTCATCATTTCTGCTTTACTGCTGAATGTAATAATTATCTGCAGTAGGTGTTTTTAGTGACGATTATTCCTAGGTGGTTCGTGAGATAGTTCAGAGACAGTCGAGGGACTTTGAGGTGTCATGGTGTTCGCCGAAAAAACGAATGACTCCATTCGGAACGGGCGACGGTCCAGAGGGCCGAGTCCCATTCAATCTATATCCAGCTTGAGCAGCGATGAAGAATCAGGTCTGTAACAATCGTACCATTTTTCCCATTAATATTCGTTAAAACTACCACAATTACCACCAAAACACGCGAATCTCTCTCATGTTATCATTTACTTGGCTAAATTGTGTACTTGAAACGGATTTTTGTATGAGAATTAGATGTAGCGACTCGGTATCGGCATGGTTGCATGTTTTTCGGACAAGGTTTGCTTTCTCTTGCGTGTATCACACTCTCTTCAACTGTTATTTTTGTTTTAGCCGAAAAAATACGTGTTGGGAAAGAATACCAAGCTGTCATTCCACCCCTTATCCCTCCCAATGGTAAGTATGTCCGATTTTACTCTTAAATGGATTGTGTAACTCCGACTTACCTTATAGATTGTACATTAATTTGTTATAAATGTAGTTGAGTGGTGGAAATGGAAACTCACTAGCCTGTCATCTATTTCAGAGAGACGGCCAGAACTAGCAAATGACAGGGCACTCCTGGTATGGGAACCGACAAACGATATCTCTGATGCTAAGCGTGAGTTACCTTCCTAATTGAAATTCGTTTCTAATGGTTGTTCACGATTACATTATTCTGCCTTAAGTATACTACATAAATGAGTAATTCAATCTTGATTGGAGTGTTAGTTTCATGTTGAACAACTGTTGCACCTAACTAAATTGACCTTATGAATCACCTCCATATCGTGTTGCCTTTAGTCCCCCCAGTATTTCTGTAACTTTATGATTATATTTTTCAGTTGATAATTACCTATCAGTTGCGAAAGAAAAGTACGGATACAATGGGGAACAAGCTCTGGGAATGTTGTTTTGGCATAAACATGTGCTGCAGAGTGCTCTCAACGACCTCCCAAATTTTTCACCTTTCCCCGACGAGTGGACAGTTGAAGATAAAGTACTTTTTGAACAAGCATTCCAATTCCACGGTAAAAGTTTTCACAGAATCCGCCAAATGGTGAGTCATCCGAAGTCTTAAACTGAAATCTTGGGTACCTGATACATTACTGTTGTTGGTTCTGATGGTAATTCTAATACCTGTTTTCAAATTCGTTCTAGCTCCCAGACAAATCAATCGCAACTCTCGTTAAACACTACTACTCTTGGAAGAAAACTAGATGTCGCACCAGTCTTATGGACAAACACGCTAAAAAATTATCTGCCCGGGCCAGTAATTCAGAAGAAGGTGCCGCAGCGTCTGACGGTGGATCAGAAGTTGGGTCCATAACTGATTCCGATTCTGAAGATAAGGTGCATAAATATTATTTTTCATCATTTTTTTTGGCGCCCTAGTAAATTATATATGTGAGGTGGAAGTAGGTTATTATTTGGAATAGTTTTGTTCTCACCTGGCTCTGATTCATTTTCAATTTATCTGGTATGTCCAGAAGAGACTGGACCGTGAGTGAACGGTGAAGTTTGGGTTTTAAATGGAGTCGGGTTGTAATGAATATGGCACGAGTTTTGCTTTTATGGTACTTCAATGAACGAATCATCATTCGATGTAAGATGATTTCACTGAGACGGATGGGCTGCTGTGGTTCGTCAGTCTACTTATTCGTTTCACGTTGAAGGTTAGTTCGCGCTGCGTGTTTCAGACTCTTGAGATGAAACAGCTAATTTTAGCTCATCTTTTGATCGACAGTAGTCGCTGGTATGCGCGAAGTCAGCCTACCAGCTATCCACAAAGCCCTTAGCTAGCCGAACATCCATTGACTTGTTGGTAAGGCTATTTTGAGGTGTGCATAGGTTCAATATTATGAGCATCTATTCTGTTTCTTCTCTCTTGTTGAACGTTCATTTTGTCTTGTCCACTTCTTAACAATCTTTTTTACTCTGTATTTATTCATTTTAATGCTCTCGCAAAAAATGCTGCAAGTTATTACACAAATATGTTCATTTCTAGCCTTACTTATCAAACTTTGCTTTTTTGAGAAGCGCTCGTGGAGAACGAATGTGTTGCTGGTATTACAAATCTTGGTCAATTACATTAAAATCAAATAAAAAAACGTTTTATTTTTAATAATTTCGAGGTTGATAAATCACTTGTGGTTAATTGAAAATGATGGCAAGATTTTATGCTCATCGAGGAACATGTATGGGTGATTCTCCAAAAAAAAAAAAAAAAAAAAAAAACGTAAATGGTATGTTATTTTGAGATTCCTTCAGATATATGAGATCTTGTGTTGCATTTTGATTAACTTCTCTCCAATTAGTTGCCAGCAACCATGAAGAGAGTCTATCATTCAGTTGCACACATTTGTAGGTCTCATTACCACAACTCTATCAATTTTCAATATTGAAATGTATGCATATTTTTAATGTATGTGTTTGGATAACCTTAACATGGCTTTTGAAAATATACCATGGTATTTGAGTAACCTGCGATTTCTTAAGAAAAGGCAGGCTCACAAACTCCATACTCTCATTACCACCATCAAAATCATTGAATTGATTAAATTTGGAATTTCGGATATGAAATTGTGATTTGAGCATCGTATTCTCTGTTTCGCTCTTTGTGACACTTGGAAGCCATATGGAATCTTGGAAGAAATTTGGAGATGTTTCACTGTCGTACGATTTCATCGTTCGAAATTGCCCTTTTTTGAGAATCACCCGTATGATCATGAAATGATGAATTTAAGGAGCCATTTTCACGCCAAAAAAGTATTTAAATTACCTTCAAGAAAAGGTTTTAAATTAAATTTTGGATGTTAACTATTAGTTAATCCATCCCCAAGAGAGGATAAGATACCTAAAATCTTGTGTAAAATAAGTTGATTGCAGAATTACATTTACAAAAAAGTTCGTAACGTTGATTCGAAAATTCGATCCAAAAAAATGTGCTTTCAGTCTTTTTAGCTTTTTTTGTGTGCATTTTACCTACATGGCAAATGTTCCAGAACTCAGTATTTAAAATTAACTACTATGGGCCTGGAAATCGGTATTATCTTTCCACTAATTGAAGCAGGTTCGGTTAAAGACGCAAAGAATGGGATTTTGAAAACTTATGTTTATATAACCTGATCGAGTTATTCATTGACGTTCTAAGTATGATTTCCTAGATTATAAAAGCCTTCCTTCATTGGGAGACCAAGCATGATTTATAAGTGGGGACCCAGTTTTAAAGAAAATAATCGTCATTATAATAATATTTTTTCGGTGATGATTTGTCGTGTAAACCATGTTGAAAGGGTAATATTATAATATTAAGAGTTCATTCAGTCTAAACGGCTGGAATGTGGATTGACGAATTCTAAATCAGTTGTACCTATTATAATTTCGTATCTCACTGTTTTCTCGTATATAGAATCCAATAAAAAGCAAAGGTTACTGCCCTAGTGTAAATGGGGCTGAACTAGGTATTAACGTAAATTGCTAAATCATAGATCCTGGTTAGCAGTTGTATTAATCACAATACCTGATCAGTTTTATGGTTGGTAGATGGTATTTCCATTGAGTTCATGAACACAAGTAACTTGCGATTGTTGCTTGATATCCAACCCCAAGGACACTTGAGATTTGGTACGTAACTTGAAGTGCTCAGTCGTAAAATATCCCTTCGAATGTCCATCATTATCACCACTGCAGCCTATTTCAATGCAGTGGAGGGGTGAACCTGGCCTACGGTGATGATTACAGTTTTTCTTGTTGGTTCCCAGAGGTTTTACCAAGTCTGGATTCGAGGGAATCCCTTAGGAGTCTTTGTTAGGTACAAAAAAACTGTTGTTTATCATTATACGAAGAGTGGTTATCCAATGTGATTCCTCCGAATGATTCAATCACGCAGATCAAACGACCTATCGCGGCTCTGGTTCGTTTTCTGTCCCTAACGATTTGTTGAACTACTATTGAAACATGATTACATGCGCCTCTCGGTTTTTTCTGGTTCTTAAATACCATCTGATCCTCCAACAAGTTTTACAACGGCCTTCTGAAAGTACCATTTATTTATTTTCCACATGTTTTCTTTTGATTAGTTTTATCGATATTTCAGCATCGCTGTTTGTTTTGCCTTCATCATATTGTTTCTTATTTGATTAAGTTGCTCTTCATTCAAGGAAGAAAACTTCATTTGGCAAAAGTTAAATTTGTTATAAATTAACTCGTTTACGTATTTATGGAAGCTAATGAATTAAGAAAATGAAATTAATCAACTTCTTTTCAATTCATAAACATTTAAAATTCAGTTCAACACTAGTGGTATATTTATTATTTTTTGTTTTCATTATTTTTAATTTTTAAATCGGTTTGCTAAACGTATATTATTAGTCAAAACCTTGAACGTTATGTCTAGAAGTGGATCCGCTCAGGACGTAAAAGCTGTTCTCCTCCTACTACTTCTCAATCGAGCCAAGAAAATTTGCAAGAAGTGAGTTTCGTTCTGAAGTTAAAATGCACAACGCTTCATCATCTCGCAACAATATTTAATTAATTTCCGCTTTTGGCTCCTGTAATTTGGGATTGATTTATGGGTCTTCTTCCATTGCATGTACGTCTAACTTCTGAATAATTTCAAACGTCATCTAAATCCTTTTTTTTTAATTTTCTCCGCACCTGGAGCAATAAAACCAATCATTTCTATTGCGTTATCCATACTGTTTAATTAATACGTTTAATTTCAAAATCGTTAAACTATGTATGTACTCACACGTTCCGCTTCGTCTACTCATGGGGTGTTTGGTGAG
Organism: Creontiades dilutus; assembly: GCA_031894815.1. Classification (NCBI taxonomy): domain Eukaryota; kingdom Metazoa; phylum Arthropoda; class Insecta; order Hemiptera; family Miridae; genus Creontiades; species Creontiades dilutus. The sequence goes on from JAVIWC010000184.1 coordinate 835,578, forward strand.
TAGTTTCATCAATCACAACGTCGTCTTCATCATCATGATCATTTCTTCGTCCTCTATAGTGCACACTTTGAAATGAATAATTATGTATTATACGGATGGATACATTTATTCGTATTGTCACTCCGTCAATTGGTACGAGTTCTTGTAAATAGTTATGTCTCGCTTTTTATGCTTCAACACCTATTTTACCCAGTGATTTGTACAGGGATGTTACTTTCTAAAACTGTAAATGTGAACACCTTTCTCTCAAGAAATCGCTTAAGAACGCCGTGCACTGACTATCGCGTTTGTGTCTGGTGTGATATTAATAGTCAAATATCAACAATAATCTATTACTTAGTTGTAGTACAACGTCCGTTATGACAGCGAAATGCAGGCGCTAGTGCGTAAATAAATGTGTTCCCTTATTTCAAACCTACCGAACATATTTTTAGAACTCACAAATTACAGATTCCTGGTCTCACCCTCCATTTTTGATTTAAAAATCTTAGCAAAAAGTGAGTTGAATATGCATTTTGACTTTTTTTAGTGTGAATTAGTTCTTTGAACATATTTACCAACTTAATCAGTAAAATGCTGGGTACAGCAGTGGCATCATTTACGTCGAGTGACTGTCGTAATATTGGATTATGGAAACTACTTATGCTGCATGTTGTCGTACAGGATGAGCAACAAAACACTACCATTGAAGATTTAATACGCTGCAAAATATTACATTAAATTTATTATTTCTGTATATAATGATCGGATCGCTGATTTATTTAAAATAGTAAGGTACCTACTACGTCATTATTAAATAAATGATGTAGGCTCGTACACGAAAGGCTAGCCAGAGCTGGGAGCCTACTTCCTCTAAACTCCACTCAAGCGCTCGCGTCCCTCAACATAGGTACTCGATGGTTACGCTACAGTTGGAACCACCATGCACTCATATGATCAACTAGTCTTCATAGCCGTGGGGTTACAGCACTTACTATGGAGTTGGAGGTTGTGGGTTCGAATCAACATCGTTTGATGGTGTTTGAACTTCAAAACACAGAAAACCTAGTTTTTTTTTACAGATTCCGATCTAGTTGTCCAACTTATCTATACATTACCAGAAGGATTGATTTAATTCTTACCAGAAGGATTGAGTTAAGTTTTAATTCATTTTTGAGATGTGACCATGGCAAGCACCCAGACCACCAAACTAAATACAACTCTAATCTCTGTACAAACACGATTACAACACTGTGGTTTCTAACACTAGTGCTTGAACGGAGGATTGAGAAATTAAGCTCCCTGCTCTATCTAGCTTCTCGTGGCTCATACCAAAGGAGAATTTATGAAATTACGTTTTACTTATGATACCTATTCTGTAGATAATTGTCAAATGGAGTTTATAGAGCGTCATTATCCAAGAATAACTGAACATGTAGGTACAAATGGAAAATTAATGAAATAAAGTAAACCATTTCACATATTCCTATTAGTGTAGGTACCTCATCAAGGCAAAATTGTGAAATAAAATACTTAAAACACCAACCTACGTTTCACCAGGACGTCTGTTGGTACTTTATTTGTTGAATGCTCTCTCTTAATTACGCTTGTTCTTATTCATTCTCAAGTTGATTTTTTTCCTGTGCTTCGATCTTTAGTGATCCGGATGGTATCGTTCGACGAATTGAAATAGTATCTGTAGCTACGACAACACTTTTATTATTCCCGAATTTTTCGAGATCTAGCTTATTATCTTTCAGCCCTAGAATTTAACCCTTCAGGTATGACCTAAAATAAATGCCCATTTCAGGACTAATCTCTTCCTAAGTGTACTGTTATGTTAAATTCCATGTATGGTCCAGTATATTTGACGAGAAGCTCCAGAGGGTGTGCCATGAACTGATGGCTTGGGGGGGGGGGGGGATAGGGTTCCGCTTGTCGTTAAAATATTGTACTTGGTCGATTACAAAAATTATTTGATACGTACTAACATTCGATGTCTACGGATGGTTAATAGTATGATAACCATGAGTCGTTAATCCTCAAATCTTTTTACAATTCCAAAGACTTAAACCGTGATTTAGGATATGTTTCTGCTTTACGGATTCTCCCGAATTGGCCATAAAAAGAAAACGTTATTCAGTATTTATGTCTTCGAAGCTTTTCACGTACGTTTGAAATTACTTTACCTTCCCGTGGTCACCTAGCTTTATGCATAATGTGACGTATTTGCAACTAGTGAGAACAAGTACATAACACGCTCAACCGTATAGCTGATTACCTCAACTGTGAGTCTAGGGGTATGCTGAGGAGATGCTAACGTGGTGTACACTTCAGTGTGCTTAGGGAATCACTGCGTTGTCATGTGAGTGCCCATATCACGATTTCGTAACCTAACGGACGACTCCCGTACCCGCCTCTGCCTTCATTTTGTAACATTTTCTTATCTCTGTAACCACCCACGTACTCAGTTTGGTCGTTTTAATGGGTGATGGGTCGCGAGACGTACTGCCCATTGGTCACGTTTGATTTTCAACAAAGGTAACTTTTATTTTAAAAGTAAAAACTTGAAATTTTGATGGAGCTTTTTCCAAAATGATCTGCGAGTTGCAGCCAAGTATACAAGTAGTAATACTCTGTTGGCAGATATCGGTCGAAAATAAGTGTTGTCCTTTCTTGAAGAAAGCTCAAGTTTAATCCTTATTACCTCCTGTATTTCTACTCATACGGCGACATATCTTGTTAAATTCGAAATATTGTGGGGCGGGAAGGTATCTCTTAACTATCCTTGCTTCTAAGTTAACATTAATAAGAAGAGGGTGTTAAAACAGTAGATCCACGTTACTTTTTTGAAAGTAAACTTACATTACTATGTTCTCTATCAGGTGAATGTACCAAAATAATTGCGCTTGTTATTCATTAGTTTTTTAATGGCTCTGTGTCAATTTCAGAAGGAGGGTGCTGACACCAAAACATCTTGTGGCAACTGTGCAGTTCTGTGCACTGTCGCCCAAACCACTTCGAAAGGTCCACTGTGTAACTCATGCTACACCCACTGGAGGTTAGTTGGTTTAATTTATTCTCCAAAATATTGCATGTGCTTGAATGATTTTCTGATATCCTTTCGCTTGGTAAACAGCTCCTTCAATATGTCCATATTTTTAAGCTCTGCTGTCTCAAGGTTCTTATATTTTACGTAGAGTGAGTTAACTTGAAGTCTATAGACTGCTTTATGGAAATTTCTGTAATTACTCACGGTAAATGTGTTGTAGGACTAGTACTTCAGCAAACTAAGCCTGTATACGTATAGGTACCGGTTTTCAGGCTTCTAATTTCAAATTCGATATAGGTGAAACTTCATGGACAATCTCTTGAATTGTTTATTAAGGATTACAAAACAAGTACACAACGTCGAATTTTTGCATGTGTCCAATTTCCTTTTGTTACGCAAGGTTCTTTTTACGTGCTGTGCTTTTTACTTTAATGATGCTCATTTATTAACATTCAAAAAACTTGGAAAACACTAAGCCAATTTAACTATAAGTTAACTTGTCACTGTTGAGAAAATATGCAATCCTACTTGGATTTTCGTTGTTTTCCAAATTGGTATTTTGAATACCAATAAATGAATACCAACCACGTGAGTTGGTGTGAGAAATACCCCTAAATCATGTTTGACAATACACAATCAGTGAAATGACAGTTGAACACCTCTAAACCCCTCATTTTGTTTTTCAATACACATTTTACTTGTAATCGAGCACTCGCAAAGTCGAATAATGATTTTCTGTCAAATTTCACATCGATTTTGAATTTGCTATAAAAATGTAATAAGTCGGAAACGAAGCCTCTACAAAAATATTTCTAAAATGCACTTCTTGTCACAAATTAGTTGTCAAATCCATCCCTAGCCGGATGTCCACTCTCAAGTAACATTGTACACACACAGATAGACATAAGTCTATAGTTTCTTGGATTCGGTTTTAGAATGGTCTGAAACGGATTTGTATGCAGTTATAACAGATTCTGTTATCCACAAATCGAAATATGCCAATGCTCTGCTGAAAATTCATATAAAGTACCCATTGAGTAATAATTATCAGTTGACTGATGGACCACATGACTTCCCGATTCCTACCTATTACACGTCAGAAATCTTGTACAGGAATGAGTGATGATCAATGGCAACTCTCTCTAGTACCAAATGTTGGAACTAAACAGTATAATCTCTCTAGTAGCAGATATTGAAATTAAACATATTAATTGACTGAATAGATTACATGACTCCTCGAAAGTTGAATCTTTCTCTCGTGCTTGAGTTTTCTCCTCCCCTTTACAATACTAATGGGGGTCTCTCTACTGACGAGGCCTTGCTTCAGAGGGACGTCCTTCAAATAGGAAACACTTGTTTTTGCGTCCACCCCCTCAAAATTCCTCACACTGAGGAAATTGAAATGAGCAATAATTCATTAAAAACCACTCTGTAAAAGTAGGTACTTCAATTAACCATTGAATGGTTCAGTTGTGTCAATACATCTATAACTACACTCGGAAAACGAACGTTCGACTCCTCAAAGTTGTCACAAATTTTTCTCAGCTATCAGTGAAATGTTTTTCCTCTCAATTCTCAGAACAAATAGTTGAAATGGATCGAATGCCCTATCGAACTGGGACTTCTAAATTGTATTTATGTAATTGATGGGGAAGGTGTAGCTTGTCGCTGAAAGATACGATTACGGTAATTCCGACGATTCTCATATCCATCTGACTATCATTCTTCGAGGAGTGAAGCCCCTGATCACCCTGCTCAACCTGTTTTCAGTGATAACTCGGACAAGGATGAAGTCGTACCACCCAAGAGTTGACCAGGTGTAACTGATCTTGAACCTTCTGTCATCTTGTGTTCTGGTACCAACCCTGCTATCCTTGCGCAAATAACTATCATTAATTTTACATAAGCTGTGTACATTATTTACTGTTACGATCATGTTAATAAGTGTAGAATTTTAGGTACTACAATTTTTATACAGTGTGTTGTGTTGTGAAGCATGAAGAAAGGTCGTTGAGTTTCTTTTGACAAGACTGAACAATAAAGTTGTTGGCGCTAATTTCGTTGATTGATTCTCCTCGTATTGCATTGCATTGTCGCATGTTTGGAAAAAGGTACCTAAATTTTGTTTATGTGATGTTGACCTGAGTGGTCCATCGGGCTGGTAGGTATATGTCCACTTAGGTGGACCGGAAGCTGCTGGAGGCGAAACAAAATATTCATTCTACTAGTAATTTTGCTAGTTAGTAGGAGAATTAAAATACATTTCCCTCTGGTACATTGAATCAAGTACTCCGAACCTGCTTCACAAAATAAAAACAAAATACAAATGTCAGGCTGTTAAAAACCTGCTTCAGATGATATGATGGGTTGCAATTAGCTCACGTTCTCGGGCTTTTAACTGGTGGGAAGAAAGCCGTATTTATTATTTAGGCGAGCAGTAATCAAAGTCTCTCTACCAAGATCATAAATAATTTGGATTACAAAGAAATATGTGAACAATCACATCTGCTAAACTGCTAAACACAATACTGAAATATTACATATCTGATTCCTTGTGAGGCCCTTAGCTCATGTATAAATTAAGGAACCCATTGAATTCCTGCTCAATATCTACTACTGTTACAATCATTACATTTCTGTAGGGTACATGCTTTATGAATTATAAGAGAAAAACTTTGAAAATGTGGATTTAATTTCCTTTATGAATTATAAGAGAAAAACTTTGAAAATGTGGTTTTAATTTCCTTTTGTGAGTTGGCAGATTGGGTTACTTCTCACTCTAAACGAACTGAGTTTCTACAATATAACCCTAACCTTTTTCTATCGATCAGCAGACTTTTTCCTGCAAGCTTCCGGACTAATTAATCGAGATGAAATCAATCCACTTTTAATTTGTACAAAATTAATTTGCCACACCTGAAAATAAGGACAAGTTGATCTGGAAGATTGTTAGAATCTACCACTAAAACTGTGTAGGAGTTCTGAGACGGTTGATATTGCTCGACTTTCTAAATTTCTACTTGTACTATTGATATTGTTTTGCTAGGGAACGAAACATGCACACTATACCTTTGTCATGATTTTGTATTCAAACTAGTCTACAATCTTTTGCTTTCAAGTATTCAACAGTTCTGATTACCAGTTATTTGTTAACAGCTGTTACTTCTGAATCACAAAACCTGTAAGCTACTAAAAAAGTGGAGATTCTCGAGGTTTGACAACTTTTCCTCTTAAAGTTCATTTCTCATCCATCTAGCTTATGAAAAAACCGGTTTTCCATTAGAAACATAGGATATTTAACGTTCTTTCCAACGGTATATTAAAATTTGAAGTTACTTCTTCGACTTATGATCATTTTATTGAGTTTAAGTAAAAACACGAAAAAAATCATCTTTTGTTGCAAAATTATTTGTACTATCAATTCCTGGTCTGTTTCTGGTACCAACAGTGAATACCTTGTGTAATAACAACTTGACGTATACATATCTCATAAAATGTAATTGCTATTAAAAATCTTTTTTAAAAATAGGTTTTTATTTTAGCCATGTACTAAAGCGATAAAAGTGGGTAACAATTACCATTGGAAAGGTTGAATTGTAGTTATAAATAGGAGTCGTAGAATATATAGTTGGTACTTGCATTGATATTAAAATCGGAGTATTTAAGGATTACTCGTACGTTCATGCACAGTGACTGCTCTCAGTTTTGGAACAATTGAACTTATCTAAAGATGAGTAACACCGTGCTTGATAATTATTTCAAAATTTTATGAGAACTGTGACAGTTATGCTTGTTACAAGAATTCTCTTTCTTTCGACTGCAATGAAGTTCACCGGCCTAGACTTCAACCCCGTGCACTGAAATTTCATTGATATTTGATGCAGTCTGTAGAAGTGTAGTGTGTTGAAAAACGATTTTCGTTCCTTTTTATTGGACAGCGATCAAATCCGACCTGGACTATCTGCACTAGCCTTGACGATTTCTTCAAAATCTCATGCAAGCTGTGAAAGTGATGAAAGATTGTGAACGGATTTGTGCCCCGCACGCAGAGACTACAGTTGGGTGAGAAGTTACATGAAGGCAAGGAGGTGGGGGAAATCAGCTGACTGCAGTCTGTCACTCTCTCTGCACTCATCTAACACTTCCAGGGGATGTCTTCAAGCCCCCCCTCTCACTGGTTTTTTCTTCTGGAGCCAGAAGCAGATGGTGAGGTTGGGAAGGGGCATCAGACTGCTACTTCCACTCTTCCTGTGGCCCATCTGCTGATGGAGCTTGGGTACCATCTCATGTAACTTTGTGTACGTTACAAGGAATAGATAGGCAGAAAAACCTGAAACCAACATTCTTCAAGATGGTTGAAAACTTGAAATTTGACTGCTACAAATGTTGGATTTTCCGTTATTGCTCTCATTAAGCCTTCCTTGGTCATGAGTTCATATTCATCTAAACTACCATGTTCGTAGATAATTTCACCAAATACCTCAAAATATTGCATTCCTATTTTTCATGCAGTACAACAAAATGGTGATTCCTACTGCCGTAAAAAAGATTCCATTTTTTTATTTCTCTTGGTAGAGAATATCTTTGAATGAAGAGCGAAAAGGACAGCTTACTAATCCTTTTGAAATCATTTTAACAATTCCTTGGAAACAATCTATGGTGTTAACTTTATTTATGTGAGTTTTAGTCAATATGAGCTCTTTCTCCAAGAATTATGGTTTTCACTCCATACATAACTCATCTGAGATTCTTTACACTTCATAATGTACTTCATGGTGTAGTGTCCTGTTTTCATTCCTTAAATTAGACGGATCCAGCCAAGTGTTGGTGCCTTGGAACCTAATCTCGGACGTTTCGGCCATTTTTTCACAAGTTGGTGTAGATTCCATACATTGTGGACTTCTTAGACGTTTCCTAGTTATAATTGAGTGAAAATTGATTAAAATTATAGTACCCCATTATGCTGCTAGAGCCCGCCATTACTAGGTAAATGGTAATAGGGTGAAATATTATAAGTTCATACAGCTTAGAAAACAACCTTCCAACATTTGAAGAGTAATTTAAATGAAAGTTGAGTTTTAACGAATTTTCGAAGAAGAAGGTATTACTTCAATCTCACCAAAATGTTTATGGATGCACTTTATCTTCATGAAAATCCAGAAATTCGTTTAATGACTTGCTAAAACCTAGTCCTATAATTTAACAATTCTTCATACCCACCTGCCACTTCAGGCGATATCTCTTATTAGGCCTCGGCTCCACTGGCCGTAGCTGATCGCGCTACAAAGTGCAGTTGGTAAGTCAGAGAAATGAGAAGGCAGGAAACAAACGGAGGTGGCTTCACTAGCGACAGTCTGCAACGTGAAACATTTGACGGCGTGCCACAGAATGTAGAGTCGCGCGCAAATGGAACCGGTCCTATTCTACCGCTACATTTTGCTGCCACTACCTTGCGCCACTAGCTGTAGAATGCAGCGTCGGTCGCGTCTCAGTAACTTGTGGCATGATCGTTCATTGGTCACGTCTACCACACTGACTTCTACTGCTAATGAAGCCATGGTGGCGCGACAGATTGCAGTTGGTTCACTGTTGCCCGTGGAGCCACCAACAGTCGCGTGTAACGCAGGAAAATTACGGCGCGATCAACTACAGCCAGTGGAGCCGCGGCCTTAGAGTTTGAAAAATTGCTATAATTAAGCGTAAGATTTGAACGTAATTTCCTTTCAAAAACTCTGCGTACTTCACAAAATAGTGACAGTAGAAACTGCAGACATGAGAAGCAGCTGAGCTCAGAACAAAGAAACAACTAAATTATGCGTTTCGGAAACGGTTCTGGGTTTTATCGGAGTTTGACCGCGTAGGTCAGTTGCGGTATAACTGCTTACAAAAAATCGGTCGAAGTTGGTTTCATTCTACCCTTTCCCACAGCGGAAGATCCATTGAGGCCCCATTCAAAAATCATCTCAAAAAGGAAAAACGTCTTGCAGAAATGTATTGCAGTGAATGGCTCTACTGAAAACTCAACCTCTTCAGGCATTTATCTCACTGGCTCGCATTAGACAACTGAAACTAAACAATGGAGACATGGTTATAGATTTTTTTAGATAGAAACCTCTCTATCTTATCAGTCAACTACTGCTTGACCATAGAACGCTTTTGTGGAATTGCTTTGAATTTTGGGGTTATGTAGCTGAATAGATCTATTATAAAATTAGCAAAAGTAGCGATCCTGGTTGGCTGTTAATTGTTGGTTCTGTTAGATTGTTGATCTACTGTTTCTGGGTGACGAATTCACTCTTCAAACCTTATGTAGGCAAAATCTATGTCCAGGGGGGCTTTAAATCCCTCGCTATCTGCGACCATCCCTTCATAGTTTGGCTGCTAGGTACCCTATACAACTGTCAACCTTGACGTTTCTAAACAGCAATTAGCATGTATTGACGTGACAAGTATCCCATTTACACCCAGAGTCATGTTCACATCCGACAAGAACATGGAAGCGAGGTAGGTGCCCATTTGTAACCAATCGAAAACAAAACATGGAATTATTTATAAACAAGTTCTGATTGCCTCTGAGCTAGAAAAAGGGAAAAGTCATTAATTTGAAATATGGAAAACATTTGCAAACTGAGGGGCTCTTAAGTAAATTGATAGTTAATTTTAATAATCTTAACATTATTCCGGATGGGTGGAAGTTTGAAGGAATTAAAAATTGGGTTTATGCTCTTCCAGAGCTCCAGTTCTCAACCCATTTACTTTTAGAAAATTTTCGAAGACCTATATCGCATTCCAGACAATTCCTTAGGAGTGAAATCACAAAAAATAGAGCTTTCCTAAAGGTCCAATGTCATCATAGAAGATGAGGTAGAGGAAGGCAGAATCGTTGGTATAAGGAACTTGAATACAGTGCAAAACATACTTGTCAAACAGTCGGTCTCGTTCGCTTGGTCAAATCCCTGTCAAATATACCTGTCTTTGTTTATGTTATAATTCTTCCGAGCCCTCAAATTGCAACTTAAGGGCCCCGAAGCTTTTCCTGCGAGAAAAAGGATATAATTTAATTAAAAAGTTGTTTCCCAGATCCACGAGTTTAGTTTAGAGGATTCCAAGATTAATTGAACATCGACGAGACCTAATAGCTAGAGAGTCCCTTGTTCTATTGGGATCTATTCAGTCTGTTCTTGCTTTGGAGGTTTAGCTTAGTATTTTTGTTAGTGTCCAAGTAAAATTTATCTGAGTAATATCTATGGCATACATATTTTTCTCTTATCAGTTATCCTTTAACCGCGATCTCTTGCAGGCTGTGTATGATGTGAGTAGATGACTGTTTTTCTTTGGTGTGTGTTCTTCGTTTTCGTTGTGGACCTGTTCATCGGTTGTTTCTAGGTATCATCCTCACGTTGTAACTTTTTTCCAGGCTCATTGGCGCCACCAGACCCACCATCTTGTGTCTCATTTGTTCGGTTTTATTTCCAAGTAGTAGTGATAATTTACCACGACAAGCTCACAAGTGTTTGCAAAATGTATTGTTATGTTGACTTTATTCAATTTATATGTATATATTTTGTTGTACTCGTGTACATAGTGGAGTGTACAGTAACTTAACACCTTGTTCTGACTGATCTTGTGTGACTTAAAGGACGCATTTCAACAATTAAGTTATCAATCTACAAAGTCAGTAGTCAATTTATGAACCAATTTAACATTTTTGTGACCCCTTGACCTCTGTAGAGAAAAAAATAGATGTACGACTATGATGTAGGGATGGTTAGTCTATTGAGTTTGAATGAAATAATCAATATGGGAGTAACATCGATGACATACATATTCTTCTCGTATCAGTTACCTATCCTTAATCGGCGATATCTTGCAGGCTGTATGTTTGATGTAGGTCGATCTAAGGATGATTTCTATTACGCATGAATCATGGTTTTCGGTATGTATCTCTTTACGAATTGTTTCTAGGTATCATCCTCACGTTGTATCTTTTTTCCAGGCGGACTGGCGCCACCAGACCCACCATCGGGCCGGCCAAGCCTCGGGACCGCCATGCTAATTCTGTCCTTGCTCGGAGCAAGAGGAAACCTCCTCGTGGGATGTACATTAATCACGATGACTTAGTCATCATTTCCGCTGATAGCCCTCAAAACGGTGAAGTAATTTTGAAGGCTCTGGATAGGGAAATAGTTTCGCTGAAAAGACAAGTACGTTCATAACTTTATCTCTTTACTTTAGAGTTACAGGTTTATGTAATTCTGTTTATTGAATTAGTATGGATATACTATTGAGTAGACTCCCCCGTGAATGACAGTCTCGAATTATTTCTTGTTGGAATTAGAGTGAGCGAAATGGAATGTTCTTGAAATTCTGGAAGATAATTATTAATCTTGCAACAATTGAGTGAATAACTGTAGTAATTTTAGACCGAAGGTCGCAATTTTATTTTGCTTAGGAAAGTTACCGTGCTGTCAAAAGCAGACTTGTCGGTGGCAGGAATCTTTCTTTTCTTTTTTTTCCGTACTTTTACTAAAAATCCAATAGTTACACCCAGGAGCATCTGGATTTTTAGTTACCCATGTTATTTTCCTGACGTGCCAGAAATCCAGCTAATGAAGTGGTAAAAAACTAAGAATTTGAAGCCCAAATTAGACTTCTGATATGCTGCACGAGAAATATTTGTCTAATGGATCATTGGGCATGTTTCTTTGCAAATTAGAAATGAGCCTTAACACTCATTCTGCCATTGCGATTGAGGTAACTATCACCCTCAACTTGGTGTCAAATTTGTCTGGTAATAAGGAATGCCGTATAAAGGATCAATTATGATGCAATAAAAGAGTTAACTTGACTAAAAATTTTTCCGTATTTGATGTGGCAGCACGGAAGCTTCAGTAAATAAAATATTGTATTGTGTTACCCAATACCCAGTGATTTGTCATCAAACGGATTCCAGTGGTTTTGAGTACTCTAAATTGTCATGTTATTTTTTGTCGTCTCTTCATTGTCAGGAAATCAAGAATTTTTCAATTCTGCCATGTTATCTACTCCAAATATGCAGGACCCCTCCGTTCCCTACTTTTTCCAAAGTTCACTACCATATTTCTCTGTCTCTTCTAATCAGCAAAGATCTCATCTTCTCTATGAGTCACCGACGAACCTAGAGGCCGGTACTACTGGCCTGGTAGGTAGGTAGGATTTGAGATCAGTCGTTTTTGAAAGCTCCACCAACAAGTAATTGAACCTTCTTTCTGTGATTGGTACTTGATCTTGTAGGTACTATTCCTTCAGAACAATGGAGCTCATATGAAAAGCCACAAATTTTCCATTGTTATTTTTGTTTTTTAAAATCAAGAATATAATTTTGCTCAAGAAAAACAGAAAGAAGGGTCCATAATCAGCAAATAGCTTGCATGGAATTTCAAAGCGTGTTTTATGCAAAAAGAAGAAACTCTTCAAAACCAGTGATAGAATAGGTTTGCAATATAAAATAAGTGTGTACACAAGAATAGAAGAATTAGAAAACATAATTGAATTCTGAAAATTTTAAACAAATTTTGTTGAAACATCCCTTACCTGTGATGGGATAGAGTTGAGTAATTCTGGTTTCGAAGCTTTTTGGACGTCATTGCCCTTTGAATCTCATTAAAACAATTGATGTTCGGGCTTTGATTGGTGTTTCTGCGTCTATTCACATTGTCCTAGTTTCAAATGAAGTTATCTTCTTCACTTTTAAGAAGTAAAACTTCCCTCACGGAATTTATTGTTTAGGTACCTAAGTAGGTAGCTATTCACGTTTTCATCACGCTCTCTTCTACTTGAGGAACGTAATCTATTGTCAAATAATTTAGTTATAAGTATTTATCAGTATTTTATCATCTTTGAACATCATACTTTTATCCGAATTGATATCGAAATTATTTATAGTTTATCATAAGCATCAAGAGAAGATATATATTTTGAATTACGCTATAATAATTGTATAATTTCTAATCTCATGACGTATACCGTGCATCACATGACTCTTAATTTTTGGTTTATTCGTACCACGTTCCTCGACTTTGGTGCTGGCATTCGATAAACGCTATATTGACGATATGTTTCAAACTAGATGATGGGACCATTTCTAGTAGGTCCACTCCTGGAAAAGATGAGCCTTTTAGTATCTGACAATTTCCTTCGTTTCAGCTTAATTTGCTCAATGTAATCCTTTTACTGGATGACTTTATTTATTTAGTCTGTGTGAGATTCAGTTGAATGAATGGGAGCTATGTAAGGTTTTTCTTGTTCTTGAAAAAGTCTGTGAAACCATGTAAATTTGAGCATTACTGGGCAAAAAAATAGGTAACTAGAGCAGTCAGGGGCAAACTACGGCCCGCGAGCCAAATTCAAACGTTTGGTTGTCAATAACGTATTGTCCTAATGAGCGGGAACTAAAGTTGGATTCACATCCATCCGGTAAGCTATCTGGAAAGTAAATACGAGCAGCTGATTGGTTGGACACCAGCTGGGGAGAGGGAATCTTTTTTCCGGACAGCCAGTTTTGAAGCAAACTGTACGTATCTGATTTTTCAAATATTTTTCTGTCCGGATGGCGCAGTTCACTACTGCGCATACGGAATGGCGTCAGGAACCGAAACAGCTGTTGGAGGAAGCGCGGGAAACGAGTTGTTGGCTTGTGTTCGGCCGATTCCCCTCCATCCCCTCCACTGCTTTTTACTAGCTTCCCCTATCCGTATTTCCGAACGATCCAGATGGATCTGAACCCTGCTTAAGCGATACCAGCTGGTTTGGCGGGTCCACCGTTTTTTGCGGGGCTGGCGATTTTCCGATCAAACTATGACAACAGAGTTGTGCGTCCTGAATGCACGCGCTCTAGTTACGCAAACGCACACACACTCACTCTACACTGGGCTTGAAATCAAATCGGTTTGATTTTTTCTTGCTGCTCCTGCTACAGACCCCCGATTGTTTACATTGGTTATTGGAGTTGTCCAAGTCTGTTGGAGCCAAAATAGTTTCTCGAATGCTTGCAAGATTATTCAGAACGATGTTGTAGTTACTTATCAACAAAATAGAAAACGACTGTCTATGGATTTTTAAAAAAATCCTTACTTCAGGAATAGGCTGAAGAGTAAATTCCCCGAATTAGGTAATTGATTGATAAATTTCATGAGATGGAGGTATCTGCAAACGTTTATTGTAAATATAATTGAACAAAGCTGGACCATTTCTGGCCAACAAAAATCGTCTCTACGTTACAAATTCAGAAAAACAGGGACAAGCCCCCTTGACTACCAGATGCTTATATTACTGCTTAGAGCCTGGGGCTTAGAATTAAAAAAACATGGAACATGCTTCAGCCATGCTATTTTTGCGGTTTTCCTTTCGCTAATTTATTGTTCTGCTGGTTTCAATTTGTTATTACCTTGTCTGCTATTTCAGCTTTACCTATGTGACGGATGTGTTATAAAATTACTGATCTCCGTGGTGTACTGACTAGACCTGAAATATATTTGTATCGTTATAATGCTGTTAGACTGATTATGTAAATGGGGGACTCGCAACTCAGGTTCTCGCAGAACTATAAAGGATTATAGCGCTTATCACCACTAACTTTCATAAAAGAAGGTACATTATTCTTATCTTATATAATATCTCAGGTCTCCCTTCTGCGTTCCCCTCCCTCATTCCACTTCTGGACGACATTTTTTGGCTAGTTAGTCCGACGCTAAAGCATGTTCCATGCTAAAACACTCATTGTATTGATTGACCCAGTAGTTACAGAACTAACCTAACCAAATGCGCTCTCCCCCATTCGTGGTAGCGCCTGCATATATGACACTAGTGGCGTTTACAGTGGTACAGTGGCGTTTACCACTGTAAACGCTTGCACTCGTTCAAATCGTGGATATCACCAGTAACAGTGAGGTTAAATCCCGCTCACGTAGGACGAGGCCTAAGTGGAGATGCATTCATTGCAGCATTCAGCGGTCATGGATGATGTTCTCCTCCACAGACATTTTTTTAGTTTTTTTAAGTCCCTCCCATTGAAAGTTTCGCCCATGACTGATCTAGACCTCTGCACTCTTCAGTGATTTTGAATAGCAGCTTATTAACTAAAAGAGAGAATTCATCGCAAGAAATAAATAACTAAATAAAAATAATAATAATGAATAGAGCTTGAATTGGTTAACATATGTGAGATCTTTATAATAACGCCTGGTTCCCATTATGCTTAAAAGTAATTAAATGATTTCATGAAATGTAAGTCAGAAATCAACAGGATTTCAATCACTACATAGCCTATACATAGTAGTTACTAAACAATATTAATCTTCTAGGTCGGTAGATATATTCAAATAAAGTGAGGGGTTTCTTCCAAGAACCAAATAATTCCAAACAAAAAAATAAATACTAGCAGTCTATTGGGAAAGATTGTTTCTGCAAGAGCCATGTGTGTCTACTTGCTGCAAGGCTTCAAGCATTGGTTAGATGACAAGAAGGAAATAAGTGTTTGGCGTTTCAGACAATAGCCAAACAAGTCAATTCAATCAGCTGCTAGGTAACCTATGGGGGAGGTTACTGCGTCACAGTGCGCAGTTTTATTGTCACGTTTCTTTGCGTTTTTTTTTTGTTGCGCTGTGCTTTATGTTGATTTAGATAGAAGTAATCCTTAATTATTTTCCTTTCAACAAGAATTGAAGGTACTACATAAATGTGAGATGTCGGAACCGATTTCTGATAGTGGGAGTGAGACAATGATGACAACAGCGACGGCTGTGCGGACTAATACATAGTAAGCGACAGATGTATTACAATATATTTTTTTAACCTTTACTTCAGTCCTACAAAATTACAACTTTCTCGCAAATGTACGATTCCCTAAAAACCTTTTTCGGCAGAAATGCGTTTATCTTACATCTGCTTTTTGGTAGGCGAAAAGAAATGAGCAAAACTTGGCCTGCCTACTGGGCACAGACTAAAGATTCTCCCTTCAAAACTATCAAGCGCTGTGACCGGCAATCAATATCATGCACATAAATACAAAAATCATATGTTGAGCAAACCTTAGGTAGTACACCTGAAATTCTGCAAGAACCCAACAACTCACATTTTAGCAGCGAGGCAGCTTTTTATGTGGATTTGGAAATTACGCGATTAAACCAATTAGCGATTGTAGAACTTATTTGTTTTTGGAAGAAACCCCTCAATCATGTTCATACAAATTGGTAAGTAGTTCATTGAATAGTTTATTTTACTCTCATCACGTCACCCTGTATTAATGATACTAGATATACTTCCAAGTTGTTTTTCTCTTAAAACGTGTATGTACACAATCAGGGAGATTGTTGAGCTATTTAATTCTACATTTTATAGGATATTAATATAAAAACAACTAAACGAACTATAACAGAAATATTGTGGTAGAGGAAGCTTCTGAAGAAGTTTTTTTTTCATTTTGCAACTGATCGCTAGGGAAGTAGGGAAAAATAAATTACTAACCATCGAGCTAAGAGATGTGGACCTAATTGTTTTCACTGCAACTGGAAATACCTCCAGCTTCGAAGATTGATGTATACGGCGATATTATGGAATGGAATAGTTTTCGCATACGTAGTTACAATGATCACCTAGAGTAACCTAGTGGTTATTTGCTCCGCCCCAGTAGTAGTTTCGGTCGAAATATTAGAAAGAATGAACCTACCATATCCTTCACAAGCGAAAGAAAGAATTGTTCCTGTCTTGTTCTGAGCTCGAAAGAGACTGAATATGGTTTTGTCCCTTTTCCTTTCGTGCGGTTCTGTCCACTTTTGTGCCATTTTAATCGGGACAGCATCAGAATCCTGAAAATGGCTCTAAATGTTCCGAAACGTGTTCATTAATTCATTCAGTCCTGTTGTGGCGATAGGTGTACCATCTGCCTTACTGACTTTAGACAGACAAAAGCAGCCTGAAAAAAATTGTGGTGCTACCATAATCTTGTGTTTCCCAAGCTAATCGTTTCCTTGATTGAATGTTCCTTGTGAAATTTTCTTCAAAATGACAGAGGTAAATGATATGTAAAGGTGTTAGTTGAAGTTCATGCTTCAATAATGATAAATAGAACACAGTCCAGCCAATACAAAACTTGATTTCTTCTTCGTCTCATTTTCAAGCTTGGGGATTGAAAATTACGCTGTAGAACTTCGAACAACTTTCTTCCCAATTCTTCAAAACCCTACAGACGACTAGTTAATCTCAATTTGTCTCGGTTAGTGTGCTATCTTAAGTCACGCTAATTGCTTATATTGAAAAACGATTTTATCCTCATCACGTCCTTTTAAACTGTGATCTTAATGACTAATTTCTATCTTACAAGAAAAAAATCGTACACTCTCCATAAACTGTATTTGTTTGGGGTTTTCCGAGTTTCTTAAGGATTGAATCCAAATAACGCCAACTGAACTATGGCTGCGTTAATGAGTCCAATCACGACTTCAAAGACCACTTTTAACTTCATTAATATATGCCATTTCGTTGTGGCAACTTCTTCAACGCTCTGCATGAATTGTGCTTCTCTAGTTCCTTGAAGCAATTCCCTAATTTCTGCTAATTATAATCTTGAATTGAGTTATATTATTTTCATCTATCTTGAAATATTAATTTAGATTTAAGCGAACCACTGTTGTGGAATCTCATATCCATAGATAGAGTTCTTGTCTAATCATGTTCTAACTGGAACATGCCATTGTTTTTTTTAGTATAGCCCTTTTGTGTGATTTTTATTGATTATACGAAAAAATGAATGCGTACTATTTATCGTAATTCACTCATATAATCTGTTATGCATTGAATTATTTTATTTTTTTATAAGATTTGATATGTCGTCTTTAATATTGTGTTGTGTATCGTAAACTACATATCTGAAGATTGATGGTTTTAACTACCCATGCATATTTACATCACATCTCAACTTATTTGGAGTCGCTTACCTTATTCGAACTTCCCCTTTCAGATGTGTAAGTTTACCGTTCACTTACCTTCTCTGTATGATGTTGGTGATCTCTAGTTCCTATGTCCCGTACTCGTTTATGGATGCCTAACATTAGTCTCTAGTTTTCGTTTGTTCTACTACTTACTACATATGCTTTCTGAATGTTGTCTTTTTTTCTGTTTCTTTTCGTGATTGGGTTATTAATTGTGTTTTTCCAATTATCCTTTTAAGATAGAGAGGAGAAAATTATGTGTTAGTTCATATTTATTTAATTTTTTTCAACTGAGTATAAGTGTCTTTATTTTCATCATTAGTTTTTCACTTTGAAGACTCTCTTTAACAAGTGTAAGCCATTAGCTTTAGTGGCTGCGACGCTGTTTCTGTTGCTAAAGCTATGTGTCTTTTTAACCTTGAGTACCCATGGTACTTACCCTTTTTTCCTAGCTTGTACTTCTTACATGTATGCAACTAATATTATATTGTAAGATTTTTTCTCTTGCAATAAACAAACGTACTCATTCATCGTAGTTTCTATTCACTACCATTTCCTCCTCTCTGTCTTCCCCAAATGTTGTATCCGTCTATGTGTTTGGTTACTTACTGTGTATTTGTCACGTTTGAAGCTGATTGGAATTGAAGTGCAATGCGAAACTTCCTTGGCCAAACTGTTTGCTGGTTATAAAAAATCCGTAGAGTTCAGAAGTTCAATCGAATGCGTAAGAATTGGAAATTTCAAGGAAGTACACAATTCTATTTAACATTGACATTGTAAAAAAAAGGAAAAAAAATAACTGTAGTAAAGTACAAATTTTTGACTGCAAGTGGGGCTGAATGAAGTTCTCCTATCGGATTTCTCGAAAAGATTCAAGATTTAGGATAAAATTAGTACTTGTCTCTTCTGTTACCAACGGTCGCAGCAAATGACGATTGACTGCCATTTCAATTTTGCCCAACTTTATTAAGTTATGTTTTATTTTAATTATTCAATTGACGGATTTTAAACTTCGAAATTCGCTGTCTTAATTGCAATGCAAACATGTCAACGTGCTGTTTATAGTTCTACTTCTAGTTTTTAACACTGCTGTTTTTCCGAATCCGTTGTCCTCACTAACTGGTCTTGTCAGTTGAGATGCAACTGGTTCGACATTGCTTTATTTACCATGATAAGTTTGAAGAAATGTGCCGTTCTTCGCAGTAAGCTGTTGCATCTACTTCCTTCAATGTAGACATGAAGAATATTCACTTCCTGCAGTAACTCCCAGCTATTAATTCCACTAGTCCTAATGATAAATTTCAAGTAGGTAAACATTTCGTAGGTCTTTATTAAGCTGTCGAACCCGGCGCTCTTGAAGAGGTCCACTCTGCCAGGCGAGCAACACAGGCGTCCTGAATTTCATGTTTTGGTGGAACCTTTATTTCGTGGAATCTATCCTAGGAAAGTCTGGTAAAATGGACTTAGCACCTGTTGGTGATATCGAGCGCATATCCGTACAAGGAAATCATCGTGTAATGCAGCACCAGAATAGGTTTTTATAAACCACCTTGCAAAACATTGGTATCGATAGGTTCTTCACAAAGTAATATACATACAAATTATCTTACTGAGAGTTTCAACACCCGTCACAGAATAATCTATGATGTTGCAGTATGCATTTACTTTGCACATAAACAAGTCATCAATATATATGTAATAGGGAGTTTTTCTGGTATGCAGATAGAATGGAAAAGGTAAGTAAGTTCTTCTTCTGAACTGGATTGTTTGGATATTATTATATATGAAAACCCCTGCTGATTACTGTAAGTTGAAAGTACGTCAAGATTTTAAATTGCTGAATCCTTTTTAATCCTAAGTATTTTATTGGTCTACGAGAAATTTTAACGAGGTAGTAGACAGCCCTGACTTTCAAATCTAATTATGTTGCATTTTTAGTTGTAATCTTAACTATAACTCCTCCCTGATCTAATTCTGCATCTGGATAAGGAGTTATTGCAGTACTTTTAGTGAAGAATCTCTACTGTGATATTTATTAGGAGAGCGAAACCAGTGTGGGTCAGATTAATTTTGGAGTGCATTATGTTCATTGAAGAAATGTGTCCAAATAGATCGTAGCTCGTTTAAAACTTTATCCAACTCAAGATTCACAGAATTTCCCACTTACCTACCCATATTGTTTCATGATCATATAAGAATTCGGTGCCAGGGAAGCTGCCAGAATTTACTCGTACTAGTATTAAACATACGAATATATAATCGGTGAGGTGTTAAAATATTCCTCGTGTAATTTTACGTTAGGTGTATGGCATGCTCTTGTGGGTTCTCTCTTCAGAAAACAAATATGAAACCGATATACTTATTTATTTATACTAATATTTGGAAACAGAAGTTCACAATGGTGAAGACCGCCGGTTTTGTTTTAATAATTTTTTTAAATAGGTATTTTACTCCAAAAAGGTGCTTTATGCGTAGATCTGATGATTAAATGAAGCGCCAGTGGAAGTGAAACTACATGGCTTTGTGTGTGGAGGACCAGTTTTCCTCGTCTGGCTTGGAGAGGAACTCTCAGCGTGATCTACCTAAAATTCCATTATCGTTCTATGTGCCCCCCTCAAACCGTGGATTGAAATATAAAAGCTGTTAAAGGAGAGTTTTTGAAGATACTAGATTCCGAGATCAAAAATGCAATGAAGTGACACATTGTTCAATTTATTATTTTCCAAAGAAGTGCCAAAACTTCAATGATTTTCCGACTTCCATTCTCCCCATTGGAATTGGCGAAGAAAAATCGATTAACTGTATACATTAGACAATATCTGTTGGTCAGGAGTCTGGCTATTGGGGTCGGAGCACCCTGCCATATAAGTAACGTACAATCCGCCTGTTTTGGATAACCTTGTCTCCTCAGTTCGTCCCTCCCAAATTGTATCATTCAAAACGTGAGTTCTCAACAGATTTCTTTCTTCGACATCTAGAACAAGGAATGAACAACATACACAAAATAAGATCAGCAAGGCCACATTTACTAGAAATTATCGAGTAGTAGGTATTTGATTAGTGGCTGTTTAATTATTTTGCATAAGAAATAATGTCGCTTACACCATACGTACGTTTCCACCAATTTCAAAATGTAATGTCAGTACAAAAATTAAATGTTTCCTCCTGAAAAAAAAAACATGAATTTTCTTAACCAAAAACTTGTTCTTATTCTATGATTCAAAATGGGGAGTCACAGGTGCAATCTTCCTTTGTCAGCAAAATGTTTGTGGCTGTATTCAGTATGATATGGTAGATGATTCAAAGTCAGGACTGGTAATTCTTTCACGAATATTTGATTGATCTATTCATAAATTATGCTACCAGAGACTGTGGAGTGCCCCTGTTCTGCTGCCATTATGATAGTGCACGGGGCTTTCATTTTCAGGTCCAAGCTAACAAGCAAACAATATCAGCGCTCAAAAGTAAAACTGCAGAAGGCTTGGGTGAACTGAGACCCTCTGATAACAACTCCAGAATCAACACCAGGTGGACGAATGAAGAAATGCTTTTAGCAGTTCAAGGTACGGCATTGTGCATATGGATGAATTCTTTTAAGATTGCAATTGTAATTTGGAAAGTACAATATTTGTTTACTCAAACTGAGTACAGAGGTAATACATTATGCACTTAGTTTGTATAAATACATATTTATTTCCATTTGAATTTATACAAATTTGGATATTTATGTTGGATCATTGAAACCGCGATCGTTCATGATTGTGGCTTCGTAGAAAGTTGGATTGTCTGCATTTTTGTTGGTAGACTCTAATTGTTTGGCATTCTGTTAGTCCTTGATTCGTATAGATGTGACCTAGCCGTTGCAGATGTAACGTTAGGCCCTTCAATTATTAAATTGACCCTTGGCCGTCTACACTGAATATATACCCAATAAATTATGTAATTAGGTGAGGGGATTGTGTTTGGTGGTGACGAAGAGACAAAATCTTGCCAGTAGGTACCTATACCTAGGGAAGAGGCTATTTTGGAGTTTCTATTGTCTGATTTCAATACCATTTTTCATTGATTGTAGTTGAAAATTGGTGGAATTGGTTATATTCGCTCTCCATCACCTCTTCCTGCTTTGCTGGTAAATGTCCCTCCAAGTTATTCCTTTCATCTATATTCAGTTGCCAAGGCAGTGGCAGTGGCCCAGGGAATGAACAACTCTGTATATGAGAGAATTAAATATATTCTAATTCAGGTACAGCTGCTTGCTCTACCGGTTGTGATAAATAATTTGGACTGCCAAGGATGGAATTGAGTGACACAATGTTTTATGAAAGTGTGAATAGTAAACCAACGAGCGGACTGGCTGCTGATCTAGGAGGTCATAAAATGGAGTAACTTAGGGTCCAAGTTCCATAATCATTCAGTCCCTTGTTCCTGATGACCTACAATAAACTCGTAAACTTGTGTTTTAAACGGCAAATGGGTATTCGGCAGTCATTTATATTCCAGAACAATTGAATTAGTTCTGGTTCCTCCATTCTTTCATTTTCCCTTGCTCTTCGTGTTTTATTGGTCCATCCTAAGGATTTGAGCGACTTGCGTTTCAATCGGTCGTTAGACCAACACCATCTAGTTGAATGCTGACATAGTTTTAACTTTCCCTGTAAATTGCTATTCTTTAGAGACGAATCCTTGTTTGTTTATCTCCCACTTGGTGTCGCCTTAGCATCAAGGCGGAGAATTTTTGTTTTGAGTGAAGTGTTTCGATTGTTCACATTTCACATTCAAGTATTGAGCAGATACTTTCATTTTTTCAGGTGTGAGGATGCATGGAAAAGATTTCAATACCATAGCAGAAGTGTTGGGTACCAAGACGGAAACGCATTTGAGACTTTTCTATGCCAAAGAAAGGAAACGCTACAATTTAGACAAAATAGTTGCAGAATACGAAGCTGAGCACGGACCTTCTCAAAGCAGCTCAGACAAGGTACAGAATGATCAACGATGTACTGACTCCACCTCTCATTTCTTTATAAAACGAATTAATACGAGTGCTATAAAGTTTTATAACTATCTTAGTATTTTTTTCTGAAAAATGGTTCAAAAAGTCAAGAAAATTAAGCACTGCCAGCTACCTAACTGTAGTTTAGGTAATTTTACTCACCTCGATTTGTAAGTTGGTGAATTGTGAAAAGAATGAATAGATTCCATCGAAGTTTCGAAAGGAAGGTCACTCATCGTTTCTTGGTATTGTTGGCTACCATTATCTACAGAATTCCACACTATTACCTCACCTTTCATTTTCGCTCAGCTAACTTCATAATTCTATTACTGCTCACACTTAATTGGTAAAAACCCCTTGTAACTAACTCTATCCCTTTCCAATTAATCTTGATCCTTTCTCTCAAGGGGTTTGAAGGAAATTTATTTTTTTTAAAAATACACTTGATACAGAAACCAAAAACTTGACCCAGCGTTGCGAACGAAGACCAGAGTGGTACTTCGAAAGACGTCAGTACCTCTCTATCTCATCCCCAGCAGATGTGTGAGTTGATGTCTTTTTTCGAGATCTTTTCCCAAAAAAATGAGTTGATTGTTTCAGACTATTGTTTTATTTTGACACGGGAAAGTCTTGTTGAGTAGGGAAGAAAATTAGAGGTTAAGAAAACGAGGTAGGATATAAGAGTGCTTGCTTCACGCAGTTGGTAGTGTATAGTGCTGTCATACGATCCAAAAGTGAGCAAAGACCACACGAATGTGTCTGAATGGCTCCCAATTACTGCGGGACTGCACTAACCGACCGCGCTAAGAACTCTTAACATGGTAAAAAAGTAAAGTAAACAAGGAATTTCACGTTGGATTTTCGTCCGACTACCCGGAGGTGTCGCGGACGTCGCCAGCCGTCCTCCAGAGAGGATCGGAACTAGGTCTGACGATTTCGCTCGTGGCTTCCCATTGCCTCACGCCCCTGGGTTGGGAGCCGTTTTGGATTCACGTGATATCGAGATCAGAGGTGAACTGTCTAACGACAGGACAGGTATACAACACTTGATAGGTTTTGGGCCTAACCATTGGTGCCAGCCGGATTCGAACCAGGGCAATCAGTACTCCCACCGAAAGTAAACAGCTAGAGTACTGACGCCCCAGCTCGCTCGGACAACCTGTCCCCAACTCTTAACATGGACCATCCCTATCACTACGGAGTAAGGAGAAATGGCAGGGGATAGAAGCGGTCACATAACGCTGCAGTAAGCCGATGGCGAACACTGGGCTAAGAGGTTAGCATCTTCCATTTTCTCTAGATTTATGGTCACAGTGTCTACCTATGTGAAGCAAGAACTCTCTTTAGTTCAAGCTCCTCTTCCATCAACCGTTGAAAAGCGTTGGTAAAAATTGATTGTTTGCTAATTTTGAGGGCTGAATGTTCCCAAGTGCTAATTCCTGACCCTTCGCTATTTGTAAAAAAGAGGAAAAAGTTTTTGGTTTTCACTTGGTGAAATATTTGTTTCCAGATGGACGTAGATGGCGATACGGGACAAAGTTCACCATCCTCCCCAGCGAATCAGAAGCTCAGTACTACATCACCATCTAGTAGTGCAGTTACTAAATCATCATCTAAATAATGTTTGTCCCTAAAACACTATTAGATATCTACATAATTATTATCACTTGCAAGAACAATGTCAAGGTATATCAAGATGTATCAATGGTCATTGATAGCTTATTTTTAAACAAAATTGCAACGCTGATTTATCATTTTCGCACCTGCAATCATGGGTACGAATGATCTATAGGTGCCTATTTTTTATTTTGACATGAGTCACTGTTAGAATTGCTGTTCAATATGGCTATGGTGGTAGATTATGTGGCAATTTGGATTATAATTTTTTTGTTTAATAAAATTAATTATGATGATGGTATGTCACTTTAGAAAGACGTTTAGATGGAGCAATTCTCTTTTTACGCAAAATACTTAATGTATAAGTGCTGGAAATATGAGGTACCCATGTTAGATGAGTTGTTGTCTAAAAAAAGAAAAAAAATTAGTGGTCATTATTATTTCAAAGTATCATTACGAAATCTAGTGTCACATTCTTCCTCCTACCTGCATTATAAATAGAAATTCCTTAGTCTCTGCTATAACTATATCTTCAAAACAACTTTTTATAATGGAAGAGCAGTTGTAGACTTGTTTAATAAGATCTGTATGAGGACCTCTCAGGTAATACCCTCACTCAGTTTCTCAAAAGAGACAAGTTTTTAAACATGTACCCGTGTTTTTCCTGGATTCTCTGCACTCATTAGTTTGATGAATCTTTAAAAATGATATCAAAGCATTAATGATTTGTTTCCTAAATTGTTGCAAAAAGGGCGGTTCTAGCAACAATTTTTTGGTAACGAGGAAAGAGGAGTAAAAGGAAAATCATTAATGATCATTTTTCAATGTTAACATCAATTAATACCACAAGATTCATATGACGTAGGATAGCCTGTGGCAGATTATTGTCTCTGGGCTTAGAACATGAATTATACACCTAATTTTCTCGCAATGTACGTCTAACATCTCGTAGAAGCTAATTTCTCGTCACTCATTCACCGTAGAGCTTGTTGGTGTTCCGTTGCTATTGATCTGTGGATCGTACCCAACATTCGTTTTTCAAGATTTTTATTAGGGGCCGAGTCAGCTTGCCTTACCACACTGTGCCTACTCCTTGAAATTAAGAATATTTTCTTAGTTGAAACTTAGTTAAGGCTTTATGTTCTCTACTGATGCAATTCTTTTTATTTTGTACTAGACAAAGATTTTGTGAATTTCAGTATTCGACTCCCTTTAGATGAGTTTTATTGTTTTTTAAAATCGTGTAAATAGACATGATGTGGACATTGCAAGATGTATGGGTAGAGGAGACTTGATGAAGCGATGAACAACTTCTTCAATTTTGTTTTTAGAGTTTACCCAACTGTTGACTCAGTTGACTGAGTTTCAATAGCATCGAAATTGATTACAATATCCTGCTTTGGAGGAAATTGAATTCGGTAACGTATTCTGCTCTACCAAGGAAGGTGATTCCATCTCCTTACTATGTTCCCACCACCATCATCATGGGTTCATAATCGTTCCACTCTGAGATGAAGAAATGTTGTGAATTTACCTGGGATGGATTTTGAGCTTGAACTAGCATTTCAACGAATTGGTAGGTGAATTTCGTCAAAACAAAATTAAAAAATAGAAATAAAAATAACAATCATTTATGAATTGGAGACTAATGAAACTAACCTCTCACACTCTAGAACTCAATTTAACTTTTTGGAATCAAGCTAATAATAAATCGCCAGAGTCAGAAAAAGATTTTTTGACAGAGGTGGAAAATTTGAATTTCACAGGTGAGTTATCGGTATCATTCATGTGGTTAGATTCAAAGGTGTTAGGGTTTTTTTCCAGCCACTTTAGTCCGCCTTGAGGAATTTATTTATTCAGCAATGCACTTCGTACTTTTTACTTCCAAGGAACTTTATACTTCAAGAACTCTAATGCCTGTTAAAACTTGCTTCTTACGCAGATCTCACTAATTCCATGTTTAGTCTAGTCTGAAATGTGTGAGTCACATTTTTCTGTTTGATACGCTGCCTAAGAGGTTGGTGGCGCCGGCCGAGAGGATGTTGCCAACAATTCCACAACAAAACATCCTCAAAGCAAAACTCCTTCAGAGAGTTTCTAGACTGCTTGGCTCGAAGGTTGACAATTTTAGTAGCTAGGGTGAACAATGGTGGATACCAACCCGATCAGTTTGACTTATCTTGAATTAACGCCATCCACCTTGAGGTAACGCTAAGTTTCACACTACAATCTGGAGAGCAGGGGTTGTGGGATGTCAACAAAAATAAACTCGATGCTCAAATTCTCTGAGCGTTCTCTTCTTATTCCAAGTTTTGTATATGTTATTAGTTTTAGTTTATTTCCTTTAATCCGAGGCGACTCAGCAGTTTATCATTAGAGAGCACTTCTGGCCACCACATCCCTAGGATTCGCCTCAGACAGCGGTTCACAAGAACCTGGAGCTTTTTGTTTAGAGCCCTAGTAGCTTTCCACGTTTCACACCCGTAGAGGAAGACTGATTTGACGTTCGTATTGAAGAGGCGGTCTTGGTCCCTCGCGAGATACTTCTATTTCGCCAAACTGATTTTATGTTCATTTCGGTTTCTGTAATCATAGTTGATTCGGGTGTGTGGGGGATTGGCCGACAGCACTCTAGCTTGGTTGGGTGGTTACCTTAAAGCTCCCAAGCTAACTCTGCCGCTGCTTCAGTATCTTAAGATGATGAACGACTCCTATTTCCTGAGACGGATTATGGTGTTTACTCCCATTCAGGTTACAGCGGAATTCCCTCCTCTTTTCTAAACACGGGCTTGGGACTGGCTTTGGCGGAGTAAATATGTTAGAGCCCCATCTTAAATAGTTAGAGAATATCTCAACACCAAGCGTTTTAGATAGTTCGTTTCCCTCTCATCAAGTTGGTTAAAAAACACAAACTGATGTCAAATAATTATAAAATTAATCTTCAAAATATGCTATATTTGACTGCACGTAAACACGAACCCTTCAAATTACTCTCTTGTCGGTTTCTTTGATATGTTGGTACTTTTCAAACTTCGAAAATGATGGAATCAAGCGTCCCTTAGTTGGTTCTTCTAATTTCTGTCAGTTCTTCTTTCGCGTAATGAGTAGTGCCTGTACGTTCATATCACACGAAATTAATGAAGTTTTAAAGAATAAACTCCTGATCCCCATAATGTTCCAAATACCTCCAACTGAGACGTTGGACTTCCATACGAGTTTTTTGATCCGCGACTATCTTGCTCTTGCCAATTACCTTTGTCTCTAAATCATATTTTAATGTTACTTGCATAAATGTTGAAGCTGAAAATGTGGACTATTAATGCTGTCGCTAACACTGCCTATTGAAGCAGGTCAAATGTATGTGAAGTCTTAACTACCTGGATCTTGAAAGCTTTCTTCAGATGAATTAAAATTCAATCATGATCCCAGCATACGAAATTTCATTAACAATAGTTAGATAAGTATCTAATCTATCTCTGAAGAAGAGAACAAATAAACTTGGATAAATTATGTTCTTGAAAACGTATGCAAATCAAAACTATCGTTAAATTGATCGATCGATGCTAGGTGCAATTCGTCCTGGGTTCCTATCATCAGAAATAATAATTATTCCTTAAAACCGGACCATTGATTAATCTCGCAGGGTTGGTCCAAAGATTTTCTTAGAGGCATTAATTGATATGTAACGCATTTCTAAAATTAAATATTACATATATGTTATTCATTAAGAACTTTTTTTAATTTAATAGTTTGTTTACCAATTTCCAATATTTTGTAGAAGAATATTTCATTCTAGTTTATTTTATTTTGTAAGTTGAAAATTATATACCTTTTTGAAAATGAATGTAAGTTTTAGCAAGATTGTAATTATTTCAATTCGAATTCATAGGTACTACTTGAGTACGCTACATGATGTAGGCTTACACTTACTGTTGTATGTACTGCTTCATCATTTGGATATATGCACATAATCAACTAATCCCTCCGAAAATTAACATCTCAAAACCACTCCCGAATGTAACATTACAATTTTTATCATCATAGAAAGTTGTTGATTTATAATTTGTGGGAAATAGTGCAGGAGCATTCTTGATCCAAAATTCCTATTAAGGTGTAGGTACCTAATTATTTTTGCAATTGAAGAGCTCAGTAAACATCTTTAAAAGCTACTTATTCAACTTACATTTCTTCATTTTTCAGTTCTAATGAATCCAGCTGAATATTGATATTATCTTAGCTATTCCTTGTCAACCATTAAGAAACAAGATAGCTAATGACGTACATAGGTTCGACTATGATATCCTGCGATTCGATTTGATTTGTTTTCGATGATCGATTATCAGTTAAATGCTCCTTTTCCGGAAATCCTCGTCGTTATCATTCTGTTCAAAATGTAAATAAATGCTGTTAATATCAAGTTACAAGGGAGTAATGAGAACCACACAATTAGTTTAAGTAATAAATACGATGATTGTATGGACTGAACAGAACTGACAAGACAGGACATCGCAAGACAGTTGCACTAATAGAACATGAAACAAATGCATCAAGTCTAAAGTTGAGCTCTTCCAAAATTAACCAGAATTTCTTGCACATAACATTCGTAGGAGTATACTACGTACATAATTAGAAGGGGGGGGGGGGGGCGCCCAAGGGGGCTTATTAATATTAAGCAAACGTTGACTTGGCGGGAGTTATTATTTCACTGCTTGGGTATCTTTTATTCTATGCGGGTCTTAACACACATCTAGTTCATTTTCAAATCCTAAGTCAATAATAAGTTAACATTGGAATAGTTCGGAGTAGCTGGGAGATTTTGTAAAAACAAAGAAGTGGGTACCAATTGTATACAATTATAAGATAAATTGAACATAAAAAGTACAATTCTCTTTTGCCCAGGACAAATATGTAATTAAAACTTGTGTACAAAAAATAATCATAAGTACATATTCAATAATGTAACAGCAATGCTATCAATTAACAATTTGGTGGTCATTCGTATGTATGTTTGGTGTTTTATTCAAGTTCCCTGGCGAATTACTTGAACGTATCCACAAGAAATCTAAAAAGGATAATTAAATTGATATATATTCAACATCTGTGTGCATAATTACATCTTAATGGATTTGATTACACATTGTATTTTTTAGTTTAAACAGTTTAGGATGCAGTTAGTTATTGAAAAAATGCTCATAAATGGGGTAAAACTGAGGAAGACCGTTAGAATATTTCATATTCTCATTTGACCTCTTTATTCCCTTTTATCTTGCAAGCCTTCGACTCGATAAAGTGCAGCCTCATTAATAAAAATGATATTAACAATGTAACACATCTGCCTTCGCTTAAATTATGCATGTAATCGTTTGATGTAAAATATTAGACATTGGCATTTGTTAAAATGATCGATTGTCACTTTAGTTGCAGACCACACTGGGCTAGAAACATTTATAATGATTATAAATTATTGATCAATAAGTGATTGATGAATCATTGATTGGTAAATTATCAATTATTGATAAGAACGTGATTCAGTTTTGTCTTAGAAGTCCTTGAAACATGCTTTAAAGCTAGACATTTTTCATGATTATTTTTTCTTTTGATGAAATTTTGTCACTTTTGGTTTAATACTTTCAGAATGTTGAATGTTGGAATTCAAGTAAAATGAACGGGAATTTCCTTAAGTATTCTGAAAAGGAATAATATTTACAAATAAAAATAATTCGATCACAGACGTATGTTTTTGTCGTCTTTCTCCTAAAAAAATGTTTATTTCCTAACATCAAAAATCGAAAAGTTTTAATGGTTTTTCATTTTTAATTTTCGTTCGATCACAGACACACATTTTTTTTTCTCCTAAAAATGCTTACATAAAAAATTCGGAAGAAAAAAATTATTATTATTTTTTTAATCGTCCGCAGTTTTTCTTTCCTTCAAAGCTTACCGAATTTGGTTGAAAAATAATCCATTAAACGAGTATCAAGTAGTATTAAAAGTATCAAGATATCAAAAAATTATGGAACTAAAGGGTAGTTTTTTAGTTCGATTTATATTGAAATTGAACGAACACCGTACACACACATATCGACTGAAACCAACTTGTACTTTTATCTCTTCGATCCCCTAAAAAAGATCTTAATGGATTGTGAAAAGATCAAAATTAAAATGTTTCCAGCCGAGTAAAAGTGGTTCTAATTCGCAAGAAAGCGCAGGAACTAAATGAGAATATGTTCTAATGCAAATAAAAAGTAATAAAGTTTTCTTTAAAAAAAAAATAATAATAATTTTCCAAAATGGGGTACAATGATTTCAAGTTCACTCTTTAAAATTTTAAAGATGGGGCTCGCATTTTTTAATTTTATTATTTTTAATCGGCCAATAAGAAGTACATTTTCCTACAATAATTAATCAACTCATTATCAACATATATCATCTGTTTTATAATTTGTCATTAGGATCAGTATTTTTAAATTTCATCATTGGAACTACTGGTACCTACGTAACTGGAAAAGTAATTCCCCATAACCAACTCAAACCTTTGTAAACTATTCCGAGCACTACATACGTATACGACTTGACCATGTGATTAACGTTCGCTTTCTGAATTTTGTTTTCATCGTTTTTATCGCCTTACATATGTTTTTCTTCATTCTCTATTTGTAATATTTTGTCTTCACTCTCTTCTTCAATTCGTATAGTTTCCTGATTTCAGTATTTAAAAAATAAAATTAATAATTTTTAATGCGTTGTACTTTTTTCTGAAAAACCACCAGATTTATATTAAAGTGCATTGGACA
Organism: Creontiades dilutus; assembly: GCA_031894815.1. Classification (NCBI taxonomy): domain Eukaryota; kingdom Metazoa; phylum Arthropoda; class Insecta; order Hemiptera; family Miridae; genus Creontiades; species Creontiades dilutus. The sequence goes on from JAVIWC010000184.1 coordinate 866,979, forward strand.
ACTGAAGGGATTTCTTGTAAGTTAATACCTATATTTATATTCAAATAATGGACTGTAAAAGAGGGCATTCATTAAAGCTATGATTGGGAAAGTTAGATGTTTATTGACTACAGTTCTTAACTTCGTGCTGGTCGGTTTTTGGGGAGTGCACCGGAAAACATATTTCGGGGGTTAAAATGTCATGGGTATCAAATATATCTCCATCGTGAACTTACTAAGTTACAAGGTTAGTCAATAGGGCGATAGACGCAAATGGTGGTGCCTAATTTTGTATTAATTAATATTATTTACGGGGAGTGCCCCCCCCCCCCCCATCTCCACTCATGTGAATCAGCGTTGAAAATGTTAATGGTCGGTTTGTGGATGCGCAGAGCAAATATTGGAGCGCAGAGCAGTGTAAATCGCAAATGTTGAAGAATTTTTCTGTCTCCAAAATCAAAAATTTCACTTGCGTTTTAGACCTTTCTGAACAATTTTGGTTCCGAAGAAGCTAAACCGTAGTATTGTCGTTTAATGGCGGGCCCCCATTGTCTTTTAGGGGAATCCGAAATAAAGTGAGTGAGTGGGTAGTTAGTTATGTGTGTGATTCCCTTCGCTAGAATTCTCGACCGATTCTTGGATCTTACTTTTTTTTGTTCATTTAAGAATGTGCTCAAGTTTAGGAACACATTTCAGAACTTTCAAATTTCGTCTTTTTTTAGGAAATCTCAGTCGATTTTGTTGATTCTTTTTGCTTCCGAAAGATACACATTTTTCTTACACTCTTTGATCAAAAAATAAAGTTCGCATTCTTTGTGGAATTTAATGTTCTCTGGTTATATATACTCCTAATATTATTTTTTAAATTAGTCACTTGCTCCTTCCTATTCAAAATAGAAAATTAGCCACCCTTTTGCACCCGAAAATCCCACAATTAACTGGGCTTTACTCCATTGGGAGCAACGTATAATCACCTTGAAAGTCAGTTCAAGTGAATTATGAAATTTTAGGTACAACATCACTTTATGGGAGCCATGCGTACTAAGGGTCCATTGACCAATAGGCAAGGGGGCTATAACAAAACAAACCTCGTCCAGGCTCGGGAAAGCTGGTGGAAAAGGTTTTTGTAAAAAACTTGAGGAATCATTCCTTTAAAAAAAACTATTGGTTAACGGAGAGAAAGGAAAGCTAGCTGATATCCAATGATCGGATGTAACTTTACGATTGGTTTTGTAAGCGGATATTTTATCTTTCCTGAGCACCTGTCTTTCTTCTCAAAAATGTACACGTTGCATATTAATGGCGGCATAATTAATTGATTAAAATGCGAGATAAATTCAATCGATACGTCATTTACATATCTGAGGTTCAATCTACCCGACATTGACATATGCATCGATTACTTGTATGTACTCACTTCAAGTTCGCGTGTCGGTATTGTCATCGCCATTATCAGAGCGTATGATGTTGTGTTCGATGCGTATCTGTACTATAAATACCTACCACGCACCAACCTACGAGCAAAATGTAAGGAAATTACGTGCAAAATAGTACCTAATTTGGCGTCGGAGAAGTAGATTGGTAACAACACGTGAATTATGAATTAATTTTGCGTTACTCCTGCTTCATGAAGTCTGGTGTTGAATTTGTAGAATGCTTGATTGCGAAACATGTTGGAGATCCGAAACTTCAAGTTTTACTGTAGTTGGTGAATCTTGTCTTTACTAAGAGTAATCTTAGAGGTGTAAAGGTGAAACGAACCCTGGTGATGGGATGAAGATTTCTCCTTGCAGTTGAAATACCGCTGTTACATTATACCATTGTCTACTGAAACAGGCTTCTTTGATTTGAAAATTCATTTCATCATTCGGAGATTGATTTGATCATTTCAGCCAAAACATATAGATAAGTATATTGTTAAATTATCAAACCATGGTGATGTTTGTTCGTGAAGTATTATTTTTACTGTTAATTACGCGAAGCTTTTCCTTATTCTCTCATCTAACACTCGCTTCTGAGAAGTACAGTGAGGAGCTACAAAAACTTATGAAGTTCACATTTCCATCCTACGACTGCATTCAGGTGAGCTTGGACTTGAAGTTACTGAAGAAAAATGTCAATAGGTAGGTGTGGATCGTCTGTCCATTAGTGTCACTAACTGGCATTTTTTGGGTAGATGTGGATGGTACAAGTGGAATAAAACTCTCAGGGGTTTTGCTGAAAGTTTTGTGTTTAATCTAGGAGATTTAGCCCCTTGGTAAGCGGTCTGAGGCCCTTGATTAGTTGATCGCTTTGAATAGACCTCATTGGGGTTGGTGTCACGAAGAGTTCAAATCTGCGAAAGGTGAGTTTTGGGCACTGAAATATGTGGGTAAATGTGGGATACCGTTTCGTCAGTCTCATTGCATACCCTGCATAGGGTTGAACTTTGTGTGACCCCAATGCGGTGTAGGTGAAACCTTAAGGGTACAAAGCGTAATAAGGCCGACCATTGTTTTAGTTCCTCACGGTTTTTGCCAAGTAGCCATTCAGTGATTTTGGTGTTGGGTTCCGCCACCATGAGTTTACTGTGGACATGTCCTTCAATATTGAACCATCTACTTGTGGTTTGTTGATGGTCCTTCTGAAGGCGGTTTTTGGAATACCGACTGCCGTTCAGAGCCTACAAATGAGGAGCTTACTTTCAAAAAGGCACATATCCGAATCTGGGAGAAAACGTTCTTTTCTCAATTTTCTATCCCTGAATATGAGTTGAATCAGCCCCCCCCCCCCCTAACATTTCCGAACAAAACAGAACACATCCACGTCAATTCCGGGGCTAAACTTATGTGTTTGCATCAAAAGGTAACAAATCCGTCCCCTACATTTTTTTCAGTGCCTTGCAATCGAAATGGCACATAATCCTCCGAATTTCGTCAGGCGATAAGTCGTGGGTTTTCAAAAAGGCACATATCCAAAAAGAAGCATTGCGCCTTCGTCTTGACATTGAATATTTACACGAGACTCGATAGATGGCTGGCATGACAAATGGAAATATGGAGTCAGGTAAAGTTTTCAGTAAAACCTACAGAATGGAGAATGAATTCTTTCTTTTTCAAAAAGGCACAAATCCATGAGTTTTGATCAAAAGGGCACATTTCCAAAGTGAAAATGGATATACAGCCTCGTGTTTTGAAGAAAATTGATTCATATTCTGAGGCATCTTTGTCTGTGCCTTCTCACACATTACTCCGATGAGAAACTGCAGAAAAACGTCTCCACTAATCTGCCACTTCCTGAACATTTTGTCGGAATGGATATGTGCCTGTTTGAAAGTAAGCTCCTCAAATGGGGTTTAGGAGCCCCTTCTTGCAAGCTCGTCAGCTTTCTCGTCCAGATATTCCTTTATGCACCCACTCCAGGCAAACCCGGTTATGTGAGAGAAGGTTGTTGAGGGTTCCCATGCACCATCAAACCATTCGTGATGAGATTGGTGCTATTAATACTTGTATCGACGCTTGACTGTCTTAGAGGATGCGGACGTTGGCCTTTTCGTGTTAATGTGGGTATCACTCTAACATAAATCTAAATTGAGATACATGAAGAAATTGATGGATGCGTAAGGGTTTTAATTAAATCCTCCCGTTTAAAAAATGTATACATTGACTCGTGCACATAGTCAAAGCGCAAGATAAATGAATAGCTTAAATGAGAAAGGAGCTTTAATTTTAAATCATCTATATAACATGTTTGTGTACTCGTATATGTAGTTACCTACATATTATGTAATACGTATTACGGAATCATTGAATTACTAACGTTAACTTTACTCAGACAGTTCCTGGTTTACCTTTTTTTATTGCTAATCACGAAACTCTCAATAGTATAATTGCCGATTACGTATCTCAATAAAAAACCGAAACTTTGTTCACTACCATCTTTACATACTTCTAAAATGAAATCAATCACTTTATATTCTTTGCACGAGTGCACGATCTTTTAAAATACTTTGTAACTGTATAAGAAAAGATGAAGAGCAAAACTGATTCAACTTACATTAAACATTTATGCTGAATATTAGAAGAACAGCCTAAAAAAATTACGAAAATCATGAAGTTGTTTCTTAAGTTAATATGTTATTTAGAATCCTCTTTTTTCACCATTCATTTGTTTTCTGGTAGTTGTTTTTGCACTAAAAAAAACTTTCGGTTCAGAATAATTTGACAAAACATGATGGAGAAGTTAAGGAAATCCGCTCCGACGGTCATGGTGTCAAAAACGTTTTTAAACAAACAGTAAAACATGTCAGCACAATACTTACTTCCGTGTAACAAAAATGCACAATACTTCTTCTTTTTCAAGGTATCCACCGACAAATCCGATTTGGCTGTGGAACTCATGAGCCAAATTTTTATGCTGTTATGCAATAAGACCTTCACCAATGGAATCAACACAGACATGAAATGCAATGGATTCGTTGGTATATCGAAAAACATCAATTCGGCGATTGATATATTAGAAAAAGTGCCTCTTTACTATGAAAACCGCATATTGATTTTAATCATCAGCGAAGGAGTTCAAAGAAATTTTGATAATTTTCTTTATGTGAGTTTGAAAAGTTCAGAACCATAAATATTCAGTCATAAACAGTATATGCAATAATGTGCTGTATCGTATAATTTTTTTCTAGAACGTTTATTAATATGTTGCTTTGGATTTACAAAAAATTAAGTATCAACCAGCTGAATTGAAAACATTGTTTAGAACGCTAGTAACTGGTTGGGAGATTCAGAAGCTTTGCTGACGGTCGTTGAGAAGCAAAGCCGTAATTTTATTCGTCGGCAGCCAAATGGATATTTTGAAGATCTTCGGAGTATTTACGGAGAATGGAGAAAGGAGGTTTGTGTGATTTTTTCATCTGCATTTCCATATTCCGGGTTATTGTAAAAGGATATCAATGCCTTTCTGAAGAACTGTAGACTCAATATGGGTAGCTGGTACTCAATGCATTTTCATTTGTTTTGTAGGTACCTACTGTATTCGTTTGTCGAGGCGATTTGATTAATGTTTCAATACATTTTGATCTAGACATTCCCATTGGTATGTAAATGTAAAACGTATTTTAATGCATAACTGAGGACATAACGAAGTACTGGGCGTGAAGGAAGGCGCATTGATACAGGGAGTCCCATGAGTTATGCACAATCCGACTTCTACGTGTTCTACAACTCACTTCCGAACAAAAGTGCCTCCTAGCAATTTTTTGCCAGAAGCCTCGTTTCCGAGCTATTCGTGATTTAAGATTTTTTTCATGTTTTCGATCTTATGTTATGTCATCTTATGAAACCGTCATAACTCCCTCAATTTTGGGGATAGCTCAAATTTGATGACACCGTTGGAAAGAGCGTTAAAATTTCTATCTATTTCATGTCAGAAAACTTTTTTTGATTGCATTGAAGATGTGCGATAGCTGCGCGGAATGGCAGTTTTGTCAAAATCTTGAAATCGCCAGTTTTTCATCTCGCCTAGAAACCCCATGAATGCTTGACGCAGAACTGTGCAGGCCTGATGAAACGTGCGCCAAAATGTCAGCTTTCCAACGGTGTACTCGTTCTGGTTTTTAAAAATATTTTTGGTTAAGGAAATGGTGTTTAACTGCAGAAAAACGTGGGTTTTCTGTTAAAATTGAGGTTTTTCCAAAAGTCTCGACGAAAAAAGGTTGGAGGCGGGATATACGTAATTTTTCTCGCTGAATCGAATGGTGACAACGCCAGAAGTGACAATTTAGGTTAGTTTTGTCGGATGCATAAACGTTCGTTGTGAACAGCATCTACGGCATTTCTAAGCTGTCCGGCCAAAGTCAAGATCATCGAAGAGCCGAGAGACGGCTATTGTTTGTTTTCATTTACGATTGATTGCGATGAGTTGCATTCATCTTTTTGATGACACTATGGACCCTTATCAAACCAGGCTTCCGTATCATTACCAACTCTTCCCTTTCGTCTCTTTCCTCGCTGTATTTCCTTCAGCGAGGTTTTCCCTATTGCATACTCCCATTCATCATGGTGCGCTATAGCTATTGAACATAGCTGGTAGTAATAACCAAAACCTTAGTGACAAAAAACAAGGTAGTAGATAAAAAGCAGAAAGTTTACTAGATAAAGAAGGATCAGTGACATAAACAATATTATCTACCAATATTTTTTCCTCATACTATCCGACGTGTTCGCTAGGGTGTGAGTTGTACACAGGAGGAGTGTGACTCCCTTGCTGCTTCAGAAGCATTACCGTTGGCGAAACCGTACATAAAAATCATGTCAACATACTCACTTGTGGTATAGCTACTCAACTGAAAGCAAATCATCGCAATCAATCCTAAATGAACACAAACAATAGCCGTCTCTCGGCTCTTCGATTATCCTGACTTTGGCTGGACAGCTTGGAAATGCCGTAGACGCTGATCACAAACGAACGTTTTCAATCGTTAAATTCATTTTCATTTTTCATTTTTAAATATTTATTTTTCAAATTATATCTTAACAATCTTGTTTAAACTCTAACCCTTTGTATGAACTCGATTTAAACCCCAATATCTTACTATTGTCCAACAACTGGATAACATGTTCGAGTCAATAAACATTTTACTAAAACTGAATTTGGTCAGAAACAACAAATTATCAACATTACAACACCCAATGCTACGGCCAAATCAGATTGGGGTTGATAATACACGGCGCACAAAGCAACCCCTCCTTCAAGACCGGGGGTCGTGCGGGTCATTGCATATCCTGGCCCCTGACCAAGACAATGCCTCCTCCTTAGCTTTCCCAATTTTCAAACATTCTTTCGTGTTACAGTTAACATTCATTCTTTAGTGTTACAGGGTGTCCCAGGACTTATGCACAATCCGACTCCTACGTGTTCTACAACTCATTTCCGACTGCGATGAGTTTCATTCATCTTCGAGAATTTTGGAAAACATCAATTTTAACAGAAAACACACGTTTTTCTGCTTTTAAACTCCATTTCCTTAACTAAAAATATTTTAAAAAACCAAAACGACTACACCGTTGGAAAGCTGTCATTTTGGCCCACGTTTTACCAGGCCTGCACAGTTCTGCGTCAAACATTCATGGGGTTTCTAGGCGAGATAAAAAACGGGCGATTTCAAGATTTTGACAATACTGCCATTTCGAGCAGCAATCTTACATCTTCAATACAATCAAAATAAGTTTTCTGACATCAAATAGATGGAAAATTTAACGCTCTTTCCAACGGTGTCATCAAATTTCAGCTATCTCCAAAATTGAGGGAGTTATGACAGTTTTAATGACATTGGATCGAAAACACGAAAAAAATCTTAAATTGTGAATAGCTCGGAAACGAGGCCTTCTATTAATGATGTTAATAGAATCACCCAATCGAATACAATGTCGACATAGTAGAATTGCATGAACAGCATATCAGAATAAGTTGTTAATCACGTAAATTTGAAACTACATAGGAGTTCTTTTCAAGTTAGCACACCTAATCATTATCCAAAATTTTCCCTATTCAAATATCAGCATAACGTCAACATCTTTTCGCAGTGGCTAAAAATCTGATAAAAATCTTTATGACCTTAACTCTAGCTCCTCCTTTGTAGTTGGGAAGAGATTCGTTACTTAACTAGATTACATTGAACATGTCACTTATCTTCAATTTCAAGTGAGGATTCCTCAAGATAGAGAAATTCCTCGAAATTCGGTGATCTATAATTTTGGTGCCATTGCTTAACACACTTTCAACTCTCATCCAACGGCACGGGTTACTCTACTTGACGGCAGGGATCAGGTAAAACGCGGGAGCCCGCTCAGAATTTTCCGTCAACATTGTGTCTAAAGACGCGTTTGAAGCCGTACAATGAACTAGAGCTTGAAACATACGATTCACGAGTTATTTCAACCAAAGACGACAAGATGACTTCCGTTATGGGTGCAAGTCAGGGGGTATAGCCGGGTAGACGGACGCAATGAAAGTGTTTTAAACTACGACTACTACTACTATTATCTATACAATTCACAAGGCGTCTTTTGCTGACACCAAAATCTCATTCAACTTTCAGCTTCACGGTGTTCAAGATTTCGGGGGTAGAACTGTCAAAGTAGGAACGTTCAACTGTTCCGTTTTCTCATCCTTTGATGCTCCCAACGACGACGGAAACCCATGTAAGCAAATTTCAATATATTGCCAATGAGTTGTTCAATACAATATATTATTATTAAATCTACGTAAAAATTGTTCTTCTTCAAAAATTCCCACTGGCGTTTGTTCAAAACTGTTTTTTTTTTCACTCGATTTCCTCAACTTCATTTGGCTGCAATGATATATAATTACGATTCACATCACAGATTATCAAAAAGATTGTTATTTAAGATGAATACTAATAATCTGCAAAATCATAGGACAGAAAGGTAGGAGTTTCTCGAGGCTCGATGGTCAATGCTCGGGAACCTGTAATGCAAGGCGCTGAAGTTATACAGTACCCGCACGACCGAGCGGTATTGATGTTGAGCCTACAGCTCCCGGAGCCTTCGCCTTAGAGCAGGGGTCTCCAAACTATTTGTCCAAAGGGCCATATCATAATGTGGAGGTGGTGGGGCGGGCCAACAGGGGGGTCTGGAGGGCTAGGGGGCTTCCGCCGGAAAATTTTAAAAATTAGAAACTTGAAAGCAATGTTTTTAAGCACTCCTAGACGAGTTTGACAAATTCAAATTAGGCCTAATATAGTTACAAAAAATTAGTTTTTAGTGATTAAACATATTTTTTTAATTCCATGATTTCTTTTTCGTCGTTCAATAAAAATTGTAAACATTGAATTTTCAGGAATGGAAAATTTAGCAAGTCAGACAGTTGAAATTAGTGTTTTTAAGCACTCCTGGACGAATTTGACAAATTAAAAATTAGGCCCGATGTAGGAAACAAAACTCATTTGTATGTAAGAAATATATTTTGTATTAATTTATTTAGAATTATTTACATTCAAAAAAATATTTTTGGAAAACCAATCTAATGTGATGTGCGCAATTGTTTTTTGCTTACAGTGTCTTTCCACTTGGGATCATAGTTTGTTGTTCCAATCGTAAGCAAATTTTTCAAGTGTTCTTCTGAAAGCATTGCTCGATATTTGGATTTGACATGTGTCATTTTTGAAAAGGTTTACTTTGGAACCAAATGATTGTTATCATTTGTCTGGCAAAACTCTTGATCCCCTTGAAGTCATCAAGTTCTGGCGGTATCCTAATTTTTTCCATCCATCCATGTTTTTCCGCAGGCGGCGGGCCGGACCAAATCCTCCCGCTGGCCGTAGTTTGGAGACCCCTGCCTTAAAGCATTGTTACTAAAAATTTTTTATCAAAATGTTTTCAAACTTTTGTATAGTTCACTGTTCTTTCTTGTGCATTACCTTCACACTAAACCTGATACTTCTAAACATATTTGCGTGGTTGCTTTTTCTCACGGTTGAGTATTTCTATCATCTGACTCAGATTCACAGCAGTCTCGGGCAACTGAGGAACGTGCTAAAGAAGCTAGGAAAACGCTTGTTCGGGGAAAAATTATAATCTATAGAAAAAAGAAAAAGTTGATGGCTACTAACTAAAAATACGATAAGATGTATCCAGACATACTAAATAATTTCATCTTTGGTATTCTTTAGTGTTTTGCCGTTTTCAACAGCTTGGTACGGAGGATTGGAGTTGACATTGGTCAAGCAATCGTTCGATCGTCTAAACTTGAAGCTCAACATAGTTGTACCAACAACCAGTGATTTATGGGGACAGTATGACGGAACGGAGTGGAAAGGAGGGATCATGGAACTCGTTTCTGTTGGCGATGTTGATCTGGCCTTTTGTGGTCTCTGGATCGTCCCTTCCATGGGATGGTGTAAACTCGAAACGTCCTACCCAGTAGCAGAGGTTGGTCTCCATCGTCCTAGCTAACTTCTTTCTTCCTGACCTAAAGTCAATACTCGATTTCTGCGCCATAGTATGAATCGTGAACTGATTGTTACATGTCAACGCCTTAGTTAATTCATATAGGCGTCTGTGTTAAAGCTTTCGTAAGCAGAATGCATAAACGTCAATCAAGTCATACCTGGTGTACATGGAAGGTTTCTCGTATATATAACTTAATAAAATGATGAATGTCGTTTTTCAGATATCTTTTAGAAAGTAGGTACAGATTGTCATTAAGGTTTGACGTTCTTTCAAGGGTACTATCAATAGATGAGCAGTGAATCTCGTATCATAAAAGGCTACTAGGGGCATGTGTGAACATGCATTCGAAGTCTAGTAAAATATCCACTTGTTGAGTGTAAATTCTCAATGAAATTATGAAAAAATCTCCTAAATCAGATCGTTCGAGATCGGACCACTAAACGCATGTGCAGAATGTTCATACTTCATAGGAGACCATTTAACGTGTAACACGCGTATCCCTGAATATGACATAAGATCGGGTAAGAATTACGGAAGTTATACTTGAAGTAGGAATATTTGGAGGGTCAAACTGAAATTTAAATAATTCGCAGTGCCTACCTATCTACTTGGTGCTAGTATTTGTACAAATGAACTGAACGCAAGGGACTGTTGCATCCTGCATCTGTGCTCAATATCCATTCGGACTTAGAGAACCACCTGCTTCATTAACTCTACGCTAAGAGACACTTTATTTATATGAAACGATATCCTGTAAGTGATGAAATCAATTCTCATTGTGAAACGATTGTAGGTAGTTAATCAAGCCTGATGACAGATTAACTGGTTTGAAGACTAACAAGATAACTATTCAAGCTAGGCGTGGTTACGTAAGCACTAAATTACATTAACTACACTTACAATCGCCAACATAATATATACATGTCCACCAATCCATTGTTCACAGGGTTGTCTGAAGTTAATTGTTCCTAAGCCAAAATACTTGAATTCTGGCTGGTTTACATTGTTCAACCCTCTTACTGTGGAAATCTGGGTTTTCACTGGCGTTTCTGTTGTGTTGGCAGCTGTATTATTGTTTTTCTTGTCATTTTTTTTAAGAACCTTCGGAACAACAGATCCATCTCCGAGTTTAACAAGAGGTAAAGTGAACGTTTTATAAATTATTTTGTTTTCAATAATAAGTTAACATAGTTGCGATTAAAAAACAGTCCTTTCCCCAAAAAATGAAGCATTTTGAAATAAAGATCAACGTTCTTTGAGCGTCACAAAAATGTTTTTTGAAAATAAATCACTAAATTGTTGTTTTTTGATCACGAAATCGGTTTAAAATTGTTGACTAATTCAATCAATTAACAGAACAGGGCTTAGATAAGTTTTTAAACACTTGGAGCTCAAAAAATACCTACTTGATGAGGATATTCAATAAATTTAGCTATGACTTTTTCATAGCTGATCTAAACCCGTTGTGAACTCGATTTATTGCTTCGCACAGTTGAGTATTGCGTCTGACACAGATGAAAACCATAAGGACTAGAAAGGAACGCCCTAGAAACGTCTGCAAGATTATTAAAATATTGGTCTACGATCACCCGTAAATTATATTTGACTATGCATGTTGTCATTTTACCTATAATTTTTGATTCGTTGCTTTTATTTAGACATTTATTCCATTTCCAGGAGTAACATTTGTTGAGAGTATGTTTTGGGCAATATCGCTCTTCATGGCAGCTGGTGATGGTGAATCTTCTATCAGACCTATCCGACAAGTAGTCATATGGTTGGTTTAGAAAATTGTATAATTGAGAAACTTATATTGGTACCTACTACATCAAGATAACGCGTATTGATTTAGTAGGAGATCTAAAATGTTTCTACCAATGCAGCTTTTTGTAAAAAAAACTCTGCTTTTGTTATTCATCTTTGGCTTCATCTTGGATCTTGCATTTCGATGAGCATGTATGATCCAATAGCCCTTCAGGGTTTGTAACTCAAACCAAACCAATCATAGGAATTGATCGTAAGAAATGTTACGTGTAACGTTCAAATGGACCCGCCTCCTCCGAGGCAAGAATTGTTCTTATGGTGCGTGCACAAAATGTTAGGTGCCCCTTTGGCAATTCTCACCGACCCTCACCCCAGTGATCCTTCGGTAGCTGTTAAAGGAAAGCCATTTAAAGAAATTGCTAATTCATTTTTACATGATTAAATTTCATGCCTCATTTTATGCGGAATCCTTTGTCTCAATAAATTTACGTACAAAAACTGGAATAAGGGACTTACAACCGTCAGATGGAAACCTCAATTGCTTTAGTCGTTTTATATCAATAAATGAATACTTTTCACCTTCGTCGGTTTTTATTTGATTTCACTTATAAAATATGTCTGGCATGTTGGGACGACCAGATGGGGGCGAATTTTTGCAAGACAGATGGCGGGCGCCAGAAAATGACAGCAAATTATTACAACAGGGCTGTCTGTCCCTCATCCTCCCTACTAAAGTATTTATTTAGAGAAATAGGAAATTTAATCACGGATCACGTCGGGTTTTGTGAGTAATGTCTCAATAAGAGAAGTTGAAAGCCTGTCAAAGATCATCTTACAAATCATATAGTTGGCTACCTTAAGACTGAGTTGGCTGAACTTGTAATACTGTAGTGGCTGTACGTTGGAACTAGCGCTCATGTTGAGAAGTCACTTCTGCCATATTTCCCAGTGCTTTTACATAAGCTACTACTGACAAGCTACTTCCTTCTGTACTTTTAAGTGCTCGTATATCATTCATTTGTCTCACGGGTTCTAAATTTATAACTGTCGGTTTCAGGTGGATCACTCTGGGTTTCTTTTTAACAACTTGTTATTCAAGTGGGCTCATAACGCAGCTGACGAGCCCAACATTATCAACCAAGATGGACACTATCCAGCAGTTGGTGGAGAACGATTTTGTTTGGACATCACCTTATGCTTTAGATTTACAACTAATGTTGGATTTCAATGTACGTTGAATTTCAAAGCACGATTACGTATCGTACGTAGCTAATGGATATCGTAGGTATCATATTTCTCGTGACCGAAATAATTCTGATATTTTCATGTCTTCACATTGGCACAAGGGAGAATTTCCCGTTACATTTTGGTTTATTATTCAGTAATGAACCATTGTAATCGCTCTTGAAAAAAATTCCCCCCCCCCCTGAAAATTTCATGGTTTACGTTTCAAAGGGTGTAGAATCCGAATCTGCAATAAAAAATTTTCCGTCCGTCCGCCGTACGTCATACACTGTACGCACGATTTCTCCCAAACGGCTAGAGCATAATATCTGAAATTTTCAGGAAAAATCAATATTGGTGCGACAACGCCCCAATTCTTTAGCCAGCACTCTCACTTAATTTAAAGTGCCCTTTAAGGGTTGTCGAAGTTTTGTAAAATCCCTAAAAACCTCAAAAAAAGTCGAAGCGGCCTAAATTTGGACTCTTTTTGAAGAACTTTCCATGAAGAATCGGTTGAGCCCTTCCTCAGGTTCGTTCCTTAAACCATTCCCAATATACGACCCGATTTATGTTGCCAACATTTGCGTTTTTTTTTTTTTGTTTATTATTGTTTATGTTTTCATCGCAGTAACCTGGTGATGTAGTGATGTAGTAATGTGGATACTGGAGTGAACTCCTAAAAGGCTTTGTAGCCGATACACGGGTTGAAGCATTCTGATACGCGTGAAACGCTGCAAATTCTTTCACTGGGGTGTGTTATTAAATTGGCTTGCGTTCATGATTTGAATTTCTACTAAGCTTTGGAGTGTGCGTGTTTCACAGGTGATAGAGTAATTATAGAATTTCAGGAGGCACACAAATATGATCAACTGAACAATCCCAATTGGTATTTTCGTTGAGAACAGTTTTTTCGTGCCCTATGCATATCTCCTGAAATTCAATAATCGCTCTATCACCTGTGAAACACGCACACTCCAAAGCTTAGTAGAAATTCAAATCATGAACGCAAGCCAATTGAATAATAAACCCCAGTGAAAGAATTCGCAGCGTTTTTAGGCGAAATAGTAGAAGCTAGACCGAACATCGCTTTGAACGACTAAAATAAAGTTTACGCTAACATAATATGTTATATTATGATCATATTATGACGATGATTATCATATATCATATTATGATTGGGTTCGGTGTTTAGTTATACCCACAGAAAATAGAATACACATGTTCTGTGGTTATAACTACAACAATCAAGAGTGGCAACCGAAAAAACTCAAGCTTTCCTGTCACTTTCAATTTCCTATTATAGTTCATTTATTATTACGGAGTCTTCAGAGTCTGCGAGTTTTTTTCGAGAACAATCAACAGTTTTTCGGTTAATAAAACCTATATCCAACATTGAAGTACTTGAAACACCACTCATCATCGATCAAAGCAACACGTTTCAGTACTACGAAATAGGCTTGATAGCCTCGAAAACAATTTATAGCTATGAAGAAATTGCGAAGCCATAATGATGAGAGTGAGTCTGAGAATCACCAAGACTGGCCAATATCAATCAACAAAACCCTACAACCTGCTCAGATTCAACCCTGAGCTTCCTGGGCAACGGGGAAATCGGAAATATGTCAAATTTTATGGATTACATCAGTTTAAATTGCAAAAATGTGTTTAAAACCGGATCAGAATGGGACTGCAGTAACCGCGTGACTAAATATCTGCTAGGTTGTCGGTAAATGAAGTTGAGGGGATGGTATTCTCCCACCTTAAATGAATGTCGATCCTCAAATTAACTTGGGTTTTATAGAACGCTGAACTTGGCTTTGCTTTCAAACACATTTTTTGTAACGAAAAAGGTCATTTAGGCACCCATTAATATTTTTCAGGATACGTGGGAATCTTCCTGGGCCAGCAGAATGAGAGTGATCCTTGACCAACAACAAGAGTGGCAGACCGTCGCTTCGAGCAAAGTAGCGCTTTTTGGTCAACAATACGGGAAAGAAGCTTTCACCCTGGATAGCGATTACCCCGCTGAGCTGTTGAAGAAGTTTGAAATAACAAAAAATTGCATAAACACCTATCAAATCGGACTGGTACTGAGGCCTGGATCTCCTTACTTCAGACCTTTGGAAAACCATATTCTCCGCTACCAAAGCGGGGGGATTTTGAACAAAATCATGAACGATCAATTCGAGAAAATTGCTATGCAAAAGCCATATGTGAGGGAGGTGTACGACACCATGAAGAAGACCGTGAAAGCGGGGGAAAAGCTCCATGTAGATAATTTAAAAGGAGCGTTTCTCCTACTAACTATTGGTTTAGTTACTTCATTATTGGTGTTCTTGCTTGAAGTACTGACATTTAATAAATGTCAAACTTCCAATCCAAGAAAAATGGTAGGCGTCTACTGTACTATTTTATAACAATGTAAATTAGTGTAGCCACGTTATTTGGTCCTTTATCTCAAGAAGCAGGAGGTACTCACGAAAAAGGAAGAAGCTTTAACTTTTATCATTGATTGTCGTACGGCTAAGCTTGCTAATAATTAATAAACAAATCATTTTATTCACCAAACCACGAGATCTCGCATCCCTCGTGGTTTAAATGTCTATTTCTAAGTAGTACAACCTAAAATTGGTCACCTGATTCAACTATTATTGCTGAAAACGTTGATTTTAAATTTGTAGGTGATGTAGAACAACAAAAGTTTGCTAAGTTCGGCGCGCCATATTGATGTCTCGTATTCATACCGTGATTATTATAGATCGGTGAAAGATATTATCGAAAGGATTAGGAGCCTATTGGTGTATACATTGATATGAAAGAACGTGAAGGTATTGGATGATGATTTATTAATAGATTAGTATCTTAAAATAGAAACAGAGTGTTAGCAAGATTTAACGTTTGCGAATGCACAGGGGCAAAAATCCGGGGAACATGCAAATACACGAAGACCTACCTCAACACCAAGCCCTTACAATTCCGGTGTATCTCATTGGCTTCGGATGAAAACAATTTGAGCTTGCGTTACGGAAATTTGTGCATCCGCGCAGATTTTATTTAGTGTAGAAATGGTGAAATTCATCGTGTACCATCTTTACATACTCCGATTCTCACAACCAATTCTTGAGGACTTCGACGAATGACGAATTAGAACTATTATTATTTTGGTTTATAAACCAAAATATAAATACACCAGAGTGTATAAATACACCAAAGTATAAATACACCAATTTCAGATTTGGTGGTGTGTAGAGGTGACGATTCCTGTAGCCATGTTACCTAGTTATAAATAACCTATAGCTGTGTTACCGCTTAGAGCAGGGGTTCCCAACAAAACTTTTCCAAGGACCCCTTCATCAGGTACTGCAATGACGAGGCAAACCTCTTAGGCAAGCCCAAAATTACTCGAAACGAGTCAAAATATGTGAAAAAATAAATCAAACGAATGCTATACATACACATACAACTCAGGATTTATTTGTGAAAATACAGAGTATCCTACAAGTACATTATTAGTTTTCATTTTCACTCCTCACTCCCCCATCTAGTTCCAACGTGCGCTAGAGTGTGCTATCGTTAATATATTTATTTTGTATATCTTGCGGACCCCAGGGGTCCGCGGACCACTATTTGGGAACCGATGACCTAGAGAATACCGGCTGGTACTTGTGAATAGGGCACAGATCAAAATCTCTACTTATTGCATAAAACGTTAAACGCGAATAGAATCTACTACTTTTTATATTTTTTTCGTAACTAAATACTTTGTTGTTTAATTTAATCACTAATGGGAAGTAAAAAAAAACCAACAACATCATTAAAAAATTTTGGACAATTTCAGTTTTTTCAGATTTTTTTTAGAACTTGAGGCCTTTTGCGCGAACAAAAGATCGCTAATTAGAATTTTTTTAAAATTATTTTTCCCGAATTCAGGACATCACTCTCCGTATTTTGAGGGGCAATGGGATTCGGAAATCCAAAAATCGTCTTTTTCGGTCCACCCTACTATACGGGTACCTAACTCCCATTTAAATGCTGGTATTCTTCTTAGGAATATACTCATCGTTGATTGATGAGTAACCTTTCGTTCAAAGAGGTACCTAACCAAATCATCTGTATTTGTACAAAATAACACTTTGGCACTACCTTTCAATACTCGTACATTAATAAATTTGTATCTTAAATTCTACTAACTAATTAAAATATGTTTGTAACGGGCATGACATTAAAGTACTGTCGTGGTGGAGGGCTGCAGTAACCATCGCTGAGGCATAGTGCGATACAATCGCCCAACGTGGTTCATGTCAGAGAGGAGTCGAGGGCGCCTGAGTGACCCATAAGACTTAATTTACTAGTTTCGATTCTGTGAAGAACGGCGGACGCTCTTTAGCCGTGGTGAATTACTCCTAGGGGAGTAAACCCCGACAGAAAATTCAATATCCTGTGAACTGCGAGGAGGCCTAATAGCAGTGGCGTAACGTTTTTCAGCGGGCCGCCCCGCAAAATATTTTCGGGGCCCCTCCTCACAATTTTTTTTTTTTTGGCGAATTTTGCCAATCTACCTTGTTTTATCATCTGCAAACTGCTCTATTTTGAACGGATTGAAATATTTCCAATCCGATTTCGCCATCGAGTTCAGCATGAAAAAACGTTTATGAGGGTCACCAACTTGGGGGTTTTCTGTAACTTTCCCCATTTGGCATCCCAAAATCTCCCCTTAGTAGTGAAGCGATCGTGCTCATCTTTAAACATAGCCTTTTGAAAGCCTAGGTAGATTTTTGTGCAAATTTGAGTTTTAATCTTAATTTTATCGCCAGTTATCGTCTGGAATGTGTTTTTGGTGTTTGACAGTGGAGTTAGAATGCTTTAAAACGGATCTTGATGCAAACATTTTAGTCCGAGAACAATAAGTAGTTTCTTTTTCTTCAAAAATTTGCTAATACTACGGCAGTTGAAAGAATTTTTAATATTTCTCTTCTTCTACGTTAGGTAGCAAGCAGACTAGATGGAATTGGACTAGATGGAAACCAAACCGATGTTATCGGAGCCAACACATCGATAAATTGATATCATCGAATATGTGGCATCGATGGCAAAACATCGTAATATCGAAGCAAAACATCGATATTTTGATAATATCGATGTCGATGTCCCATCCCTAGTACGCGCCTTCGCAACTCTGACACCTTAGCTAGGTACTTTACAGCCTTCCTCACCTGGTTATAAATTTTACCAAAAGATGATTGATCAATGAACCTACATTACCGTTGATGTTTATAAACTTGATGTTACATAATGGAATTTTTCTGTGTATCATTAGTTCCGCTTTATTCTTTAAAATAAAAAAAAATGAATTTTGCTAGATCGGCCAACGTGGTTCATGTCAGAGAAGAGTCGAGGGCCCCTGAGTGACCCATAAGACCTAAATAAACTACCCCCGTAAAGATCGCGGGCTCTTTAGCCGTGGTGAATTACTAGGGGAGTAAACCCCGACAGAAAATTCAATATCCTGTGAACTGCGAGGAGACCTAATAGGTTAGACGATAGGCTAACAACCTGTCCCTGTAAAAATATTTTTGTTACGAAACCCGAAAACATAATAAACCGCCGGACTGATACCAACGAATCTCGACCCAGGCATGGAAACGGACGGAGCAAGATCTCGGACCTTAAGTTTGCTACATGGAATGTGCAAACTTTACTTCAGACTGGGAGGATGAAAGAACTCTCCCTGATGATGTTATGGTAGTTCAAGAAGTAAGATGTCCAGGTTCTGGCAGAATTGAAAAGAAAGAATTTTCGTTCTTTTACAGTAGACCAGAGGAAAGAACTGGTTCATAACTATGGGACAGGATTTTTTATGTCTGCCTGCGTTTTTTTATCGGCCTGTAATGCTTTGTAGTTAGTTAATTAAAATATGTATAATTTAAAATGACCAAAAGTGGGTGGGTGTATGTAAGACAAATCTATGACATAAGCAATGTAAAAGTCTTTTTAATAATAGGTCATGTTTTCTACAATTTGATTAAAATTTGTATGCAAACATATATTACTTATTGAATTTAAATTTTCTACCACTTGAGAATGAACTTATAACGAATCCAGTGGCCGGCTTCGAAGTGGCAACCGCAGACGTATTCTGTTTGATGATCATCCTCATCCTCATCATATATACCACGGAAGAGATTAATTTCGTATTCTCCGCATGCACCGTCTATGATGGGACGTCCTTTTTGCCGGAGGGCTTCGCATTTATTGTAGCACTCGTGATCATTGCAGTCCGAAGAAACGACGGAGGTGACTACTGCCGCGAAAACTACTAACCCAAACAAAACAAACGTACTCGAATTCATGCTGGGAATTAATACAAACTACCGGATTCGTTCTCTGAAATCTTCTTCCCACATGATCAGGGGCGAGAGTTTTTATAAGCAGCTAACTCTAAACGATTATGCGAGTAATGATCTAGATCACTGTTATGATATGTGAATAATGACCCTTTATTGCCTCGTTAGGAATCAATTAACACCCAGTGTAAAATGGTTCTCAGGCAGTTTAAAAAACATCTTAATTGTCTCGCTGCCAATAATTACAAAGATGTTTGTTGTTTCAGAATTCGATAGGCTGCCCTTTCATGTAGGTATCACTGGAATGCACCTATACAGTGTACAGGGTGTACCGCAGCAATTTCAATTACACCCCACGGTGTCAATGCAGGGTTAAAACTGATGTAATGTAATGTTTTATTCTACCTTCCTGAATTTCTGTTGTTCTCCTCGTCGTGTTCATATACAGTGAATTGAACAGTTGTTTGTATTGACATTCCATGCTCCTACTTCCTGCTGAAATTTGAATGGAACAAATGAAATCTGACAAGGGCTCTCAAGATCAGCTGGGTAAGCCTGAGGCCCTGAGAGGGAAGCCAGACAGAAAGGATTATCGAGCTTCAAAGTGCTCGTACACTTTCCCATTTTAAATGTGGTCCAATTGTTGTTGCTTTGACTTCCAAGTTTTGCTAACCATTTTTGTTCAGACTTTATTATGGATACCGTGGAAAGCTGATATTCTTGGGAAGTTCTTTCTGGGAAGGGGGAATTACAACACTTGTTTATTATGAAATAGAAAAAGGTAGATAGTTCTCTAATACATGTTTAGAATTTGATCTTCAGGATAATTTGTTACGTAGTTTAAGGGAGCCATGCCATTTTAGATACTTAAGATGGGAAGCTCGAAAAAGAACTTGAACGTTTAATAACTTGGAAACAAACTTTCCATAAGGGCTAGAACGTTGATAGGAAAAAGATCGACGGCACAAATCTGAATACGCTCGGACATATAGCTATATACGTAGCTATATATATAGCATACGAGCTATATAGTTGCGAACAAGCCGTCAGGGTTATGCGTTGCAATGAACCGTTTCTCATGCGTTTAGATTTTAGCAGAGTTTAGCAACGTGCACTGTAAATATTCGGATGGCTGACCGCTAGGGTAAGGGTTCACTTACCGCTAACTACTCCAGTTGTGTAGTTTTCACGTTCCTGTAGGGCGAACCCCCCTCTACTCAAGAGTATGAGGCAATAATAATTAGTAGCATCAAGAATAATCATCAGACTGAACCTTGTCCTCCTTCAGCTGGACAACTAATGACAGTCGGACAAAAGGCCCAACCTGAAATGTTGCTTACTTTAATTTGTTTACAGATATTGCAACATTGAAGGAATTTTGGTGCCTTCTTTTGTTTCTAATATAGGGACTTGCACAGGTTGTCAAAGAGTTCTATCTAAGGCAAAGTCATAATGAGACACGTACAGGTATGGAGGCACAGTCATCAGCTGAAGGCCCTTTCTCCTTTCCAATTAAAGACTCAATTGAGGACCCAATTGAGGACAGATAATTTGTTCTGCATTATTTACTGTGCTGATATATAAATGGGGCTCTTTTTATGGCACTTAAATTGTAAATACTAGATATTGAGGCGGCCAGTTTAGAATTGTACCATTTACTACGTCTATACGTAGATCAGTGATTCACGTTGATAGAAGGGTCATTAGAATATAAAAATTATAAACTTCTGTGTAATAATTTGCAGTGTACAGAGTTCAAATCACCACTGTGATTCAAGTGGCGCATACTCAGTAAAAGCGCAACCAGCAAGGAATACACGGGTCCACTTCTCGAAGTTTCTTCTACTCTTCCATAACTCCATGATGAAGGAAAGTTCCATGATTAAGGTTTAATTTAATCGTTTTGGTGTTTGATTTTGATGACGTGTTTGATTTGGGAACAATATATAAATCAAACAATTTCGAGAAAAAGAAATAAAATAAATACTGAGCTATTAAGCAAATATCTGGGTATTTCATATTAGGGAGTTATTTTTATTTTGTTGTTACCTTGTTCTTTTCCTTAATCTAGGAGGCAGTGGCACAAAGCACTTTTCTCTTTCGCCATTGCTTAGCTGTTCCCTGGTTCGTCTGGGTCTCAGCATCTTTCTCTCTGCTTGGTTCGTTTGCGTGGCGTCTTTCACTGGTGATCCGTCACATATTACTTATTTTTACCCCCGTTCAACGTTACAATAGTAAATTTTCTGTGAATCTTTAGGTAAGTCTGATGAAGTCACGTTTTCTGTCTGTAGACTCGTTTCACCAGCTCCCATAATTATCTCTCGTTTCAACTGTTATTGATTTCGAAGGAATCACGCATTCGACGCCATTACCCCATATTGGTGCTTCGTTAGCCGCATTCACCTGATCTTTTATTCGAGTTGTTTTCATTCAAGCAGCTTTTACTTACTCATTTAACTTCATTGACTTCATTTCAGCTCAAACGTCCAATCATGAGTCGATACCGCGAATGGGATTTGTCTTGCAAAGTCTACGTTGGGAACCTTGGAAATAATGCCTCAAAAAATGAGTTGGAAGATGTGTTCTCGAAGTATGGACCCTTGAGGAACGTATGGGTGGCTCGTAACCCTCCAGGATTTGCGTTCATTGAGTTTGAGGATCCGAGAGATGCAGAAGATGCTGTCAGAGCTCTAGATGGGACGTAAGTGAAATAATCCCGCGTATTTTTATTTACATTGTCATTTATTTTATACAATATTAATGCGCAATGTGGAAGATTTATCAACATTTTTTTGGTCTGTTCAATGTTAAGTAAGCTGATCTATTTACACTGTGTTATGGTTTACAGTCGCTGCTGTGGTACTCATATTATATGCGAGATGTCCAATGGGAAAACAAGATCCGCGCGTGGAGGTGGAAGGAGACGGTCCCCAGTGAGGCGTTCCAGGTATGATATGTGTCCATACCAGTTATTTTCCTCACTAGAAATTATGTCTGATAGAATTAGGTACCTCCTTTTTACTTGAATTGTTTGATTTCTAATTATGTTTCCTCCTTTACCCGAATTCCTCTCCTTAGGGTTGACTCAAGGGTTTGGTGTTAAACTATTTTGTCTTTAGCTAGTATTTGCCTATTGAAGTTGAGGAAATACTTGAGTAACTCATAACTGCATTTTGCCTTGTGGCAAAGCTAGAGTAACGTTCAGAATCTTTTAGACGGAGTCCAGTTAGAAACCCGATTCATCAGTTATTGGTCGGCATTGATACTGATATGTATGGTTTTTTTTTCAACTCCAATAATGTAAGTAGATCAAGACATACAAACCAAAATCTAAACGTTCTTTATGCTGTCAGAATGTGTTGATGGACCTGTACGGTTTCTGTTGGGCGTTTATGAAATTATGAGTCGATCGTGAATCAGTAGCTGTGCTGCAATCGAGATGTTAATCACTTTGTGCTCAGCAGCAGTCCAAAACAGCTTTGATTCAGTTCGTGCAAGTTGGATCAAGTGGCAAGAAGGATGTATGGTTAAAAGTGCAAGAGCTGCTCAGTCTTGTTTATCAGCTCATTTCAGGACCTCGTGCGTTTAATTCATCCAGCTCGTATAACCTGCCCAATTCAAGTCGGTCACTGATTCCATGCTCTAAAATCGACTTGAATTAAATGTGTACAACCAATTGGTGAGTCACTGTCTACAGTTGAAATATCGTTCAGGTTATCTGAAATCGGGCTTCTAACTGGACCGAGTCCGATACTGCTAATCATTTGTAAGATTATCAATAGGTAAGGTCGTGTTACGTTACAAAGTAAAATAATATTGCCCTGTAAATGACACTCGTTATTAATCGACGTTTAAACGAACAAAACGAGCCGGGTTTCTGTGTAGGTAGGTGCGAGTACCTTAGAAGATAACAGTCCGTTTATCTGAGGTCATTCTTCTTTTTTCTGATTAGTACTTGAACAGTGCATTTTTATTTTAGTTGAATTTGTAGGAAATTTACTTTTTTTCACAAAGTTCTTGAAATGAACATTACTAGGTGAATTGCATCGAAAATGACAACACCCCTGTCGTGGTCTTTCTAAAACTTGCTGTCTCAATCATTTTGACATTAGAGGAGGGATTAAAAAAACCGAATAACCTTCACGAGGCACTTTCAACCTTTGAAGGGAATTCAACCAAGGTATTTCAGTTCTGAGACTTCAGTTAGCATTTTAAAAATTTCGGTAAATCTCAAGTGTTATTGGACATTCACAACTGTACAACTATTTCGCTGAACAATCTTTTGTGTACTAATTAACGCAAGGTTTGCGACAGTTACGATAATTTTGGCTTTTAAATACTAATTTTTTTCCGAATCGACTAAAAATCTCTACACAAGTCTCATCATTCAGAATATTTTTGAGCACATTTAATTAGTCAAATATCTCATTTTTTAGAATCACCAAAAGCTGCTAAAAGTCTTCCAGTATCTTGCAAAAAACACATTCCAAAAAACATAGCACTGGGGCAGGAAGTTATGATGTAATATCATTACCATTCATTTGAAAAAATTGTAAGGCTAAATGCTGAAACTTTTCAAAAATGTTGAAATTTGGAGGAAAAAATCGTTTTATCGTACAAGGTATTTATTTGGAACAATTTTTTGTGTGCAAAGTTGATTGTTCGAATTTTTTGCGAAAAAAATCATGCTAGATTCCTTGCTCTACTTTTTTGTCATGTAGACAGCTGAATTTTTAGTGAAATGTCATTTTCGATTAAATCCACCCTACTATTTTAATGATAGTTTAGTGTTCGAAATGCCTTTTGATAGGGATGGTTTGTATTTTTAGATATTAATTACACCCACTTGTGTATCACATATTGAGATCCATGGAGTGAGGGGGGGTTTCCATCCCAATTTTTTCATATCATATGAAGAATTTTTCGTACCTTCTATAGTACGTGTATAACACCTGTGCCCGTGGCGTTGGGGATTCATTTGAGCCTTGTACAAGTAACTGTGTTCCATTTGTCCGTGGGTATTCCTTGAAAATACATCACTATTGTGCTAGGTATCCAGATTTTCTTAGGGATCGAAGAGTGCATCTTGCAATTTTGACAAATAACAGTTCTGTCATCATGGCGATTAATTTGACCTCATAATCAACGGAAAATGATATCGATGTGAGAAACCGGCACTTAATAACTTTTGTAATTGACACCCCTCTAACATTTGGGTATCTAGACATTTGGACTATCTGTAGTACTATCACCTTCGTAAAAATCCTCAAGTCCCAAATTATTAAGTCGAAGGTCGCTACTAGATCGTGGTGAAGTGAACGCAGATTTGTTGTCCTCAGTAACTTTACGGATCCTATCTTAAATCGACCGTAGCCAAATCCTTGAACCAAAGAAACTGAATGATAGTTAGGTGCCTCTTACGAGTTCACGTGCCTCATATATTGTATAGGGTGGGGATTGATATGGTTTCTTCTCTATTGCTCTTGCTTAGTGAAACTGGTAGCTTTCTTCTTTTCAAGCAAGATATCCTAACCATTTCCCATCATTTCTCCTACTTTGTTCTATCTATTTGATTTTTATTACTGATTGCATTTTTTGTTTGTAATTCTTTTGTTTCAAATATATTATTCCATGAAATTGCTATAGGTACTCTCATATTTTGCTAATCAATATATTTCTATACTGGTGTTCAATTCTGAATCCTTGATGCATTCTCTTTTCAACTTGTTGCATTTCATATTGAGAAGCTATTGAAATTTTGTTGTTAACTCAGTACCTCGAGTTTGGGTATTGTTAGATTTTGAGAAGAGCTGAATATCTATATTTCTGAATTGGAGTAAAAAGTAAATTATGCAAACTTTACAGGGCTCTCGTCAAGTTTACCTCTGTACTTCTTCAAGCAGTTACATCAGTTTTATTGCATCCACCACCATCCATCGTCACTTAACAACACGAAGGCTCTTCCCAACTTTCTATTAAACAAAATACAACCAACATCCCTTGACCAACCAACCATCACTCAGCTGTAATTAGGTACTTGAGCATGCCTTAAGATTCCAAAGAGCGTTTTCGGCCCATCACTGCCACATAGGGTAAAGAAAACTGAAGAAAAATTCGTGATTGAAGTAATATTTATAATATATTTTAGTTTTCTTGAGTCATTATGCAACGCATTGTCTTTCAATGTTGTTTCGTATAACTAAGACTGTTTTTAAATATCACGTTTTGCAATTTAGCCCGATAATTAGACGATTCACCTTATTTTCTTCAATTCAAACCAATATGAATAGCTGCTTTAAATTAACCTTGTTACGAATTTGAGAAGTTGATTTCATTTTGTTCAATTATCATATTGAAGCTGACATCAATTCAAAATGGGCTTAATTGTGATGTTAATTGAGTATTTTGTTGAATGGCTCGTGGGTAGGGAATTCTTCATGAACATGAAGAATGTTGGCCTGTGTACAGGAAGTTTCTCTGTGTTATAAATATAATTTTTTTAAGTCTCCTGAGAAAAGAGATATTGAGTAAATCATGTACCTCGTGTTAGACTATTGAGGTAACAAATCATTGAGATTGGAGTATTGACGCATAGTTCAGAAGGCTCGAGGCTGGTGAAGAGAACGTTGGAAATGCCAATACTTTATATTTATCAATTGTCAAGCTTAGTTGTTTTCTGCTGTGAAGAAGCAGTTAGAGGACCTTGACAAGTCCACAAAAAGCGATTGCATATTGTTGACCCCAGAATACTGGAAGACTCTCGTGGTTTGAATGTTGGTAATTCAGATCCTTTGTCTAGTCCTTCCTTTCTCCTCTCTTATCTCAATGATTAGAACCTATAAGCGCCTTTTAATCTAATTTGCTGTTGCGAATTCAAATAATGGTGATTGTGCTAGGAAGTACCGTGTTCGCTTTACTTTTTCTCTTTCGAGAGACATGTACACAGGCCCTCATTCTTTGCTTCATGAAGTTTATAACGTTGTGGATTATCACGAACACAAGCGTTGACTTAGTTAACCTTTAACCGTTTCGTTGACGAGTTTGAAATTATTCAAAAGTAGTTTTCCTTAAGCGTTTTTTTCTATTAACATTAAAATTAGTTTCTGGTGAGGCTGCAAGGTAGTTTGATGAGTGGTGCGTTGATAGTTACTGGTTATTATTTGCCTTCAAACGTGTTTAATGTTTATATTTGATGTACATTAAGTTCAAATCAAGAGAGAAAAATTCAAACGGTCCTATGTGAGTTTTTATTACCGTCGTAAAAGGTTTAAATGAGGTTCTTTGCATGTGACTCTTGACATTTTTGTGGGTAATACCTCGAAATATTGAGGATCAATGATATTCTTCGTTTATTGTAGATTAACAATTTACTTATAGCTTCTAATCAGGCTTCAAAAAGATAATATTTCATTCCGTCGTATGATTCTTAACAGCCACTCACATAAGACCGTTATCTTTCTAAGGGCTATTAAAATCAGCAAGAAACATGACTACCCACTTTGCTCGCATCAATTTTTTTTTAAATACTAATATTGGTTTAGTTATTGGCTAGTTATTACTCTTAGTTACTGTTGAGTCATAAATACTCCACCACTGCCAAAAATATTCATCCATTTTTGCCATTTTCGTTGCGTCGTTGTAGGTCAAGGTCACCGTGGAGGAGGAGGGTGTCATCACGCTCACGAACTCGCTCTCGATCCCGCAGCATCCCAGTGCGCCGCTCTCGCTCATACTCCAGAGACCGCCGTTGAAGATTATAAGGTGATTGATTTGTTGACTTAACTTAGTTTTAGCTTCCCTGGTGTTGGTTCTTTATTTGTCTGTAAGGTGAATGTTTTATTAAATGAAGTTTTGGTGTTACTCTGTTGAATCACATATGAGGATGTTGTTTCCAAAAGGTACTAAGGACCTATTTTTTTCAAAATCGAGTTTTTATCTTCCCGGGGGTTTTGGTACCGAGTTTTTCTTAAAAATGCAATCAAGTTGAAGCTAAAAGTAGTCCATCCCCTTGAAAAACTAGGTTGAACATTTGGTTTTATTTCAAAGGTACTTTATCCATCATTAAAGAGCACTTCCATCTGTTAGGGATCCATAAAACTGTATTCCACTGGCTACGGTATTTTGAGCATAAAGATACTATATCCATTATGTTATAGAATTTCTCCACTTTCATGATATTATTGGAGTTTTTTCAATGATTCAAACCGTATTTTTTTAGTTTGTTCATATCAGTGAACCATGTGAAACCTCCGAGGTGGCTCCCATAACGTTGTCATCATCAAAAACTGCCACTCTCTGCTTCGATAAAGTTTGGTATTTGGTCCCTTAGTTTTCGTCAATTTCGACTGAATATTAAGTGCGCAGTATCAAGGAATTTGTGTGAATTGAAAGAAAAAAATTTCTGTAGAAAAAGTGGGGGTTGGAGGAGGGCGGCCTGCTACTACAACTGCAACACCTTTCGGAAGATTAATAAAGTCCTTGACAGATTTCAAAACTTACTGTATCCACTTTGTTTGCTTTCAAAAAGTACTATACTCCTCCAGGTTTGACTCCAAAAAGTACTATATCTTGAAATATCAAAGCTCCACCTAAATAGATTGACTTCTCGAAATAACTTGCTTCTCTTAGCAAAATTTTCAATATCAAATGTAAAATACTTTTTTTTTTTTCAGTTTTTAGCATGGGGCAAGTTTTCAGCTTGTAATGGTTTTCCGTGAATTTCTCGTTTTAGCACTTTTTGTAACAAGCTCCTCTTATATGAAATCACATGAAACACTGGAACAATTTTACGGTGATACCAAACAAAATTTCAGTGGAGATTAATAATAAAAAAAATTGAAAAAACACCATTTGATACGCCGTTGGTTACAGAGGAACATAAGCGTTCAATGTAGTCATTCGCATAGCTCCTTGTTCACTCTAACAAGGGTATAACTAAGGGATACACCAAAGTCTGTTTAATGAGCCACCAACTACTATTTTTAACCAGTTTTTATGCAGCATCTTTCCTTCTGTATCCCTTCTTTTAAACGGGATGATTTAATTATGGTAATAGGATCATATTTTTGTTCAAATGGCATAACGCCATAAACACATGTTCGTCAACACTGAAACATAAACCACCATTTGTGCTTGGAGCTGTAATTATCCGCATAGCAGCATGTTCGCTCAGAATGTATTAAACATTTGATGGATCTCGGTATTTTTAAGCCGTTTGTATCGCTTCTTAGTTTCTTCTACATCTTAATTACTTTCAGCAGAGAATTATGTTGCCTTTTGTTTGGTTCCAATATGAAATTCATTTGCTTACAAGTTCAATAAAGAAAATTGACATTGATATTTGGTTCAACTTTCAAATGGAATGGCGACTGCTTCTTTTCATTTGTCGTAGCAATTCCCGTACATCCATACTTTTAGGCCAAAATGTCAGCTGACCTCCGCTTCTTCCATTATTTTTATTATCATTTTTTTAAAATAATTGTGGATTTTTAAAATATTTTCTTGAATAATTCGCTACACGCTACAAAAAAGAACCATTCCTATTGGTTTAAACAAAAGCCTCTTTTTAACAATATGTATCGTTAATTGTAATTCAATTTGACATAAAGTCTGGCATAATAAAGCATTTGACCTGTTTTCATTCATCCACAAAGATATATATACAGATTGTACCTGTCTGTTAAGAACGTCATTTTTGTTTCAGGAAGCGAGATATCTCTATTGGAGGAGGAAGTCTCCCTATGCAAAATGGTCGGCTATATATTATTTTCCATTATATAATTTTGTACGTAGGGATAACGTTTTTAATGAAAAACTAGTGCAGTTTCAAATTTCTGTTTTTATTTAACTCAAGTTTTGAATGACTTTGCGCTAGATGTTCATTGTAACCTTTGGTTATTTTTGACTATTCGTATAAATTTGAAGACTATGAAATTGAAATGTAGGTGTAAATTATTTAAGAGTAGCCGATTCACATTTAAATTTAGATGATAGTCCCTTGATTTTATTATATTTTTTCCTCCATTTCCCATGCAGAAGCATCGCGCAGTAAGGTTTTGGTTTTTTTAGATATTAACCTTTGTATTCGTGCTTTTCTTTCTTTGTACATATTACCTAAATGATTGATGATTTATCTTATGAATTGAAATAAATTACTTCGATGAGTTTAAATTTTCATTCTGTCCCACATGATCGTTTCCTGTTTAGATAAAATGTGGATAAGGTAGGGCGTATTTGGAAATACTACTTATTTGGTCGCCTTGTATTCGTATTGATTCTGTTTTCACAACAAAATAGTTTTAAAACGTATAGCTATGACGTAAGAAGCACCGTTATTATTCTAACTTCTGGACCTTCAGGAGAATGGAATGGATATTTCAATAACGAAATTGAATAATTCAATTGGAATTTTCTATCTCAGATCTTGGGTTGAATAATTACGATCTTGGGAGTTCCCTTACACGAAACATGCAATAAATTGCCGATGAAATGAGTTGGTATATTGGAAGACGGTTTATGAAGTGGGTACCTACCTGGCAACATCCACTGGACCCGGCCGTTTGAAGTTTTAAGCTCCCTCGTTTAATTTTAAATTGGCTGGATACAGATTTGAAGAATAAACACATACAAAGCTGTTGAACTCGATCATTCTTAATTTTCCACAATGTTTACATTAGTTCGCTTTTTTTTTAATTTTAGTAATCCCGGATTCTCTTCTAAACACACCTGCCGGGCGCTTCACCATGAAATCATCTCATCCTGTTCTCTTTTCTTCCACTAAATAAGGGTTTGTAAGAAAATAAAAGAAACAACATCGCAGTATTCAGTAATTCGAAACTCGATTATGTAACCAGACGTTAGATACATGGACTCCATTGAGTAGCTGTTACGTAAGCGTGTTGCAGGTACATCGTTCCAATCTGTAGCTGATAGTAAGCTTTCGGATGTATGTTGTGTCGTTCTCGGAGGTGTCTAGTTTAGATCTCAATTATATTAAGACTACATAGTTACTCGATCAGAATTTCAATTAATGATCATGACATCAGTAAGTTGTTATTTACTCTATTAAGGTCTTATCTATTTCAAATGTATTGCAGTCAATCGATTAAGGTGTTTCTCAGCGTGGAACGTCATTTAGTTGAGTTTGATAAATCCGTAGTAATAAAGATAAAAGGGCAGGTGGATGAAATTTTGGGTTTAAATTGAGACTACCTACCGCATCGTTGTAAACCATTATGTATGTAAACGCTTAAGAATTCATTTTAGAAATTTGGAAATATTATATTTACTTCGGGGTAATATCGGGCCCTTCTGAAGGAGTGATGTGGAGTGAAAGCTGGAGATTATTCATAAAATCTTAGTGACCAACCAAAGAAAAATTGTAAACCCACCGAAAATTAGGACTCGTTCCAAACATGTACACAGGTTCAAGTTTGATTGCAACCCTTAAAAAAATAACGTTTCTATGTCTTTGCTGTGGCACATAAGCAAACGCTTGCTTACGCGTCCGCAATACATTGAGTCATTTTCATGATGGGTGCTTATAAAGCACGACTCGCAAAATTGGACGCAGAGGCAAGGGACTTCGATTTTTTTGTTTATGTTTGTATATCTAGGGCGACCGTAACGCACCGCTGAGACAATTTTCGTGACGGTTTTTTGTTTATGTGCCATAGCAATGACGTGAAAATGTCAAAAATATTGTGAACTAAAATTCTTTGCTATCAACAAAATCAGCTAAAACGTATAGTGCCTTTAAATGCAGAATAGTGTTCAAAATGCGCTTTCTCCAGCATTTCTGCGCAAACAATTTGCTCAAATTTAAAACAATTAGATATATGTTCACAAGGCTGAAGTTATTTACAGCTTTGCATCAACTTGGATTACATATCAAAATAGAAGGTAGTTATCAGTCAACTTTCAGGACTTAAACTCATTTATAAGAGAGAACAAAATAACTACGTAGATCTATTTTCACATTCACTGCAGTGTTCTTAGGTAACAAACATTTTTGAATTATTAACCAAGTCCACGTCATCCAGAAAAAGGAAAACGTTTAATTTGTTTGAATGTAACTAGGAACAAGATATGGCGCAGTATTGGCCGAGTAAATGGTCCAAGAGACTCCCTGCTGACATAATTTGTGCGAAACACTATGAAGTGGCATTTGAAGGTAGGTTTGCCAATAAAATATCAGTAAAAGATAATATTTACAACCTAGGTTTACTCTATTATATTAGTTGGGTAATATTGTAGTGGAACGAAGAGAAGTCCCAACGGAATACTTAAGAACCAGGAGCCAAAACATCGTTTCTAGTAATAAGTGCTGTAGTTGGTCTTCCAACAATAAAAAATAAACCATTGTTATTATTTAAAGTCTTTTAAATGGTTGGTACAAGACATGCAGTGCATATTTCAACAGAATTATATGTATTGGAGATAGATATGTACATTTTTGACCAAAGATGTACAGCGTAATCCTATCATCTCATTTTGATAAATATTTCGGATGAATTGATCAGTGGTGCCTAAGAACCTTGCTATCTCTATTGCATGCATAACATTTACACATTATCATATGTATGTAATTACTTTTATAATCCAAGTAATGGGATACAAAATGAAGTCAACATTTTTCCCTCAAGACGTTTGGACAAATTGATCGTAGCTTTTTCATTAGATATCTTATGAAAAATTGTGACCTACTAGCAAATTGTGGCAGTTTAAATTTTTAATGTAAAAACTGTTGCATTTTAGGTCACATAAAATTAATTTTCGATAGTATATTTCAAGTTAATTTTAACTTTAAATAAATATGAAAAAAAAAAAAAAACTGTTAATTCACTTACAATAATCGATTTGCTCGTAGGGAGCCCAGTCCCAAACCCCCGAGATAGTATTTGTGCGTTGTCATTCGCTCGCTTTACCTTTCGAAGAAGCAAATAAGTAGGTACCTACTCCAAAAAAGGGAGCCTGGGTGACGTTGACAAATTTGCGAATGTAAAATATGGGTTGCTCATATAAAGTGCAAGATCGTGTATACCCCAGTCTTACAACATTCGGATGCTGTTTCACATTTTGGTTTGTTATTTCTTTTAAATGAGACACATCCATTCAAAGGTGCGTAGAATCCAAATCATAAATGCGGGCTAGCCGAGTTTCTTAAGATTTACATTAGGAGCAGTGGCGAAGCCTGTGGTCATCTCTGGATTCGGCGATGTCCAGACGATTTAATAAATTTAAAGAATTAGTTAATACAGTTTTATAAAAAATAAATTTTCATGCTCGCAGTTGGCGCAATTACTGCCTCACCGACGACATTAGGGTTTGTGTGGAAGCGCTCTCATTCTGTGTATCTCGTACACCCACTGTAGAGGGCCCCCTCCTTTTATTCCTTCCAAAAAATCGACCAATCAAATCGCTTTAAGGCTCAGTGATCAAACATTGAATCATCATTGAGCGAGCATATATAACAATAAATACCTTCCTGCATAACAATAAATTTGACTTAATTCAATATTTGGCGCCTATTGAACGGTTTTTGGTTCAATAATAATTTTAATGATCTATACGTAGCTATACGAGGATTTTCAACCTTAAGACGTTTTTTAAAATGAGCACATCCATTCAAGGGCGATGACCAGCAAAAATGTCACGCCTCGCCACTGGTTAGGAGTATAGGTATATTTTTAAAAATATCTCATTTACATTAATTAAGTTACAAAATATCAAAATGTTCTGTTATCTACCAACTAATCATGTTTTCAACTAGAAACCGCTGCAAATAAAAGATCAATCCTATCAGAAGAAAACGTGAAATATGGAGAGGCGGCAACCGAAGTAATGGATATCTATGGGAAACATTTACCACCAGGTAAATTATCAAGGTTTATATAAATTCAGTGAATCACCTCTCATAAATTAAGGGGGTTAACAAAATGAGGAATGACAAAGTGCTTTTTCAGATGCACCGTGGCTTGTTTACTTGCACGGCGGTTATTGGGTTGAGCTTACGAAGGAGAGTTCGGCGTACTGCGCAATGCCATTATGGAAAGCAGGAGTTAGGGTATGCGTGCCAGATTATGATCTTGCGCCGAAAGGTAGGCAATAAGATTTCACAGTTACGACCAATAGTTTAAAACATCTTTCATAAGCAAAAACATACTGGTATGAGTGACCAAACGATTTTGTGATGTTTTCAGTAAATATGACTCAAATAGTAGAGCAAATGCAAACTATGGCAGAAGTAATTCTAAGTAGAGCTGTGGCGGAAAGCAGCAGGTAATTGAATAGCCTCATCATTAACTAGCTTATAAGTTTTTGGGGAAAAATGAAATTTCTAACTAACGCAATTGTTTCAATTAAACATTTTTGAAGAATATTGTTAATTACCAACCACTATTTAATTATAAATCTGATGCAATATTGCATAGGTAACGACTCGCACGTTTCAGGGGCGTGTGGATTTCCGGTCATTCTGCAGGAGCCCACTTAGCAGCTAGACTTCTTGACGAAGGATGGCTAAAAACGCTCACCCCGGAGCAAAAAAATATGTTTCGAGGAGTAATTTTGATAAGTGGAATTTACGATTTGAACCCCATTCTGAAGCTAGATGAAGTGAATGACTTATTGAAGATGGACAGGTGAGTGTCAACCGTGGTTACTTTCCACAGTGATAATTTTCCATACTTCGAAGATGAATACTCAAGTATCAATGAACTAATTACTATGAGTTATTCATTCGTCCTTTCAGGAATGAAGCTGAGGCCCAAAGCCCCGTAAACACGGTAACCAACTTTAAGACGTTATCCCTCACAAGTCCAAGATTCAAAATAGTCATTGCAGTTGCTGAAAACGATTCAGATGAATTCAAAAAACAATCATCAAATTACTGCAAGGTATATATTAATACCATTGTACTATGCACCACACGTTAAATTACATTTTACAATTCACCTACATTACATAAATAGGCGTTATGTTCTAGATCCCATTTGTGATTTTTAAACCAAGTTTCGTCCAATAGAGAAAAAAGCGGAAGAATTTTTTAATTCTATTTTTGGATTAAATCGACCTACGCATCTTGAAACGTAAAGCATGAAATTCTGAAGTTACATTTCTCCTTGGACGATTACAATGATTCATTTTTGAAAATAATAAACCTGAAATACTGTGTTTCGCGAATTGTCTCAAAGTTTGGTTTCTTAGAAGAAAAAGAAAGAGTCCCCTACCGGCACACAGTAGGACAGAATACGATTGTAAGCTCTATGAGCCACTCTAATGAGATTTCACTCTGATTCTCAATGTACCCCGTTCCTTCTCCTAAAGTTGGACTTAAAAAATGCCAGCACAAACAAAGAAGTATTTAGATAAATGCTGTAAATCTCTTCATGAAGAAGAAAAAACATTTGTGTAAATGTGGTTGAGAATGAAATTCAGAAATTGGTCACCAGAATTGCAAAATGAAAATAAAAATCATGTTATGACGTTTAAAAGTTTTACAGTACAAAGTTATTCCACTTTTACATTACGCAGATTCCACCTGGAGATTATTTTAACCCTTCATTTTGAAGGCTTTCTCGAACAAAATAAGTTTTAAATCTTCTTCCAATTTCACATAAAGACGCTGCAGATTTTTCAAGTTTCTAAAATCTAAATCGTCAGTTTTCTATAATATACAAAATCTTTCAATATTTTATGATACCTATTTAAACCAAGAAAAGCTCTTTATTTGAAGCGCAATATGCTATTCTATTGCTTTTCAGCTAAACATTGGCAGGTTATTTTCAATTTCCATCACAAATTACTTTACTATAGGGAACAACACAATAAGGCACGAATCTATTCATTTATTATTACCATCCTAATGCACAACTATTTGTGATTTCAGCTTTTGAATGAAGTTGGCATGGAAGCTGAATATTTACTTCTCTCCGGAATGGATCATTTTGATGTAGTTGAAAGTTTGAAGACTGATTCGTACGTTCTGACAAAAAGAATAATTGGACTAATAAATGAAGCGACATGATGTTTGAATTATTTTCTTTTACCTTTCAAAAACAATTCATTTAAGTAAAAACGTTGGCCGAGTTGCTTGGGTAGTGTAGCGAAGAAACAAAGTATATTTCCATAAAAATTAAGAGTTACAACGTTGAATCGATTTTGACAGATATTAATAACAGTGATTAGTCTGTTACTGATGATAACCTCACCGTCGAAATCGTAACTCTTTTCATTTCTGTTTTTGGAAATGGG
This sequence comes from Creontiades dilutus, assembly GCA_031894815.1. Lineage (NCBI taxonomy): Eukaryota > Metazoa > Arthropoda > Insecta > Hemiptera > Miridae > Creontiades > Creontiades dilutus. Next base: position 902,500 of record JAVIWC010000184.1, read on the forward strand.
CTAATTTTCTTAAATCTGTGTTTTTCTTGTCATGTGTTTCCACAATTTCGTCGCGAATGTTTTAATGAGTAGATTAAAGGTATATAAAGTAGCATAGAAATACATTACAGTCATTTTGCACGCCTAGTGTAAGTACGGAGTAGGGCTGCTATTTATGTTCGCGCATCCGAACACCCTGCCAACAATCATCCTTCAAACTGAGGTACACTCAGTAAAGAATGTCTCCGTACGCCCCAGAAATGTAATATTTTTTTATTTACCCAGGCTGGCTTATTCCTACATCTAGGTTCCAGCTGATATATAACAGTATTTTCCTGATCGGGGATCTCGAACACAAGAGCCATTTGTTTTAGAAAAGGGGAAGAACAAAGTCTGGAGTTCATGTGAATTTTTTCCAGTCACGGTCATGGACGTCTCACACGGATAAATTTTTACTGAGTGTAGATATGTAGGGAAATAACCGATACTATCCCTGATCATTTCGTCAAGGTCGGTCTATAGTTTCGGACTTGACTTTGTTAACCTAATGGGCGCATGCGCAGTATCTGCCGAAATCGTTGAACCAATAGCAGTAAAACTAATATTGCACTATCCTAAAACGTTTGCCAAACGATTAACTACAGAAGCCAAAGGAACATATGGTTACGGATTATAAACGCCGAGAGATGCTGAGAGAGAAAAAGTAGAACAAATCCTTTGAGATTCAAGCAACTCCTCCAGGACATCGATCCTGAAGGATGTTTCAAACCTTAGATAATCAAATCATTTCACCCCCTCTAACTAAGGGACAGAGATTAGGAACGTACGAATACGTATGTCCGTACATCGAACCTTCAGACCACAAGTTACGTAAAGAGCGACCAATTAAAGTGGATCGAGTTTCTTCATCGTTGCAGATCGGGAAGGGAGGCAGGTCAAGACGGTGCGCCTCAGCGGGAGGCACCTAAACACATTCAAGGCCACAGTCGATCAGATCAACAGCTTTGACTCCAACTTTTCTTATTAGATGCAGACAACTAGATGAACTTTCTACGTACATATTAGAGAACCATCTAAAAGACATAAAGAAGAGGACATTGAGAGAATGGCAGAGGTAAGAGGAAACTACTTCCCACGTCGTGCTTAACAAAATAAAAGTAGGTAGGTTGAGCACACTTCATGTTATCAGTTGAAACGAAACTTGGATCGGGCTGAAGCAGAGAATAAGTGACCCCTACCTCTTATCAGGCTCATTCGAACGTGTATCGATGTGTACTTTCATCGATATATAGGATAATATATCGGTACCAATGGCATGTATTATGGAATGATTTTCACGACCGTTATACCGTTAAAGTATTTTTAATACGCAGAGACACAAGTGTTAACACATTGTGATCTATTTGTCCAACTGAGCTATACTTTACTAGAAGGATTGATTTAGGATATTTTTTGTTTTTGAGATGCGAGCGAAGCGAGCATCCAGACCAGCAAACTAGACAGAACACATTTCTGCCTTTGCCCCCTAATGGGTTTCCTATATCGATAGGAGACATCGGGTTTTTCAATATGGCGAGGTCTGATAAGGAAAGGGGTCACCTATTCTCGACTTTTACCCTTGAATTGTTCTATTTCATTTATAACGAATTCTATTAAAGAGAATGATACTATTGGAAGAACGATCACGATATTTTTAGGACTTTGAGCTAGATAAGCAATTACAAACCAATTTGATATGATTTTAGATAAAGGTGCATTTTTCAAACGAACCTACGCCACTGACACTTTAAATGGAGCTCATTTGGGAAATTTAGAGTGCAGTTAGGTGCTAAGTAGGAGACGTGCTGATTCAATACCTTAGTCATAAAGTGTTCAGGAAGATTTGCTGCAGAACGAAAACCTGGAGCTAGGGGCAGGGTACTGGCGAAATGGAAAGCATAGAATATATTTACACAAATCACCCAAAAAACCTACATAAGAATTAAATACAGAGAAAATTACGAAATTTTGAAGTTAAAATCCCTCAGTGGGAAGATTTGTTATGCTCAAAAAATTTTGACACATTTGCTGACAGCTTCCCACACTTCTGTGCTATTGTAAAATGGACGTCACATTCCAAGGAATGGCTTTGCCAACAATTATTTCTCTTACTCGTGGTAGGAGTCAATTTGGAGTTTAAATACCAATAATCATGGCCAATCATGTATATTTCTAATTGTAAACCATGTTTTGTTTGGCGTTAAAAGCCCAATTCATCATTACCACCATCTGTAATGATCTCATTCCCATCCTCTGTTAGAATGTGGAGCGTGTATTTTTTGTTGAAAAATCTTTTAAAACTTGAAAAACGTAGTTCAACCTTTACAGCAATTTAGCAAGACTGAAGGTTTTGGAAGTGGGTGGCAACACTGCCAGGGAGTGAGGAAGGAACTAACCTCTCTCCAGTTAGTTGCCAACAAGTGTAGAGGGAGTATATAGTTTAGTTGTGTACATTTGTACGTCTGTACCACAACCCTGTCAATTTTCATTATTGAAATGTGAGCATGTTTTTAATGGATGTGTTTGGTTGACCTTGAAATGGATATTGAATATAAACCATGGTGTTTGAAAAACCTGTAATTTTTATGGAAAAGGCTGGTTCACAAACTCCATGTTCTCATTACCACCATCAAATCATTGAATTGATTAAACTTGGAATTTTGGATTTGAGCATCATTTTGTTCTTTGAGATCCTCCAGGGATGGAAGCCATATGCAATTTTGGAAGAAATTCGGATAAGTTTCACTGTTGTACGTTCAGCATCAGAAATTGCCCTTTTTTGAGAATCATCCATATACATAGAAGTCCTGGATTTGCTTACGTTTACAAGATTTTGTCTTTATTGGATCCCCATTTCAGGAATTCGAAGAAAACCTGTACTGGCCGCACAAATGGTCAAAACGACTTCCAGAAGAAGTTATTTGTGAGAAACACCTTGAACTTGCACACAGAGGTATGTAAACAGAAAATACTATAATAGACATTTTCCATAACTTGCACCAATTTTACGAAATTTACCGTCGCTTACTCATGTATCTTACCTACTATTTCCAGAAACCAATAAAAACAAAACGTCTATCTTGTCCGAAGAAAATGTACAATATGGCAAATCACCAACGGAAGTTATGGACATTTACGGAAAAGATTTACCCCAAGGTAGATTTACATGTTGACAGCTACTCAAAATTGCCTAGTATGTTTAATGATTTTAATTACATAATAAGAGTATGTAAACAAATTAAGTGTGCGTTCGATGTTGCAGATGCTCCCTGGTTTGTGTACATACGCGGTGGGTATTGGATAAAATACAGCAAAGATCACTCAGCTTATGGAGCACTCCCATTATGGAAAGCTGGTATTAGAGTTTGCGTACCTGAATACGATCTAGCGCCCAAAGGTCGGTATTAGGTGTGGGGTCAACCAAATGAACTGTTTACACATTCCCTAATTTCGGTACAGATCGAGATACTTGTATTAATAAAACACACAATTCCACATGATTGATGATGCTAGGTATGTTCACAACAATATCAATTTACGGCTGTTATTTGGGGCTTTACCTTAACTTCAACTGAAAAACTGCCAACAATGGGATCAAAGGTCCAGGGATTAATCTACACTTGCTATCAACATTTGTATATTGGCAGCAATATACATCTTGCAAATTGATACACAATGGTTTGGTAATGCTGCATTATAAGATTGCTCTGATGAACACTGGTCTCTCATGTATACAGGAGTCCACTTAAGGGTCGACATCTGGCTAGGGATTCTACAACTAATTTGAGACAAAAAGTGTGTTAACTAGTGTCCTTCCGAGAAGACACTTCCCACGTCATTTTCCGGTAGCCCCCCCCCCCCCCCCCCAACACACGCCCAGAACCCTTAATTTCGCCTTTTCCTATGGGAAAACGGGGTTTTCTCCCATATTGGTCTGAGTAAATTCTAATTTGAGGGTACCCTTGGAAAGCTGAGCTTTCTGGCCAACTTTTCAATTAACATTACGAAATGATCGTGTAAGAGAATTAGATTTTACAGATGATAGACAAAAACAGGAATTACCCGAATTCGACACATTTTTCAGTTTAAGCTAACTTTTTACCTACTAAACCTATACAAAAAATTTTGGTTTGGCATCAGGAAGGCAGGCAATTTAATGCTCTTTCCAACGGATTCCTCAGATTTTAGATTTGTTGGAAAATGAGGAAATTATGGCCGTTTTTGTGATGGAAAGTCGAAAACACGGAACATTTCAAACTCTAAATAACTAGGAATAGATTATACAACCCATTTCTGACAAAAAGTGCCTCCTAGACATTTTTTTAGAGGCTTTGTTTTCGAGTTATTTAAATTTTAAGATTTTTGTGTGTTTTCGATCTTGATTCACTAAAACAGCCATACCTTCCATGTACCTACCTACTTGAGAAAGTTAAGTTTTGATTATACTCTTGGAAAGAGCGTTAAATTGTCCATCCCCCTAGAGTATCAAAAAAATATTGTAGGTTGGTTCAATTTGTGAAAAATCAATCGGAAAAGTGAATTCCGTTAAATCTCAAGAATGACCACGTTTTCTCTGTAGGTCTAATAAAATCCTTCTCTTCAAATTTACCTGTAGTCCTAAAATATGCAACAGAATCTCAGCTTTTCAACGGTGTACTCAAAATTGCTCATGCAGTAGAATTTAGTGGAGAAAATTTGAATGGGGGAAACGTGGCTTTTCCTATGAAAATCGACGTTTTTGACGAAAAATGGACTTTTTATGCAGAAATAAGTTTTTTGGTCTTGGATTTTATGCATTTTTTGACGCTAACCACACCTCCCACCTCCTTGGTATTCAAAAAAGCAAGGGTGGATGTATCTGAACACCTTTTCGTATTTTGCCAAATTGGTAGAAGCCCCTCTAAGCGCGAACATATGATGTACCTACTAGTACAATTCACCCACTGTTCATGATGGTTTATTTTTTTATTCTAGTAACCATGACTCAGATTGTAAAACAAGTGCAGACTATGGCAGATTACGTACTCAGGAGAGCAGAAGCAGCCGGAAGCAAGTAATACTTTTATATAGTCAGATCAAATTGCTATAGAAGCCGTAAAAGTACAACGCAGCTGGTGGCAGCACTTTTTTACGTGAAAATTTCCATTATTTAAAACACCCCACATGTTTTCACAAAGGAAAAAACAGAATATAAAATGTGCAAGGTATCTAATTTCAGGGGCGTTTGGATTTGTGGACACTCCGCTGGAGCTCAGTTGGCAGCCCGATTACTGGATGAACAATGGCTAAAAACGCTTAATGCCGAACGACGGAATCTATTTAAGGGACTGATTGTTATAAGTGGAGTTTACGACTTGAAGCCAATATTAAATTTACGAGGAGTTAATGACCTTTTGCAGATGGATGAGTAAGTATGAATTTTTGAATGAAATAATCGGAAAACCACTGAACAATACTGATACTAAGACTGACTAAATTAAACAAGTAGAGCTTTCAAAAATATGACCACAAGGACGAGATGTGATTTATATTAAACAAATTTTTATCCTGTTTGAGTAGGGGCTTGGCACTATTTATTTTACTATTTCAATTAAAGGAACTTCTCCCGAAAAATAAATTGATGGATAGTTCATTTTTTGTAGTTTAAAGGTTAGAGTTAAAGGCGTGGTTTATTTCATACAAGTTAAGGTGTGCATACAATTCTAAATGCCTCACGTTATCTTTAAACCAGTAGACCAGACGGTTTTCAGCCATTTGTAGTGATTATTCCTTCGAACCTACCATTTTGCCCTTTGATCATATGAAATTTCGATCTCCAGTAACAAACTTGAAATATTTCTCATTTTCGTGGATTTCATTAAACGATAAAAGCACAAAATACCAATTGCCCATGAGCCAATTTCCGCGTTAAAGAGAAAAAACGTCTGCCAAGTGGGTGTGGCACATAGCATCCTCGTATCCATAACATGACTGTATAGATCATTGAAAATTATTATTGACTAAAGCTACATCAGTCCGAACAATCCCTGAAAATTTCATCGAAGTCAGTCATGAACTCCCGGAGTTGTGAGCGTAACAAGGATTTCAAGTTTGCGGATGCGCAGAGACTACTATTGATCCGGGGGTCATGAAACGTATAGGGGACCATCTACACATCAAACCGAACAATCCTGAAAATTTCATCGAAATTGGTCAAGAACTCCCGGAGTTCTGCGCGTAACAAGGATTTCACGTTTGCGCATCTACTATTGATCCGGGGGTCATGAAACCTATAGGGGACCATCTACACCCCAACCCACACAATCCCTGAAAATTTTATCAAAATCGGACTATAACTTCGTGTAGTTTTGCCCGTAACAAGGATTTGCTGACAGACAGACACACGGAACCAAAATTGTTCAGAAAGGTCTAAAACGCAAAATGCGAGTGGAATTTTTGATTTTGGAGACAACAAAATTTTCACATTCCAGAAGTGAAAACAATGCTTCCGCTACCTTGGTAGACTCGGAAGCAAAATGAGCTAGTTGTATCATGAAGTCAGCATAGATAGAAGCAAACTTAACCTCAATTCAAGTGCACTGCTCCCCCTTCGAGTTGCACTTTTTGTAGCTAATTTATTTTTTCTGATACCTAAAATGGTAGAATGTTATAGAGTCTGCTAGGGACGTTCTAACAGCTTTCATTCATACGAGTATGTAGGGTAGTCACGACCAAATGGATCATCCTTTCCTGACATATTGCCACATCAACGCCGGCTACGGGAAAACTTATCCATGAAAGTATAAATGAGAAAAAACTTTTAAGAAAATAATTTATTTAAATGGAAGGATGGTGCTAACCACCACTTATACACGTAATCTGTAATAATAAACAAAGGGCCTTAATCGTCATCATTGATCGACATGAATAGTTGAATGAAAATGAAAAGTCTGGCTAAAACTCAAATTGCACTTGATACAAGATGAATAACGGAGCTGAGGAAAGTTGTACATAACGAATCCAACAGAAAATTTGAATACAAATTCGATCGCACAGTTCTGACTATGTCTGGAGCTATAAGATCTGGAGGATGTAGTGTTGGGTTGTCGATATCTCTAGCAGTGCAACTTAGAATCGTAAGTTGCTTTCTTATTGTTGATATTGTTTTCATTATTCTCTCGAGCTCTTCTTCCATTTCACTGCTTAGTGGTTCGTTGTAGTTCTTCTGAAGATACAAGGATGTAGCACTAGCAATATGCACATTCCTAAGTAAGCTCATCAATTGCTGAACTACAGAAAACATGTCTATTTTTTCATTTTCTTGCGCTTTCAACATGTTGGGGATTGTACCTTTGCCCCATTCCTTCTCGTGGTATTTCTTAACATAGAGATCTATCTTTCTCAAAGGAAAACTCAGCCGAATCCCGGCTTTATTCCACTCATTCTCGTTCCACGTCAAAAGCTCTGCTAACTGTAAGTTACTTTTGTCCATATAAGAAGCAACATGGTCTAATCCTATGCCTCGAAGGAAACGAGTAGCATCTTCATGAAATCCAAACATCCGATCGCCTAATTTTGGAGCTGTTAACATTATCCGTTTAAACTGCCCTGAAAGCGGAAAACTATCCACAACTACCCTGTCGTCGTCCACAGCTTCCTTCAATTCTTTGGGAGTGACCAAGGAAGATAAATCCGCATCATTTTTGGAGGTAGCAAGATCCAACAACGTCTCACCAAACCTATTGGACATATTAATATCACCTCCCGAATCGATTAGGAACTTTGTCAATTCAATGTTGCCATTTTGAACCGCATAAAAAAGCGGCGTCCACCCGTCACCATCAACTTTGTTCACAGAGTTGCCGCATTCCAGGAGTTTGGTCGCAAGAAGCTGGCGACCCCTTCGAACTGCATGCATGAGTGACGTTGCTCCGACCCAATCAGTAGCTAATGGATCTGCTCCATTTTCTATAAGCAAGTTTAAACATTTTAGAAGAACCGTCTCATCTTGTAATGAAGAGTTGCAGACACACATTATGACGTTGAACATTTTAGAATCATCATTAACATTAGCTCCCAGTTTGATAAGTAACTCCAAAACTTCAAAGCTACCAAAACTAGCTGCTTTCATAATAGGTGAGTGGTCCATGGAGTTAGTTGACTTATGGTGAATATCGGCACCTTCATCCAACGCTTCTTTTGTAGCGTTGACGTCATTATTGCAAACTGCTTCCACCAGTTTTTCTTCCTTTGTCAAAATTCGTGGTTCGAAGAGAGGACGGGTTCTTTTCGGTTTATCATCTTCAAAACTGAAGTCGTCAAAATCTTCTTCTTCGCTCGAATATCCCGCTGGATACGAGTTCATCGTCACTCACACTAAAATTTAAAACAGGAATAAACCAATAATAAATGAGATAAATGCTCACCAAAATACTGAGGGAAAACATAAGTAAATAAAAAGTGGAAGGTTATTTACATCAAATTATTTCTGCAATTTAAAATTACTTCAGTATTAAATTATGCAGAAATATATTGACTATTTTCTTTGTAGGTGAATGAAACAAAGTATTGGTTAAGACTAATTAATAATACTGAAACGCTCATTTATGGGGAAGACCATGGGAGACCATGCTGTCTTCAAAATCGAATACGAGATTCAGGTTAAAATCGTCTAGTAGTAGGGCAAAAACGCCAATTTCGACTACCTGGAAAGTTTAGGGATAAAATGTATTGTAAATTATCTCGGATTAGCAGCATAAGGATGAAGACAAGCTTGATCGTCTTCAAAGAGTAGTCCAATTTCAGACTGAAATCCCAGAATCAAGGCTTGTACATTCACGTGCTTTAGTCCAGATATTTTGGCAGCACCATGTCCTGGATACTTCTTCCTCAACTTTGAACCCATTGATACTAATAACCGTCGTTCCAGCAAGTGCTATTTTCAATGAAACTATCAACATTCAACCCATTTGCTACAGAAACCTGAGTTCTCATCCCTCAAAGAAGTCACTTTATCAGCGAACTACGGTAAATGCTGGATGGGAGACTATATCTCGATTCCAGAAGACAAGGAAACTGCAATTCCCCAAGCTAGAAGAGCAGCACTAATGAAAACAATAGTCTCATAGAAAGCAATCTATACCACTCTGTCCATATTACCAGACAATCCACGTTTATTGTCTATGACAAAAAAGTACAAACCACAACAGCAATCACGAGTTTACACGATTTAAACCATAACCAACCAACACCCCCCCTTCACCTTTGCCTCCTTAAAAATATATAATGTTAATGCATCATTTCACTCTTTCGCCTGCAGGCAGGAAGCAAAAGCTCAGAGCCCAACAAATACGGTATTGAATTTTAAATCAAAAGGACTGGTTTGTCCAAAGTTCAAAACTACAGTCGTCGTGGCTGGAGACGAATCCCCCGCCTTTATCCAGCAATCAGAAAATTATTGCAAGGTTAGTAATGAATGAGCTACTTCCCCTATCAAATGCACAATAAAAAATGCTGATTTTTTGAAATCACTATGATGTTGATAATTACTTGGTACGTCAATTTAATTTCAGATCTTGAATGCTGGCGGAATGGAAGCGGACTACTTATTACTCCCAGATCTCGATCACTTTGACATTGTTGAGAATTTAAAAGATGATTCATATGTTTTGACCCAAAGACTTATCAAGCAGATTGCAGATACCTAATACACATTAAAACCGCTGAATATGATAACTCAGTACTCTTCAGAGAATAAAATCAAGGTTTACCCAATATTATTTCCAAAACTGCCTTATGTACCATCAGATAGATTCAGTTAAATTTGTATTTTCCATTCAAAGTTGTTATAAGATCCAGTCATTGATGAACTGTGAGAAACCTATTTTCTCAAGAAGGAAAATCCACGTGAAAAATCAATCTGACAAGTGAATTTCGTCAAATCTTCAGCATTACAACTTTTTACATACTCATTATATCAAAAATCGACGGTTCAAATTAAGCCTGCAATCTTTAAATGTGTTATTTTTTTCATCCAAACCTTCGTTGCCTTCCGTTTTTTCTGCACAAGACCAATCCGATAAATTTCTTACCAGCAGCTTTCTGCTTTTAAAAATATGGAGCCATTTTGAAATAACTGGTTGGCGTTGGAATGGTCTTGAAATAATGCGAAAGATAATCAGCTATGAAACTGAGCAGTAGGTTGGGTGCTCAGGAACCGCTCGTGAAATACAATGCTCTGTTGAGGTAACAGGATCAGTGGCAGGGGGATGGGGACCATGAGCGAGAAACGGCAATATAGTAAACCCGACGGGAAGAAGGAGGGTCCCCCGCCTCAAGATTACACAGCAGTGGTGAGTGGAATTTGAGTTGAAACTGTATTCATACGACGATATGGGACACGCAATGAATATGGTATTTCTTACAACCTCATCAACAATGGATGGGTCATTCCACGAAAGTGTGACCTTTCTCTACCCCAGGCTGTTTTCTCGGCCATTAGTGGCTATTTTTACAAACTAAAAAATCTCTGTTGTAGAGGTCAATATGCTCTATCAATACCATGAGCTTTGAATGAAAATCAATCACGTTGTAGCATTTAAATTAGAGCCAAAGAGTCAATTTCTCATTCTCCTGAAACGTCACAAGGTATAAGTAATCATTTTTAAGCTTAAAAACTTGCAGAACCGTATTTTATAGAGTAATCCGTATCCTAGCTTGTCCACATTAAATGTTTAGTCATTAAAACCCACTGAGAGGTCATGGGAGGGGAGGAAGTAAGTATTTATATCTGCCACAAGGTTTACATCTCATTCTCCTGGAATTTCCGTTTGAATTTCCCGCATCCATTGATGATGAGTGCTGAATTCGTCAGGTTCGAATCATCGAACCGAGTGTAAACAGAATTTAAATTGTAAATGCAAATAGGGCAATTAGTTCGAAGGTCAAATTTCGAGAAAACTTATTTTGCTAAAAGTCGAGAATAGGTGACCCCTTCCTTATCAGACTATCGCCATATTGAAAAACCAGATGTCTCCGTTATATGTCCACGCTTTCGATATATAAATCGAAGATACGAGTTAATTCTATGGATAGGAAACATCTGATTTAACCAATCCTAACTTTTCAATATGCCGGGAAATCACTTTTATTTATTATTTGCGAGATTGTGAAATTTCAAGTAGATGAGCAAACCCATCAGGGGGCAAAGGCAGAAATGCGTTCTGTATAGTTCGCTAATATGGATGCTCGCTTCGCACGCATCTCAAAAACAAAAATATCCTAAATCAATCCTTCTAGTCAAGTATAGCTCAGTTGGACAAATATATCAGAATGTCTTAACACTTGTGTCTCTGCGTATTAAAAAGACTTTATCGATATAACGGTCGTGAAAATCATTCCATAATACATGGCAGTGGTATCGATATATTATCCTATATATCGATGAAAGTACACACCGATACAAGTTCGAATGAACCTGATAAGAGGTATGGGTCACCTATTCTCTACTTCAGTCCTTTTTTTTCATGTTTTCTCATCCTTATAATAAACATTTTTAGTAGCTCCCACTTCCTGGGCAAATTCCCCACTTAGAAATTTTTCTTAGAAAAAATTCAGTTAAAACTTGCACATTGGATGATTTTGGATACCCTCATCCAACAAAATGTCCCCAATCCATCCTATAAACCCCGACAAAATGTAAATCCTATTTACATTTACCACTCAACAGTAGCACTCGGTGCTTGATCGCATCGATTGACAACAATTTATCTGTATCGTTCTGTGACAGTTAAGGGGATGGCACTCCACAGTCTTACCCTACGGCCGGTATAATTTCTATCTGATCATTTGTTTACCCTCCACTAAGGAGTAAATTAGCCAAATAAATAAGATTGACCCTTAAAAAGCAGAAACCTTCATCTAATAAAATCTAGCGAACAGTCAATAATTACAAACAGCAGTGTAAAGAGGGTACGCATTTTAACCATTTTCAAATCTATGACACTTACGTGGTTGTTCAACTGATGAGCAAAGTTTTGGGATCAGCACAACTTCAATGCAACTCTATGTTTTCTATGAAACCACAATGAAAATGTTTTCCATGAAACATTGGTACACTTCTGCAAAATAATTGTATACACTTGAAAGCAAATTGTTATTGTGGGGTAAATTACTCCAATACTTGAAGAGGAGAAAGTCTACACGTTCCTGTTCTCCTTTGAGAAGATATCTGTAAACAAAACAAAAACACCGTGGTTTAAATGATAAGAGGAGATAAGGCGTGGATGGATGGTTCAATTCTCATTTCCTTCTTAGTGGACCCTTTTTTGAGCAGACTTGTTTATTCATCGGTGTGTAATGGGCAGATGTTAGTTTTTCCGTTCCGTGATACAGTAATATTGGGTTAATAGTACCAAAATTACTAAATAATTTCCGAGCGTAGTTTGCTCGGAACCCAGAGAAGGTTTAGGTAAAGGTCCATGCAGAGTGTCTTCTCCATGGCGGTAGCCTTACAAAAGGCAACCGCAAGACATCATATAAGTACATTCACACACTGGTTGGATATCATCAGAAGTTTATTTTTGTTGTTTTCATTTTGATTTCCATCTCATAAGTAGGTTGTAAATTTGACAAAGGAAGTTGATAATATTGCAAGAAAGCATCTCTTCTAGCCTCAGTTAGTCCCCTCATCATTTAGAAATCATGATCTGTGGCTGATCTAACCACATGATAATTTCATTAAACCGTAAGTTTGAATCAATACTTCCAGATTACCAAAGAGAACAGTTTTTATTTCAAAAATAGGTAGATTACAAAACTAATGATATATTTTCGTTGGATGTGTAACTAATAAAGGAATTTACTTACATCAGTCGCTCTTATTCTTTGCCCTCGAATGAGGAAAGTAATATTCAATTTCCTGTGTTTTTTCCTTTTTTAGGTTGTTAATCAACTTAAATTCATTGGGAACCAACGACATCAAATCAATTGGCATCCAATTTCCCATCCCGTTGTCTTCCAACTTGTCTACCATGGAATCAAAAGTAAGCTCATGATGGCAGTGATAATAAGTATTCTCATGTTGCGTTTGTGTAATAGACCGATTTATTCACATGTTTCACATTATTCCTTAGGATTGGGGGAGCATGTCCCAACTGGTGACAACACCGCTGGAACAGATTACCACAGCTCTGAATATAATCCCCAATCAAGAATATCTTCTGCAAGGAAGTGTAATGGACAACGCTGTGGAAGTTCTATTGCACCGTTTACGTGGTCTTTGCGACAATGTAGATTCGGGTCCTGAAACATTTCATGACCATGAAATGTGTTTTAGCATAAGTAAGTGAAATTTTGATCCTCTGGGGTGTCTCAGTAATTTCAGGACTTTTACAAATTAACATGTTGTTTAGTGTTAACAAGGTAGTTATCTACTATTGGCATTACTTGTTTTAAAATCATCTGTTGAATTGGTTGTGACTGCGATGGATGTGTATAGTTTCCCTTCTCAATTATTGAAATGACTACCCTCTGGGCGTAACTTAGAGCCTTCTAGCGTCTTGATTATCCTCTGGGTGTTGTGGGAATTAATTGCCTGCGCCATTCCATTGCCCTCCTTGTCACATGGTAGCAGAGTGGGGGTACAAACCATTGACCCCCTACTATCGACTGTTGTGACATCCCTCACGTTGCCTCAATAATCAAAACGGGCAGTAATTATAAACAATACTCCTCACCATATGTAAATTTACTCCTACCTTGCCTATTCTTGAAACCACCGCCTCTGAGCATAATCTGGCCCCTTCCAGCTTCTTGGTTATCCTCAGGGTGTTGCAGGCATTAATCACCTAAGCCCCTGGAAGGGGCAACTATAGCATTCCAACATCCTTCTCACATGAGCCACCGTTGTGATGGTGCTGCTTGGCGCTTTCTTCTGCCTTTTTGGTGCTCTTCATGCAAGGCCAAATCTATAACTGTGTATGATGAACGTATATTACGAAAACCTGTTTCTATTATTGAATCTCCTCAACATCTCTGTATGGAACTTAGTATGTAGTTCAATCAATGAATAGTTGGTTAGAGCATCTGGTAGGGCAAAAGTAAATGAAAATATTAAGACCCTGCACCGCTGCTTGTGCCACACTCACTGTTCCTTAAAATGTTCATCATTTTGTGGTGTTGGCTGGCTGAGTGGAGCACCAACACTAGTGAGGCATGAGCTTCCTTCCCATCTACTTGTATAGTTGCAGTAACACATGGTGGCTTATCGATTGGGAGTTGCTGTCATTGGGTTCGTCTAACAATATTGACTTCCTATCCGAACAACTATCCTTCTCACAGAGTTCCTACTACGAGATAGTGGAGGAAACTATCAAATTATTCTGGCAGCAGGTTAGAAATGCAACTTAATGGTATTCAGAAATTATAGGTAGATGTTGTATTTCAATCATTATGAATTGATCGTAACATGATTCTGAAACTCATTTTTCTGATTGGGAACCTTTCATGCTGTCACTTATGGATGAGTATTGTCTGATAAATTTGCTTGTATTTTTTTAAAATTTCATTGACTGCATCTCAAATCAACTTTCACGTAGTCTGGATAATGAGCCCAATGAACATGGCTTCTTTGTTATGTAGTGAGTATGGAGAGTGGCACAACTCCACAGCCTCTCTCCTTGCGGGTGAGACGAGCCTGTGATCATCAAGATATGCCTTATCAGTTACGATACATTGGCGTCCCTGAAGGAACTGGTTCGTAACTCATATATTTGATTTATTCTCCTACGATTTAATAATTAAAAAATAAATAAATAAAAGGTAATATTAATTTTACTTCCAGGGAACAACTCTAGACCTACGATTGTCCGGAGCAGTATAGATATAGGGACCAGTGCCTCCATAATTGATTTTCTCACAGAGTTGGGTTGTAGAGTTGATTTCGAATACATGGCCCGTGGATACATGTTTCGCAAAGGAAGAATGAAGATAACAGTTTCAAAGATATTCAAGGTCTACATTTTAAATTAATAATGATCTTTCATTTAGTTTTTCCATTATTTCAGTCTCTTGATTTGTTTTCCCTGCCTAATGATTTTTTCCTTAATTTTTAGCTCACTAATGGGAAACCACAAGATAGCGTTGAGCCAATATCCGGATCGTACCTTGTTGAACTGAGTGTACTCGCCCCCTCAGGCCAAGATGCGATCGCTGAAGACATGAGGAATTTCGCTGAACAACTAAGACCGTTGGTAGTGTTGGAGAAAGTTGATATAAAACGAATGCCCATTTCCATGCCCTAATTTCTCGATTCTCTTATTCATCTTGTATATTTTTGAGTACCTGTTTCTGATACGAAGACAAGTTACTTTGAAAACCTATAAAAAGTTATTTATATCTTCTATAATGGATAGTAGTGGATTCTATAAAAGTACAAACATTTTGTATTTATTTTATTTATCAATTACGATTTATTTTTACCCCAACAAAGAAGGTAAAAGGAGCCAAATCCCAACTTTTGTTGTACAATAATGAGACTCAATAACTACAAATAGATACAATATTGATTACGGCATTACAAACAAGATAACAAAATGGAACGAAATAAAATGAATTAGGTGAGGGTTTGTATAGTATGAGTTGTGACAAAGCCATTTTCGCCAGAACAGCTTTCTGTTCTTTGTTTTGCTTCCTAGATCGTCAAGGTATTGAGGTACTTCTTTTCTTCAGCAATGCAATGCTATTAGTTGGTAGGTACAGCTCATTTGGAATTAAGAAATGAACACCTCAGATTGCAAGTTGAGGCAGTATGAGGTTTCCAAAGCCCATTTTACTCATCCACTCCCTTCCCACAATGCCCTTACCTCCTGTCCAACATGCATATCCCTTTCCTCAACTGATAAATTAATTCAACCAATATTTTGGTTTATTGTTTAGTCTCTATCTTGAGTATTTTCAGTATACACCTACTAATACGAGTTATAGTGTATACTAAAAACACTCAAGTGCGAGCCTAAGCTATAAACAAAAATACTTGTTAAGTCAATTTAACATGGCCAATGGTTTTTACATGAAGAAATTAGTCATCCCAAGGTTATTATAATGGGGGAGAGATAGGCGAGTGTTTCTCTTCTACTCTGTGGTAATCAATAAGTTCTTGAAGGATGCAGGAGATTAAGAGGGTTTGTCCAGAAACAGTGCTCTTGTCAAAATTGATTAAAAAGTGGTTGGATGCTTTTATATAAATACCACAGTTTCATACTAAAACATTATAGTAAGATCATATCTCCATGAACGACTTTTTTTTTTTGTAAAGTGAGTACATTGCAATAAAAAAGGAAGAAAAAAAAATGCATACTGAGTACCTTTCCCCAATTGTGAACATCAATCCATACTCGTACCATGGGTTCGTCGTGTGCCTATATTTGCTGATGAGGTCTTATCTTCAAATGTTGTTTTTTAAAGATTGAGGTCTGCGCTTTTTGTGTCCAAATATAGACAGCACGAACTTTTATTTTGCGACACTCTTGAATAGTAATATTCCATTTTTAAATAAACGTAAGATATCAGGCTATATCTTTCCTTTGAATTTAGGTTAAACGTTCCGTTCACCAAAGAAATTAAGCATTCCATTAGAAAAAGACGAGTTTTCAACAGCGCTTCATGAGCAAAATAAATGCTTAAATTGAAAAAAGTGTGTTTATGGTATAGACAAATTTGTAATAATAAAGAAAATTATTGAAGTTATACTTTTCAGCACACCATTACTTTTTTTAAATGTATAAACTATAGTACATAAACAATACTAAAAACAAACTAAAAATGTTCAGCAAGAAACTATATTGAAAGTTTTGAAAACTGTTGAAAATCCTAACAATGGTTTTTATTGCTGAATTTTCTCAGAAAAATATTTACCCTTTAGATAGTTAACGGGTTTGGTGGTAGTAGATTTAATTTATACAATTAAGTAATTATAGAACTTGAATATTTACTGATCAAAGTTGTGTAACTTACTTTTTGGGCAATAATACATAATGTCTCTCTGGAAGGACATTTTAATCATGACAAGTGTACACTGCACAAAAGTGCTGCAAAGGCCTATTTGTCTATTATGTTGGAAAATAAGAGGAAGCCAGTGTTACCTTGTATTAGACCATTCGAATCAGTGAAGTCGTTCCTTGTTGTTTCAAGCATTGAAATATGTTTAAATTTACACGCTGTGTGTGATCACATTCAAGACAGATTTTGGGTTTTATGTCACTGTAGAAGATGCCCAGATCACCATGACCTGTAACTACCCCTTTCTTGATAAGAGTGTGGAAAACGAATTTTTAAGGCATGGAAGGTTTGTTTATTATAAACGATGAGTGAAAATAACTATTTTTACTTAGGAGAATAATATTTAGAGGAAATCTCGGTGCACCCCCAGGGTTTTATGGCAGGAGCCGCTACTGATGCCCATATTTACGTTAGACACGACATACTTTTCTGTTGCCCCTGTAGGCCACTGGCCACCCCTCAGGCCTCTAAAGAGACATTCAAACCTGGGCGACCACGCCTCACCCCCTGAACGAGACGAGGGAAGGGAGAGGGATGGAACTACCCCCAGACTCAGACTCTTTACGCTGGTGTCCCCTAACTTGGTGGGAGTAAAGTACCCCTGGGGTGGGAGGAGATAGGCCACCTTGGCCCTCAAGACCAGAAACTGATAGCCATTAGTATTTCTGCAGTAAAAAGTGTACAACCCCCTTACGAACTTTGCGTCCCCTGTGTGACGAGCTCTCGAGATCAGTGGTAGAATTCTTGCCTGAATTGACGTTGGTGATCTTTGTGATTCAGCACGTTTTGGAAGCCAGTAGTGAGGCTTTAGACCTCTATGGTTCTACAGCCAGATCATTTAAATGATTAATTTTACACATTTAAGTACCAAAGATGAAAAATTGCCTATGCAACCTACAAAATATGTAGGATATCCCTACGGGATTCAGAGAAGTGGAGCTAGTAAACAGAGATGAAAGCTATGGCTGGGGAAGGGGGGGGGGGGTGGCAGGTACATGAATGACCCCATCGGGCAGACGGAAAAGTGGTGATGCCGGGATAACAAAGGTTGGAAGGAGCCCACCCAAAGGTTAGGTTGAAGGAGTGTTGAGGGGGGGGGGGGACTGTCGGGTCAGTACGGTCACTAAGAACTGGATTGTAATCCTGTTAATCATTTAAATGATAATAGCTCGTTTGTGATCTCGAGTTGTTTAATCATCATCCTTGTTCCCCCTGCAGCTTAGGTGGGTCTTATTTTATTGGTAGACCCCCTCAGGGATTCAAGACCCTTCAGGTTTGCTACCACTAACGTCTAACGTAAGATTCCTCAAGACCAGTGATTGTTCAGACAGGGGGCTTACACCCCTTGATTGTGTTTAGTTTGCTGGCATGGATGCTCACTATGCTCTCACCTCAAAAATAATGAAAATATCTGACAATCCTTCTAGTAAAACATAGATTGTTTGGACAAGTGGAATACCTGTTTCAATAGTCGTTATTGTCTTCGACAGAAAGCTGAGGATAACGTTGCCTTATGAATTTTCTTGCATTCAGCATTGGCTTTTACTCTCTTTAACTGTGATTGTGTGGGATTTGTCCAAATCCGATGTTTTAGAAGAAGGATTGATCTAGGATTTATTTTTATTTTTGAGATACGAACACAATGCTCACTGAAATATCAAAGTATAAAAATGTTATGACGAAATAACAAGCTAATTTTAATGAGGTGGCTCATAGGGGACCATCGTGATTTAATACACACAGCCTGAGGAATTCATTAAAATCGAATCAGTATTTGAAGTTGCTTGTTACGTACCAGATTTGACGTTTGTACATGAACGTAGGATACTATGATTCTGAATCCATTTGAGCACGTACAATACCTGATATTTCCTTTCAAATCCAATAAAGTATTGAAATTTGTTCAGTCATGGATCTTTGGCGATTCAATCGGAAAGAGATAAGGATATAGAATTCGTAGCGTTCCTGATTCTGTTGATGCTCAAGAGCGGCAGTTATTAATGAGCGGCAGGAGGGGATTCAGTGGTCAGTAGTGGAGGAAAAATAGGAGGGCCTTTCGACTTCAAGATGGTGGATTGTGGTCGTCTGTGCTCTTCTATTGTGGCATTTTCTTGTAAAATATGAACTTCATTGTTTAAATGATTTTTAATTAGTGTATTTCATGAGTGCTAAATCCGATGCACTGTGCAGATGCTTCCCCTCAATTCCTCATTTCAGTGATTAATGAATTTCTTTGTATATAATGAGTGTACCATTCTAAAATGGAATTGTATGAGACTGTTACAGCTACCGTAGTAGAGTTTACAGTCATTCCTGCCCGGTTTGTCTAGGTGTATTCGAATTTTCCTCGAAGCTAGAATCAGACACAAAGAATAATATGTCTCTTCAGTTTTGGATTTGATAATTCCCCGATACTCGGGCTCACGATTTGCCCAACATTCTGATCGCATTATTCTCTGGGATTGTTTACCGTTCGTCTCCATCTTACGAACATCCGACCAAGATGTCAAAGAAAAAAGTAAGTACTTACCTTGCTACATTTTTTCCTTCTAGGTGTGTATTATTCGTGTAAGTCTCATTATTAAATTAAAAGCATTGAATATTTACATTGTGTGAGAAAACACCGGTTTTGTTCCATCATTGATGGTTGTGGCATTATCAACATGAAATATATTATTATCTCTTTCCCTTCATGTAAATGCATATGAATAATCGTTGAGTGGTCGATTTAATAGGTTTCTAAGTGTTAATGGTAGGTATTTATCTATCTAGGTAGATATGTATTTTAATATTGAGTTAGTGGGTATGAGGTATTTCTCGTCTCTTGATAGTAAGTTGAAAGGGAGGTAGTTACGATTTTATAACCCCTGATTTTACCTACTGCTTGGTATATCTTGGCTGTTAACATTAGTTCTGTCGGTAGCAAGTAGTCTCTGCAATTATGTCTATGCCGCGTGCCAGGACCATTATCGAAGATAGTTGTCTTCACACTCACCTACCTAACTGAGAAATATCTGGGAGCACCTTTGTACTTCTTTATCCATATAGTAAGCTAATCTAATGTAGGATTAGGCAGTTCTTACCTTAGTAGTGGTTATATAATCAAGATATTGACTTAAAATGAGCCCTGAGAGGCAGAACCTACTGATAGGGGTTTAAATTTGTGTGCAAAGTCATTCCTGATCGGTAATTGAAACAGGGGGAAAGAAAATGCGCTGTAGATACTGTGTTTTTCCAAGGCTGATCAGATTCAAGAGTGCATCGTACTGAGTAAAGTGGTTTTTTTTCGGTGGCAGGTGAGGAAATCTTTGAGATCCTTAGGTGGAAATCGGATCTCCTAAGATACCCAAAAGGGACCGCACTTTGGGTTATGTGGGATTCAAACCCACTAAAACCTCACCTTCCATTTCCCACGACGAAACTCAGCCTGGAACTGTTTGACACATTACTTCAGGCTGGTTCTAGGGAAGGATTTAGTACTCCTCTCAGTCCGTGTTCTCCCTGCTCTGCCTCTCCCGTTCCTTCACAGCCTTCATTTCCAGGATCTTTTCAGAAAAGGATGCTACCGCGGTCCAGTTCTGTTCACGCTCAAGCATTTTACTTAAGACACATTCTGGTGTCATGTCCTGAGGTGATAGCTCCAGTGTCTGCTGAAGCCAACTTCTGTTGGCAGTCCAGTATTCACATTTGAAAAAAGTATGGAACACATCATCATCCTCTTCCTTGCAATAAGGGCATGCTGGGTCATCCACTTTCCCCATCCTATGCAAGTGAGTAAAGTGGTGGAGCCCAAATATTTGCTGGTACTTCCATGTCCAAAGAAAGGTTCCCCCGTTTATACTGATTTTGAAAGCTTCAAAAGAGGATCGCATCTTTCATTGTTGATCATCATCGAAACAGAATCGAATCAAGAGGAAAAGTTGTCCACTAGATTCTACGATCTAAGTTGTCTGATGTTGGCTGGTGGAAGAATATGATGCTCACCATTAGCATCATTATTTAGTCGATTTAGTTCTGTGTTGCTTAAAGAGAAATGAGCAATGGGATTATTGAACGGAAGAGTTATGGTTCTTCTGCTCAAGCAAAGAAATATGTACATCATTGTTCAACTGTAAAGACCATGCTTCCAATGGGAGTAGGTATACATGACAATATACGACAGATCAATATATGCTAACAAATGTAATCGAATAAATGAGTTTGATATGAAAGAGTGAGGAGAACAATTATGCGTCTAACCATTTCAGTTTCGCTCGACACTTCGCTCCTCCACACCTTGTAATTGCATTCAAGATGAAAAATACTTGAGCTACCGCCAGCACGGGGTCTAGCTCAGACTTCCCGTTGAACGGGCTCTCCTCTCGACCGTCTACCTGACCATAGACGACCAATTTTCGTTACCCGAAGATGGAGTTTTTCAACTGCAAGCAACGAATAGTCGTACAGCAACCCGCTTGGTTTCATTCGATTCAGGAAACTAATTTCTTTCTTCATTCAACTAAAAACTGCCCTCTTACATCAAAAGCTTTTGAGATTTCGATTTCTGAATAGATTAATCCTAGACTATAGTCCTTGGGATTGATTGATCACGATGCCTAGACTACTGCCACATCCCCCATGAAATTTCGTAAAATTTACTCCAATGGTTCAAAAAAAAAAAAAAAAAAAAACCTTAGACGGCGGACGCTCGGATTTTTTCTTTTTTAATTTTTGAAGTTTAGGTAATTTGAAACGTTAATTACCAACTTTTGAGGGGGGCTTGACGTTATTTTCATGGTCGAAAAAATACTATATATTGAAAATAATAAACTAAAATCACATTTTCCCACTCGTGGATAATGATGTTGAAATTTGTCGGAGTCTTTCAACTGGTACGTTTGTGCTAGGGAATAATAGTTGCCTGCAGATGACATGGAATTCTTGAATAGAAACATCAATGGAAAATTTGATCCACTTTTATGGATTTGTATTCCGTTTTATTGGGCTGAAAGATTATGAAAAGAGCTTTTTAAAAAGCTGCAATATGAAATGAATCGGATGATTGGTGGTAGCCGAAAGAACAGTGTAAGCTGGCAGATGACATGGAGGAATGGCTTCACCCTACCGTCCGCCTTTGAGAGTGATGGATATATCTCTTACAGGTCTATTTTGCTTTAAAAAATATATATTTCTATTATAAAAAACAAAAGTATAAAATATATTTGTATTTACAATAGTGCTTACATCGAGGGTGATGTTGCAACATGACCTACTGAAATAGGGCTGGACAACACGAACTATCTGAGATGGTGCTGAAGAATATGGCCTAAGTGTTTTTCTTTTGCAATTTTTCAGGAGAGGAAAAAACGGTTTAATCTTCATATTTTACAACATTATTTATGACTGTTGATTTCGATTGATACTTACGGCAGGCACTCTGAAATTAACTTCTCATTATCAACAGGTAGCGCTGGAAATTGTGCATCCAACGATTCCAAAAAGTCAAAACGCCCAAAATGTCAGTCAGATCATGTTGTTTTGCTCTAACTCAGTTAAGTTTCGTTGTCCAGCCCTATCTCAGGCAGGTCAGGTAGGTTATTAGCTGCTCTGAAACTAAATGGAACTCAGTTCTCGTTTCATGTAAAAAATAGTTTTGAGCGGGCGGTGGGGTTACCTGGGTAAGCTCAAAGAAGATTTCGGAAAACGAGTTATCATGGTATGCTGTGGAAGAAGATTATTTACACCTTATGAATAGTTTGGAGATTCATTCACTTATGCATTCCTGTATTTATTTATAGGAAAACGGTGCCGCTGATCCCGTGCCGGACAGTACTACGAAGCCTAACTTCTACACCAATGACGAAGTTCTTATGCAACGCAAAGATGGAAACTTTTACTTAGGAACTCTTATAGAGGTACGTCCGCTTCAATAAATTTAATTCATTCATCAGAATATTGTTAGATGTTGTTGAACGTTCAAGACGTTGTCAGTCTCTTAATTTGTTGGTTATATTATTCTATTGATTTTCTTGTTTTAGATTGATTGGATTAGAGAGCGGGCTTTAGTGAAATTCGGTGACGACACGGAGTCGTTTTCTTCGTTCAGTCAGCTGACCAAGTTGTCGGCTGGCGTGGAATGTGTCAAGTGCAAGGAATCCACTGTTGAACCTACTAATGATATTCTAGTCTGTGATAGCTGTTCACAAGGTTACCACCAAATTTGCCACTCGGTGAGTTATAATTTTCGTTTTTCATTTTATTTTTAAATAAATCGATAAATTTCTTCATCTCCGTTTTTAAAATTAATTTAATTCTAATATGCATGATTAAAATCGGATTTTAGCCGCCTATAATGACAGCTGAAATGAAAGTTGGTGTAAAATGGGAGTGTAACAGTTGCCAAGAAGAGTTGAAGAAACAGGTCGTTTCTCAGAGGAGCATGTCAATTTCGCCTTCCCTCAGTTCAAGCCCTGAACAAATTGAAGTTCCAATCCCTGAGAACGTGGCCACTGAATGTCAGAGGGAAAAACTGCCCTATAACGTAAGTGTTCTCTCGTGAATTTGACAAGTTTTCTTTCTTCATCATTTCCAAGGATACTTCATAAATTGTATCTAAGATCCTACAGAAGAAAGTTCGTATGAATGAGCCTTCTGAAGTCCTACTTTATGTTTTTCCGCAAGAAAACCAGTTGCTTACACCACTTACACCGTTCCGATAAATAGTTATTTTTTATTCTAGTTTTTGGAATTCATTAAAATTTTTCTTATTCTGCCTTCTGAAGGTTTCCCTGTATAAATCAGAAATCGTCTGAGTTTATGAATTTTATAGTTAACGCTGTTCATTAATTTAAACGTCGATGACAATCAGTGCATTCTTCGCCTTGTGTCCAACGGTTCGCTCACAACACATAAGGCTCTTCAAAAACTTCACAGTATGTTACAAAAATTGTATACCACTGTTTGCAGACACAGAAAACAATAATTATTGAGTAATCACAAAGTCACGAAAAACTTGAGCTGTAAATGGAACAGAAAGGTCTATTATTTCTGGATTAGATTGTCCTTCCAAGTGGAATGCTGGTCTTCAAGTATTACATCAAGTCGGAGTCTGGGACGTATAAACTGCATTGATTTTGGTATCTTCTACATTGACATAGGTAGAGAAAATGTAATTAAATCAAGTTGAACAGTGATATTCCACTGTCTCGAAAAAGTTTCAGCTGCTCAGAAAGCGCTCTAATTTTAAGGGTAGTTGGGACAAAATGGTCTGCTAATCTCATCAATTCTAACGCTGTATCAAAAATAGCTAATAGCTAATCTCATATCGATTTCAACAAGATTGTATCATCATTCTATCCGCTATATAATTAGATTGACAGAACCGCAATACACCTATAGAAGTGATTACCTTGAAATACATTTTGAAAGAATGTTGGAAATATTCTTAACTTTGCTGATTTAAAAAGCTCTATTAAAAATGTGAATCTAAAATTTTAAAAAACCAAACATTTATTTGTGCATGTATGTACCTACGTACCTATTTACTATAAATTAATTTTAAAAAGTTGAGCTTTAATAGTATTGGGTCAATTTATTTTCACGTTTCATGTGTTTAGTCGTAGTATAAGCTCAGGAACGATGGGTTATCAATATCAGATAATAGGAATTGGAGATTCTCCAAGTCCTATTAGAGGATTCTGTTGTGCAACAGCTATCGTCCCTACTAGAAAGTGTGTCTATTCTATGATCTAGCTGGTAGTTCTAATGAATTGGTATGAATGGGGATTTCTCTGCCTCCAACATCCGAGGGAGTTCATTCGATGATGCTGCGTACCAACAATTGACACGTGTGCAATGGCTCTCTCTTATAATTTTGCTGCTATCAGTTGTAAAAAGATCAGCGAGTCCTAGCAGAAAACATAGGCTAGGTCAGAACCCCTAAAACATCCTTCTACTTCATAAACAGCGCTATCATTTACCAATTTGTTTGGTTCTCAACATTTCCGTTTGTTGGCGGCGGAAAACCGTGGCAACTGGAGATGCCTTCGACAGGAAGCATGCGTATCCTGCGTCGTGTTAGAGATTGTACAGAGGCCACTAGTTTTGTCACAGATTCTGATCTATTTGTCCAACTGATCTGTACTAAAAGGATTGTTGTAGGATATTTTTGTCATTTTTGAGATGCGAGCACAGTGAACATCCAGTACGTCAAACTATACAGAATACTGACTTCTGACAGCCCTTTGTGTAATACCCGAGTAAAGTGTCATTGCCCATGCAGCAATCGTGTGGGACCCCGTAGAATACTCTCCTGATCTCGACTTTCAGACCACGCTTCCGTCACAATGCCAAACCTCCCTCAACCCTCTCTAAACGGGGACAGGTTGTCCGAGCGAGCTGGGGCGTCAGTCCTCTAGCTGTTTACTTTCAGTGGGAGTACTGATTGCCCCGGTTCGAATCCGGCTGGCACCAATGATTAGGGCCAAAATCCTATCAAGTGTTGTATACCTGTCCTGCCGTTAGACAGTTCACCTCTGATCTCGATATCACGTGAATCCAAAACGCTCCCAACCCAGGGGCGTGAGGCAATGGGAAGCCACGAGCGAAATCGTCAGACCTAGTTCCGATCCTCTCTGGAGGACGGCTGGCGACGTCCGCGACACCTCCGGGTAGTCGGACGAAAATCCAATGTAAAATTCCTTGTTTACTTTGCTCTCAACGGCCCTAATCATATTTCCCTTATGTAAAACAAGCAAATACAGAAAAAATACTGCTTCCGAACCAATATGCTTGACCCTGCTACAAACGTTAATTTTTAAAGGTGTATTAACTTGTCAAAAAAAAAAAAAAAATAAGAAACAGTGTTTGCTCTTGGAATCGAACCCAAGATGTCCTCCTCTCTGCTTAGCCCTAAGTAGACATCTTATCCATAAGGACATGTAGACGACTTAGAATCCTGTCAACATTGCCCTGCCCATTATCCTGTCAATACAAATTTACAATTTTATCTGAAGTTCTGAGCAAAGTCGCTAGAGTGCATAGAGGACTGAACTTCGTGTGTCTATTATAGTTGATAATGCTCTGTTGAGGTAAACGCACATGTAGTGTCTGTAGGACAGGTTGGGTCGGGTTCAGGTCGCATCGCATCGCAAAAATCCGCCTGGTTGGGTGCAGTGGCTTTTTAATGGAGGTGCGTACACTGATGCACTCCAAGTTGGAGTCTCCGACCCGCCTGTAGTGTGCGCACCTCGACTTAAATGCCAATGAACCGAACCAGGTGGATTTTTGTGATGCGATGCTACTTGGTGCTCTGCTGCTCGGTTGACCTTTTAAGTGTAAACGAAATTGTCACACTCTTCTACCGATATTGCTGGTATGTTGAATGGTATGAGCTCATCCACTTCGTTTCGAATTGGCCATTACTGTATTTTCAATACATATATTTTATTTTATTCATGTTGTTCTCATCATCTCAACACTATTGCCCTGCAGATTAACGACTTACATTGGGATATGCAGCACAGAGTTAATTCGGAAAACAAATATTGCTACTGTGCTGGAAGTGGAAAATGGTTTTTACAAATGTTACAATGTGGTAGATGCCGTCAGTGGTTTCATGCTAGGTGCATCATCTCGTTGCGAATGCCTCTGCTGTTTGGAGACAGGTACATTTACTACATTCCTCGTGGATCTTCCCACATATTTTTTTTCGTTATCCTTCTAATTTATCTGCTAGAATCTAGCAGCTAGATGAACTGTAGTGTTTGTTATACTGTATTTGCTTTTGACTTACTTAGTGAACATCGTTTATAATTCACTGTTTTCTAATTCTGTTTTTTTATTGTTAGATTTTTTGTCTTTGTATGCTCCATTTGTAACGCCGGGAAAGAATTTTTGAGGAGGCTTGAAGTCAAATGGCTCGACTTGGTTCACTTGGCTATTTTCAATTTAACGTTAGCCAAAGCCGTCAAATATCAGGATGTAGACGACGACATAGTCAATTTCATAAATGAACATTGGGATAATCTGCATTTGCCTCCTAAGATGAGAGATACAAGTCTGTCCGATAGAAGAGATCACGTTCTTTCAATGCTTAACGCAAATAGAAATAGGTAAGTTTGTGTCATTTATTCAGTTTTTTTAGGAGAAGACAATATTTGAGGGATTCATAATGGAAATACCAGAAAATGCTCGCCCATGGTACAAAAGGCTTGATACTAATTTGAATTAAGAATTTAAAAAATGTCCTTTGCGATTGCGATGGAATCAAACGTTTTCATAAACAACTCTCTCTTTGCCTAACATTGTTAAACTTACTTTTACTAAATGTTAACTGTTTGTTTAATTGCTGCAATATTTTCAGATTCAGGTATTCGAGAGAAATGAAAAAACGCACAACGATGTGGGGTCTGAAACATAGAGTGCCACCGCCAACGCCTGTATTTAGTTTGCCTCCGAATAAACCTTTGAGTGATCAAATTCTGTTGGATGCATGGAACAATAACGCTCGCCTTCAATTTCTTCCTCCTCCTCCTAGGTACCGTTTTTATTCTTTTTGTGATTATTGAAAAAATGTTACTTTTAAATTGAACATTTTGATCAGGTGTTTGAGCGAAATCACCTTTACCAGCATCCGTCGGAAGACAGGACCAGTTTGATTGTAGGATAAAACTATAGCCATCTTAAGAGACAAACAGCTCAAATAAACCATATCAAGATTCTTAATACCTGCTTTCATCTAATCTAGTGTGGAGTTATTCCATAGTTACTTGTGATTTTGTATGATTGTGTTATACAGCTAAAAGCGTCAACTTTTACTCTCACAAGAAAGAGGTGGTAGAGTGGATGAGGTGCCCCTTCCAATGGCAGAGGCGATGTGCCTGTAACACAGAGGATACCACTAAAACTAAAAAAAGGGGGGAAATCCATATTTGTGACAAATCCATCCCCAACACTAAATAGTAAACTTAGGTTTTATTCATTCTTCAGAGTGTAATGAACCCAAATATCCAAACAATTGGGTACCCAAATTAATTTCCGAGCCGAATTAGCCTACAAGTCGTTTGACGACTCACAACTCTTAAGACCTTGTGGAGTGTAGATGGATTTGTGTGTTCCGGTTCATTGAAACTGATTTCTATATCATTGAATCGAAAAAAACTCAGTTTTATTTGGAAAGGTTTTGAAATACCGATTTTTGATCATGTTAGATGGTAGTTGTTGAGACTTCAGGCACATCCCTGCTGATGTACACTTTTAGAAACAAATTTCTTAAGCTTTGCTCCTATAGTTTTGGATGGATTTTCGGATTCATGAGTAGTTACGGATGCGCGCAATGATATATGACGTTAGAATTCAGGTGATTCTGTTTGGGTAATGAAATACATTTACATGGGTGGGACTGACGTTTGAGGACTGTGTGCTTGTATGCATGGAAAACAGGGATGAAGGATCAGGAACACGTCAAGAAAGGGTACAGTAAATAGGAACCCCGAGGCTGGGGCCCCTCTGTCAGATGGTCCCACCACATTTCTTCTGATAATGGATAACTAGTTACGTGATTTTAAGACATATTTATGAACATAGCCCATTATGTTGTTTTGATTGAACGTTACAATTTCAGCGATGAACTTCCTTCTAAAAAATATGATCTGTATCCTGACTGGGAGAAGAATCAGAGTAGTCTCCCTGGGCTTGATTTGCTCCACGTTGGCAGCAGACCATTGATACTTCCTAAAGGCGTTCCTGCTACTGGTCACAACGTGAGTAATTCGTTATTCATCTCTCACGCACTTACCTCTTTGATTTACGTAAATCTGATTTGCAAACCCCTTGTGAAATCTTTCTAATACCTAATCTTTGAAATCTGAAAATCTTGTCGAAGTTGGCATTGGACCACTCGCCCATGATAATGTTTGCTGATCCTTTGATATACTGAAATATGGATGTCGATGTGGTTTTAGGTCTGCATAAAAAGTTCCTCACCTTGCTACCCTGAATCAAGGGCCCAAATTGAAAGGAGAATAAAAGCTCAAACTTTAGAAAATGATACAATTTTCAGATCACGGAAGTCGAGGAAACACGATGAAAAGGTGGTCAACTTGTCTTTATAGGAAATATTTCCTTGCATTCTTATCTCATTTTTTTGCATTTTCTTCTGTATCTGTGGACCTTCATTTTCATTATGGTTTTTCTATATTTTTTTGGGGATAGTTGAAAAGTTTAATCTATTAAATCAAAGTCGTTTTAGATTATGAAAAAACTTCTCTTTTTATTAAGTTTTAGTGTAAATCTGAATGTGGTTGGTGTAACGGAATATAGTTGTATATACTCGTCTGCCTTTCCTCTACTGTTGGTGCTGGGGCTCACTTAGTTCCTTCTAAAAGCCTTCCCAGAGAGCTGTCCTGATTAGAGTTCAATCAATAATTGTAATTAACATTATTCGTTGAAATAAGATGTAGTTACCTCATTTTATGGTTTATTTTATGTGTAAATTATTGTTTTTTCTAATTCAACTAACATTTTTAAATCGTACCTCGGTACCAGCTTTCTCTAACTGAAAAACACGAAAAAGACACATATTATAACTCTCTTACAAAAGTAACATTTTAATAACTATTTATTACTTTTTAATGAATTTTAGCTTGTGTTCACTTCAAACATGAAGCTTCTAATGGTTAAAGCATCGGAACTTCTCTGAACCTAGTGGAATAGTGTTGTTTAAGGAAGTTACCCATGTAATTTTTGCTCAACCAATCAAGTATTGGCTCTAGAATTTAATCCAAAATGTTAGATCGATTAGGCGATATTTGAAAAGTTTTACTAAATGTTTCTTTACGTTTCTATTTTTCAACGAATTCTAAATCATGAAACTCTGGACTGGCTTAGTATTATAATTATCCACCTCAAAAAATATTATTTTATTTTAGAACGTTCCAGGAGTTATGTACATAGATTGACTCTGATTCGTATAGAAGCATTAAATTACTTGATAAATGATTATTAATCATTTCCGATAATTCCGATTTACTCGTTTCGTACGATTTCATCCACAGTCCTACCTATTCTTTGAATTTACCTTCGAATCTTCATGAAACAGCCTTTTTATTTCCCAACGTGAGTTGCATCTAGATGCTAGTATCTATTAATGATTTGATGCATTACGATTAGAAGGGTATTTAAACAGGATAAATATCTACTACCTCGTATTTAAACGATTTTATCAAAGCCATACCATTTAGTCTCATGAAATGTCGGTTGAAACATTCTATTTTATTCAGGAGGGTAACAATAGTGTTCTAGAATTTATATATATATACCGTATTGGTTTGATTTGTTAGGTAAGTGTATAGGCTTTGAAGGTTTTGCTGAATGTTATTGACCTATGGTACATGCATGCGTTGATTCTGCTGATAGAATTTATTTTTATTTGTTTATCTTTTAAAAGTCTCAGTAGTTATTTGCTCAGTGTATCTTTAATTCTTGTTTCTTATATCTGTGGTTAGTTTGTCGAAATGGTTTGAAAATATTTTCTTATGGTTGTGTAATGCTTCGTAGACCGGCGGAATTAGATGGGTGTTGTGCGATTCAAGTTCTGCAATCTAGCTGTGTGTTAATGCGGGATCCCAATAGGCATTAGACAGTTTCTGTAACTCAACGATCGTTCATTAACCGTAGCTAATCGCGAAGTGGCTAACCCAACGATCCTTTCTTCCGCTATCGTCTTTGTTCGTTGGTGCTTCCCTATACTTTTGGGAGTCTGAGTGAATAGAGATAACTGATTCAAATTATGTAATTAAGTTAGTTAGCTGTGAGCTTTTCTAAATTAAACTATTAAGTGATTCAGTGGATGGTAGTGGGACCACCATCTGTGTTTTTGTAGCTCTCGAGTGTTTTACTCTTTAGACCTTACTGTTCATTTTTTTACGGTGTGTCTTAGATCCTTGCCTCATAAACCACGATTTTAATTTTCTGAAATCTTCAGGGATTATAATGGTTACCTCCTAGATAGTTTCCTATGAACTTTGTCGCTCACTGGTCGAATAGCCTCAGCGTTGCATAAACTTCAAATTCTCTAAATAATCTGCTCTTGCTTTCAAGTTAAAAACGTCTGCCAAGTGGGTGTGGCACATAGCTTCCTCGTATCCATAACATGACTGTATAGATCATTGAAAATTATTATTGACTAAAGAACTTCGTTCAATTAGGCGAAGTAAATATTGAATTAGGGTAAATTTATTGTTATGCAGGAGCATAACTTGGGAAAATAAAGGTAGGCATGTTCAACTATTGAACAAACTATAAAAATTAAATACCTAATAATAAAAATTGACAAAATATATGCATCGTTCAATGATGGTTCAATATGGTTCGATCCAAGCTCGAGGCTAAAACTTTATTTTCTCTTTATTACTCACGAGGACCAT
The DNA here is from genome assembly GCA_031894815.1 of Creontiades dilutus. Classification (NCBI taxonomy): domain Eukaryota; kingdom Metazoa; phylum Arthropoda; class Insecta; order Hemiptera; family Miridae; genus Creontiades; species Creontiades dilutus. Next base: position 933,960 of record JAVIWC010000184.1, read on the forward strand.
CTTTACATCAGTCCGAACAATCCCTGAAAATTTCATCGAAATCAGTCATGAACTCCCGTAGTTATGCGTATAACAAGGATTTCACGTTTGCGCATGCGCAGATGCTACTATTGGGCCGGGTGTCCTGAAACTCATAGGGGGTTTTCTACACATCAAACCGAACAATCCCTGAAAATTTCATCGAAATTGGTCAAGAACTCCTGGAGTTATGCTTGTAACAAGGATTTCACGTTTTCGCATGCGCAGAGGCTACTATTGATCCGGGGGTCATGAAACCTATAGGGGACCATCTACACCCCAACCCGCACAATCCCTGAAAATTTCATCAAAATCGGACTATAACTTCGTGTAGTTTTGCCCGTAACAAGGATTTGCTGACAGACAGACACGGAACCAAAATTATTCAGAAAGGTCTAAAACGCAAAATGCGAGTGGCATTTTTATTTTGGAGACAAAAAATTTTCACATTCCGAAAGTGAAAACAATGCTTCCGCTACCTTGGTAGACTCGGAAGCAATACTAATTAGTGGTATCTTGAAAGGAGCGTCGAAGTGACTCCGATTTATAAATACTTGAAGCAGCCAAGCGGTTTGAGCCCAAAGGGAACATTTGCTTTACGAAACAGTATGTTCTGTTAAATTGTGTTTTCCGAACCACAAAGTTTCAACAACTCCTGTGAAGGAGAACAATTTAATGTTACTCTTGCAATTGGATGATCATTGAGAAAGTTATGACTGTTGATTTCACATTGTGATACCCATTGATGTCACACATCTTGAAAATATCACCAAAATCGGTCAAAAATTATTTCATGTTATCTCGATCTTAGAAGCTCCATAGGAGAACGGTGAATTAATGGAGGGCGATCTAAGGAAGCACAAACTCCTTAAAGTTAGGTTGCGATAAGGACAAAATAAAACCAGTTCAATTCATTCTTCAATCTACCTTGAAATGTCGGAGAAAATACAAGCAGTGTTGATTCTTTGCAACATACATTTCCTTCATATTAATGAGTTATCACTTGGCTACTGCAAACACGTTTGTGTCGGTCACAAGAAACGTATTGGTCGTTTGCGCCATCATCTAATTTTCTCTGTTGTAATTATCTCCAGAAAACTCTGCAGTATTTTTTTTTTTTTGCCCGTTTACAATCCATAACGAACTCGACTAAGCCTCGGCTGCGCTACAGTTCCCATGCGTATGAAAAATAAAACCTTTTCAGGTAGTGACTGCTTTGAGAATTCCCATAGAAGTTGTACAAAACCGAAATTTGATAAAATAGTTGAAATTTTTAGAACTGAAAACAAATTAACTGCGTTCTCACCGAGTAGTTGTCGACTTGAAATAAATCAAATTTGATTCCAAACTGTAGTGTTTCAGTGTATTATGCATCATAATTTTCTTGAGTCAACTTGGCATTTATTTAGGCCGTTACTCATCAAGGAAGAACGACACATCGTCTTTTCAATTGATGCCCTCTTCATCCGGATTATATAAAACAGAGATAATGATCATAAGTTACAGGAACTTTCTAATGAGTTCACCCTGATCCGCATTTATCATAAACACACACACCCTTCTCAAATGAAATTGTTAAATGTAACAGTACATTGTTTCATCTGTTACTTTTTTCTGAAGCCCTGAATAGCAATCTATCCTAAAAAAAAAAAAAAAAAAAAAAAAAAACAGATTTTCATAGATTAGCTCCAAAAAAAAAAAAAAAAAAAAATGACAAAAAATGTGAGATCTAGTTGTTTACAGTAGGATATTTTGGTATCTGTTACAAGTCAATTAAAATCTTTTAGGTTTCTCTATCTGAAATCTATTAAAATATCGCCTGACTATGGAAGGTTATTCTTTAATATCATAACCCCTAGGTTAATAATTAAATCGTTTTAGAATTTGAATTCCATGACACATTATCAAATGGCAAAGCCCTAGACTTCCATGACATCATGCAATTGTCTGATGACCCTGTAAATATCTGCAGCAGTGCAGGGAAATTTGTCAATTTCAATTTCAGGTTCTGTTGAAGGACATATTTGAAAATTTTCCCTTGAAGACAAAATTCTTGCATGCTTTTCTCGAATACTGCTTTAATGTTCTATTCTATGTTGTTTATGTGAAATATTTGTTTGCTTTTTTTTGGTTAGCTTCGAATTTAATTGGTCTGGTCATCATTTCAGAGCCCACGCGAATCTCAAGATCTCCCACCCACTCCTCCATCTTCCGAAAGCAACTTGGAAGCTCCACCTAATCTACAAGACACAAGTGGAGATGAAAGTTCTTCCCGTGGAACGTTAGACTTCTTCATCCCTCCTCCGCTGGATTTTGAAGGAAGGAACAATCCGTTTATGACTTCCATCCCGCTTAGCTTGACACCTATTGTGAGGCCCGCTAAAAGAAGATTATCTGAAAAAGACATCAGAATTACCAGCAATGGAGAGGTAATTGCTACGTTGTTTTACTCTTTGGCCCGTGTTCTAGTGGTTGTGTGTAACCCCCTTAAAAATGAATTGTAGAATCTGAGGCAGCTCCTCCTCTGAAACTGAGGGAGTGTACATATCACACAAAAGGCTATCGCTAAGGGGGTGGAAGATAATATCTTCCTTATAATATCATACTTTTCACAGCAAAATACAAATTTCAACTGCTTATTTCTCGTTGTCCCACTCCATTTAATGCTGCATGAAAAGAATAGCCCATTAAACCCGAAATAGTAAAGAGGCCAACAGGTCGCACTTTTCGGAATAACGCAGTAGGTACCACCAGCTTCGTTCTCTCGCCAATTTGCCTTTAACACTAGATGCGCAATAAATGCAAATCCCTTTGAAGATTCTTGAATTACCTGCAAAAAGTAATTGATCCTCTAGATGTACCTATAAGAGGCAGAACGCGCGAGATAGTTTGCGAACAGGGTTCTCTGTGTAGCGCGGGTGACCGTTGAGTCAGATATACAATAAATTATGAAATATTGATTAAATTCGTTCAATAAAACGTCTGTTGATGAAATCTTTTAAAAAGGCAACCTGATTACTTAAGAGGTTTGTTGTTGAATTAACTCTGCTCTAGTTAGTTTTATGACTACTTGAGAAAGTAATAAACAATCAACAAGATTGGTTTGTAGCTTGACTGACTAGATTTTGCCGTTTTCTCCTCCTATACCACTCCGCAATAAATGGATTTCTATTTCATTTATCATCCAAGTATCAAATCTAAAATCAATCGATGAGTGCCGTTATCTTTACTGTTGGAGTTAAGAAAAAATAAATATACAGGATGTCCCAGGAGTTACGCACAATCCGACTCCTACGTGTTCTACAACTCATTTCCGAACAAAAGTGCCTCGTAGATATTTTTGCCAGAGGCCTCGTTTCCGAGTTATTCGCGTTTTAAGATTTTTTTTTCGTGTTTTCGATCTTATGTCATTAAAACTGTCATAACTCCCTCAATTTTGGAGATAGCTCAAATTTGATGACACCGTTGGGAAGAGCGTTTATCGGTTTTGTCAGGGGCGAGGATATGCAATGACCCGCACGACCCCCCGGTCTTGAAGGAGGGGTTGCTTTGTGCGCCGTGTATTATCAACCCCAATCTGATTTGGCCGTAGCATTGAGTGTTGCAATGTTGATAGTCTGTTGTTTCTGACCAAATTCAGTTTTAGTAAAATGTTGACCGAAACATGTTATCCAGTTGTAGGACAATGGTAAGATATTGGGGTTTGAATCGAGTTCATATAAAGAGAGTTTAAACAAGAATGTTAAGATTTAAACCAAAAAATAAATATTTAAAAATGAAAAGAAATTTAATGAATGAAAACGTTCGTTTGTGAACAGCGTCTACGGCATTCCTAAGCTGTCCAGCCAAAGTCAGGATAATCGAAGAGCCGAGAGACGGCTATTGTTTGTGTTCATTTACGATTGATTGCGATGATTTGCTTTCAGATGAGTAGCTATACCACAAGTGAGTAAGTTGACATGGTTTTTATGTACGGTTTTGCCAACGGTAATGCTTCTGAAGCAGCAAGGGAGTCACACTCCTCCTATGTACAACTCACACCCTTGCGAACACGTCGGATAATATGAGGAAAAAATATTGGTAGATAATATTGTTTACGTCACTGATCCTTCTCTATCTAGTGAAGTATCTGTTTTTTTGATCTACTAATCATTTTTTGTCACTAAGGTTTTGGTTATTGCTACCAGCTATGTTCAATAGCTATAGCGCACCATGATGAATGGGAATATGCGAAAGAGGAACCACGCTGAAGGAAATACAGCGAGGAAAGAGACGAAAGGGAAGAGTTGGTAATGATACGGAAGCCTGGTTTGATATGGGTCCATAGTGTCAGCAAAAAGATGAATGCAACTCATCGTAATCAATCGTAAATGAACACAAACAATAGTCGTCTCCGGTTGTTCGATTATCTTGAGTTTAGCCAGACAGCTTAGAAATGCCGTAGACGCTGTTCACAAACGAACGGGTTTATGCATCCGACAAAACTAACTTGAATCGTCACTAGAGAGGTCACCATTCGATTCAGTGAGAAAAGTTACGTATATCCCGCCTCCAACCTTTTTTCGTCTTGACTTTTGGAAAAACCTCAGTTCTAACAGAAAACGCACGTATTTCTGCAGTTAAACACCATTTCCTTAATTAAAATATTTTAAAAAACCAAAACGACTACACCGTTGGAAAGCTGACATATTGGCGCACGTTTTACCAGGCCTGCACAGTTCTGTGTCAAGCATTCATGGGGTTTCTAGGCGAAATGAAAAACAGGCGATTTCAAGATTTTGACAAAACTGCCATTTCGCGCAGCAATCGCACATCTTCAATGCAAAAAAAAAAAAAAATGTTTTCTGACATCAAATAGATGAAAAATTTAACGCTCTTCCCAACGGTGTCATCAAATTTGAGCTATCTCCAAAATTGAGGGAATTATGACAGTTTTAATGACACAAGATCGAAAACACGAAAACAATCTTAAATCGCGAATAACTCGGAAACGAGGCCTCTGGCAAAAAATTGCTACGAGGCATTTTTGTTCGGAAATGAGTTGTAGAACACGTGGGAGTCGGATTGTGCATAACTCCTGGGACATCCTGTATAGTCATTGCCATAAAACTTGGATCTCTGGTGTTACTGTGTGTATTGGTTACAACTCGGTTTAGAAAGGACATGTTTGATCAAACTGCCCGTTCCCAAAATGTCTTCCAATTCATTGAGTGAGATTTCAATTTTCAGATTGTAGGTACTCTTGTTGGTTTCTGCTGTCGGTGTTGGCCCTGGATGTGCTGGCAATTCAAATCTGTCTCTCCTCTTTCTATTCTTTCCGTTTTTGCTTGGTGCAGTGTGCACATATTGTTATGCCTCCATTACATCCAAACTGAACGCATTATATTTTTTCCATGAAACAAATCCCGATTTCTTACATTAGTGCATCTTCACGCCTGAGTCTATACATGTTTACTGACCCTATCACTATTCGCATTCGTGTATGAGCATTATATTATCATTTTAGGAATGTATCTCTTGTATTCTAGATCAAACGGCGAAGAGTCCGAAGAGGATCCAAACTTCCTGGTCGAGGTGGCCAAGAGACCGTTGGGCTGAGAAGGATGAAACGCCCTCGCTCCGGGCCATCCACTCCGACCGGGTCACCCGTTAAAAACGGTCATACACCCTCGCTTAAACCCGAAGACATTCAGAACACCGTCAGCTCATATTTCGGTCCAATGAATAGAATAGCCTCAGGTGAGAAATTCATGATCCGAGCTCGCAGAATTCTACCCAATGGTAAAACACAATACTTGATAGACTGGGGGTGTTCTCCCACCTAGATTTCAGAAGGGACCGTTCGCACCTTGAGTTACCTCTGTCGCTTGACTGAATCCTTCGTTTTTTCTACCCCCATATTCGACTGATTAGTTTAATGTCCCCATTTTCGTATTGTTTAACAGAATCGTATAACGAAATTTTCGTTTTCTATATCAAATTTAACGATGAAGTGGTGCAACTGGAAACTTGGGTGTTCATGGTGATTTGAAATTTCCAACTTCTGCCAGTCGTATTCACTAAACTTTTCAGTATCGTCAGCTTATGTTTTACTTGTAATTCACCATCAAGGATCTCCGAATCGTTGATTTATGTTTTTTTTTCTAACAGCGCCAAAATATATTTGTTTTAGCTTCCCTATAAACTGTGGTTCAACACCTTACCTCTGTGAAAGTTGACCTCTATTGATTTGCAATTCAATTGCCAAAACATGTAACGAGATAGGTCCCACCGATGTATTACATTTCTCAACTGGCTTCTTATTTGATCTTCGACAAGATTTTTTGGTTACTTATTTTCAATAATGAACCTTTGTAATTGACTAAGAAAATTTGTTTCAACTCTATTCAAAATTAGTTGGGTTACGTTTCGTGTGTAGAATCCAAAAATCTACCGTTTGACGCTTTTGCCCGAAACTGCTGGGCAAAAGTTGATGAAACTTGAGTCAAAAGTCACAAATCTCTAAAAGTCTTAAATCAATGGCATCGATCTTGGCCCACTCTAAAGGTTGTAATCAAAGGGCTTAAATATTGAACAATCTAAATATGAAAACTTTCTAAATAATACGAATGTTTTATGTTCGTTATTGTTGGACATCTCTTCAATGAATCGAATAAAACCACTTGCACCATTCTATGGGGGCTGTAATTCGTTCGCTCTTCCCAAAGGCTAGAACATTGGCAAAACAAAGAACATCAACACTGATGTGAACGTGCCTGAACATTATAAAAATTCCCTAGTAAATTTACTATCGAATCGACTGATTAAACTGAAATGGAGTTTATTTTCAAGAGTTTCTTTTGAAATCTAGTTTTTCATAACTTTTGTTTTTAAATTTGCGGACAAGTAAGTGAATGGGTAGGTAAAATTTCAGCTGTTCCATTCGTGGGTTTCAACGTCTTTTCGATACATAGTATATTTTACTATAACTATTTAGTTATCAGCTTTTGTTACGTACCTAGGAATTAGTAAATTTGAGCTGTTACGGAGTTTAATCTATGACGACATCGAGAAGTTAATTACAATGAATGGATACGCATTAATCAGCTTGACGGGTTGTGGGTAATTTATTTCCTAATCGATCACAGTGGCGAGCTCATTTTAAGGTTTCTAGAATACAATTACAACGTATGTAGGCGCCAAGTCTGGATAATGTACAATAGACTGCGTCTTGTAAACGGGTCATTTAAAATTTCGGTCACATTTGGGTATAGACTTGAAAAAAACTTGATCAATTTTGTTGTTTTTAATCATTTACGGTAGTTCTCTATATTACCCAAGTCAGCATACATGATGTTGGATCATACTACTGATGAGCCATTAAGAAAAAAAAAGTAAACTTTCTAGGGAGTGAGGAGTAGTGAGTAGGGAGTGAGACAAAATGAGTTTTGATATTGCAGGACGTTTAAACGAACGTTTGAACGGTTATTATATCGCAAATCAGAAAAATAGAGTAGCAAAAGGTATTATCGAGCGTATGGAAATGATTTAGCCTTACAATACGTATTCTCTCATTTGAGAGGCAAGTTTCTCTCATTTGAGGTTCCACAAGTGGTGGAGGGCCCTGGTATGAGTTGGTTTCTTTCAGGTTCTCATAAAATATTTCACTCTACATCAAAATTATGCGTTGATGAGTGAAGCTCCTCAGAAACGACCCCAGAGAGGTCGTGGGTTCCTATAAGATGCTTGCTACAGTTGAAGCAGCTAAGTTTTCGCATTGCTTGCTCATTGGCGTTGTCTTTTCGAAAAAACCACTAGATGGATTTTCATGGTACCTTTAAATGAGGGAAGAATCAGAGGAACGATTCGCTTGATGGAAAATATCTTCTTCATTGACAGTACGTCATCGCTATATGTACCAATATGCTTTCTTCTCTTCATCACTTCGCTTTCTGAAAGGACTCATGGTTGACCCGTAGGTAATACCGGTATCACACTCCATTTGAAACTACTTGTACCAAAATGTTGGCAACGCACTTCTAACTACTACAACGCTAATTGTCAACAAGTGTGATCAAGTTTCACTTACCACATTCAGAATGATATTGGAACAGGGAGTGGTAGTAAAAAAAACTCCCTCCGCTGCGTCTGGGAATGGTTTTCCCGGTAGAACTGACTGGGAAGGTCTAAGACAAAATCCAACCACCTGCGTTGCGACCATCTTGAATAAGGATGTCAATAGAACAGTAGCAACTTCATAAACACCCGCCAGTTGAGGGCGATTTTTCAAAACATTGAAAGGAGTAAAGAAAAACCCTGTGACACTGAAATGGGTTGATAAGGCGAGCTTTGATCCAATTTTTTTCTGTGGCGGATATCAGTGGCGAAGCCTGTGGTCATCTCTGGATTCGGCGATGACCAGACGATTGAATAAATTTAAAGAATTAGTTAATACTAATGTTAAATATACAATTTCCATAAATCAAATCGCATAAACGCTCGTGCCGAAACACGCAAATTGAAGCTAGTGGGGCATCCTTCGGTAGCTCTTGTGACTTTTTGGTGGCGTCCGTGGAATTTCGGTTCAAAATCACGACAACAGGGTTACCGTAGCAAACGGTTTTCAACCTTAAGGCGGGGTTTGTAGACGTCAAAGTGGTTGGTGGTGCGTTTTGTTGTGATTACACTTTTTGGTGGTGCGTTTGTTGTGATTACAATAAAAAACGTGAATTTGATACGTCAAAAACACCTTAGATTGGCGGGAAAGGGCCCCAGATCCCCCCACTTCTATTTACAAATCGCCGCCACTGGCGATGAGCTAGCAAAAATGTCACGCCTCGCCACTGGCGGATATCCATTTTAGATGGTATATTGTTTCATAGTGTAAATGGATATAAAGGCCCCAATAAATATTTCACTGATTAGTGATGATGGAAGTTGTATATCTAGTCAGTGACAGCAGTAGGGAGTGATAAATCAGCACTAAGGTATTTTCTCCTGGGTTCTCTAAAGCACTTTTACAATGTATTCATGGAACATGTACATCCAGTTTGGAGAGAAATTTAAAAAATTTACAAAACTGTATTCAGTTGACTTCGACGGCAATACTGATCAGTGACATGTGACCGAAATTTTGAAATTACTCAAACGTAGACCAGTGATTTCCATTGAAGGGTTCGCTAATAGAGAAGTTATAAACCTTTATATGATAATTTGCAGCGTTTTACGTTTTTATTCTATTTACAAACAGAAGAAAGATGGTTGGAAACAAACAGGAAAAGTACCATACATAGATACGGTTTTATGCTTGTTATTATTTATTCATTTTGTGTAAGTTTTTTGATTTTGACTGGTAGAATATTGGTAGTTTCACATTTTACCATGGCTTGTTGTACGCTTGTTGTCAGCCTTACATTTTTTTTTGGTATGTAAACATACAAATGCATCTTCGTGACGTTCGGCTCCTAGAGTTTTGTTCGACTGTCGCGAGGGTTAGATCAAAATTATCCCCTTTCCTCGTTCGTTATTGACATTCACTCCACCGACAGAGTTTCAAACTCTGCTGTTATGTGCCTAGTCGTTGCTCAACTGAAAATCATAATTTCCGCGTCTGAACTAGTTGTTTTCCTCGCCAGAAGTAAATGGATAATATTTTCACGTGTCATATAAGTTTTGATAAATCCGATAAGGAACAGTAATCGACGGTTATTGGTTTCGCCCATCAATTTTCCGTTCGTTGAGTCTGCATATACCGCGCTTACCTGCGTGACGGCCATTCCACTAATATATGTATATAATATATTTTCACATTATCTTTTCCATCGTAATTGGAAACTATTGCGCACCATGTTGAGTGAGTGGGGTTGAATGTTACAAATAACCTTGATAAGTGAAATGTTTAGTTGATGTTTTTGAAGAAATCCAATTTCTAACGTTGTTTAAAGAGAAATTAATTAATTTAGGAGATTTTAAATGAAATCGGTCTTTATTAAAATGTAAATACTATGAAATTTCTGTATAGTCTTGTGTAGTATAAAAATCTCTTTTGTACAAAGTCTGTCTGAGCTGTAGTGAAGTTCCTTGATGTTAGGCAAGATCCGAACAATAAATTAATTTTCTAATGGTCCTTTTTTTATCGATACATGTGGAAATGTGGTAATTTTGAGTAGGTTTAATCATTATAGACTGACCTTGATATCGGCTCCTATTCATGTCTGCTAATCCAAATCTGCTTGTAAATTGTTCTGGTATAGAGGCTTGTTTTGGTTATTCTCACCAATATTTAGTTATTTTAATGTTGAGGATCATTTACCGTTTACACGTATACATAAAGTTGTATTTCCTTCGATACTTCTTGGTCGTTGAACTAGGCTTTGAATATTTTTTGGTTACAACATACTTTTCATATGTTGCTTTTTAGTTATTATTTTGTTACACTTTTAGTTAATTTCACAAGAATAACAGTTCGTTAGTATTAACATACATGTTGGCTGTTCTAATTATATTGCTCATCTAGAAATAGTTCAACTCCTGATTATCTTATAATCAAAATGCCTACTGGAATGAAGTTACATGTAACTATGTTCTATCCATCAGTTGATTCCTTTGTCGTCGGGGAGTTATTTTCTCTGTTGACGATTTGTTAGCAAATAAGTGCCACGCTGGAAAGTTCTGCAACTTGTTTTATGCGGGTTTCTCACGGGACGTGGCACGCTAGCGTGGTCCCCTTATTCGTGAATTGTCTCCGTATGAACCAGGGTCGTGAGTTTGCTCCTGACGTCGTCCGAATCCTGGTAACTTCAGGGTCAATCACTCTTTGAATTAAACGAGTTTCATTTTCAGGATTAGGCACGTGGATGATCCCCGATCTCAGCTTTAAACTCTCTAATGCTGCTTTTTAATTTTCAGTGGCTCTGTTATAAGCTTGTTTGCACACTTGGTAGGCCATATCATGCCATAGTTCACGGGTTTGGTATTTAACAAGGAGAAGAGGTATTATAGGGGGTTGATTAATGAAATTCGGAGATCTCGTACTGAAGCTGATTTGCAGTTACAACAGCTCTCCAAATTTTTTTCCTCTCTCTACTCATAAACTTTGTATTCAGCTTGACCAAGATCCAGAAAACGTCCTTACGTTGAAGGAATTTATTCCAACTGACTACTTTCTCCTTAATATCGTCAGTTTCCTTGAAATGAAAAGATTCCATCATCTATCCTCCAAGCCCAAATTTTACGATTTGGACGATCATCTGAGCAATGACGACTAGATTCCTCAACAACTTTATATGCTAGGAAAATGAACGAAAGTACAAAATGGTGTGTGCCAAAACAGAAAAAGGGGAAGAATTTCTCTGGTCTGGTGTGTAGGGGAAGGAGAGGTAATACCGTGCACTTAACTTTGGAACCATACAGTTAAGGGACAGAACGTCATAAAAATGTTCTTCTTGGACGAATGGCTCTAGAATTTATTCTATTTTCGATATCTGAGAATTTCCCTTACATAAAAAAATTGTTAATGGAAAAACAGCCGTGAATGTTAATAAAGTGCTTTGGGCGGTATTTCCCACACTGTGGGGTAATGACGCCCAACCCCGAGAACTGAATTATGTTCCCCTCTCAACATTCATTCAACCCACTTTTTTTCCAATGTTAGAAGGTTAAATGTATTATAACAATAAAAACCATGAAAACAGTCAATAAACTATAGTTAAAATGAACGATGACTTAGAAATACGTAAACTGCAGACTTGTATATAGAACTTTTTTGAACCCACACTAATAGTTAGCTTTTTTTTCTTTACAAAATCATAAAATAGCCTTGCATACATCAAATAGTCCGTGATCAGGTCGTCCCATGGAACACGTGTGGTGGCTGCTGTGATTGCAGTGCTCGCAATTCCACTTTGGCGAATTATTATCGGCTTCTTGGCAAATTGTACACAAGCTGTCCACAAAAGACGAAGTCAAGAATTCTTCAACATCTTTGTCTGTGTCTACAACAACGTCTCTCTCAGAGATATCTCCCCAGTCATCACTGTCACTGCTCTCACTTCTGGTTCTTTTGCGCTTCTCTTTCTTTTTTTGAGGTCTTTCAATTTTTTTTCACGATTTCCACCTTTCTTCTTCTTCTTCTGAACCTCATCTCTGCTGCTAGTAGTGAGTTGATCAAAATCCAGCTGAATTTGGCGCTGTGTTGGTTATTTATTGTTCTTTTCCATCTTTTTTTGACGTTTCAGAAGTGCACGGCATTCCCCCGATACGATGGGCGGCATTACCCCAATGTTTATGTTTTTCGTAATTCATTCACGCTGACTTCATTTAAAATCAAAACTTAAATTTGGTTAGTGCTTCAGAAAGATGATGAAATTCTGCGTATATACATGAAAACTAATCTAAAAAAGAGTTGAAAATGGGACTTACATTGCTTATTTCCGATGCACAAGAAATAACATCAAAAGATTCGGGAAAATACTCACTGCACTCACGTCAAGAAGACTAACTTTGCAGGTAGGGTAACGCTAGAACCTAGATGGCGGGATATTTCTCTAGGATCGGCGCTCATTCCCACGTTTCTGGTGTCGATTCAAACATCCGAAACAGCCATGGGCGGCATTACCCGATGCACGGTATTACCCCTCATTCCCCTACTGCCCTATGATTCTCACCAATGATAATTGAATTTGGGAGGGTTGAATCAAAAGTAGTTTCTTGCCATTAGAATCAAGAAAAATGTCATACATAAAATCATCTCATAAACTCTCGTCTTAATCATCTCATAAAATCAAAATTTAGTGCATTACCAACTAGTCTGAGGAAACTTGACTTCTGCTGTTTTGGGCATCGGATGGATTTTGAGATCGGTGGTAAGATTATTGGTGAATTTCGAAGGGTGGGCTTTTTCAATTCCTCAACTCAACACGCTCTTCGTCAACTAGGTTCTACTTTCATATTTTTTCCATCCAACGACCAAGATGTTCTCGATTGTTTTCTTGATTAAGACTTGGAATAAAATATTCCTTTCATGAAGGTTTGTTTTTGCGAAATTATGGAACTCCAGAATTTGTCACCCCCTTCCTCGCCATAATTTAAATTTTTGTTAATTTCGTCATTTTTTCGTAATCTTAATGGAACTAGCAATCCATCTATTTTAATTAATTTTCGTGCTACATTTCCTGGTGATGATCCTTTTGCACCCAATGCCTAATCGTTTGAAAGATCACGTGTAAGTTTGTTCCCCGTGTTTACGTCAACTCCCCCGCTATTCTTGAATAATTTTTAGCCTTAACTGTCACTGCCAATATACTGCCAATGAAACGGGCGCTGATCCTGTTTTCATGTTATAAACGTGTAACTGATGTAGCGACATGGTTTCTGATTATTATCTATGATTGGTTAGACAATAGTATTTATTATCCAAATACTAAACGGTGATTAACCTGTTAGTGAGTGTATACCTACTGAGTCATCTGAAAACCACTACTTATATGTTAATCATAGGTATGAAAACTAAAGACTTGACGTAATTGACTTGTTCTGTGGCATTTTTTATTTATATTTTAGCGCTGTAGTTCAAATTGGCTACCTATTTCTTTGTTTATAATTTCCGCAATAAATCCCAAAAATAAAATGAGCGTTCCGCTCATCGTTTCCTACAGTTTTGTATTTTACGGTTGAATTATTATAATTTGAACTCTTTGTAGACTACCACGTACCTATTTACGATTTCATACTTAATACAGAACATTATCTCATCAGTCATTTTCTTGTCCAAAGAACTGTAAACTGGAAATATGTACCTATTTGATGTGGAATAAATTCATGTTTATGGATTATATTTATGGTTGTGTTTGTTTACCTTAACCCTGTCGCGTCTGTTTACTCTTTTACTCTTCAAGACTCGTTGGGGGGGGGGGTCCTTAGCCTGCTGTTTCGTCCGTAAAAAAAAGTTGAAATGATTGTTGAACTTCAGAAAACCGTGTTTTGCAACAATTGAAATTCATATCTGTCCAGCAAGAACCATCGTGGACGTGGAAGCCCAATTCCATCTTTAACCCGAGCTTCATTCCTATTATTGCAGCAAAGAAGACAGAGGAAGCCGAAAAATCTATTTCTCACCTCACATTCGCAAAGGTAATCTTATCTTTTTGTTGTACTGAGGCTTGAACTTGCGAATTGAGGAACAAAGGCAAGTGCCTTCGAGGTTTGTTGCAGTCCTGCCAATACTGGCATTTGGCATCGTGAATAATCACTCTTTGCTCCACTGACAAATTTGCGAACTCACGTTTAATAGCACTTACTGTACCCATTGCGTATTTACAGCTAACACAGGTCAGTCATTAGGGTAGGGGACAATCATCTGGTAATAGCATAAGAGGGTGTAATGGTGATTAGATGCGCGCATTCTAGAGGTGGCTAGGTGTGCTTCCTGAAACTTATTTCAGTGCACTCTCATTGGTTCATTCTTTGGCCCCGGATAGAATCAAACGCTATTTTCTCTGTGCAAAGCTCCTCCCTACCAGGAGCACGGCTCACTCGTGCTCTCTGACAGCAAGGCCCTAATTGCCCTCACCAAACTCACGACTCCACAATCCTCTCACCCATCCTGAGGCTCTGTTTCCTCGTGGATTGGAAACTTTTGCTCTTCAATAAGGATTCATAGGGAAGAGTTGGAAAACAGTATGATAATATTATACTTATTACCAGATATCTTTTTCATTTTGTCCAGGGGGTGCAGATATGCCTTTGCTCCTGTCAAGTGGAGCCGCCCCTGGATAGCGAGTGGAAAATACATCTGTATGAGTAGGACAAATTGAGAATTTTCGCCCAAATGTTTGTCAAAACAAATAACGAAACTCGAATGGAATGTAGATCGTATTTTTCTTATTTGATCATTCAATTGGTTACAACTTTCTGAAACAACGTATTCACAATGTTATTCAAGTTAAACCCATTTCAGATCTCTCAACGTTATCGTGTTATTACAAGTAATAATTAACAAGTGTCTGTTGAATTTAGATGCCAGAGGTGGAGTTTAAAGCGAGTAACGACGTTCGAACCCCCGCTCTCCCATGAGTCATTGTGACACGGAATAGAGTGGGCGTCAAATTGGGTTTGATCAGTAAGAAATGTGAGATACATATATTTGAATATCGTGCTTTATTTACACCACAAACATTTTCGATGGCTAAAAAACAATGTTTTCATTTGAAGGCTGGTAAAGGATCGCGGTTGAACCCTTTTCTTCTCGTCTTCGCTTCGACTATTAGTTGAGATTGCCTTTTCAGGAAACTTCTGGTCGGAACGTCCAGTATTTCGCCTTTGTCCACTTCTTTGTCGGCTTCGGGCTTAGTTTCATCTTCCAACCCCAACATTTCGTCGGACTGCAACGTGAATTAGGAATTGATCCTACCGATTTTGCTAATAACAGTTTTTCATTTTTGATTGAATACCCGACAATAGTCACCACCTATAATGGAAGCTATGAGTTTCATACGAGCTAGTTAACTAATGACGTGTAGGGAATCATTACATTACAAATTTACAGTGAGTTAATTCAAAAGTATAATACTAATATTGGAAATTCGATAGTCGAGTAAATGTGATTTCAAGCTTTTCGAAGCAATGCAGTGTATTCCATCTTGACAAAACATCCTAGTAACATGTAATGATGCCAACTTTGAGAAGATTTCTTGTGGTCCGTACAAATTATTTTGATTTTGACATTTCATGTCTTTGCTATGGCACACAACCAAATTGTCGTTATGTCACGTTACGTTACGTAACGAAATATGCTCAATGATTATTATGATTCGTAGAAGTGAGGTAGGTAGGTACCTATATGATTATAGCTGAAATTTGGCTATATGATTATTATGATTTGGCTGGTAGCCTCCTTAGGACGTGAACAATAAGGTGCAGAGGGTCTTGATCAGCAGAGTGGCTCCTGAAGCTAACTTCTTTCCTATCAACTGTGGAAAGCTGAAATTTGGCTGGTAGCCTCCTTAGGACATGAACAATAAGGTGTACAGGGTCTTGATCAGCAGAGTGGCTCCTGAAGCTAACTTCTTCCCTATCAACCGTAGGAAGCTGAAAAACGTAATTCACAGAGGAAGACAAGATTGCTAGAAGATGGAAGTGAAGAAGGAGGGAGGGGAAAGACATGAAATGTCCTGATGCGTTGCAGACTTGTATGCAAGAATTTTAATCTTGAAATTACTCTCCGCTATGCATCTCCGTTTCGCACTTGTCAGTTAGACCGACAAGTTACGTCGATTCCCGCCCATGCAATAAATGATGAGGTTCGTGTTAGGTCAGCTGCAGAAGCAGAATCGTTTTTATTATTCCTGTTGTGTATTACGTCGAAAGACCTAATATATAAAATATTATTCCTGTTGTGTTTTAAACAATTTTTGTTGTAAAGACTTCCACATTTCGGGTGCAATATTTGTCATTCGGTGTCTCCTGGTTACGACACTTTTAAAAAAATGTTAGCCACTATCTAGATTATTTTGCCAACTTTTCTTGAATCCCTCACTACATTTTTTACCATCCCGAAAAATATTGGTCAGTACATCGTGTTATTTGATAGAAATGTGAAAACCTCTGCTGAGAGCTATTGGTAGACTCCTAACTGTAACAACTATTCTTCTTTTATAGTACCTATAAATGGCAATTTTGTAATGCTCGTTTAAGCGTTATCTGCAAAGGTATTTGGCTACGTACTTGAGCTTGTTTTGATATGCCAATTAAAATTTCCTTCGTGATTGCTTCTTTAACCAGAGCTTCAACCTTTATTTTAGTCAGTTCCATCAATTCTAAAATTCCTCCTGAATTTTCTTCATTTGATGGTTTGTCTCCATACTTCTAGAAAAACAAAACAATTCAATTGTTTGAAACACACAGCATTATTGAGATATTTGTGCACATTCCATTCACATATTCTTCACTAAAGTAGGTACATATCTATCTTCATGGCACATCCATACTTCATATTGATTTAGATCCGAACAAAATTATAAAGACTATTGTTTCTAAATTGTTTTCTGTAAATCAATCAATATTTGAAATAGAGCAAGTGGTGCGAGGTTTTCTTTTGACATTTCATGTCTTTACTTTGCTACATAAACTCGAAAATATAACGCGGACAGCGTCACGAAAATATTTCTTATGGTTTTCGCTCACAACCGATTCGTTGCTATTATTCTTATTCTTTCATTGCATTATGCTAATACCATTCAATTAAACAAATTACGATGTAATACCTTGTAGTGAATTTGCACCTTTTTTTAGTCCGTTCTTTTGTTTATTCTACGAAAAAAAAAATGTCTCGTATTTGTGAACCTTACTTCACTGAAGTGCCCTTAAAATAATTTACTAAATAAATTGAATTTCAATTATATCGTCTAAAAGACCGTTCACGTTTCTTTAGTTTTCTACAATATTTTCTTCTAAGACACGTTGATCCGCCAACGTCCCAATTCTTGAGCCAGCTCTCTCACTTAACTTAAAGTTCCCTTTAATGGTTGTCAAAGTTTTGTAAAATCCGTAAAAACCTCAAAAAAAGTCAAAGCGGCCTAAATTTGAACTCTTTTTGAAGAACTTTCCACGAGGAATCGAATGAGCCCCTCCCCAGGTCAAACCATTCCCGATGTATGGCCCGGTTGTTGGTGCCAACATTTGCATTATTTTGGTTTATAATTGTTTTTGTTTTGATATCAGTAACCTAGTGATGTAGTAATGTGGATACTTGAGTGAACTCCTAAAAGGCTATGTAGCCGATACACGGGTTAAAGCATTCTGATTTCAGTCAGTTTCATTATTCAATTGGCTTGCGTTCATGATTTGAATTTCTACTAATCGTGCGTGTAAAACAGAGGTAATAGAGCGAGGCACACAAAAATTTCACTGATCAATCCAAATAGGTATTTTGCTCGAGAATAGATTTACGTGCTCTATGCATATCTCCTGAAATTCAGTTTAATCGCTCTATCACTTGTGAAAACGCCACTTTCGTAGAAATTCAAATCATTCAAGTGAATAATAAACCCTAGTGAAAGAACAGCGTTTCTATACGAAAATCATTTGCGAACTACTTTTCTCTCAGAATTCAACTTACATCATTGTTATTAGGGCTTCATTGTGGAAAACCGTGAAATGTTTCATTGTCCCCAGGGTTTTGGGATAAAGAATATTGAGATACTTAACCGAGTAAATTTAATCGAAAATGGCGGAGTTGTTGGGATGTTGCAATTGATACATTGTTTAATATATTTTACGCTATGTGAGTTAATCGGCGGTAAAAACTCGGAAATCTAGAAAGGAATTGCAAATTTTATTTATTCCTTGACAGCAAATGCTCTACTAAAATTCTATGTCAGTCTGGTTTTTCAACAGATAAACAGAAATTACTGTCAGTTGCCCACTATAACTGAATTATAAGACTGATGGAGTGATGCCAGCAACACAGTAATTGTTGTCACAAAGTATTCAGATAGATAAGTACATACTTACAACTCTCTATATATAGCATATATGCTGTTAACAACTGACTACTGATTCAATGTCAGAAATATGCATGCAACACGTTAAGTTCCCGTAGCCTACGTACCTCCATGATTTGGCAAAGGCGTTTGAAATAACCAGTTATGTTCTCCAATTGCTTTTTATCGCGTTCGTATTCCTGCTGAATTTCGTATCGTTGCTGTTTGCCCTGGCTAATTCTGAGTTTCAACCTTTCCATTTCTTCTTCGTTCCTGGTTAATAAGAAAGCAATATAATGGAACTTGACCAGTAGAAATACACAATGCAATATCCAAGAGTTTAATTTCACGAAAAGGGAATTTTAAAAGTATTCCCTCAATTAAAAAGACGTTTCCAATATTACCACTCGCAGACAGTTCAGATTATCCCGTTTGGTCAGTGAATCATTACCTACCAAATACATACAACTGGGTACATTCGATATATTCCACGGTAAGACGGTAATATAGTTTTTCTAATAATAACATTTTTTTTTTTTTAAGAAACTTCGTTTTATTTAGACCTTTGAAAACGCAATATCCAAAGTCTCCATCTCGAAAGCCTGTTATTTCGTCACCTTTTACACGGCCCAACACAACTTCAGGGATCCATTTTGCAACGACTTTTATCCCGTAGCAATTTTTTTTGGTCCATTCTTTTGTTTATTCTACAACAACTTTTTTTTCTCGTATTTTCGACCTTCCACGTTGGTCCGGCGACGCCCCAATTCTTGAGCCAACTCTCTCTTAATTTAAAGTGCCCTTTAAGGGTTGACAAAGATTTGTAAAATCCCTAAAAACCTGAAAAAAAGTCAAGGCGGCCTAAATTTGTGCTCTTTTTTTCGAATGCCCTTCCCCAGGTTTCAAACCATTCTCGATCTATGGCCCGATTTATGGTGCCAACATTCGCGTTATTTTGGTTTATTATCGTTTTTGTGTTGATATCAGTAAAGTGACGTAGTAATTATAAATAAAAAGTGTAGCCGATAACGGGTTGAAGAGAAAAAAACGCTGCAAATTCTTTCACTGGGGTTTATTATTCAATTGGCTTGCGTTCATGATTTGAATTTATACTACACACAGGTTTCACAGGTGATAGAGCGATTATTGAATTTCAGGAGATATGCATAGAGCACGTAAATCTGTTTCAACCAAAATACCTATTTGGATTGATCAGTTGATCATATTTGTTGCCTGAAATTCAATAATCGCTCTATCACCTGTGAAACACGCACACTGCAAAGCTTAGTATAAATTCAAATCATGAACGCAAGCCAAGAATAATAAACCACAGTGAAAGATTTTGCAGCGTTTTTTAAAACAATTTTCAATGTTGATTTACCACTATGCTATCTACTAGAAAATAGGTAAGCTCTACGGTAAGAACATCTACATTTCACCAGCTTTCTGCCGGTCTATCAAATTTCTATTTTAGAGCAATTTTTGACAGCAAAATTGGTGTTTGCACGTGCAAAAACCTGACTTGTTTTAACGAAATTGGCGTTTTGGCGAGAGATGGTGCCTCTGTTGTTGGATGAAATTGAAGGGGTCCGGTGGATATAACTACGTAATTTTTCTCGCTGAATCGAATGAACGCTTTTCTACAACCCTTCCATTGATTAAAATCCAAGAAAAAGGGGGGGGGGGGGATTTTCCGAAATGAAAAAGGAAGTGATCTGAAATAAAAACGTTTTTTAAAACACAAAAAGAAATAATGAAAAAAATTTCCGACTTTTTGGTTTATTATTCGATGATAAACCATTGTAATCGCTCTTGAAAAAAAACAAATTCTTTCACTGGGGTTTATTATTCAATGATTCATGATTTCAATTACTACTAACTTTGGAGTGTGCGTGTTTCACAGGTGATGGAGCGATTATTGGATTTCAGGAGGCACGCAAATATGATCAACTGATCAATCCAAATAGGTGTTTTGGTTGAGAACCGATTTAAGTGCTCTATGCAATCTCCTGAAATTCAATAATCGCTCTATCAAATTCCAAAGCTTAGTATAAATTCAAATCATGAATCATTGAATAATAAACCCTCTGTTCAAAACGCCTTGTTGGAGGCACGTTCTTAATGTCCTTCGAACGCTGTGAACTGCACGGCACAGTTCATTTTGATTTCGGCAAAAGACATATTTTTGTTCAAATTTAGGCCTCCTTTAATACTTTCTTTATTATTTCGTTTTTTTTATATAGAATAAAATGGTGGTAAGTATTTTAGATCAATTCCTTTTCATTTTTCCTGTGATTTTTCGACTAGGTAAAAGCTGTTGCAAATTAGTTGGAAAATCGATCCGTGAAGTTTCGTTATTCTTATACCGATATATAGTATATTTGTGAATGTGAATTCACACAAAGAGATTTGTGAATGTCAGATTACTAATTTCTTCCTACGTACATCAAGACGAATGAATAGTTCACACTCATATGTAGACGCCCAAATTGACTTACTGTTCTTTTTCCTTGACCTGGGCAAATTTTTGCGCTTCCAGCTCCGCTTCTAATTTTTCCTTTTTCTTCTCCAACTCGCGTTTTTCTCTCTCGACAGTTTCTTTCAACTTCACCAAACGCTCTTTCGTTTCTTTCTGAGTTCTGAATTTTTTGATTATGTCATCTTCGTCTTTGGCTCCTGACATTAAAAAGAAGACATTGGGTGAATTTTACTTCCGCTCAAAACTCGAGATGTGTTGGTTTATCAAGGGTGTCCCGACATAGGTTCATCAATATCTGAGGGTCGTTTCTAGAGCTCATTTCAACAGCAAAATACCTCGACTCTTTTTAGAGGTTAATTTCCAAATTATTCCTCTTTTAAGATTTTGTTCGTGTTACCAATCTTACCGCACTAAAATGGACATAACTAGGTACTCTCCGAAATCTATTTTGAGGACACCGCTGGAAAGAGCGTCATAATTTATTTTCTCATGAATTATCTTGCAAGAAACTTCTCTGCTGTTCCCTTCTGGATTTTAAATGATGATTTTATTCAAAAGGATAGAATCACTCTAACAATAACATGTGAGTGTTGACCAGGATGATGTTGGTTGGATACGCACTCTTAAATATGACATAGTGACAGGACTGAAGAAGTCCCCATAGCGGGACGAAACGCTTCCGAAAAAGAAAAATAAACCTATTGTACGCTCCAATCTGACGTCTTAAATGAAAGTGGTCACACCACAACCAACAACCATAACAACGTTCTAATGATATGAGAAAAATAATTTTTTGAGGAAATTTTTCGTTTAAATGGTAGGAAAATTGGGGTTTATACCAGGAAGTCGTATTTCTTGGAACCGAATTTCAAGCCCTTTCAGCTTGAACGTTTCAATTATTAAGATACTATTCGCTCAGCACTGACCAGAGGAAAGGTCCTAAAAATCCCTTATCTGTTGAGCAAAGAGGCTCGAGAGGGTCACCATTCGAGTCAGCAAAAAATATAGACACATACAATTCAATGGCAAACTTTTTTTTGTGCCGAAGCAATTTTTAGCGAAAATTTTGGATTTAATCATTAAAAACTGTTTTTAATGCTACTTCCTCTAATAACGTCCAGTTTAAAATATTTGTTGATCGTACTATTCGAAAGCTGATATTTCGGCGCAACTTTCAAGCTCACAGGCAATAATTCACCTCCGAATCACGGAGACCTGTGTGCGATTGGAAAAAGTGGAGATTTTACAGATTTGAAAAATTGTCTCTTTAAGTTCATTTTTGATCCGCGTTGCCTGTTCGATAAGCTTTGGTTTTTCATCAGATAAATAGATTTAACGCTTTTTAAAGTTTAACGTTTAACCTTATAGTCAAAGTTGGTCCTTCAATTTGAGTTATAATCATATCAGTGAGTTGGGGTCGAAAACAGGAAAAAAATCTTATAACTTACATAACACGAAAATTAAGCGAGATGGAGAAAAACACGTAGCAAATTACCACATTAAGGTCGATTAGTTCTGTATTAGGTAAACCGCCACCTTAGGTGGAACACCGGACTACCAGGACTGTTCAAACAGAGACAACGCTTCCTAGGTCCGCTTAGAAACGCATGAAGAAATCCAACTGAAATTCAACTAGTTGAATTAAATACTTCGGCGGTTCCCAGCCACGAGGTGTAGATCAGACCTCCCGTTGGCTTTTAAGGCGTCTGCCTGACCGATTTTTCAAATGATGAGCGAAAGGATGATCGTACAACAGCCAGAGTGATCCCATTCGATTCACGAAACTAATTTCTCTTCCATCAAAAGTTTTTGAGATTTCAATTTTTTGATAGTGTATTGTCAATGATAAACCCTTGGGGTTGGATTAATCAAGATGCCGAGATTACTGACACATCCCAAATCGATGTTGGATTTTTAAAATCTACGTATTTTTTGCAAGGACAAAAGCATATTTTTATTCGATTTTTGAGCTTTAGATATGTTTTGTGCGTACCCACAACTTTTGAAAGGGTTAAAAATTTGTTTTTCTTGGCTTTTACAAAGCTTCATTATTGAAGATAATTAACCGAACGTCGGCCAAATTGGGTGTCTCACAGAAATAATCTCGAACTATGTAATATACAAGCTTTTCCCGGGACAGAAATGCCGCGGGATGTCAACGCCTTCAAAGGGTTAGTCGACATGTATTGCGGTTGTCGCGTTGATTCTATATCGGAAGTAATAAGGATAAGATCGTGTTGAAATCGATATGAGATATTATACCGTTTTTCCCCCAACTACCCCAAAAGTTTGAGCCCGGTCGACCCTTAAGAACCTGAGAAAATTAATCTTTGGATTTTACGGTTGCGTATGATCAGATTGATGAAACTTTATGGGAACATTCCCACAAATTTGATCCAAATCGAATGAAAACTGTGTGAGTTAGGTTTGTTACACGAATCCGCGAATAAACAAGCAGGCAAATGTTAGTTGTTCAAAAGATCTTAAACGCAAAATGCAAGTAGAAGTTTTGATTTTGGAGAAAAAATCTAGCGGAAGTGAAAATATAGCTTCCATTATCCATAGGTAGGCACTGGACCATAAAGTTAGGAGTAACTTCGATTAGAAATGAGGTCTAGAACTAACTGGCCGGGTCAGTCATTCAAGTGTCAGACCCCTGTATACTGAACTCAATTTTGATGTCCCACCACATATTCATAAAGGTATTTACAAATCAATAATAAAGCCACGCTGGATTACAGTTTCGGTCTCATGTTACTGTAAGAATGATGATGTAATGCAAGTAAATACAGAGCTAGACCCTTCTCAAAATGAAATAAGTTCCTATCCTACGGAAAACGCCCACTTTTTTACAAATCAGATGGATTTTTCGTGGCAGAGATAGCCTGTTATCCAAGTACAATAACATTCACAGGAAAAATTCCCCCACATTTTCATGGAAAGAGATAAGCTTAAGCTTAGCTAATAATGGAGTTTGTATAATTTTGGAATTCCAGGAGCGATAAAGCTGGGCAAAATTCCCAAATACGGTTAGATTGAATTTGCGGAAAGTAATATCTACTCTTCAATTGGAAAAACGTTAAATAATAGGTAAGTATATTTTAAGCGCGTGGAGATAATACCTATTATTATAATTATATACCTACGCGATATTTCAAGTTTTTTCAATTGAAGAATATAGGAAATACTAGAATTAAGTCTTTTCGTCCTATTTACCGATTTTTTAAAACCTCTAAGACATTTTCATGGAATTTAAGGGTGGTTCTTATGGTGCAAAAAGTCTTGGACTCACAAATAGATGCCATATCATATTTTTCCAGAATGCTATGAAATATTTAACTCGAATAAAACATTTAGAAAGGCCAACAATTCATTCTGCCGAATTGTATGTGGTACAATGTTTCATCACATCGTTAGATGCTCTTACTCTTGTGAATTTTGACAAATGCTATCAGGAATAGGGGTGCAGATAAAATTAATTTACAGGTTTATAACTGGGAACGGATAGTTTGATAAGTACCTATCTAGAAAGTGGAAGTAGTGTTGTAGAATTTACGTCGTTACAGTTGGGTAAGTTTACAGTTAGGTAACTGCGGGTGCAAGGCCACAGAAAATTGCGTAACAATCAGACTACTAATCTCGTGTACCTACGTTAATATTCCAGGTTTAGGGAACACAAGAGCATACATTTAGAATTAAAATTAAACTAAGATGAGAGTAGACATTTGGAGGACCTTTGACAAGCTCACTGCAGTGATCGCAGTGTCCCGCTATGTCTCCTGGTAGACTCGGGGAAAAAAATTTGGTATTAAGTAGGTTGATAGGATACCTGTGACGTGTTTTAATTTGCCGAGCGCCTTTTCGATCGCTTCTTTTGCTGCAGCTTCTTCGCTTTCTATCATCATATTTTCTTCGTTGGAATCTTGGTGATTCAACGGTTTAATCGAAGGGGCCAAACTTCGCTCAACTCTTTCAAGATACGCCTTACCCTCCTCAACTTTCTTCCTAAATGAATGTAGAAGTAAAAAATGGGTAAGTGGACATACTAATTAGGAAGAGTAATCCCTAGGATAACTTCTTTATTAAAATAATATTTTCCCTGCGTTAATAATGGAATAAAATAAACTTGTGCCTTGCAAACTTCGGGTGAGGGTGCCCAGTTTAGATTGTTATGCTTTCTAAATCCTATTTTCTAGTCATTGAAGATAAAATCGTAGCTAAACATTCAATAGGTACGTATGTGTTTACCTATTCAGCTAGCATCAGAAATTAATAAATTATTTAAAAGAGCGCTGCTCGGATTTCGTGGAAGGGTTTGGAGGAGGGGTATTAACAAGTGTCTTCGGTTGGTGATGGTGTTGCACATTTCTCGCTGAATTAAATTTTGACGTAGAGATTTTTCGAAGGTTTGAACGTCGAATGTCAATCGTCTTATAAACAATAACAAGCTAACATAAAGAGCCATCTGATAAAAATGAAATTATTACCAAGAAATATGATATTATTGTGGAAAGGTACCTCAATCCTTGTAGTTCTGCTTCTCTTTCGAGCCCTTCAGCAACTACTTGAGCCTCCAATTCCGCTAGTGCGTTTCTAGTCTTATCTCTCATTCTGAATGCTTCGTCTTTAACCTCCTATATATTAAAAACCGTAATTTATACAGGAACTACAATCAGTGAGAATATTGCAAAGTAGGAGTGTGAATTGGGGAACTAAATTGTTTATTCAATATCAGATTGATAGGAAAGTTGAAGTTGAATCTTCAAAATGCTGGGATCTTCTAGTGCACCCTTCTCCAATTTTAATGATATCAAAATCATATGCTAATATAAAAAGAAAGACTTAGATGGCAAATGCGCCGTTTCATTGCTATAACGCATGGGTCTACGTCCACAGCTGAGAAAGGTAAATTACCATTAAGTAATTAATTATCACTAGGCACCAACTTTAATTATGTACCAGAGTTATGTGATCTTGTTTACATTGATTTGTTAAGGAGGGTTTGAACATACGAGAACAAATATCTATCCAGAAGTTATTGAACCGTTTAAAATTTGTCTTTTCTTGTATTGAGATAGGTGCCGACAATACTAGGGTCACTAAATCAATTATTCTACGGAGATGCCTCTATTTATTTAGCCATTGCATACTGAAAAATTAAGTGCTCCCCAAAAGACATCTACTCCTAGACATGTCCTTCTCAAAAGATGCAATACTATAAACAATAAACGTCACCTGAAGTCTTGCGATCTCCATTTTTTGCTTCATCAAATCGTCTTCCGACTTTTTCATCGTACTTTCGAAGTAAACGCTGTCTTCTTGCAAGCTTTCTTTGATTTTAAAGTATTTCTTTTGCATGTGTCTGAGCTCGAGAATGTTCACGTATACCAAATGGATACGGTTTTCGAGCCTTGATACTTCCTGTAGAGAAATTTTCAATACGTTCCTCATTCTTCAAAGTAAAACCATTAGAAGGAAATGATCCTATGGGTAAATCTTTAAAGAAAAACGCTGCAAATTCTCAAACTGGGGTTTATTATTCAATTGGCTTGCCTTCATGATTTGAATTTCTACTAAGCTTTGGACTGTGCGTGTTTCACAGGTGATAGAGTGATTATTGAATTTCAGGAGGCACACGAACACGATCAACTGAAAAATCCAAGTAGGTATTTTGGTTGAGAACAGATTTACGTGCTCTATGCATATCTCCTGAAATTCAATTATCGCTCCTGTGAAACACCCACACTCCAAAGCTTGGTAGAAATTCAAATCATGAACGCAAGCCAATTGAATAATAAACCCCAGTGGAAGAATTTGCAGCGTTTTTTTAATGGTTATCAGAATGCTTCAACCCGTGTATCGGCTACAAAGCCTTTTAGGAGTTCACTCCAGTATCCACATTACTACATCACTAGGTTACTGATAGCAACACAAAAACAATAACAAACCAAAATAACGCGATTGTTGGAACCATAAGTCGGGCGATAGATCGGGAATGGTTTGACCTACGGACCTGGGGAGGGGCTCATTCGATTCCTCGTGGAGTGTTCTTCAAAAAAGTACAAATTTAGTCCGCCTTGACTTTTTTTGAGGTTTTTATGGATTTTACAAAACTTTGACAACCCTTAAAGGGCACTTTAAATTAAGTGAGAGAGCTGGCTCAAGAATTGGGGCGTCGCCGGACCAACATAGATTTTTCCTGAAAATTTCAGCTTTTTTGCTTCAGCCGTTTGGGAGAAATCTTGCGTACGGCGCACGGCGGACGGACGGAAAAATTTTTATTGCAGATTCGGATTCTGCACCCTTTGAAACGAAAACCATGAAATTTTCAGGGGGGTTAGGTTTTTTTTTTTTTTTTTTTTTTTTTTTTTTTTTTTTTTTTTTCAAGAGCGATTACAATGGTTTATTATTGAATAATAAACGAAAATGTAGATATCTGTTTTCCGTAGATATCCCTTTTGTTTAGATCACGGGTTTGTGCATGATTGTTAAAAGGTGCCTATGGTAGTTGAGTACATATTAATCTACGTGAGACTGGCTACATTGACCTAGTGCAACTAAATAAAATAGTTACCCACCCCCTAAAGCTCGTCTATACGGATGGAAAGAGAAACGATAGAATCGGTAAACATAATTATAAGGAAATATAGTTAAATGCAGGTAACGTACCATCAAATCCGTTTTATAATCATCTATAGTCTATAGATCCGCCTATCTCTACTCGGAAATAATAAATCTTTGTACAATAATTTGCAGCGTTTTTATCCAAGTTTCATAAACTATGATCCAGCTACTTGTAAAAAAGGTTCGATTGATTACATTTTTGAAATCTACTGATGTAATCTATCGTTTAATTGAAACTTTAGCGTTTTCAACATTTTTATCAGTCGATCACAGAGGTTAATGATAATAATTTTCGAATCGGACCTTTCAAAACATTGAAAGACTTGAAAAACCTATTTTCTTCAAAAATTGGGGTTAAAACACAAATTCTACTCAAACCAGTTTCACCTTTTGTACAGGCGCTGCAGAGCGTTTTACTATGTCTTGATCAGTTTCCATCAGTATGTCTTCCATTATTTTCGTGATTTGTAGAATTCGATCCTGTTTCTGCAAAGACACCAAAATGTAATCATGTCATTAATTAAAACCATGTTTACTGATCAATTTGAATCTATTGCTATCATCTACCAAATACTATGTAAATGTATATCATACTCTAGATACTTACCTATCTAATTTTGTTGAATTATACAGGGTGAAACGCGAGTTATGTCCGACCACTCTTCTACGTGTTCTACTATATGTTTTCGACCAAAAGTGTCTCTTAAAGTTTTTTCTTTAATTACCGCGAAAAATTCAAATTTTTTTCAACGCAGAATTAAGACAAAAAAAGAGTCCAAAAAGTAACTTTTGTCAAAATTTCAAAATTACCTGTTTTTTTAGCAACACTGTGCATACCGCCTAAAAACTAGGGCAAAAGGTCAGCTTTCTAACGGAACAATCAAATTGATTGCAGTAATAGGATTTCACATTAAAAACGCTGCAAATTCTTTCACTGGGGTTTATTATTCAATTGGCTTGCGTTCGTAATTTGAATTTCTAATATGCTTTGGAGTGTGTGTGTTTCACAGGTGATAGAACGATTATTGAATTTCAGGAGGCACATAACTATAACAAACTGATCAATCCAAAACGGTATTTTGGTTGAGAACAGATTTACGTGCTCTATGAATATCTCCTGAAATTCAATAATCGCTCTATCACTTGTGAAACACGCACACTCCAAAGCTTAGTGGAAATTCAAATCACGAACGCAAGCCAATTGAATAATAAACCCCAGTGAAAGAATTTGCGGCTTTTTTTTATGTTCATCAGAATACTTCAACCCGCGTATCGGCTATAAACCCTTTTAGGAGTTCTTTTAGGAGTTACTGCAATCAAAACAAAAACAATAATAAACCAAAAAAACGCAAATGTTGGCAATCGGGAATGGTTGGGGCTACGGACCTGGGGAGGAGCTCATTCGGTTCCTCATGGAAAGTTCTTCAAAAAAAGTCCAAATTTAAGCCGCCTTGACTTTTTTAAAGGTTTTTAGGGATTTTACAAGACTTTGACTACCCTTAAAGGGCACTTCAAATTAAGTGAGAGTGCTTGCTAAAAAATTTGGGCGTTGTCGGACTAATATTGATTTTTCCTGAAAATTTCAGATTTTTGCTCCAGCCTTTGAAACGTAAACCATGAAATTTTTCGGGGGGGGGGGGGGGGGGGGGGGGTTAAAAATTTTTTCAATGATTACAATGGTTTATTATTGAATAAACCAAAAAAAATTTGCTTATTACATTAGAAACTACGTTTTTAAGCTAATATAATTTCAAAGCGTTTGAAAAAACAGGTAATTTTAAAATTTTGACAAAATTTACTTTGTAGACTCTTTTTTTGCCTTAATTCTTCTTTGAAAAAAAATTTTAGTTATCAAAAAGACAGCAAATTTAATTTTCATTCTAACGGTATCCTCAAATTCGAATTTTTCGTGGTAATTAAAGAAGTTATGGCAATTTTAGTGAAGTAAGGACGAAAACACGACAGGAAAATCTTACAATTGAAATAAATCGGAAACAAAGCCTCTAAAGAAAAAACGTTAAGAGACATTTTCGTAGAAACATGTCGTAGAACACGTAGAAGAGTGGTCGGACACAACTCGCGTTACACCCTGTATGTAATTTACCTTGAAAATCTCATATTTAGTCAGATCTAGTTTCTTTTGTAAGTCAATATTCTTCAGATCGAGAATTCTCTTGACTTCTTCAGGAGGTTTATTCAGATATTCCTTCAATTCTTTCATGGGCAGCCCTGAATGACGTATAAGTTCTTCATCTATCTGTAAAATGATGATTTCGAGAAGTTAATGATCATAGGAGTCATTCACAAAGGTATAGATTAAATTTTAATTTAACGACTTTGTAGACGAGTTACAAGGCAGTAACAGATTTCTCAACGGTTACTGTTAGTTCTTGTTAAATTCTACAAACGTGGTAGACAGTTAAATGACATATCATTTCATTAATTCATATTATTCCAAATTTATTGTTGATCAAATAGTTACACATTTCACACCAGTTAATTTAAGTCTAAATCACATGCTCCAAAAAAAAAAGGTTGTGGACAGTAATTTGTTACAAGATAGTTATGACAATCAGTTACAATAATTGTTTGTTAATAAACGCTAAATTACAAAGACTTCTTGTTCTTTACACCTGACGCGCTCGCATAATTTTCAAAAAGTCAAACATCTATACAAGCTCATCTCTATTCAAACTCACATGGAAATATGTCTTGGGAGTAAATGAATTAGATGAGTTTCAGGCCCATTGCTAATAAGGATCCAGTAAGTTTTTCTTAGTGTGTCGATTGCAATATCTTCGTTTCAACACATTACGAAGGCAAGACAATGTAAAAGCAGTTCATATTTCATGATGATGGAGAAGGGAGGTAACACTTGGATTTGTGCATCCTACAAAATCATGATCTATTCGCCAATTTTACTAAAATCATACATAAACCGCACTTGATGTTTTAGGTCCTTTTACCTAAAACATGCATCAGCTATCAATTAGTTACTTCTTGGTTGTTATTCCGTGGAGAAGTAAGTGGTAGGCTATTTAAGGGACTCTTACCAGGTCTGGTGTATTCCGTCATCAGAACTCGAAGTGGAACCTTTTTGGTTTGGAGTTAGCAAGTTGACGTCTATTTCCATCACTATATCTCTCATGTACGCTGTTTAGTAAAGCCGCATGTATATGTTGGAACGTTTATGAAGAATAGTAGAGATCTGGCCTAATTATGAGAGGATCTACACTGAAACGGATGGTATTAATTGTAAATGACTTACCTCAGACGGCCGCACGACAATGGATTCTTTTATTTCTTTCTTCACTCGCCGGATTTCGTCGGCATTTCTTTTCTTCTCGGAATCGTACTCTTCATATTGGGCTTTTCTTTGGCCTTCTACAAAAAAGTGGATTCACAGTTTAGCGACGTCGCAAGTTCCGAGATTGTTTCCCGATTTACCATCTGCTTAAGCCCACATGAAGGAAAACAGTTTGATTTCGAAATTTCAGGTATTTTGTGGTTAATGGTCTTGATGGTTTCCTATGAGTTTCATCACCGCCTCACCAATAGCACTAAGCTCTTCCCACGCGTAAACGTTTACCCATTGTAACAAGCATACTGCCACAGTTTAAATGTTATTCTATTTTATTCAAGGCTTGTACGAGTTGGCATCATCGCAAGGCGAATTTATTGTCATTGCAACGTTAATTATTACCTACTAAAACTTGCTTACAATTTTAAACTTCACAGAAACTATGAGGTAATTTCATGGTACACCCCTGGATTAAAGGTATCCTTTACGCATGTGCAATAGAAAAATAATGTAACCTGCATTTTTTTCTCCGAGGTTTTGAAATCACAAAAACTTAAGCCATTTTGTGAGAAACTCTAGTTAAGAGATGACAATCTGTAATATGTTTTCCACTATCAGGTACAAAATCAGTATTCTGAACATTTAATGCATCCAGAGCCTGTCAAAGTTTGAAGACGGAAGAAGTACTGAATACCATTCGATATAACGAGTTTCATCCAAACTAGAAGGAATGTTTTTTCCGAATTATTTTGTCCTTCAGGCCTTAATGGTGAATATTCAGCTGATTTCATTTGCAGTCAATAGAAACAGAACTTGGATTTTAACTTCCTTTGGTACCGATGAAAGGAAAGCTTTGTATTCTGGCAAGAGGGTGAACGATTTCTTAGCGAAATTAAAATTTCGAAATGGTTTTGTTTTTGCGTTTTGGGTCTCATTGAACAATTTCAGTTCTGCCTGCTTATGAACGATTTCTTGTCCTCGGTTAAAATTAATTATGTACATTCAGAATCTAGGAACACTTTAAATTCCTACTTGAGGCATAGAGCAACATACTTAGCAACGGATATGGAGATTTGAAAGGGGCAAAAGGATTGTTAAAATAATTGAATTTTACTCTCTGAGCCTTATGATATATAAATTAAATTTTTTATCTACTGGATATTTGTACAATAATACAGGGCGTCCCAGGAGTTATGCACAATCCGACTCCTACGTGTTCTACAACGCATTTCCGACCAAAAGTGCCACTTAGCAATTTTTTTTAGAGGTCTCGTTTTAGAGTTATTCGCGATTTGAGATTTTTTTCGTGTTTTCGACGTTATGTCATCAAAACTGTCATATCTCCCTCAATTTTGGTGATAGCTCAAATTTTATGACACCGTTGGAAAGAGCGTTAAATTTTCTATCTATTTGATGTCAGAAAACATTTTTTAAATTACATTAAAGATGTGCAATTGCCGCGCGAAATGGTAGTTTTGTCAAAATCTTGAAATCGCCAGTTTTTCATCTCGCCTAGCAACCCCATTAATGCTAGACGGAGAACCGTTCTGCACTTTTGGTCGGAAAAGAGTTGTAAAACACGTAGGAGTCGGATTGTGCGTAACTCCTGGGACACCCTATATAATTGTTGAAGTAGCGAACAATGAGAAAAACGTCGTTAATGAGCCCATAGTAAATTGACGATCTGCCAAGGGGCTAGTATCCCACAAACAATGACTTTGCCTTCAGTTTTTCCGGCATATGGTATGTATCAAAATAGATTACAATGATTGAATAATTATTAGTGGTTCGATATATCCTGCTAAAGATCACAAGCTTGGTTGAAATTTTCATTAACTACGAGTTACTGACCTGATAGTTGTATTTTCTTTTTCAGTGTTATAATTTCTTCATTGAGTTCAGCACTAGCTACATCGTCTGCTTCTATTTGTATATCAGTCATGTTGCCTTCAGCGTCTGTATCGTTTATGTGTAAACTTACCGCTCCGTTCTATCCAAAACGTCCCCTGACGTGTCTATCGACCAAACGACGTAACCCAGGAGCAACTCAGATTGCCCTAGTTACGAGATATAACATCTAATATAAAACAACCCGATTATATAATTTAACATCCTGCCATAGGCCAGGTTTCGATCGTTTAGCTAATTTGCTACAAAAGTGGAACTGTAACATTTTGTTTTTATCCCGCTTTGTTTTGGTTATATGAGACAGGATTTTATCGTGATTTCAACCGTAACTCATCAAAATGGCCATAACTCCCTCAACTACCCAAGAAAATTCAAATTTTATAATACCGTTGGAAAAAGCGTTAAATTTCCCATCTCCCTGATGTGCTATACAAGTTTTTTAAGGCGGTTCAATTGGTGAAAAATCAATCTGAAAAGTGAATTTTGTCAAATCTACCGAGTACCACAAAAAGTAAGGTCCAGGCCCATTCCAATGATTCAATTTTGATTCAGCCCACCTGACAGGAGAAAACGGACTGAAAATCCCCTGTCTGTCGAACAAGGAGCTCCGTGAGCCCCTTCAATTCAATTCAGCGAAAAAAATACAAGGCTTAACATTCATGGCTTATCAATATCCGGAGATAATCGCGGGTTCCAAAATAGAAAACCAGGTTTTTCCCGCATTCAAAAGTCAATTAATTTCATCAACTTCAAGCGCGATTTTTGGGTTATTAAACCATTCGAATGCTTGCATTTTGGCGCAATTATTAGTCTTTCAGGCGAAAATCCACTTTTGGCTTTACAAGGACCACAAATCGAGTGGAGTGGTTAGTTTTCAAAGTTATGTTCGATAAAAAAAATTTTTCTTGTTTTCGACTCTAATACACTGAAATTATCATAACTCCCTCAACTTCAAAGTTGATTACATCGTTCAAAAAAGCGATACATTAACTATCGACTTGATGGAAAATCAAAGTATTTCGAATATGCTATGGCGATGATAAATGAACGAAGAGGAAAAATTCTTAAATCTTGAAAAGCTTCAGTTTTTTCAATCGCTCATAGGAAATTCTGAGCGAGTAGTACCTTATTAATTGAAATGTTCAACGGTTGATTCAGAACTTTCATCCAGCGAAGAGGGCCGGAAAACCATTTATTGGTTCAGAGCAAGGCCCAACAGGGTCATAGTTCGATTCATCGAAAAAAGATACTTACATGAAATCCTATGCTAAACTCATTATTTGTGTCGAGTACATTTTGCGTGGAAAAACATTTCACCTTAAAACCCCAAAGTTTTCCCCCCTTCAAACGTAATTTTATCCACTCATTTCAAGAGTAGCAGAACATTTTTATCATACCGTGAAAAGCAGAGGTTCTAGTACAAACTTAAGATTTGGAGGCTAAAATTTAACCCTGAATCAGAGGGACCTATAAGCGACAGAAAAACGTGGAGATTGACGATTAGTCATCTCCAAGTTCATTGTTCAATAGCTAATTGAAAAGAACTTGGATTTTATTTTTGGAAATGGGCAATTTAACGTTGCTTCCAAAGGTATAATCCAATTCGAAGTCACTACTTCAATTAAATGAGTCATGATCTCAAAGTTAAACGTCGAAAACGTGAAAACAACCTTATAACTAACATTTCTCGAAAATTAAACGAGACAAAAAGGCAGAATTATAGGACAACTTTTGTCACACCCATATAGATACTCTACAAAGGGTAACTAAAAATCTCTTGGCATTAATATGAACCATATAAAGATAACGTTAATACTAGTCACTAATGACCCCTAGAGCTCCGGATGCATGTAATTCTAGAAAGAAATGTTTATTAATAGATTAAGTAATACAGTTTACATTAATTTTATGAATAATAAAGTTAAAGTAATAAAAAACAGCCATGTAAAACCAAAGAAGCCTGATGGAATTAAAAGTATAAACTAAATGAAAATATTCTGTATGCCTGTAAAAGAAGAACTCTTGAAATTGATATGGGATGATTAAAATATAACATATTTTAAAAGAAAGATTCTTTCTACAATTACCATCCAAATTTAACATTAAGGGAGTGAGGGAATATTTTTTCTGGATTTTACGTTTGCACATGCCCAGGGTGAAGTGTTACTATTAATAAATGATTAATAAGACTAATTATTAGTGAAATAATCATGGAGACAATCTCCTGCGTAACCGGCACTTTCCTGAAAATTTCACCAAAATCGAATGCCAACTGTAGAAATTAAGCTTTTTACAAGAGTTTGCGAGCACGATAGAGAAAGAAACAAGAAACAAAAGTTGTTCTGAATGGTGTAAAATACTAGTGGGAATTTTGATGTTGCCAGAAAAAATTGTCACCTCCCGAAAGTTGAAACAATGCTTCTGATACTCCAAATTGAAGAACAAAAGTTTGATAAAAGTAGCACAATTCTAAAAATGTGACAATTCTAAAAATTCGTTAGTTGGTATATGTTTCTGTGCGCATAAAGAGCTCAAATTTCAAATAGTTTATCATAAGTATATGAAAAATATGATGGAAATGATCACATTATTCTGCCCACTGATATTTAAAAATAAATGTCTTAAATAAATAGAACACCATAACTATGCGAACTTAATAAGTTTAAAACCTGTAAATGTTATACAGGTAACTTTATTTTTATGTTTGTGGCCGAGGATGGCATTAATTAAAAAAGGTGTAGATTGGATGTTTATTTTTTCTCTCTCTTGAATTCATGCTATATAAAGTTCTAATTATTTTTGCACATAAATAAATGAATAACGTAATTAGCGGGAGAAATTATATAACACCTTCACCATTAGATTAATCTCCTCAATAAAATGTCATCAGCTTCCCTGGAGGCAGCGTAGAGCAGGAAACAGAATCACAGATTTTTTTTACTCTGTACAAAGTCATATTATAGGTGAGTTAGGATGGATGCGATTGTCAATTTCGTAACGCAGGTTAAACGGAAATATGGGCGGGAAATGCCGGTCATCAGGGTCTCAAGACTCGTCCTGCGAGTTAGTTGACGCAGGTACCGCTCTCAGCGCTAGTAGTAAAATCGCTGGAAGCCATTCCTACCGAGAAGCTCCGAGGACACACAAAGTAGTTCCGAATCTAAATTCTAATCGTTCGGTATTTTCAATTAGTGAATTCTTTACCGCTGGTTGATTCAGAATATTCCATAGTTTAGTTTTATTCAAGTTCGTGGCACGACAGCGGGTGATATCGGGCTCTTAATTGTATACGGTCCTTTCGATTCCCACACTCGGTGGTTCGGCGGAGAGATACAAGCGACCATTCCTTCAACAAAGCAGATGCCTTTAGGCTCGGGACCGGTGAACATATAACATGAGCTGATACACAGTGTCGGGCGTTTTTTTTGTGTTTTGTTTACCATTTTCATTTTGATTTTTGAAATCGATTGTCACCAAGTATAATCGGGTGCTATGGTGTCATAGTGAACAGTGTTTGACATGCGACTACTGTGATATTTGTGGTTTTTGTGTTGAGTCGCTTCGGAAAAACTATGAAGCGGCATTTGGATTATATCTTTCTCGTCCTTTTCTGCACCGTTCTTCCGCTAGCTGTTGAAGGTAATGGTTATCATATACATGTTTTTAAAGGTTATTGCATATTGAATCACCTTTATATATAATTTTCCTCTTTTTCTTTTATTGTTGTTAAAACATGCTTAAAGAATGAGCTATCTTTTCGTACATGGTAGGTAGGTAATTCATTGAGTTACCTACGTGTTGTCTGAAAGGACTTGCGATTGTATTATTCCGGAAAGCTTTCATACCGTGTACAATTGTTTTTGGTTAATTCTAAAGTTGGGTCGAATTCTGATCGCACTTTCTGCAAGTATATCTGCTAGATACAAACTCGTTCCCTTTTCTTATCTAAGGATGTTCTCACCTGCCGTGTATATGTCCTTCTTGCCGACAAGATGTTTCTTTTCTTCATTATGAATTTATTTTTCGTAGATTTCGCTACTATTTTTTAGTGTTCAGGAAACCGTTGATATAAATAGAGAAGTCTGTTTGTTATTCGTCCCATACCCCACTGTCTGTAAGTACGTCAAGCGTTTTTTTAGGAACGCCGCATTTATTTCAACTTCACCATACAGCTATTTATTATTTGTTGTCACTCTTTCATAGTCCTGTTGAATACGCATGATAATTGTTTTGATATTTAATAGAAACAGGACTGTCAAATTCTCGTTTTAATTGAACATGGGATCATCGTTTTTCCTTGTGGGAACGTAGCTTGAAGTAATGTTCAAATTTCGCTCACGGAGCTTAAATTCGTCAATCCAGCTTGATCCTTTTCTTTTTGTTGTATTCATTCAGGCGAACTCCCTCCTTCTTCCTACAGGCTTCGTGTCATTACCTTCTTGCTTTTGTCTTGACACCTGTTAACGCCCCCTTCGGCAAACATGGCGGACGGTCCTTCCTCACGTGTAAGATCTCCCGTTCAAATCTGTGCTCGGCCTATGTCCTGATTGAATGAAAATCACTGTGCCAACTAAGTATTCCCGAAATGGTTTGGTACATTATGTCTACATACAAGTGCACCTTGTATACGTAAATTAAAAGTGTATTGTACGCAAATAATGCGCTTCGAAGTATTAGATGGTTCTTGATAGTGAGTTGTTGCTTTGCAAAAATCTAGCGTTGACTTTAGTAAAGTTCATGGCCTATATATAGTAAATATGTACATATACCTGCTTAGGTAGTGGTTAAAAGTACACTAGCAAAAAGTTATATGACGGTATGAACAATTTACTATTATTGTTCAATGGGTGCGATTACTATTTCAGTGGCTGTTGATGTACTTTCTGCCTACCTACCAACCTAGATCAATCTCAGAATGCAAGTTTAATTCGTAAACTTTAAATACAATTTCGGGTTAGACTCTGACAATATTTACGTTCGTCAACAACATACCACAGAACCAACTTTTTCTCTCCGTAAAAACTCTTACATTTACTCATTATTTACGGACTCATTTAAGGAGCTGATCGTTTGACGAGAAGTGCACTATTGTTGCACTAAAATCGTACCAACAGATCCGTGTCTAGGTGATGGCTAGACA
Source organism: Creontiades dilutus (assembly GCA_031894815.1). Lineage (NCBI taxonomy): Eukaryota > Metazoa > Arthropoda > Insecta > Hemiptera > Miridae > Creontiades > Creontiades dilutus. Next base: position 971,888 of record JAVIWC010000184.1, read on the forward strand.
AGACAAATTGAAAATAAAAATTTTGATTTCGGATAACAACTTCGTTTGAGTACTTCTGCGTAGGTTGGTACCAAACCTTTGATAATTCCTAGTCAATCCGTTTCCTGACCATTCAATTTTATTCCCGGTCTAATTCTTGAAATTTAAAACAAAACTAATAAACCATACTAATTTGAACATAATTCTTGAAACCTTCTGTACATATACTAGCAGGTTGTTCCCTTCTTGAAATTAGCGGACTGGATTTTCTTAGGTCAATTAGCTCGAATTCGCTTACCCAATTAATCAGGCCCAATTCGCGCCCGATTAATTATTAGCCATGGTAGTTAAGAGTAGCATTGTTGCATGAATAAATCAGCATCTGTTTTCGTTTCTGACATTATTTTCCCCCTTATTTTAAGGAAAAAAAAACCAAAAGTCTGCAAAGTTGATGGAGTAGGTTGTATTGTGTATTTTGGCATATATTGATTCCCCACATGAGTCAACATGGACATACCAATAGGTCAGATTTGGTGATCAAATATAATTATATTTGCAGAGCGTTAACTACAAAACTTGTTTGTTGAAAATTTCGGTGTGCCAAAATGCAAATTATTAGCATTATTGTTGCCTTAGGTCCTTCATCGAATATACTTCGTTCGACCATCTGACAGCAATTTTGAATGGAACTGCCAAATGCAATTTCGGTCCATGTTGACCACATATATAGAGGAGTATAGTGTGGTAGATCTGGTCTCATACATCAATATTTGCACCAGCGGTCTTCACATGCGAATTGGGGTGTGCGTATGGAAGGTTGCTGCTGTCAGCAGTTCTGTTCGCTATTTATCAACAGCAGTTGTCTGATATGTGCAGTTATCTTGTCTGCACCTTCTAAGGTACTGTGCATTCCACTGCAACCTGCCAACGATGTATTCTACACAGGATCAGGACGTGGGGAGTGTTTCTTACCTAAAAACTGTAGGTAATGTTGGTACATGTATTAATAGTGCGCATCATGCCGGCACTTGTACATTCACTTGTTCGTTACTTGTTACATCCGCCAGCTTAACTTCTTGTGAGAAAGTGGGCATTACAGGTCGAACAGTGGAACAATAATGATTTCTGATAGTTCCACATCCGCCAATAGAATCTCCATTGACACCAATGCGCTGACCCTACAACTATAACCAACGGTATTTAGTGTTGAGGTGTTTGAGGCCGTTCCCATACAAGCTAGATTCCTTGTGGAGACGGCCAGTCTGCCTTCCCCGTTTCTCATAAGGTCATTTCAGGAGACCTACTGTCCGATCGTTCGTTCTATAACTAATTATCGAAACGCCTTCTGAAATTTACCATTTTTGGGCACTTCCTTATGTGAGAATGGAGTTATGGTTGGTTCGCTAGGGAAAAGTCTGCCGTCCTAATGAAAGCATGGCGATATGACAAACCACTTCGAAGTTTCCCATGATTAATTTTTACCCTGAAAGTGCTTGTTTCTTGTTCAACATGACACAACTCTTTATCTGTCCTTGTATGGATGTAGTTTGAACAAGTATACGGCCCAATTCTCAACGCTCCCACACCTGTGGTCCATTTCGTGGGAGAAACTTGTAGTTATGATATAATTTATTTGCACGGGTAGTATGTGTGACTGTATTTGATGTTTACCGTTTTGAGCTCATTTCGTGTCGTGAGAACTAGACTTTCTTGGTCGCGCTCTCAGGGAAATGCACCAAGGCTTAATGAACCTGCTTACGACAGCCGTGTAAGTTTTCCCATCACTAATTTGCTCTCCGAATTGTTTTTTCTTCATGAATAATTCGTCGCCTTCATTGTCTTCGAGTGATGTAAACATGACTGTATTATGTAAGCGTGTTCAAAGTGAGCATACGGCATGCATGTACATGGGTACGTCTGAAGGATTTCAAATTAGGACTAATTACTTCTTCCTGCTCAATATTGGTCACTTGATTTCGAAGCGTTGTGAAGTTGTTCACTTGCATCACTCCATTGAATCGTATTTGCACAGCTTACACAACGTCTCTAATAAAATCAAACTTATTTTTTGATAGTTCTTTGAAACTACCTCCATTGAAACTCATATGTGAGATGTTCGAGGAACTCCAAACTCTGCCCCATGGCTGTGAGGCTCTACAAAACTGATAGCGGCTTTGCAGTTCAATGTCCCACGATCAATTAATTTATCAAAATTTTACTTTGCCTGGTGTTGCATCATCCTTTTGCCTATTCCGTTGTTCGTAGAGTTGGAAAAACCCTTCACCGATTATAGACAGAAGAAAGTTACAATATAGTTGCCTCATTCGTGGGTAGGAACAGGAAAGATTATTTTTCGCTTGTGTCCAGACCCACATTCTTTGCCAGTTCCAGAAATGTTTTCTCTGGTGCGTCACACTTTTCAGTTGCTGTTATACTGGTTTTGTGCTTAAATAATTCTTATTCGATATTGTGTTCACAATGGGTTTTTGTTCCAAGAGTGACAGTATCGATTGTGTCGATGTAAGCGATAGCCTCAAATCCATTATTGCCACAGCTCTGACTTTTCTTCTCGAAAGACCGGTGAGTTTTCAAGAAAAAGAGCAGTATTATTCTTATACGAGAAGGAAGGCAGAAGTCATCGGCCCCAGACAGTCTAGTGACGGAATTAGGGGGTGGATAGGGCCTCACACCTTGCAGCAATGACGTCATGTTATGTTCCTTTCGTTCGAGTTACTTCGTAATCAGCTCTGCGGGTTTGAAAAGTTTTAGCTGAATGAATTCTGTGGACCAGTATACAAATTTGAGATCGAAAACATAATACCGACTGGTTTAACTACACTTAATTTGTTTTTATGTCTAACAAAATATATGAATAATTCTCCACTGTGTAGATGGCGAAGGGTGATCTCAATGTGGCATTTTCCTCCCTATTTTCCTTTTATTAAACCTATCATTTTAGAATATTTAGGATTTATAGGGTAAACGGTATGGCTCCTGGATTCCCTATGATTTCATCGATTCAATATTTTGTTAAATGAAGTACGTTTAATGGAGTACGAAGCCCCACAGCATCGATATCTCTCGAGGGGATCAGATTTCACTAAAACTTTTACTGGTCTCGCAGTATAGATCAGACATGATAGACTACACCTATAATGGACACGACGTAGAAATCCTGGAGTAGAACAGCTGAAAGTCATCGAGTAAAAATAAAACACTCTTCAGTTGGCTACTCTTAATTTTTATCACAATTATATTACCTACTTAAGACAAGAAAAAAACCACTACAAATTTGTTTAAAAACCAAATTTCGGTGATAAATACCTGTGTATATTTATTCGCTCAAAGTTTTCCAATGTTATCTATGAAATGTTCCCTTGTTACCTTATCTTACTGACTTTAGGTTGCCTTCTTTAGTATGTGAAGCAGTTGAGCAATTTTCAAGTCAAATCTTTCAAAGTAGATTAATGAAATAGCCCAAATTATCTTAATTTTAGCCTGCGGTAAATACCAAGGTTTCCATGGCAAATTGTGAAAAATTTCACTCCCTACTTACAAGTTATGGGGCTGTGGATATAGTAGGGAGTGAGGTTATAGCCTTTAACCGTCAGTATAGGCCACAAATCCATTGAAACTGGTTGTTATCAACAAAGTTCCAACAACTACTAATTGTCAATAAGTGTGACCAAGTTTAATTTGTCTTTGGAGAAGGGATGGATAATTGAAAAACCTCACTGCTGCATCCTGTATCTAGACGAAATCCAAACAAGTGAAGGTACTACGTTGAATAGGAGCAGAACAGAAGCAACTTCATAACCGCCCTTTCCCGCTACTTTTCAAAACATTGTAGGGAGCGAGGAAAACCCCAGTGGCACTGAAATAATGCGTTGGTGAGTAGACTTGCTTTGATCAAAATTTTCTTTCTTCGGCGAATATCCATTTTAGTTAGTACATTCTTTCATAGTGTAAATTGATGAAAGCCCCCCCCCCCCCCCCTCCATAAATATCGCGAGAAGTAGTGATGATGAAGGTTATATAACTCTAGTCAGTGACAGCAGTAGGGAGCGAGAAATCAGCACTTCGGCATTTTCTCCTGGGTCCTCTAAGCACAACTTTTACATCTTTTTCTATAAAACATGTACATCCACACGTAGAGAAAATTTTAAAATTTTTAAATCTGCATTCCGTTGAATTTTGATGGCAATACTGATCAGTGGGGTAATTGTGTCGGAATTCTGAAATAACCATATACAATAGTAGAATGCCATATAGCATCATACAGGGATTTTCGACAGTGCCTTTCGTAACAATCAGTCGATATACGTTTCTATTCCTGTTTCGTACATTCCTTCTGTACATTCTAAAGTCTAAACTCGATGCCACGCATCCCCGTATCTTGTAAATTGCATTCGAGATGCCATAAAAAGAGTCCCATTGATATTTCAGCTCGGCAGATCGATTAGGAAAACGAAATTAGCCCCAAGGGCCCTTCAGCTGATCACTGTTCTATTCCCTGTAATTGGTTTTTCGATGTCCCACAGACCCTGTTAACACCAATCTTTACTGAACCGTATGATGGACTGAATGAAACAAAAGCTGATGATAGAATCCTGCAATGGAGCCATATACTGTATACGGGCACGTCGCTGAAATCCACGAAAAGAACAACTGAAATTTAACCAAATAGAGTGTTGAAAAACTCGTTAAAAAAGAAAAAAGATGAATATTCTTACGTCAAATATTCATTTTGAGCTGCCTTTGTTTAAGAACGTTACGTTCTAATTGATCTCTTGTCGGTAGTTCTAATGGAAAGGGTGACAAGTACCTTCTGTACATTTTGTTTGAAATTTTACTGCGTATTTGGGTTGAAAGGTTCATCGTAGTTTCCGTTAACGACACACTCGTCGTCTGTGTGCCATCATTCCTCTATATTGAAGGGATGCTCCTTCAACCTCAACCGTTTGTCTCATTTCCGCGTTTAATCGTCACTTTTTCACTGTATTTGCGGCCACTCATGCTGCCATTTTGTTGCTTAGCGTCTCATTGACAGACCGTCGAAAGACAACCGAGGGTGTACATGGATTCAACAAGTGTATCGCTAGGCGCGGAGCCTCCTCGATATCGTAAGAAAGCAGCTGTTCCAACCGTCCCCCTTCGAGCGTTTGCAGCTGCCATCCGGGGTACTTTTGAACTACTACCCTTATTGAAAACATACTCTTAACGGACGTTTTAAACCTCCCCCCCTCTTATCTGTACTTCATTAATGATGACTGAGCCGAACCTTTGTCCGTTGATGCCGTTGCTGTGTTCCGTTCCCTTAAATCGGGACATCTCAACAACATTCATTCTGGCCAACCGACTAGTCTGGCGATTTTCAGAGAAATTTTAAAATAATTAATAAGCCATTAAAAATAAAACGTAGCCTAGGAAATAAGGTAATCTTTATGACAGACAGACAAGACAAATGAGTAGTTGAGGTGGGAAATCATTTGAGTTGAAAAACCAAGTTTTACAAGAGAAACAAAAAACTGTACTGTCGTACTGCTACGAACTAACAACGGGGTCGATCCAGCAACCGTCGCAGGAACTAAAATATTAACGGAAGGACTCTTTCCCATGAATGACGGCCTACTTCGACAAAAACACTTATTTTTTTATTTTTGCACTCAAGTGCTCATGCCAAGTCAGTTCCTCAAATATTGTTGAATCAATGTTTTAGGGATTCCACTAATCTGCGTAGTTAAAATATCATTTCTAAAGATTATTCCATGTTTACATTCAACATCAGCACACCAAAAACCAAAGGCCTGCTAATTGGTACTCAGCATTAAAACCTTCTTTTAATTCAGCTTCCTCACTGCTGAAAATCGGGAAGCTTCGTTGTTTCTGATTCGTCCGCGAAGTTGGACAACTGTCGCCACTTCTACAAATTCAAGAAATTAATTTTCTCCCATTACACAGCTTTCTGAAAAATAAGAGTGTCAGTTTGTTTATGATGATTTCTTGACCATGGCAATAATGTACTTAAAATAGAGTCTGATTCAACGAATTTTCAGAGATTGAGCGGGTTATCCGGTAGGTGATTCCTTCTGAGTTCTGTAACACTCATTGTTGAAAATAATAAGTCTTCGTAATCGTATAACAAAAAACTTTTAGGTATCCCCTCCACCTCGGATTTGGCCATTTTTTTTTTCAAGGTGCGCAGATACCAGATCTGCAATGTCTTTACGTCCTAAGGGCCAGAAATAGCCTTAGATTTGATGTAAAAAATCCGTTATTTTGTACACGGATTCCATTTTATGTATCCGTGTATTTGATGTATGTTGGATCAACTTCTATCCTTACACGCACCGGCTGCAAAAACGACAGTTTTTCGAGATTTTTCTGACATAGGCAAGTGGCTGTAATTTTAATAATTAATCTCAATTCTACAGAAATTCACCCACGGCAAATAATCAAAATTTCTGAACTTAAAAACCATCAGTAATTAAGAAATAGAATAAAAAAATATAATAATAATAATAAGAATAGTGAAATAAATAAATAAATTAATAAATTTATTAATTGTTAGGAATTGGCGGTGTTTCACAAACGGGTTTGCTTGGCGATTCTCTGTATGTTCTTTCACCACAGGAACTTGAGCTCACTTTGAATTGTGGGATCGATGTCAAATGTTTCAATGAATTAATTTAAAATGGGTCAAGGTGTTTGTTAATGTAAAATTGAACTTCGATTAGTTTTACTGGAATAACTATGTGAGATATTCATGTATTCAAAATAACGCAGGTTTTATACGCTTCGTAGTGCAACCACCCGTTTTATCTCATGTTGAGCCTCCATCCACAGACCGTTACTACTTAACAGCTAATAATTTTTGCCAAGGTTACAAATGCTGAGATAATAAAACCCACCCAACTTGAGAACGGCAGATGTACACCCATAGATCCTTTAGCTGACTGGACTACACTTCGTCTCTAATCTGCAAATAACTGTGAGCAAATGAACAATGAATGATATCCTGATTGAGCATTCCCCTCCAATCTTCAACTATTCTAGGGTGGCACCAATTACGCTTTTGATACAACATAACTATGTATCAAGCATGGTTCAATCGATGAGTTGAAAATAGAGAAAACAGTCTAGGATTGTTGCGATTTGTATATATGCCCTGCTCTGTTCGTACGTAATGATGATTCTAAGATTGATTGATCAAGGAAGCATAGAACATCAGTTAATTCGGCTCCATCATATTTCGGTACAATATTCCGTGTGCTCATGTCGATTACAACAAGGTTTACGTTCCCAGACAAAAGAACACCTTCAAAACATTAACATCCATTTGAGACAAATGTGGGTCAAGAACCAGTAACTCGTCTAAATTTTAATGAAAAGGTAATTTTATTTTCACATATGATAGCTTTGATTCTTATAAGTTGAATGAGATCACCCGTACTCGGATTGTTTTTGGTTTATTATTCAACAATGACCCATTGTAATCGTTCTTGGAAAAAAAATTCTAACCCCCCCCTGAAAATTTCATGGTTTACGTTTCAAAGGGTGTAGAATCCGAATCTGCAATAAAAATATGCATAGAGCACGTAAATCGGTTCTCAACCAAAATACCTTTTTAATCTGCGTTAAACTCTGTTAATGTTAATTTATCGCCTATTTTCTGTGATACGTAAGTTGGTTGTGAATTGTATCAAGGTTGGTATTCACAATTACGTTTAATAATCTTTCAGAACCTTACATATTCCCGTGAGCTTGTCATCAAACGATTTCAGTCCTCAGATGAGATAAACCTCCCCCTACTTTTACAATGGAACATACATATGTTAGTTTGTAATTTTGGTTTATTATTCAATATAAACCATTGTAATTGAAAAAAAAGAAGAAATTCTATCGATGCCCCTGAAAATTTCATGGTTTACGTTTTGTAGAACCCGAATCTGCAATAACAAATTTTCCGTCCGTCCGCCGTACGCACGATTTCTCCCAAACGGCTGAAGCAAAAAAGCTGAAATTTTCGGGAAAAATCCATGTAGGTCCGACGACCCCAATTCTTGAGCCAGCCTTTTCACTTAATTTAAATTGCCCTTTTAGGGTTGTCGAAGTTTCGTTAAATCCCTAAAAACCTCAAGGAAAAGTCGAAGCGCCCTAAATTTGGACTCTTTTCGAAGAACTTTCCATGAGGAATCGAATGAGCCCTTCCCCAGGTTCGTAGCTCAAACCATTCCCGATATACGGCCCGATTTATGGAGCCAACATTTGCGTATTTTTGGTTTATTATTGTTTATGTTTTCATCGCAGTAACCTAGTGATGTAGTAATGTGGATGCTGGAGTGAACTCCTAAAAGACTTTGTAGCCGATACACGGGTTGAAGCATTCTGATACTCATGAAACGCTGCAAATTCTTTCACTGTGGTTTATTATTCAATTGGCTTGCGTTCATGATTTGAATTTCTACTAAGCTTTGGAAGGTCGTGTTTCACAGATAGAGCGATTATTGAATTTCAGGAGGCACACAAATATGATCTACTGATCAATCCAAATAGGTATTTTGGTTGAGAACCGATTTACGTGCTCTATGCATAGCACCTCAACCTACAATAATCTACCTGTCAAACACCCACACACCAAAGCTTAGTAGAAATCCAAATCATGAACGCAAGCCAATTGAATAATAAACCCCAGTGAAAGAATTTGCAGCGTTTTTTGTTTGTTTCATTCATTTACCGTTGAGGCTCCAAGACAACGACTTAGAACCGATTTTCTTTTCAAAGTAAATTTTATATTGTTTCCACTCATGTAAAACAAACCTGTAAAGTCGGATTGAGTTTTTGAAAACAATAAATGTTCTTTTCAAGTCATTATATACGTTTAAATACTAAACCAAAATTTTGACTAAATCAAAAAACAATGACATGAATCGGTCGAGAATTGCCGCTTTAGCGGCCATTACAAGGATTGGCTATTACTCCCTCCATTTTTTCCCCCTGTTTGCATAAGCAAAGTTTCCGAAGTTAGTTGAAAAACTAAGCAGAAATCGGGATCGAACGAAATAAGAGTCATGGAAATCGGTTGAGAATTGTAGCCTAGGTAGCGTCTACAAAATTTGTCATTACCTCCTCCAATTTCTCTCTTCCGTCTGAAATTTGAATTTTCCGTTGTTTTCCCCCTTTGCTACGATGCTTGTTTCAAAGGTTCTCCATAACCACTAAGATGTAAACTGATCTCTGGGATTGAACGAAATAAGAATCATGGAAATCGGTTGAGAATTGTAGCCTAGGTAGCGTCTACAAAATTTGTCATTACCTCCTCCGATTTCTCTCTTCCGTCTGAAATTTGAATTTTCCGAAGTTTTCCCCCTATAGAATGATGACACAGACATATACACCTCAATTTTGTCACGGATTTGCTCGTAGAATGAGAATACCGTCGCCATATTGAAAAACCCGATGTCTCTTATCGGTATAGGTCCACGTTTTCGATGAGTGTTCTGTCTAGTTTGCTGGTTTGGATGCTCGCTTCGCTCGCATTTCAAAAACAAAAAAATATCCTACATCAATCCTTCTAGTAATCAGTTGGACAAATAGACCAGAATGTGTTAAGACGTGTGTCTCTGCGTATTAAAATAGTTTTATCGATATAACGGTTGTGAAAATCATTCCATAATACATGGCACTGATACCGACATATTATACTATATATTGATGAAAATATACATCGATATATGTTCAAAAGAGCCTGATAAGAGATAGGTCACCTATTCTCTACTTCAGTCCAGAAAACAGACTAGGAATAGATGTGGAATAGATATTTTCCCTGAAAACGTATGGAATCAAAATAATGCCTTCACAACTAGCTTAGGCTCCTGATAAATTCTGTCGTCCAAAGGAGAAAAGCAGTTTCACCGGAAAACCATTTTTGGGAAAATCGAGATTTTGTATTTTATTCCTTAAAAACCTCAATTTGGATTGAAAACATGATTGAAAACAGACCACGTCTCGGTTTGTGAAACATAAAGCACCTGTGCAGTTCTTGTTAGTTTCATGAATGTCAGAATGCTTCAACCCGTGTCTCGGCTATAAACCCTTTTAGGAGTTCACTCCAATATCCACATTCACTGCATCACTAGGTTACTGCGATCGAAACAAAAAAAAATTGAATGTTCGGCAATAGTCGGATCGGCAATGTTCGGCTCCGCCGGATTCTCTCCAGACTCTCCTGTTTAGGTTTTCCACTCTACTGGGGAAGCCTTGTTTCAGAGGTACGACCTAAACACTAGGTCCTCCCCTAACACTAAAAACCAGATGTAAACTGATCTTTGCCACAGAATCATAGGGCAATAATTTGCATACAACCCTCCTGCCCTCCACCCAATAAGGCAGGCAGTTTTCCCTCGCTGGACCACACCTAAGGTGCTTAGATGCTCTGTCCGTTCGATTGTTTCTTCAGCCCCGTTTCGCCTATTTTCACCGCTCTTAGAACTCATCCGGTTCTGCTCCGCACGCCATCCTTTGGGTCGGTTTGCCTCATTACGGTTCCCGCTAGAATTTCATCTTACTGGGTCCCCCTTAGAGACGTTTTTCTTACCGTTTAAGGGCATTGCTAACTACCCGGTGAATTGTGTATTATTTAGAAGGAAACTGCTCTTTTCTTTATATGTACCGCTGTGGAACCGTTCGAGCTAAATGGTGGCAGTTTCGATCGCATTGGAGGCAATTACCCATTGGCTATAAATGTCGGTTGGCTTTGTTTCGCACTAAGTTGGTTTTTGTCTGACTTTTTTTGTCCTTCACAGAAAACGCATTTATCCTGTCAGTTCCCAGTTGTAATTCTCCAAGATGGATGTTGTTTCTGCATCTTTAATGTTGCTGTCATTCTTCCAAATTGGATATATCATTTAGGTGAAGTTGATTACAAATGTAAATGGAAATTGAATTTCTGTTTCTATTAAATATAGAGGTCATAAATCATGTTTGCTTATAACTCTTATAAGAACAACCTTTATGAAAGTTATAGATTCTAAATGAACAATATTATAGATTAGTGTCTTTGGTAAACATAGTCCTACAAGTTTAGCAGACAGTATAGTGTATCTGCCTGATCAATAGAACGTAAACAATAAAATTAGCTCGTAATGAAAAATTATGAAGCACAATAATTGAACAATATGAATATATTACTCAATATTCAATGTCCACCTACGAGTAGTATCAATGATCTGACGTGGGTAAAACGGTAAATAGGGAACCGTTGTGGATCTAACCCATTCTATTCCTGAAAATTCTATGAAAATGAATATTTACAGCGTTTTTTAATTTGAGAATGAATTTTGTTCGAGCTTGTAACTGATCTAATCACGTTATCAATCATCTTGTAGCCATGCTTCACATATCCTACAGATTTTATTGACACTTGAGAATGTAAAAAGAGGCGTTGCAATAAAATTTATTATAAAAAAAACCAAATAAAACAAAAATCTCCCGGAGAGTAATTAGACTTTAGTGAGGCTAACCCGATGTCGAACTGATGTTTGTAGCGTCATTGAGGGTAAAAAAACATCACTCCTACTGGTCCTAAATAAAAATATAAAAATTTACAACGAAAACCGTAAAGGAAGTTAAGATTCGAACGACTTTGGCTTTGTAGATTTTTTCTCTGTAAGAACGTAAACCAACAATTTTTGAGGTGGTTAAAAAACATTTTTCTTCCTGTTCGATTACAATGGTTCATTTTACTTAACCTAAATACTAAACCAAACGACAGGAAGAAGCATACGAAGAGTTTTGAGCGATAAATAGATGAGTTTATATTGTTTGTTGAGTTTATGTTACCGAGTTTAGAGATTTTGAATTGATTTTTATATCAAATACTTATTAAAAATTAGTATTAACATTAAAGTAACCTTGTACTTCATTCAAACCACTCGATAAATAATCTCAATTCGATTTTGAAAAAGGAGCTACTTGATAGTATTTTTCATTCCTTTTATTAAGCGTTTAGGTGGTCATTTTATTAAATTTGGAACCTGGGATATTGTCGATTAATGTTCAAATATTTATCTGTTCACATTTGAAGAGCCTTGTCAAAATGAGGGTGTCCATTAGTCGCGGATCGCGGCACGTGTAAAGCCCCCTTCGTAGGTGTTGGTTTCGTTTGAAGCGACCGAGGATGCAGTTTAACTAGGTGTTTCCTGTGTGTATTAGACATGAGCCTCGCCTACGTAGGTCGGATAGAGCTCGGCTCGACCTGTCCACTGCTAACCGCCTCGTATTACCGTTTCGCCCCTGGCTGCTGCCCATTACTGGCTATTTACATGTGTTTAGGATATTCTACGTAATTGATCTCCGTGTTCCATAGAAAAAGGTCCTAAATATCCTGATATCCCGTTAAAAATCGATGTTTGTGATTTTTTGTTGAGGAAAAACCATGAAATTTAAAAAATTGTAGCTTATTGGATACCGCTGGATCAAATTTTGAGGTTGTACATTCATATTATTGACACATATCGATCAAATCAAGTCTTAATTGTTTCATGTCTTGTTACACACTGTTTAATGGTCGAAACTTCCAATATATTGTCCCTGAATGAGCATAATTTTACTCTAGTCACTACAAAATGTATATATAGCTTTTCCAAGTCGAATTGAGAATTTTCCAAACCAAATTGAGAGTTTTCAAAACCAATTTGAGAATTTTCCTAACCAATATGAAAATTTTCCAAATCAATTTGAGAATTTTCCAAATCAATTTGAGAATTTTCCAAATCCAAACCGATTTGACAATTTTTTGAGGCAATCCAACACTTCTGTTGAAACAAAATTAGTGAAGAAAATGAAAGAATAGCACTTTATGAACAAATTAACATTGAGATCAAAAAGACAAAATGAACGAAGAATACTTCATAAAAATTACGCTCTTGTTAAGAACAGAAAAAATCGAGGCCACTCTGCGTTTGCCAGCGAAATGTTTTTTGATTTCAATGTTAATTTGTTCATAAAGTCCTATTTTTTCATTTTGCTTCACCAATTTTGTTTTCAATAAAAGTCTTGAATTGCCTTAAAAAATTGTCAATTCGGTTTGGAAAAATCTCAATTTGGTTTGGAAAATTCTCAATTCGACTTGGAAAAGCTATATTATAATATGTATAACAACACCTGACAACAATGCGTTGGAACTCGGTTTTTGAATTAGTATGTAAGATATTGAAAAATCATTTGGATTTTTGTTTGTCTACTACATTGGACAAATTGTCCTCCTGAAAGCCTTTCGTTGCTCAGGTATTTGGTGCGATATCTCCAAATGCTAGAAAAGCTAACTGAAGAACTCAGTGGAGCTCTTTCAAAATGAATGTTGACAATGTTACTTTGTCATAAAACCCAGTTCGTTGTAGAAGAAACAACCGCATTGATGAAGTATATGACACTAATTCATCTGAAGAGAACCTGTTGAACAAGGTATACTCTCTCCAGTTCACAGTAGAGTTGCTGATAGATTTACCAAACGGAATCTTACTGTGAAGCTCGATACATTTTGGAGCCTGTTTGGTTTCATCTTACATGAGGGGGAAGTGTTGCCAATTACGGAATTATTTTCAATACACTTATTTCTGATTGTTGAGATTAATTGAAGAGCTCAGGGTGTGATTCCTTAAAAATCAATCCTTCTCTGAGTTGTTGAGGAAGTAAGAATTCAACAGGTAGAATGATCGTCCCTTTTTCGCCCACGTATCTATGTCAGTGGACAACACAACAAACTAGAAGCTGGCTGGGTCTATACTGTTTCGGATTAAAACTTCCAAAAAAGAACTCGAACTAGGTAGGCTGTTCAGTATTGCTTCTCCTCTCAAATGCCATCAACGGAATTCTTTGGTCCATTTGAAAAGTGTAGCTTACCTGGGGTTCGGACCGCTTTCGTCATTACCTGCGTGTTTTGGGCGGGAGTCATGCTTGCCCTAGGAGGTTCCCAGAAGTTTGAGCCCTGGGGCCACCACGTCTTACCCTGAGATGGGATGGGAACCCCATCCGTCGGATTTACCGTCCGAACGACTCTCCTTGCCCCGCCCCCGTGTTCTCCCTTATCCTTCGGGACTCATCTGAAGGAAGGGGTGTGGTGAGCGGCCAATCATAGTGTCAACCCGGCACCCACGTGGTTACAGCTAAATCAGATGACGTTCGAAGCACGGGAAATGGTCGGGCTCTCGGATTACTGTCATTATGGCGACTATTGTTGCCTTCGAAACAACTGAGAATCATATTGGTGATTATTTAAATGACTCTAAACTGCCGTAAAATGGTCACACGAGATATGGAGATGAGGTTCTTGAGTAATATACAGACAATCATCAAAAAGTATAGTTAAAGTTTATTGGGCGCTCTATAGCTTTCTCACTCATTACGAACTCACAGTACTTGCAGAATTCGTTTCTTACAAAACAGTTAGCAGAGTTGAAGTTATTTCAGGTATCTACTGTAGGAGATATACAATATCAACATAGAAACTGAATGATCATTTCGGTGTTTGTTCCTCGAGATCAAAACATTCGTTCGCCACTGCCTAGCAGTCATTGCTGATTCCCTTCATTCAACTAATTCCAAGGTTTACTGAAACATGATGGCTTCTCATTCTTTTCAGTCACCTGTTTTGGTTTTGAATCCCATCTTGATGACTATCTTCAATGTTTTGAGAACTTAGACCTAGTTTTGAACCTGGTTTTGAGGAAATCGAAATCTTTTACCAAGATTCCAATCTAAATACCGTTGCGTTTGATAACTTGATAATTTGTTGGTTGATCATGACTTCTGAACACCATCAGTATCGTTACCTGTACTTTACATCACTGATCTTCCCGAATGAGAAGGGAACACTGGAGTGATTTGCAGATTGCGCTGGGGTCCTTTTGGTTGGTGAACGTAGTAAGCAATCGATCTCTCAACTTGAAGAAGTGCCCATCAACGTAATGCACATAGTACCTATATAAAAGAAGCGTTTCGATGGTTCGATGCAACTAAGATCTGGATAGCACAACACGTGACAATGTGTTTCGCAAATGACAATGGTGTCGGACGGGATTTAAATAGCAATTGAAATACAGCCAGTATGTATAGGAATATATGGGGCTGCTGTTGGGGGATTAACTCGAAATATCAATCGTTACTGTGTTGCAAGCGAAGGTGGCATATGCGAGTCTGAGGGTGAATATCACTTGATGAATCTCCCTGGCGGCAAAAAAAACCACCCTCGGTAAAACGGAGGGGGTACGTCGGGGGTTGTAAAAGGCCAGGGCTGGGGAGGGTGCGGATGCGTGCGGTCCGACCCCCATCGGAAGGGGGTTGGCATTGGCAGGGAGGCACAACAATACCGGAGCGACCACCTGCTCTTCTACTCCTGCGCTCTCTCAACAACCCTCGGCCGTTCTGTTCTGCCGCTGCCTTCCAGGGCCTCACGAAAGGGAAATACTCCTGGAAAGGGCCACACTTTGGCCACGTGTTGTATCTTGGAAATGAATCCATATGCAATGTCTTCTCTTTCGTGTTAGTGCCATCACGATCCTTGAGTACCTATTACATCTTCGAAACCGTCAGTAGGATTCCGGATTCAAACGCTGTACGCCCATGGAGGGCAGTCGATGCATGGGCTTTAAAAATGGCTGCCAGCTTCCACCACTCTTGCTGTCTGTGATCACAAAATTTTATAGCGCCGTCCATTACTCTATTCTAGTTGTCTAAATATTGAAAAATTTCACTGTGTATTGTTATTTTTCCCCTCATTTTCTTAACTGATAAAACGCTTATTGAAATAGTCTTCAGTGCTAGATAGTGATCGTATACTTGAGGGACTTTTAAATTACTAATCTGGGGGAATGGCTGATCATGCATACATTGATGGTACTTTCGAGTTCACATCCATTCTTATTTAGTCCTTTCTAGTACAGTTCTTATCCGTTTTATTCTGACGTTGGAACAATGTAGTACATCAGACCAAATGATAATTATAGGTTAATCCTATTTTTGGAATATGCGTTTTTTTCAACTTTTCGTCAATCCAGAAAGGTTCAAGGAATTTTGCCAGGAAGGGCGAATGCATCACAATTTAATATACTTATGTCATAATTCGAAAATTATTGTCATATCCCTCAAAATCGGTAGGAATTGCTGATCGGGAGAAAAGACCAGAAAACCACCAATACTTAACTGCTTTTCACCTTTATGACGTTGGGACTGATTTTTTATTCTTTAATTGTTTTTAAGAAATATTGAATATTTCTCTGATTTGAATGAATAGGTAATATGTGCTGATGAACGGCCTTTCCTCCTAAGAATCACTCGATTTTTTTTGTTCTTAGTGTTTTGGGAATGTCGAACAGAGTTAAAAAGCACGTCGTTTCCTGATTAGGGTAATGGACTACTTACTTCAGAGTTTCTGAAAATTGTAAGTTAATTTTTTGAGTGCTGATTCGTCTTTGGGCTCCAGTGCGGTCGGGATTAGGGTAATGAACAGTGGTACACTAATTCCGTTGTCGGACGTTCGCCAGGTGAGGGAAAGGGCCACTGTCCAGCACAGCTGAGCCCATCTGAACCATCGTTCGTGGGGCTCAAGGCCCACCTCATTCAGAATTCTTCCTCTTGCACCAAGATGGCCGAACGGATTGCGTCACGGGAGAACCTTCCTCCGTCTCCTTCAGGAGTGACTCACTTAACTTCCACGTCTTACGAGGTGCTGGGCATGTTACCTACCCGCTAACACAGTGTTAATTATTACGGTTCAATCCCTAGATATGGATCTTGTCATCGTCCCCTCACCTGATCCTACGTTAAAGTCACTGTAGATTTGTCTGTGTTAATTTCTCTCTGTTTCCGGCTGAAAAGATCTGCAAAATTATGATTAATTTTAAATGCGATGTGTATACCTTTATTCATTATTCAGATTAATAATGAATTCAAGGGTTAGCAAGAGTTGATGAATAACCAACATTCAATTGATGTTTTGACCAAATGACCAACTCAATATCAATTGACCAACCACCCTCGCTATCCCTCAACGTCAACATTACGCAAGTGGTAGAGAAAACCAACGTCATTAAAATTATTTGAATTCTTTTGATCAGGAGCGAACTCACTTGATGATATGAAAATGTTTATACTGCTAAACGGGTATATCAAAATGTTTAGTATTAGGAAAAATTTAGCTCATAGCATTCTAGTTCTTGCATTTATTGGATTCATTTTACAAAAATTATGTAGAAATTAGGTACTGTTTTTCCATTGTGTGACTGCCTTAGAATCCATCTGAAAAACTTATTTGTGAGGTTTACACTTTTAGTTTGTAGACATTTTTCTGTTGAAAAAAACCAAGAAAATCCAAAGTTTTCCACTTGTTATTTTAGTTTGTATCGCTGAATGTAATTAACTTAGAGTAGATGTAGCGTTTTAATTTTAGCAGCATGCACCTTTAAAATTACTCACGATATTCGTTTGGTTTGTTTCAGGATTTGTCTCGTGTTCCCCCAATCCTTGCAAGAATGGGGGAGCATGTTTATCGGCGCAGCGCGGCGAGTCCTATTGCAAGTGAGTAACCTTTCTTTACTAGTCCTTTTATATGGGAGCAACGTGTGAGCGGAGTAAATCATTCAACGGATGAAATGGGTCATGTTCTGTTCCATTGCTGGTATAAAATGTCTCCCATTGTTTCTCGAGACTCACGCCGCTCGATTGTTCCTAACACTTCGTAAATCATTGCAGATACAATACCTTTGTACTCGTATTGAGAGTAGACGTTGTGGAATGGTAGTGTTTCGTTGTTTCGCTGTCGGCTTTGCTAATAATTCACCCAACAGTGCTCATATCTGGTTCGTTCTAGCCAGCTTATCGCGATAGTTGACACGTTATCACTAGAAACTTGGAAGAACAGATCAAATAGATTAGCTCCCTAACGTGTTCTATTGAAATTAATGTCTACAGAAAATTAGTTAAATTTATTCGAAGAGCTAAAGCTATCTAAATTCAACAAAACCATAGTAGCATCCAAACTTTAAGCAATCGTCAAGTTATTCTTTGGTTGAACATTGGTTAACAACTTGCGAATTGGTTAACGAATTGCGAATGGGAACATTTACTATACAGGGTGTCTAGTAAAATTCGATTTTACGTTTAATTTGCAATCGAAAGTGTCTATTAGCATTTTTCGTGTAGAGGCTTTGTTTCCCCGCAATTTAATTTCCAAGATTTTTACTTTTCAGATCTTGTCTCACTAAAACAGCCGTAGCTCCCTTAATTTTGGTCTAAACGAGAAAATAAGGTGACCATTGAAAAGAGCATACAATTTCCTATTACCCTGATATAAAATTTAAGTTTTTTAGCCAGACCTTATTGGTGAACAAATGGCCGAAGTTTAAATTTTATATCAGGGTAATAGGAAATTCTTAGTTCGTAACTTTGAATTATTCAACACGAGTTCGTCCCATAATTTTATTAGACACCCTGTATATTAAGATTTGACGTCATCACTTGGTTCGTAACTTTGAATTATTCAACACGCATCTGCTCTATGACCTTTTCTAGCATACAAAAATGGTATTTATCGATATTTCGAACGATTCCTTTTTGTGCTCTATAAAACATTAATATATTCCTTGTCGCGTTGTTGATGGGGGTGACTGTCTACCATTTTTCGTACCCACTTATTCAATTTTTATGGAAACTGTTGTTCCGTGAAAACTTCATGTACTATTATAACTATTCCAACTGTTCTTAATCGTTTCGCCTCTTTTGATGTATGAAATGGGGTGTGTTTGATACCTGTTTGCTTATTGACGAAGGAGTAGGACCTAATTATACTAGGCGAAGGATCTACTTATATTATTATATTGATTGTGGAAGTGTACAGAAATCCTAACACCCAACAGGAATTTTTCAGTTCCTTCTTCAGATAAATTCTCTCGTCATCACAGACAGACATCGATACCACTTTAAATTTATTTATTACAATATATTTACAGAGCCATCAATTTGTTTAGCAACACTGATATCTGATTCGTATTAATAAGCACTCCGTAAGAACCAATCTTGAAAGTCTGTGAGTAATCGTAAGAAAGTTCTTTCTTGTCTGATTCCCTATCTTTTCCTCATCACTTCAGGACGTTGTAAAAGTAACTTTAAATATTAGCCTCACCCAAATAGTTTTTGCCGTTGATTAAATTGATTTTTATAAATAACACTCATTGATGTAAATGTGATTTTTCTCATGGTGCAAAAGTGTAGAGAATGTTGTCTTCAGGTCTGAAATTCCTGTTTTTTGTTATCAACGATCCTTTAGACAAGTTATTACTAGGTATTCAAGGGCGACTTGTCACGTGCTCGCGCTCACTAACTTAATTATTCGTATAACTGCAGTTATTCGAGTTGTAACTCGATGGTCGTGACCTTTCATGACGTCGGCATATGATCAGCTAACAGCGTAGATCCATGAGGTTATGAAATAAGTGCGTCGAGAGTTTAGCTTTTCGACATATCCTTCTTAAGCTTTTTAAAATCAGGATCACGTTTTTGAAAAACCTCATCGTGGAATAACGGTTGAAATATTTAGTTGAGTAAATTTGAAGTGACACCAGAAAAAGTTATTATTGCCGTAAGTTACGGTTGTGTGTGCAAAAGAGATGATTTCTTTCCGTTCAGATAATCATTGAAGAGCCTAACACGATTAATGATGATTTAAAATTTGATCTCTGAGACTATAAACCTCATTTAAATTAAATTCCAAAGTTCAAATGATCATCATATGAGTAATAATATCTCACTTGTTAATAGAAGCTGTGCACATCAAATAACAAAATAGGAAAATATGATTTTAGCTCCAAACAAATCAGCTGAAGTCGAATATTGATCACTTTTAATTAAGTCGCTCTGATTTTTAGCATCCCAATTACTGCTATTAAGAAACAATCTATGAAATCCTTCTACAAAATCATAAATACCTCATTTATCTTGTGTGACAAGGTCTATCTTTCATCACTAGTTGGTTTCTCCGGACAGTAACTGAGGGCGATACCGTCCATTTTCAACCATAAAATCTTATGAAGAGCTTCTAATCGCTATGAGTAATATGGATACACGTAGTGTATCATGTTTCCTCAGTATAGTACCAGCGGAAGTTCATATTCAGGCATTTCACTTATCAGGCAAGTAGCTGATATTGAAAATGAACTTAATGGATCCATCAAAATGGAGGGAAACTACGATTCAGAATTGTGTTTTATTATTCTAACTGTGAAAGTACTACTGACTTCACTGTAACTATGTATTTGGTTAACTGCAGTCACCGTCCCCTGGATGCCTGTACGTGGGTTTTTTAAGAATAAGGGTAACCCATGTTGGTCTGGAAACCTTTCTCGTTTTGGCATCTTGTCTTCTTTCAGCCGCACAGTAGCGCTGGAGATAGTTGAATTGAGGGATTCTAGATGTTGAACATCATATAACATTGCCCAAGATATCGAACTCAAACAGACTTTCTGTCTGTAAACCTCTTCGAAGACATGAAGACACAAGTTGGCGGTAGGGGGGCCGCTGAGGGGGATCTATCTTGATCACGAGCGAATGTTACACAAGAGACTGAGTGATGTCATTAGGCAAGACTAAGCCCTTAGCGGACGACGGGACGTGAGGAGATTAGTATAGACGTCGGAGTGGCATGCTAGACAGGTTTTTAGGAGTCCTAGATGGACGCCCTTCCGTGAGAAATAGTTCGTCGCAGGAAAAAATATGTCGATCCAACCCTCATTGAACATCTGAAGATTCTATGGCGTTGAACGTGAACGAGAGGTTTCGTTTCGAAATAATCACAATGTCCAGAAACTTGTGTAATTATGTTGAATTTCATGATTTAGCATGTACACATTTCCTTTTTTACGATCTTGGATCTATGTTCTGTATGTGTAGGTATAGGCATTCTTTTACAGGATTTGAGGAATTTCAATTATTTAAAATTCTCTTCATAGATTGATCTCCATAGATCAGCACTTCTTGTACAAAAGCGAATTCGTGGTACAAAATGTACAGAACTTGAGACCGGAATCAAAAGTTCCATTCCATTCTCTTTGATTCACCTGAAGGTAGAACTGCAGGATGTAACTTCTTGAAGTATAGGCTTCAGTACTAGTAGGATTCAGAGCTGGCTCCAGGGCTCACTCAACTGAACATGGCTGATGATCTTCATTCCACCGATCCCAGCAGTCGCAAATTAGATCCGGACTTACAGTCCAGTTTTACTCCCAATGTATTTACTTGATTCTCGTTAAATGGTGATTGTTACGTTCCACCTGATAGTAATAAAATTCCTGAGAAACAGATCGTGGAGAGGTTAATTTTGGAAATGCAATTGGACCAATCACACACTGTCCCACTGGTTATGCAACCTGTGAAGCTGAACTGTACAGTCCCTGAAAATGTCATCAAAATCTGACAAGGATTGAGTTTGGCCTATTTCAAGCAACGTCCACTGAAGACCACATAAATATGTAATCAATGGTAAAATTCTTAATGGTAAAATGAACCCAGCTGATTATTTGGATTAGAAAAATAATCGAAATATATACCTACGCTAAATTCTCAAAGGAAAACGTCAATCTTGTTAAGAAAGCTTTTTTTCATTATCTTGGGAGAAGGAGAGGATCCAAAACCCTAGTAATTAAATCAGTGAGACTCTCTAGGAGTGGAGCTGTGGGAATGGGGCCGGTCTCGACAGCGGTGTAGTACCTTAGCTGAGGAATTTCATTGCGAGCTCTTCTTTCTTGATACATTATTTATGTATTGGATTTCGTCACAATAGCGACCCAACTACAACTGAATGGGTGGGAATCGATGCAATAAACTCAGAAGCCTAAACGAACGAATAAACCCGAGCTCTCCACTACACCTCCGTTTCTCTAGGCAACTGCTTTACTACCATTGGATAACGAAAAAAGGTTCAGCTGAGTAGTTTAACCATATGAGTACATTTTCATATTGTTTCATACTGTATTTGTGGGAATTGTTCAAATCAGTTGTCAAACAATATCTTTCTGATCAAAGCAGTTCAAGGATTTCCAATAATTGTTTAAGTTGTTTTCGATTTTTAGCACACATAAAAGTAGGTATAAACCTGGAAAAGGCGACATGAATTGCAGCAAAATCGAACCAATGGAATTACTGTTTGCATGGAACATGCTTGAGTCTAGGTCTGGCTGCCCGAAAACAGTTACGCGAGGGAACGCGAGCTCGCTACACGGTTAACCAAGGGTAATGGGCTTGGGGAGCCCCTCAACAGCATAAAGAGGACTGTGCAAAGACAGCTTCGAACGGGGAAAACGATTTTTTGGAAGATGAAATACCTTTTGATCGAATAGACTGTTCCATGGATAGAAAAAATGATTGCTACTGTGGTACTAAGGATTGGTACATCAGTCAGAACGATGAACGGTATTGGAAAACCCAATGGACAAAAGTCACATGTCTTGGAAACAATTCATCAGAAAGCTTTGAAAGTCAAAAATTAGTCGTAGGCTTTAGTGTTTGTGCACCAACGTATTCACTTATGGAATCATTCATAAATGACAGTGGTACAGGATCGGCACTGAAGAAAGAGGAACAGGCCCTATATTCATGACGTGATTTGTTGTCGATTTCCGTCAGATCCAAAACGCCAGATATTTTACATAGGTATCCTTACGCTAGATTATACCTACGTAGGAGTTATTGGATTCTAACAGGAAGGACGTGAATTTTGAAGTGCCGTGTTATGAGACAGTTGCCCTTCATAGGAAGAAGAAATCCATTTTGACCGTCCCTTGATCGTAATGCACGATAGTGCTCGAGATTAGTATCGTGGTATTAACGATTGGAAAGCCAGTCAGATCGATGCACGGTAATGGAAAACGGCAGAAAAAAACCATTTGTGGAAAAGGTTGGGGGTGCTCTCACCGATGCAAATACGTGCAAGGAACATTGGAGGCGTCTGAAGCAATTTCCGATTCTCCACAGAGGAGCTCCAGCTGAAGAGACCTCCAATCAGAGTTTCCATTAGAGGGAGAGGGAAACGGGAAGAAGCGGGATGGACGGGGGTTGAAGGCGGAGGGATCACGCCCATTTGCATGCCTCCAGGCCCTCTCCTGACATGGGACACATCGGATATGGGAAAGGCTCTTTCTTCAAGAAAGGATCGGACCTCTATTGTGGCTGCTCGTTCACACGATGGGCACCGTGTATCTAGTTTGTTTAACTTAGGCACGGGGGTAATCCCTTTTTCCGTCCTGGAGAGGTACCGCATTCCCTTTATTTACGGTCTTCGGAGACCGTGAAGATTTTTCTTTCAAAAGCCTGAGCGATCTGAGAGGCGGAGTGCGCAGCTAGGATGCTGCCTTCGCCTCGAAGAACGGTTCGATAATGCAGTTGGATCAGGCAGTGAAAGCAAAGTTACTACACGAAAAGCCATTCGTGTATTTCTAAATCCAGTACAACGAAAATAAGAAGATCAATTGATATGAAGGATCCACAGCTTACGAGTATCATATTTTCAATCCATTTTGATTTATACAACTTTTGCCTGCCTTCCTATAAATCCTTTAATGCCGGCAGAATCGATATGTGAGTTCGTTTTTGCCCTACATGGTGCAGATTTGAAGTAAACTCATGGGGTTGAGCTCTTTGAGCAAGTAATATTTACGTTCACAGGTACTGCCGTGCATAGGACCACTCAAACATAGCAATTTTGAGTTTTTAAATTGTTCAAACATTCTACCAATTAATACCATCAACAACATACCTTTAACCGTATGGCTACGTCTATACGTCCTCTTTCATGGGTGCAGTTCGATTTAAACCATATCTCTTTGTAACAGAGAGATTGCATGCCGTCCTGCTAGGGGTCTATTCCAAATTGAAAACAAATGTGGTGGATGACTTGTTCTAAACAGTCATCATGCGTTTTGTTTCTCATGATCGATTCACTAGCGTATGTAAAAGTAAACGTAAACTAGTAAAAGTTAGTTTACTCATTATATAAAACCCGTCAAGGTGTTATGCTTTTGTAAAAGGATTTCTTGGAAGTGTTGATACCTCTTTTTTGAGATTAACAGTTAATGGTCACATCAGGCATGATCTTGTGTCCGTATTCTTGTATAACGGACTTTGGCTCCATGACTGTCTCGATCCATTTAGCAAATTTATCGCTTTGTACAACGTATTCCTGTCTAAAAAATTGATAAATCATCACATTCAGAAAACATCTGAGTACCCTAACACATTGTTGTTTTGTTCAATTGTTATAATTCTTACTGTGTTAAAAAATTTTCCCATAGTTTTGGGATTTCAAGGAAATCTCTAGTGAAGTGCGTCATATTATGTACGGCTGGAGGCTGCAACGAACAACTTGGATTGAGATTGATGAGATGGGCTTTCCGTTGGGAAAACGGAATCTATCGAAGAGCACGAGTCGACTCATCACGCACAACACTACGACCACAACATCCGCCCCTTTACATGGCTTTGAAAGGGCTGATTGAGCCGTACTTCCGCCAACAAAAAACTGTCAATGGATTAACCTGCGCCGGTTTTGAGTGGGAATACTGAAGGCCCTGCTCCTGCTCCAGTTCGGCAAAGTTAACACAATCTTCTTGAATAATTATTGATAACTCAACGAAAATGTTACGTTTATTTCCGGTTTGAAAATGGGTAGTAGACTTGATCTAAAATGACTGTCGCTTTTGGGGTCTTTGAGCTGGAACACTGACAATCAAGCAGCTGCTCTGGGCGGACAAAGTAAACTCAATCTTACTGAATATTAATCATTAACTCAACATTGATGCTTGGTTTCCTTTCTGGTTTGCGAATGGCGGTGCAGATTGTTTGCTTTTACGAACTTACCTCTTAGAGGCTCTGTTAAGTGAGAAGTCCATGCAGCATGTCGTACTGAGTATAAAAATTGTAAGTTTTTTCTTCTCATTTTTCCTTGTTGAAGAAGATGAAAAATTGCCTATGCAACCTACAAATATGGGATTCTAGCTCAGAGGAGGGGAGCTAGTAAACTGAGATGAAAGCAACAGCTGGGGGGGGGGGGGGGGTGTGGCATGTACACGAATGACCCCCTCGGGCGGACGGAAAAGTGGTGATGCCGCGATAACAAAGGGCGGAAGGAGCCCATCCGAAGGTTAGTTGAAGGAGTGTTGAGCGGCGGGGGGGGGGGGGGGGGGGCTGTCGGGTCTGTACGGTCGCTAAGAACTGGATTGTACTCCTGTTAATAATTTAAATGATAACAGTAGTTACATATCCATGAAGGATTGTCGCGAATTTTCTCCCTGACATTTTAAGGAATCGGGGTTCCTGAGTTCAATTCCGAAAACGGATTCGATTAAAATAGTAATTTTTTTAAAATTTGGTGTTAGGCTTCGTACTACTTTTCAACGTCTCTACTTGTATAGAGTCTGCTGCGACCACATTTAACCCTCTACCCTCAATGCAAGATTTTGACTATAATATGACATTTTATTGTTCCAGTCGAGGAAAATAAATCATGATGTTTGTTTTATCACTTATTTCCTGTTAGTAACAAAATACTCTACCAAGAACTGCATTATCACCATGACCGGCCAACATTCAACCTACTGATGTCAATGTTATCTCGACATGCATTGACTTTTTTCTATCCACGCTCCAGCGCGATTTATCTTATCGTCAACCAAACGAGCGCAAGAATGTGTACTTCAAGTTCATTTCAGGAATACAATGAACGTCGGTCCTCAGATTTTTCCCCTCTGACTGGCTAACGAAATAACTGGGAATTTGATAACACGCTGTCAATGTGAGTAAACACAGTTGAACCAACACAATGTTACCAAATGTTTATTTCTTTTGCCTCTTCGCATTTAAAACATATTACAATGCACTCATATTATACATTTTGTGCGAATAATGATATGGATAGTTCCAATTAGAAATAGCGCGTTAACAATTACTCGTAATTGAATCGAACGTTATTATCGCTGAACGTTCTATTTTCCAATTTTAACCGGTATTCATACATTCAACTATACTTTGTCGGACGAATTTTCCTAACAATTATCGAACGGAAAGAACAAAGAGTAGCTAAGAGCTCAAAAATAAGATGCTGGTGCGTTTTAAATGTTAACCCCGATTCTGTAGGATCGTAAATGCACTTCAAATCGGTAATCAATTGCGAAAACTTGCCCGCATCTAATTGAAAAACTCAGTGAGTAGTGAAATAATTTAGCAATTCATGACATTTTGGGAAATTTTTTGTTGTTCATTATTTTCAAATCGTGAGTATCATTGTGCTTTTTTCCTCGATCGAAAGTTTGGATTAATGAACCATTTTGAATGAAATTTTCCTTTCAAATTCAGGATTTTAGAGTTTTGTGATGAACATTTTCAAGGACTTTTTAGCCTAACATTCGTTATTCGACGTTAAATTTGATTTGTAAACTTTGAACTCTCCTATCCACGATAGGCGTTTGATTTTGATGAGGCCCATCAAACAAGGATATCACCTCTTGCTACTTAATGTGAAAATAGAATATCCCTCTGCTGGCTCCTACAAATATTTAGTTAAATGTAGATAATGTAAAATTAACTACGTTAATAGTTAGTGATCTGTATAGAAGGGCGACCTAAGACAGAAATAATAAACGTTTACGTAATAATTTTTAACGCTTTTGTATACAGTTCGAGCCTCAAATTTCACCCCTTGGAGCTGATTGAATATGTTTTTTAGCTTTTTGAGCTCATTGAACTCTGTTCCTCATAATTGAAGAAACTTTCTTGAAAATTAAGAAGAACCATATGAATTACAGAACTGTGAGAGTTGTAAGGAAGAGTGACCGAGTATTGCGATGAACTCCCTTGTTAGGCGTTTTCCACAACGTCTTACAGAAATTTGGGTCCGACCGTATTTTTTCATCTCGAATCTCCGGGCTCCTCGATTTCGCTTCAGCGGAGGTCCATTAAATAACTAAACGGCGAATAAATTCCCGAAAAAAGAGAAAGCACCCGAGAAACCAGCAGTTGCCCAAGAGAATTTATGACTTCCTAATCCGACTTATGAGCCGGAGAATACGATCAGGAGAGTTAGGGAGGGGAAATATAAAGACCTAGCGCGAAACAATTAATTGTGAGTTGGAAGGCGTGAGAGGCGGCAGGGCCTAATATGTCCATTACTACCCGTTCACGAGGTTCCGATTGGTTTTCTTGTTGTAAGCGGTCTGGACCCGCATTATGAAACCAACTGCTGTGAATTATTAGGCGAAAAAACTGTTGGTTTCACTGGTTGGGTGAGACTTAATTTACTTTGTGTCGTTTGGTTATAGATAGGTTGGAGAATGGATCATATATATACCATATAACGATTTGTCTACAAGGTGTCAAATAGGACACTGCAAGGAACACGATTCTGAAATACAATTAATACTTGATACTGTATAACTCTGTTTACGGTTAAGTGAAATAAAGCTATTAGATTCAAAGAAATGAGTCACGGGCAAGAGATATTTAAAGGTAAAACCTAGCGGCTCTCAGATACAAAAGCGGAGATTGGTAGTGAGGTAGTTGGCTGTCAAACTCAGGTAGGTTATCTACCCCCTGAGGGGTTCCACGCTGGACTCGATTATTCATACGGGCTGAACAATTGTCCAGAAAATGGCTAATAGACCCCCAATCTCTCATACCCCAACATTGCAAGTCATTGCACTGGGCAGCTGCCCGTGGTTGACTAGCTACCCAATTGATCTCAATTCGATTGCTTCTTGAAAGTCAGTTCACGTAAGGGCCATCCGGTTGGAGGTCCTGAAGTATATCACAAAGACCAGATAACTCACTCTACCATTACTAATGCCATATAGAATTGGCTCCATGTATAACGTTGGAAATTTAATGTGCGTAGGCAACATCTCAATAGAATTATCATCAACGGCTCCGCTCTACCAGGGCCAAATGGAAGTTGTAAGCCAATCGGAGAGAAATTATTTTAGGTGTAGCTAAAATTCTTATTAAAATTTCTTCAAGATCTGAGAGGCATTAATCCTTTTGTAAGTGTAAGTACACAGTGTCGCTCCCCTAACACTTCCTGCACATCTTCAACTAATGATCATCACCTCCGATCCTGGTGAGCAAAACCGGTCGAAGAATAAGAGTAGCTATAAGAATGATTTCCAACGAGTCTCCCACCCAATGATGGTAGTTGCTATTTCCTGCGGCTTCTAATAGTGGCCATGCCCTGTGGCGTGTTTTTGCTTAAGAGTGGTTTTTCAGTGGCCTTTGTACACCAGTTTGGTTTGGTCAATGCTTGAGTGGCATTGGTTGGTATTCACCGCCCCTTTCACTTCCCTGAGCCAATAGGATTCAATCTCCTCTCACTTCATCCTGTATGAAGATGAGCTTTCTGTGATGTACCTTCAGTTCATGTTTGTTACTGATGATGACTTTAACTGTCGAACTCTTCACTTTCGTGGAAATATAGACAACGTTCTATCTTACTCAGTTTTTATCCAGTTTGGTATGTTTTGAGGAAGAAGTTCCTGCAAAAGTGTCATCTAGGCCAGATTCTGATGTAAGTGTACATAGACGATATACTGTTTGTGAATCTCTGAAGCTTACATTGTAAATGGCCGGCCATCATTATCTTCAGAGTTGGTTGGCATGGGGCGGCGTGTCCAACGAATTTCTCTACCCGGGGGCGGAGTCTGGCGTTTTTCAGTTGCCGAGATCGTTTTTCTGCTCTCCCTCCCCAACATAGACAGGCGGAGGCGGCTTGTGAATAGAACCGGCGTCTTATTAGATTAGTTTCGACAAAGAAGTCCTCCTCCCCCTCGATCTGCATAGGACCCACTTCGGAACGAATCCGTAATGAGAGCCCCCACAGTCTTTGTGCGACGGTCTGTCCTCACCGTCCTATAGGACGTCTAGAAGAAGAAGAACCGAATCGGGGGCACGTTGAGCATTCTCACCGTTCTTCACTTCTTTCTTCTTTTACTTGGGAGGGCAGAGCGAAGTAATTACACACCTTTCGTACTTTCTGACCTTCCGATAGATCCAATACGCTGCTCATTGGTGCATTAGTTATGCGTCCATTACTGGCTATGGTGCCCTCCCGAGAAAAAAGGGTAAATCCAACTCGGATATTTCAATCAACAAAACCAAAGTTTGGTTCCCACCATACCAACAAAGACTCTTCTGTGTCATTTTAGTTCTCACAATCATTTTCCCATAACGTCCTCACTTTTTTGTATCACTTCTTTTGAAGTACTGGAGTTTCAATTATTTCACGTATGAAGTCGTAATTTATATTATCTGATAGTAGGGGTTCTAATTGTAAACTGACAGTATGGTTTCTAGCGATGAGAGAGTTTTTTCGTTTTTCTCGACGAGATCTTTCTAAAGAGGTGCAATATAAAGATTGCTGGCCTCATCTCTGGGTCTGTTCATGGTGAATGCTCAGACCCATTTACTTAAGACATAAATTAATTTTCTTCGCATCAATTTTTCTTCAAAACATTGGAGGTTTGAGTTAATGATTGAATCCGTTTTATTTGAAACACATCATAAACTGCTGAGATTTCCTTCCTCGCCACTCATTTCATCTTGAGACCGAGTGATATTGTTTAGATTGTACAAATAACTGCTGAGATTAAAAATATTTATCATTATTTCATTGATTACATAGCATGACGCGTGAGAAACAATGCGTATCAAGCCGGAGACCCTCTCGTGAGAACTATAAACCTTCTGCTGCAAACAATTTCCTTAGGCTTCTATCTCTTAGCATGCCTTTGTTTGTTACTGATAACCGAGAGTGCTGATTACGAATTCGTTAGGTCACTTTGTAGTTTGATTAAAAAACGAATCAGTTGCAAATATTAGTTACGGCTCACTATTCACTTACTCATTCGTTTATCAAAACGTGGGAAAAATAGTATTGATTGGCGTATATTATACACTGCCTACTGGGGTTTCCCTGATGTTTGAACTCTTCGTTCATTTGATGTGGTGTCTCAAGTCTAAACCGGTTCCGAAATGATCGTTAGCAGTGTTTTCTCACGATTTGTAGTTCGAAGTAAAATAATTGATGGAGCTGCGGTTGTCACATGATAGCTTTGCTCATAATATCTTGTGTGTGGTCGACGGACTGTTTGGGCGTGTGTGACAAACGATCCCCGTGCACACCCAGAATGTGATGGACGTTCTCTTGTCTCTTAGAAGCGTCGTAAATGAAGTCTGTCGACCTCGAAAGTGCCCTTTGTGTAACCTCTGGGTTTTGCGTAACATCGACCAATTCATTAGCCGTCCTGAGGCTCACCTTTCACTTCAGTTATAATTCAGCTTGGAACCACTACACATTAAATGTACGTTCAATTAAGCGTATAGAAGCGAGCACATAACTAATTATGGTGTTGCGACGACACGTTCTCTTCATCGTTGAACTGATTCGTGTATCCGAATCATGCATAAGATTTTAAGTTTTACTCCTCTCCATCCTGTCACCTACTTTGGTAGTTGGACCAATAATATCTTGCTACCCTCGAACGTCATTGTGATGTCTGCGTAGCGGTTTGCATGATGACGAACTCCAAAAAAGGACTAATGATGTACTCGTATTTTGCGTCGCATCGAAAAAAGCTGCGTTGTGTAAATGGCTTGAAACACAACATACGTTGGTAGTCTTTGCCAAATAATTGTCTGCAGAACTTTAAACTTGATTCATCTTGGTTAATATATCGATTTATTTATATCGATGATTTATTTCAAGTTCATTCTACATTGTTAAGTAACTTTAATAATGTAATATAGAATCTTGTTGAGGTATGGCTTTAAAGTCAAAATTCTTTAAAAGGTTTTTGGCTGTGCCCTTTTATATGAAGTCCGGCTACTTCTTCTGCCTCCTCTCGTATCCTCATTGTATCCTCATGTAGCTTTGCTTGTCCTCGGGAAGAATTTAGTTGAAGGATCTACCCGCTTCTTAACAAACGCCTCAGGATTGCCCTACATTTTGTAATATTCAGCAGTTACTCGTTTATTTTCACTTTTCACTACTCGTATAGTTCTATTGACTTGTTGTCCAGAAAAATGGACATAAAACGGAAAAGTAACGGATAATGACTGATGATAAATAAAACGGTAATAGCAAAAACACTTCCCCTATGTATTTACTAGATACGTTTTATATGAAACATTCCTTCCTATTGGACACTCAGACTCCATAGTATTGTCCCCTACAACATATGCATGGGGAGCTCTGGTAAATGTTTAGATGCCTACATTGTCATGTTTTCTGATCAGGTAGGAAATCAGTATTGGAACAGTAACATCAGGTTATACAGAACCAGCCCCTTGAGAGGAATCCGTTCACCAATACAACGTAACGCACAGATGCGCGAAGCGACAGTTACGTGCAGTACTGTACAGAAGCGTGAAGCTCTCGGGTTTTCCAGATGGAGCGGTTTGTTCTGGACGGGAGAGTTCATTATAGAACGCTCCGCGACGCGGATTGAAAGATCCCCTTTCTTCAATGACACATTTGCCGGGAGGCTGCGGTGGTTGACAAGTGCGGCGGGTGGTGGGAGGTCGGAGAACCCTGGGAACCGGGAACTCGCTCTTTCGGCACATCTGCTCCTCGACCCTTCCGGACCGCCTGGATCCTCGCGGGCTCGCATATCTTTTGCGTGTCTTGAGGATAAACGGGGTCGGCCATCGATGTGGGTACCGTTCTTGAATCAAACGTGTCGTATCTCCATTTCGGAAGTCAGTTCTATCACGAACACAGTTGGCTTAAAACAAGAGCCCATCGGGGGCATAGTTTCAGAATAGCACAACAACTTCAACAGTTGCGCTAGGCAGTGCAACCAAGACCCTTTTAACAAATATTAGGGGTATACCATGACTTATATGATACTGTTGGAAGTACCTCAGGTCTAGCCCACCATGATCTAGCGTTTACTACCAATTTCCACGAAAGAGTAGTCCTTATTCAAAACAGAATTAGGCGTAATAGATGAATGATCATAACTTATTGTTGCTATTGGCGCTTGGTAATGCTATGTGGATTTCATTTACACCACAAATTTTCGGGGTACACCATCGTTTATCTCAAAGCGGCGGAAGTATCTCAGATAACATAATCTATTGTTTATCACCAACTCAAAGAAAGACTGGCCATAAACTAGAACGTGATCAGTCATAACAGATAATTTTCCAAACAAGTCACTACTACAATAACTTGTACATACATAACAATTGATTTCAACAACAAAATTGAAAAGCAATTCTCAATAGAACTAATAAGGTTGAAAAAAGAAGGAAACCTATTTAGTTCACTATTTATCAGTCGCATGGAGACCTCACAGGGGGTCTATAGAATACATAAATTTGTTGTTATGAAATGGAATTAAGAGAAGAATACAGATATATTAATTTTGTTCACATTGTTTTCATGTTGCCCATTGATGTTATCATAAGTTGAGATAATCAAGCCTATGTAGCAGAGATGTTTAGCGTCCACCTTTGCAAAAGAACAGAGAGATAATTCAGTATCATCTCTCATCAATCAAGTTGCACATCTGCCATCGATCGTTTTGTTAAAAGGGGAGAGCTTCTCTCTGGGTCTTTTGTGTCTTCTTTTCAGAGTGGTTACACCCGTGTCCGGCGAGTTTGGGGGGGACCTTTAATCACAGCATACTGTACTTTGGTATTGTCCGAAATTTGAGAGGTAACTCGTCACAAATAGCTGGAGGGTTCAATACCATGTGTTGTGGGAGCGCCAAGTGAGAGCAACCTGCAGCCTTTATTGGAACCTACTATTCTTGCAAGACCGATGAAACGTTTCTGTCAGAATTTCGACAACAAGTAATTGTAATGCCTGAGTAGTCATTAAGTATAGCTGAATCTACAGCTTTATAGTTTTCTTTTGCAAACTGGAGTTTATTACGTAGTCAGTTCAATGATATCAGGTTGATTTGATAATGACATCTTGTAATATGCAGAATTCTGCCGCTTGGAACTTGGAAACTCACTAGAAGTCCAGAAAGTTTGGTGATCCCGTTGAAAATGAACAAATAAATGGTGGGGTTCATTCCATATTCTTTGGATTCTGTAACTTCCTTGTTGAAGGTTTCAGAATTTATAATGAAAACGATGTTTGAATGTATAAATGCATTGAAAAAACTGCTCATGATAAGAATATGGATTGATTGCCGCTGAACTCTCCGATTTTAATCAACTAAAAAACGTGAATGTCTCAGTTGTAACGACGGTTTCTTCTTCGAGATTTCATTTTTGTTTGCATTCAGTTCGAGAGGGTGTCTGTGAGGGTAGGCATTGTTCTTCAGGATAGGCATCGTCATAAATCAATCAAAGTCTTCGAATTAGGGCATTGTTGACGTCCAGTGTTCGGATTATCAGAGGTGTGTTGGCGGAGGTCGTGACAATCTAAAAAGGTGTCCTACGGATAGGAAACCGTGTGATCATTAGAAAGTGACGATTGAATGAAGTGTTTGCTTGGGCGTATTGCAACGCAAACTGGTTTCCTTTCTTCAACGGATTTCATTATGAAATTGAGTGCGCCAATAAGTGCAGTATTGAGAGAGTGCAGCTATAAAAATGTTTCGAAATGTTTACTTCTGGTTTCACATTTCAGTAGAAAAAGAACCTCTTAGGAATTATTGGCTTAAATCGCAAGGAGCCCTCCGGTTGGCTGTGCCCGAAGACCAAATCCAAGTAGCAATGTTCCTCATGTGCAGAAGAAGTTGAATCAAGATAACATATTTTTTGCATCGAAGAAATGAATAAAAATTATTAAAATGAAACCATAAAACCAAGATTAAATCAAGATAATCATTAATTATACAATATTCCATTAATTATATGTGTAATAAATTTGTGTATGTAATATTTACAGTAATTATATACAATTAATTCTTATTAGGTAGTAAATTTTAGGAATGGTTATTGGCAATAAGGTATGTAACACTAATAATATTACCCATATCGTTTTAATAAAAGTTGAGGGATTAAGCTAGAGGTATGTTACATAATGTGAAACATAATCGTATTCCTGTAATCCCTGAACTTCTATAAAAATAATAGGAGCGCATGGAAATAAATTAGGAGCTAACTTTTCTGATGAAACAGAGTTCTAACAGTTTTTGAAATTCACATCGAATCATTTTGCGTTCAGCACTTCATACTCGGAGGCTTAGATCGAGTGAATCGACGTTTGAGGTATCCCGCGTTTGCAAATGAGCGGAGGTTCTTCCACGATTTCTAAAAATCTGTAAAAAATGAAATACAAATTAGAAGGTGTGCTTAGTTTCAATCGCAGGAGGTACTCTCCGACTTTTTGAAAGATGCGGAAGTTTCGATTTTGAAGCTGAATAAATCAACTTACAGTAATTCCTGAATCTCTCTGTTATTCTGGAATCAATCTTATAATCTAAATGACGTGGCATACATGTTTAGTGGATAGCTTATATATGGCTTTTATTTTAATCCATGAAATCTGTTTCAATCTGCTGTGAAGAACTAAGAAGTAAAATCATTTGATCTTAAAGTCATTCATTCGAGTCAGATGGACTTGTCTCAGGAACGTGGAGTTCCCTCGAATCCATTCTCGATTCATTCTCAAAATGGAAGTAGAAAAGTGACGGTGCATGAGGATGTCTCTTAATCATTGATGCAATAATACTCATGTTGCTATTGATCTATGATTTTCTGTAAACACTTAACTTTCGACCCTGTTAACCCTTGTTAAATTAGATATTCATAGAAAAATACTGTGTTTTATGAATTGTTAGTAGCGCTGGGTGGATTGATTACTGATTTTGGCTCAACAAAGTATTCGTTTCTAATAATTTACATCGCATGTAGTGTCTGAAATTGTTGCACGTTACGCACTTGTCATTGATGCTCAATGCTATAAAATCGCTGTCGCATGAAGGGTCCAAGGTATCGAGGATACAAATGGTAAAAGTGATTCCTTCCGTCCCTCTTCGAACGGCTCGGGCCTTTAGGCCCTGTTCTGTATTCATGAGACGGCGTCGCTGGAACCTGAAACGTATTAGAATGCTCAGAAGCGCTTCACATAGGGAGTATTGTCTTGGACTTAACCGGTCACTCCTATACCATTGTTCAGACCTTCCATTCATTATGTCCTTTTTAGATTAACTAGATTTCCTTATCCGTGGAAGGAGTTTGCCCTGCGGGTACCTACACTGGCTCCGCTTCCTCGCCCGATTCCTTATCCGATTAATTGGAACTGAGATTTCTCCACGATACGATTGGTCCACTCTTTACCTCCGTGATAACTTGACTCACTACTAGCATGACCACGTTTTGAACATTAATGTATGTTATTTGGCAAATCTGATATGTCTTCTTTAAGCGGTGAGTTAAGCGACTCACAATCTTTGATAAATAAAGCACCGATATTGGCTAAACTGTTGGTATAACTCTCTGCTTGAAAATTCTTTCTTATTATACGTACGATAGCGATATTTAGAATTCTGTGTTATCTGGAAAATTATGTGTGTCATGTGAGAACTCACAAAGACGAATCAGTGTCTCTGAAAACGGAGGTCTTTGTAAATTTTTAAAACTAGGCTGGCAAAATGGAAGATTAACACCTCAGAGAGCACTTGATAGGGGGGGGGTCAGGAGTTTTTTCACAAAGATGGGATATTTTAAAAGTATATTTCCGAATAGTAGTTTCAGATAACGTTTCAATATTCAGATTCAAGCCTTTACAACTTATTTAATATCCCATGAAATATAATTGAAAACTCCAACTCCACCACCCAAATCCAAACCAGGCAGAGCTGCAAATAAAGACCTTTAATTGAGTCTTAACAGCTCTCCATACCACAACATCCAAGCTGGAACGTAGAGCCGCCACAACTCACTAAACAATACTCACTCACAACAACAATATTCACTCCAACTAAGCTTTTTCTAGGCAGGGAATGTGAACACCCTTATGCTTAGTTTGGGACTTGCCACTACCCAAAAACTGAAATGTAAACACTGTGAAGCTCAGTGCACGATATCCTAGAGAATTCCATAAATCGACGCAAAAAAGACTACTAATTATACTAGAACCTTTTGTAAGTCATTTAGAGTAAGAGCTCGAAAGGAGTCATACGGGGTTGGAGGAAGTCGCAATGTCTCAAGATATGTTATCTTTTAGTTCAATTCCTGACCCAGGTATTGGAAAAAATTCAGAAAACAATGGTGATAACGTAACTTGCTATTAAACTCTCGGTACGTTGGTAATGAATCAATCCTTGCCCACTGACCATAAATTATAGCTATGGCTCGATTTCGAAACATCCCTGAAGCCGGAATGTATCTCATGTTGAGCAGATGTTGTTTTGGCGGTGAGTCATTGAAACGTGGCGTTTGATGCTCACCCTCTCGTGTTTGGTTCACGCTCTTCAGTGAACACGTTACCAACTTGATGGCGGCCGCTCGTTAATGCGGTCCATTACAAGCAAATCGGCTGACGAGGGGCCGAATAATTCTATTGGTGTGTTCATGAGCGAGTTCATCTAACGAGCTACATTCATCTGTTGGTCTAACTGACAAAAGAGAGTTTATAGTTCGCTTCAAAGTAAATTTTATGGAATAAAAAAAAGGAAAAAAGTTTAACACGAAGTTGAGCTATAACTCTTCGGATTCTCATATTTCGTAGTTTTTGTTCAACATGATGCTTTGTTATGCAATTTATGCTTCATTTATGCCATTTCTCTAATCACATAGTCTGGCTGGAGCGCAAGTGTTTATTTATTGCACAAACCCATTGAAAACATACGATACACATTACAAATACTTTGCACTAAAACAGTAAGTAAGCAGAATTTTATAGGTATGACAACGAATGGAATTCTTATAAATTATACTTCCTTATCAGATTGACAGTTTCAACCGCTATACATGTCACATACAATTGTTTAGATATATATTATTGTTTCAGTTTTATCACAGCACATACATGTTAATATAGCTGTTTTGACGTAAATGACAGAATAACGTTGTATCCACCATCCAAACCCCCTGCTGAGTGATGTTTTATAATTCATTACCACCTCGATTCGCTACAGCCACGTCAGGCATTTTCATCAACCTCTCATCCATTCGTGTTCATCTTCATCACAGTTACAATCTGTACTTTTCAGTACCTTTTTCTGGCCCTAACAGTTTATGATTTAGTGTCTTTCTATTCTGGTATCTCACTTTTACCGCCTTCAACCCATTCGCTAAGGTCCTCACAAATGGGAAAAGCCGTGCGAAGTTGACGAATCAAATAATGAGAGATTTGGAAGCGATAAACGACATAACGAACTTTCTGACCTACGAACAAATCACATTAGTTCCGTATAGCAACACATCACCGGATAGCAGGGGGTTCGTATTAATCAGTCGTCACCGAAACAAACTGAGAAACCTAATGCGGCCATCTATCACCTTTTTAGCGTCAGGTTACGAAGTAAAGGAAATAAAAGATGGGTCGAGTCGGTTCGCTCAGGACCCACCTCGGACACGCACGTTACGTCTGGGTTTATTAACATGCTGCCCGTAACTTCATCTGTGCGCAAGGACTCCGAGGGGGGAATATACGGGAACCCTTTTTTTCTTAATAACGTCTGCAGCTTACAAGCTACTAATCACGAGATATAAACCGAGGCCGCTACATAAATAATCCCGACGGACCCACGAAGATGCCAAGTAATACAGAGAGGAATTCATGAGATCCTTTTTTGACCTCTGGAAAGATGGAACTGGGCGGTAAGATCTCTCGGCTGGTAATGGCAAAGTAGGTGATACATAGTTGTTGCCGTGTTCCATGTAGGAAAAAACTAAACATACAGCATCTTTCACAATAAGATGTATACTCAGACTTTTCAGAGTATTCGGCCACTTCCAGTTACCAGTCGTGGTTGTAGTAGTTTTACATATGGACGTCGTGGAAGCCCCCGGTCTTGGATCGTCGTTTGTTCCAACAGACTTTCTCACAATTGTGCGACTGCAGTCAATAGCTTTTTAAATTGCAGTTCGGAATCCGTTGACTGTGAAACGGCACTGTTGAAACACGTCTCATGAAAAAACTTGTCAGCAAAAACACAGACGAGAAACGAAAATACTAATCGTCTTGTGTGTCTCGCAAGTAACACCGAATACTTTTAATGAGTAGGTTATGCGAAAGGTTTCAAACTGTAAGTTTTCCAATTTGATGGCACCCGACCGCACTCATCGAAGCGGGAAGGGTTTTGTTTGGGTTTGTGGGGTACAAGTACTTTCGTGTGTGTGGTACGTACATACAATTAACGAATGTTTCTCCATTATTACTATACTAATATGTTATACTCATTGACGCCATATTTTGTATGAATTCCACAAGAAGATTGCGAGTCACATGATGGTAGATAACTCGCGGTTAAGAAGTTAATCCTAGGAAAACTCTCTATGGTGAAATTGGCCCTATGCTTCATCATTGGTCACAATTGATTCAGTGAAACTGTGTTGGGGGAACTGTTGGAATTAACCCATCAATGTAAGTTAAACTGCATACCAACATCCGCCACTGATAATATGGGTTAACTTTCAGACACAATAATTCATTTGACGCGTAGGAGAAAAAATCTTTGAATTATTCATACATTTTCATTCATCTGTAAGATAATATGTCGCTGCAACGGAAGAGAATAGTTACCTGCCTAGGTTATGATTTAGTCTATTCGAAACTTGGAGCGGTTCGTTCCGTCTACAAGCCCCCAGGGCGTCGTTCTTCGTAGGAGCCGATTGTAGGTAGGGCAACACAACACATTTTTCTTCATCCCTGAGGGTACAAAAGTTCCTCGGAACTCTAGAAAGGCGGGATCGAGAAATGATATAGATGGAAAAAATTACTGTTCAACGTGAAACAGAAACAGTTAAAAGCTAGTATTACCTGATAAAATCACTTGCTGTTCTTAGCTTGACTTCAAAACCTGGTTATAGAAATCTTTGACGATGCATCCAAGTGTCGCAATTTCTTGTAACATTCACCCTAACACTATTTCCTTCGGAAAAAGGTGATGATTGTTAAACTCATTGCCTGGAAAATCTGAAGCTCTATTGTACTTGAAAATGTAGATTTGCTATTTAAAAAAATCAATACAACAGACGTACAACAGCGTACAGATATAGGTGTAAAAAGGAAGGAAAGGAACGTGTTTTGGTTGTGGATTTGAAATATCCCGATAAAAAGTAATCGCAAGGTGGCAGGGGGGCATTCCACATCGCCTTGCAAAGAAATCATGCGTGAATATGTTTCTTAAAAGAAAACCCATTGTTGCTTTTAATGTTTGGAAAGTCTATGGCAATCTTGTTGAAATCACACAGTTCAC
Organism: Creontiades dilutus; assembly: GCA_031894815.1. Taxonomy (NCBI): domain Eukaryota; kingdom Metazoa; phylum Arthropoda; class Insecta; order Hemiptera; family Miridae; genus Creontiades; species Creontiades dilutus. Next base: position 1,011,283 of record JAVIWC010000184.1, read on the forward strand.
ATGTGAATACATCACACTTGTATGGATACATGCATGGATGCCACACCAGAATGTAACCTTTAAGCTGTGGAGAGATCTCTCATAGAGAGATTCAAGCAGTTTCCTGTGACTTGCTTCGGATGAGTATTCAGACTTTCTAACAACGTATTCAGGAGTTTTTGCCCGAAAATGGACTTAACTGATGTTATTTTCCGTCAGTAATGTAGTCTCTTAACTGGTTATCTATTGGAGCCATCTAGGGTGCAGGTTAAAACAATAAAATTTGAGTTGAGAATGAGGGTGTACCAGTTTTATCAAAACTTCCACACTTTCCTGCCAGTCCCTGTACTAGAGGAGATGTTTTATTAGAAATGAGTTCGAGATTAGAACTTTGCCGGTGGTGCTGCCAAAAGGGATCGTACTATAGCTCATATGATTTTCCCACTTTTATTATGGTAATGAATTTGATAGTTCTTCGGTAAACAAAAGGCGTGAGACATCTTTGAAGTTTCAAGCTTTTTGAGTCTTTCTCTTTCGAATCTAAAACAGAGTCGGTTCATCAGACATGGTCCAAGAGGTTCAAAACCTACAGTCGTTATCTGAGGCAGTCCACGTCCGCGTTGGAAGAAAAATATTCATCTCTCCGAAACGGAACGAAAAATAAAGGTGGAATTACGGGGGAGTGGGGAAAAAAAGAGATTGATGACGAGGAGTCGTGGAGGTTTATGGGCCCTTCCAACAGAAAACAGTTGAATGAAAAACGTTATTAATGGAAGTGTTTGTAATGGGAGGACAGTAGCCGCGGCGGGGTAAGGCACTAACGATACTCCGCGATCCATCATCATTAGTCTGCGTGTGGCCGGCCAGCAACTGGTCCGGCTTGGGATTCTGGATCTTCAGATGCTTTTTCAAACAGTATGTACCTCGGATAGCTGAACTCTCGCGAATCTTTCTTGCTGAAACTTCCTTACTTCAGACCTCCTTCAAATACCTTTGCCAAGAACGAAGATTTTAATCATTGGATGAACAATGGTCGGAATGAGAAGGGAATCGCCAAAGATGCCAAGAATGAAATAATTGGATGCTTGCCCTGATATTTGTGATTCTTATCAATCGACAGTAGAATTATAGGGTTGATTACACCAAATAATGGGTAATCTATTTTTGATTAAAAAATGCTGACACAAAGAAAAAACAAATTGGGTTATACGCTCCTTTCTGAACGTTGTCTACACAAATGCAAAATGTTGTTGCAAATTCTGTTAGTTCGGTCCGTTATACACCTGTGCTAGGAAAGATTGGGCTTTTAGGTTCTGGCTTGGTCAATGACTTTCCCGCCTGGACTACCATCTCTACACGTCTAAATCATCGTTTCGTTCAATAGAAACAACTTTGATTGTTGATACGAAAGGAAGCTATCTTCACAATAGGAGTAACTTAAAAAATGTGGACCTTCCGCTTTTGGTTTAAGGGACAAATGTATCTTACAATGTACACTGTTGTATTTAAACATGGTGTGAATTACGATTTAAACCAACCGTTTTTTAACAACTTGACAGGAACCTCTATTACTCACCCAGTTGTGACATCTGGAACTGAATAATATCTGAATAATTTGGTTCCTTAAATTCACCGAAATATTTACAATAATTGTAAATTATTGCTATTATTGCTGACGTGTATAACAAGAAATAAGTGTGGCTGCTTAGTAAAATGTTACTAACTGGAAAATTTTTTATTTTTAGGTAGGCAGTATTTTTAACAACCTACCTGTTGGTTATAGATGGACGTTTTCCCCCTGATGAATATTAACATTCGAATAATATGTCGGAATGTTTGGAAAAATCATTACCATTTATCGACAGTAACTCGTATTTTCCCCAAAACTTGTCATTTTCTCTTTAAATACCGCACCTGCGGTACTTGTCACACTTCGCTGCCTATACAAATGATTTGTAGAGGACGACAATTATTGTCTTCTTCTATTAAAACCTTTTTCTGATTAGATTGATCTTGAAAAGTATATATCTTAACAACCGGATGCTACTTAGTATTTTTCCTCGGACTTTAGGACCCTGTCTCTATTTCCTGTTCCCAGAAGGACTCGGTGGCGCAGGTTTCCTTTTTTTTGCAGTCTTTAATTTCTGGGTCGCCAAAGTAATGAAGTGGAACCCGATCATGACCGACCCGGTCCTTGTTTCAGAAATCGATCCTTCAGCCCGAGCATGTGCGTGGATGCGTCCGTCGGCGGCGAGCATCTCGCGGGGTCTTGGGAAAAGAAAGTCGAACTGGAAGGAGTTTTAGCCGTCGAGAACGAGTTTTGTAAATGCAACTCCGGGGGCAGACCTGCCCCGCTCCCAACTCATTCCCACCGAGAGGGTTTACAACTAATAAATCCGACGCAGGGATATCACGAGGGGTTGATGCATGGTTATTAGTTTTGTTCCGTATTGCGATGAAATTAATAAAAAGTGGCGAATTTAATGTTGAGCCGGTGATCCTACGGTTCATTAGTTCCCTCGCTGCTCTTACGGGTTGGAGTCAATTGAACGAGGAATGAAACTCGTTCCTAGATGGTTGGGAGTTCGTGTGGGGAAGCTGTTTCGAAGTGAAGTATCTGAGCACTGATGGTGCAATCAATTAGTTCCCGAGTGTTGATGTCTCAATCATTTATAATTATTTGCAACTTACGAAAAATGGCTTGGAGATGTCCCAATACTGGATCTTCCTTTTCTACCCCTTTCAGCTTTTTTTTTTCAACTGTTGAATTTCCAGTTTAGTTTTCCGCAATGATCTTGCCTAAAACCATTTATTAAGAAAACGCTGTCGATTCTAACATATCGGTATATTATTTTTTAATTTATGCGTGATTGCTCGTGTCATTGTGAGGTTATTGGGGTGACTTTTAGGTTCAGAAATTGCAACTATTTGCTACCGTTGATTTCTACGGATCTGAAACCTATCCCACTCCAGTTTTGGTCCAAAACTACTTTAAAAACCGACACCCCATTCGCTCATGTCATAAAAACCCCGAAAAGCTACTTTTTTCCCCCACATTTTCAATCAGCTTTTGAGCAATAGCACGCATGCGTGTAGGGTCGATCGGGCTTGCTAGAAGTTCGGACCGACTAGATCCCAAGAGGAGTCCATGTGCGAAAGAACGAATTTTCAAAATCAATTCTAAGGCCTTTTTCGGACAGATTGCAGATTTGGGATCTAATCACCTTCAAACGTAAATTCCCTAAATTTGTAGGGGATGGGATGAGGTTATAAAAATTACGATAACAAGGCCTCATTCTTGGAAATAATAAACTAAAACAAAAGCTTACCTATCTTCATTGAATTTATGTTGGTTACCTCATAACGGTCGGGTATTCATCGAAAAAATGATTAATTTTCCCAAATCAAATAAAGTGAGTCGTTCTAATAAAATTGCATTGTAATGGTGTTCGATTTTTTGCGTGTGAGAGAAATCCATTTTTCTGATATCCATGTGTAGTCTTTAGTAAGTCTTTATTTCTTACCAGTCTTGGAGTTATTCCCAACACCGAATCCTGAATTTATCAATTTTTAATGTTCTGTGTATCTAAGAAATGTATTTTTGTATGAATTCATGTTGGGCTTATTCGGATTGATGAGGGAAACAGGTATAAACAAATATGCTAATCTATTCCATTATATTAGGTTAAATACTGCAGCTTTTCACTTGGTTGTTATTGCATTGTGGACATGATGGAAATATGAGTCCATGGCGTTCTTGCCCATATAACGCTGAATTGGTCAACTCTGCGATGAGTGGGAATTGGAAACCGACACAGCTGAGAGAAGAATTCAACTGCAGAGCAAGAAAGGAGCGAAGTCCTCCGACAACTCTGTAATTGTGAAGTCCTGTAGAGTACCTACTCCCATCCATAACATCCAGTGAACACCTGCGGGCTGTTCGTTGCAATACAGGGTTGAGCGAGAGAAATACGAGTGGACGAATGGTTTTCTAACCTCTATGCCACCAGAGCTATTAGAGCTATACGATTTCGTTTCCCGTAGTGCAAGCCTTCCGGCGAAACTAGGAAAAAAAGACCGAGATCGGCCTTTCGTTTATGGGGATTTGCCTTGAGCGGTGCTATCATTCTGTTCTCATCGCGTTTGTTGCATTATGGTTACGTATCTAGCCACCACATTGCGTGTGTCTTTTAAGCAAAGTTGAACTCGAACATTGTCTAATCAAACCGAAATTTCTCTCCATCATTGGACTATAGATGGGTCATGTTCAAAACTTTGTCCAGTTGACTTGGACAGCTGTTATTAACAAAATTGAATTCACAAATTGAAAATTCACAATTAACCCTGTTACGAGAATTGCTGACAGTAATGAAACCAAAGTGGTGAAGTGTAGTACTGCAGAAGTCATGATTCATCAAGGATTTAAGGTTACCATCTGCGCAGTAGCTAATATTGATACGGTTAGGATGAAACTCATATGGGTTAATATAATGTGGAAGGCGAAGTTCTTTTAGGTCAGAAAAGTCTAGCGATGTAAGGAGTATGCTTCTAGAAATCCCTTTTCCTCAGTTCCCTAAACCATCACCGCATCATATAACCAGTTACGAGTGAGTACCTATGCTTTATTGGCTTTCCAATTAGCGCGGGAGAAGTGTTAGTGGTTGCAGAACCCCGTGGGGAAAAAAGTCCTGGACCGCAATCTCACGAACGGGAGATTCGAACCTTCAGCGAATTAATCAATCTCCCGAAGTGATTAGATGTCGGGGGGATCAATCAGGGGCTCGTCGACTGACAACTAGTCCGGAATAATTAAACTTCGTCGAGGTCCGGTTTTCTTGTGTGGGTTGTCTCGTACGCCAGCTCCGAGAGATCTGTCTTTCTTCCTTCAAGAGGTTCATAATTGGGGAAAGACTTGACGGTCAGGGAAACCTGAATGAATGATTGCACAAGTTTTACATTCCAATCGATAATTTGAAATCTGTATTTCTAATAATAACGAAATAATCTAGTGTACATTGTTCAGCTATTCAAATTAATGTTTCTGTTCCGCACATCTTGAAGTCGTGGTCAAGAATATCTTTTCAGTTACTCCACACTTTGCCGTCGTTAGCAGTTTCGTAGAGGTACCATTTCAAAATTTCAGTATGGTAGAGTTAATTTATTACGGGTTGATTGGTTCTCAGAAGCCCAAAACAGGAGGAATTCTCATTTCAGCGTCATATATTGAGTTGTAGGTATATAAATGAGGTTTAAAATTTAAATCAGCTCACTTAGCGGATTATATTGGCGCCGTTCCAAGCTGTTGATGCTAAGCGACACAAATTGAACCTGCCTCCATCTCAGCAGTAAAGATCATTTATGTGCTGCGGCTCATTTATGTGGTTAATACGGCCTTGTATTGTTACGTTGTTATCTTGCAGTTTCAAAGAGGCTTGTTTTAAAATTTCATGAGTTACTGTGAATAGGATTCATGGAAAACCACACCTTCCCCGTCATTGGCACTCAGGAGTCTCATAGAAACACCATTTCAATTTTCAGCATCCTGGTTGAGTTGGAAATAAACGATCATCATTAACGATTCAACTGATTGATGTGTACTTTGGGAGTGTTCCTTAGCAAGCTCGTGGAGGCTACATTTCCAATGTCAGGAACAGAATGGGATATAAATTGGCGTTCGTAGCTGTGGGAGAGGTTATAGACATTGTTCCGTTCAGAAGTTCCACTGAAACTCGATTTGTAATTCAAGCTTCATAGCTGAAAATGGAAGAATTTAAGCTTCGAGTACACTGATTAATGTGCACTTTGTCATTGTTACATATCAATTCCTAAGAGGCCATATTGCCAATGCCGGAGGGAAGATATGAATTGCAGTTCACTGAGAAATAAGAGGATGCGGTTCGTTGGTGCAACGCAGGAGTCTCACAGAGATCCCATTTGGAATTACACCGTCGTGGGTTCAGTAGAAGAGAAATTAGCTTCTTGGCTAATTCACCTGCCTAGAGTTAATTGACTCCGATGTTACCTACCCAAAGCACCTCCGTTTAAATGTTAACATCTCAGGCGCAGCATTACTTTTCATTTCTCTCATGCGCCTTTTTTTACTTATGTGTTTTTTGCGGAAAAGGGAAAGTGCAATGACCGTTAGATTTTCTCATTTTTGTATGAGTTTATCTACCAAATTAATAATGTATATGCCTCGTTGACAGAATACATGCGATTTGCCCAAAACCTCCAGAAAAGCACCTAAGATCCTAGTATGTGAATCTAGTTCATCAAGTCTGGTTAACGCTGAACCATCGGTTGTTTTTGGGAAACTCAGGCTCAAAATTCACAATATAATCTTCATCATTATTTCGTAATTAAACGGAAAAGTGTGCAGTTTATGTTATCATAAAAGCTCGAATTTAGCTGAATTATAGCATTTTTTCGGATACAATCACTGTTTGTCATCCATCGAAAGTTTGAGGTCAATGATAAATACTTACCGTTGGAAAGTTACTAACCATTTTTTTACGCGTTTGAGTCATGGTGGAGATTCTAATTCGTTCTATGTGTTATCGTAAACCGACAAGGTTTTCAGTAACAATGAATAGTGATTATTGAAAGCTTGAGAAGTAAAAACTAGGTACCTTAGGCTACAAATTTTAAGATGAGTCAAATACGAGTCATAGTATGAGGTAAGTCGCGAGTATTAACACTTTTGTACGTTCTGACAAAACACGTAAGATAAATCGTATTAAATAGTGTTTCATTTTGATTCATTATAGCATAACGCATGGTACGATGATTCATTGATGGAATTTTCTTATTTATATGTTCGTTTTGTGGCTTGTATGAACTAAATCACTCTCGGCTTATTTAAGACAGCCGAATGTTCACAGGGGTATCGTATAAACGTACATTTCATTTTAATCTAATCCTCTTCCCAAAAACATTAGGATTCAATCTTCTTACACCTGGGCCTATAAAAGATGAGCTATCTGTGATGTACTTGCAGTTGATGTTTGTTACTGATGATGACCTAACGTCGTAATCGATTTAACTGTCTACTCATTATTTTCGTGGAAATATAGACAACGTTCCGATTTTACTCCGTTTTTATTGGAATGGGTTTCTACAATTTCGTCGCGAGTGACTTAGTCCATATGTGGCTACCGATTTATTTCCACCCTCTTTCATTTACCGTGTTTTACCGTGTTCATGCGGTCTTTATACTTATGCCGGTTGTCGCATTTTTCAATTGGAAATGTAACCAAAACAAAAAAGTCTATCTCATTCGAATGAGAACCCAAACTTCACTAGAGATTGATATTGTGGACAATACCCTGGTTTATTTGAAGTAAAGCGCAATCTAGGAACATGACAAATTCAATGATTCCATAAACCATGACGTTATGAATGGATCAAGGTCTTTTGTTGAACATTTGTAGGTGGATAGTGCATGTCCAATCTGTTTTACGCTCGTAGATTCGAAGTTACCTCGCTGTGTTGAAGTTTACGATTCTCATATGCATTGTTTAGAATGTTTCTCCCTTGTAACGGCTTGATAGTGGCGTTTCATATTTAATTCGATTCTGAGCCCCGGGGCCTAATCATTTCCATAAACTTCCATTTCACTTTATCCGCAGGGTACGAACATAATGCTAAGGTTGGCCATAGTGGGAGCTTGCAGCTCGCAGTTCCATGTTACATTCTCTTCCCGCTACCTCGCGCTTCGTGTGTTGATTCATAGCAGATCCGGCTCATTGCCAGCCCTTGAACCACCCTATCCGCCTTCCCCCTTTCAAACTAGCGCTCGTTAGCTTTACGCCTTCATAAATCATCAGTGAGTTCGAAAGAGGAAAAAGTTAGTTTTGAATGGCGTTGATTTTTCATTACGTTTTCTTTTTTAATCCTGGTTTTTTTTTGTTATCGCTCCAGACAAAAACTACTGAGATTCGAGGTTCGGGCATTCGCAGACTGATGATACTCATATGGGGTGATAAACTCCTCATTAACCCCCAAATTTTGAGCAAGATTGTGGGAATAGGCCCTGAGAAAATGAAGCTCCGTAGATATCACGTTTGCTCCTGCCCAGTAAAAGCTATCACTTGTAATACTTACTATCATAGCACTGTCAAACTATAGTAATTTAATCTCCTTGAATCAGAAAATTCCGTCACTTTGAACATGAAAATGTTTATGATTCAGCATTGTTTTGAATCACAATCAATGTCAAATCCACATTCATAATGTGTTCACTTTAAATTTGCATCATTAGAAGGAATTCATTCGAACGTTTATAGGGTTAAAGCCTAGGGGTTTTCTAAGATAAAAAAAAAGCACTACCTCTGACCAATTCATTAAAATCGGCTCGTTTAGAGGTATTACGTTTATTCGTTTATTTGATAAATACGGGCAAGCCCAATTACATGAAAGAAAAGAACACAGCAAGACAATAATTCACAGAATCAAGTAGATAACAAGCGGAAGTAAAAATAGATATGTTAGTTAGACATAATGATCAAGCTAAGTATAAGAGCAAATCAAGCACTATACACTGAATAAGGGGGATGATGATACTGTAGGTCTCAGCAGGGGAGGGGAGTCCCTGGGGGATGCCAGAGGTAGCAATAAAAGGTGAAGACAGTTCATCCCTCACACGAACCATCAGGATGCGCTCACCAAGGTAGCTCGAGATCCCGGCCAGAAAAGGTCCAAAGACACCCAACGACTCAAGCAAACCCAAGAGATGGGGATGGGATAGCTTGTCAAAGGGCTTTGCATAGTCCGCGTCCACAACATCCGTCTGATAGCCCCTCCAAAAACCCTCCATGACGTACTCCTGAAATTGGAGAAGGTTGGTAACTGTAGATCTTCCCTTCATTACGTGGAAGACCGTTCAGGAAATGTGGAATTCCAATTCTAGAAATGCCTGGGATATTGTCAAAAACGTCATACGTTGTGATTGGCTGCATGAACGTTTTCTATTCGATAAGTATTCACTTTTCTCATTCATTCTTCGTTCTTTACATATTTTAATCTTGTACATCAGTGGTTCTCAAACTGTGAGGCCCCGAGGGGGTTAAGAAAACAATTTTCATGGTAACAATTAGTTAGTTAGTTTCATATTTTCCCGAACTAACGACATGCCGATGATATGCTTTGAATATTGCCTGACGTCAGTGTTAACGCTAGACGACGACAATGAAACCGCTATCACATTTTCAGCTTGTTTGAAATGGATACTTATGCGAGACTGGATTTTCAGCATTGTCAGCTATAAAGTCGAACCGTTCAAACCTAAATGTGAACAAAGAACTTCGAGTGGCTCTTCCTGCTATTCCTCCACGTCATGAGAAACTTTGTTCTCAAAAGCAAGCTCATCCTTCACACTTTTTAATCTAGATTTTTATCCCATTGTAATTCTTGTTTGCTGAGTTGTAAATAATGTTCAGAGTTTCTCAATAGCCTAAATAACATTTGATGAAGATTTAAAAAAAAAGAGAAATATTGTCCCGTATTTTCATTACAAGGGGGCTTGATACTGTTTTTCCTGGTGCATGGGGGCGCCAGGGGAAAAAAGTCTGAGAACCACTGTTGTACATCTGTTCGCGGGAATTTCTTTATAAATGTATGGTTGTAAGAAATCTAAAGTTACTAGTAGACCACCCATATCGAAGTTCATTCCCAGACAAAGAATATTACTATGAAGACTGATCTGTAATCAATCCATTTCTAAAAGATCTTTGGGAAATAGCTTTCAAGACCATCTTTCCATCTAATTTTAAACCAGTGGGATTTGTGGTAGTTAACATTGCTTGTTGACATCCGTTCATACATACTGCTGTTGTGGCCATACTCCTCTAATGTTTATGTATGTTTGCCTCGTCTTTCCCACTCCTGCGTAACCGTTGAATGTTCTTCAAACTTTGTATGACATTTGATGTTACTTTGTAATTTAGAATTGCAAATTTTCATATTGATCATTTTGTGTTCATACACTCGCAGGTGTCCTCTAGCTTTGTTGGTCAATGTATAATATATTTTGGTTTCTATTTTCAACGATGAACTTATGTAGACCATGAAAACAATGTTAACCTTTTCTAAATTTGTGGGCTTACCTTTCAAGACGCGTAAAATCCGACAATTGAAGAAAAAAAATCCTTCCCGCGCCGCTTAGACCTATTTGCCTAAACTATTGGACTAAAGTTAATGAAGCTTTTGTTTAAAATCACTTATGGGACGGGTATGGTCCTGAATCACATTCCACTAACCTTGAAGGGTGGAATTTCAGATTGCCTACTTTACATGTGCAACCAGAGGCATAGCCCATGCTATGGATAAAGTCTGCTTGGTCCGTCGCTCATGTCTAATCATTTTTACCACATTGCGTATAATGCAAAAATGCAATGCTTATAATGAGAGAGAATCCGCCCAGGCCCTGGGGCGAAATTCATCTGGGGCTGGTTATTGTATTGAATACAGTTCCATCTTACATTTCATTACGTCTGACTCCATTGTCGACTGAGGCCTGATTTCCATTTATATCAACATCTCTGAACGATGTCATACTGACTCTGGATGATTGTGAACTGACGGGGCGAAGATTCGCTGGAGTTCGTCTCTGCTCGCCCTGAGGGAACGCATCTGTAGGCTTCTTGGTACTCTTTGACCTACGTCTATCGTGTTATCAGTGTCCGGGTCACGTCAGGGTTCAGTTCCTCCAGTTCTCCTGCAGCCGATGTTTACCCTTCAGATCCTATCACCCTTAACATGCACCTTGCCGTCCCCGGGGCAGCCCGGGGAAAAATCCACGGGCGACACCTCCCGCCCCGACCCACGTGCTCCGGGAGGTCGCCATAATCGCTCTTCTGGAGTGCGCTGGACGGGGCGAGCGGTGTGGAGAGGGGGCTGCGGCAGTGTACGCTAGTTTCTTTCCCACGGTTCCTACACCAGATGCCAACAGAACCGCAATACCCTCTTGCGCCTTTGCCTTCGGGGAGCCTACCCGGGCTACTAACCGTTCAGAAGACGTCCGGGCCTCCCTCGAGCCCTAACTCAAGCGCCGATGGTAGTAGGTCGATCGGAAGTGCCCCAATACTTGAGGCATCATCAACAGGTTTTCCCCCCTTCGCCCCTTCCCTGTTCTCCTCCTTCGTCTTCATTCTCACCCCTCTCTCCGCTATCTCTCGTTATTATCAGGTCTACCGCGGACTTGTCTCTCCGAGCTCATAACTCACTTTCATTTCCTCTAATTAATCAACCTCCCCTCCTCACTTTTTCAAGTTAATGTGTCTACTATTTATTTATTTACGGCTTTATCGTCAAAATCGGCGCCTCATGGACTCAGCAATTACAGAAAACGTCTCTAGTCCAGTCTGCGGTGTGTACAAGCAAACCTATCATCAGACTTTCAATAAACCTGTATTATTCGCATACTTATGTGTCAAACTAGTTTTCATTAGCTGAAAACATCTCAGCAGTAAGAGATAACCCATATAAGTACTTGATGGACAAAAATTAATGATTATTTGAAATTAGTAGCTATATAAATGGCGTCTCTACTACGTACATCGTTCCATGGAAATGGAATCTATTTTTAATAGTTGAGGAGCTTACTTTCAAACAAGCACATATCCATTCCGACAAAATGTTCAGGAAATGGAAAAAACGATTTGCAGACTAGTGGAGATGTTTTTCTGCAGTTTCTCATCGGAGTAATGTGTGAGAAGGCACAGATGAAGATGCCTCGGAATATGAATCAATTTTCTCCAAAACACGAGGCTGTATATCCTCGGCTGTATATCACTTTGGAAATGTGCCCATTTGATCAAAACTCATGGATTTGTGCCTTTTTGAAAAAGAAAGAATTCATTCTCCATTCTGTAGGTTTTATTGAAAACTTTACCTGACTCCAAATTTCCATTTGTCATGCCTGCCATCTATCGAGTCTCGTGTAAATATTCAACGTCAAGACAAAGGCGCAATGCTTCTTTTTGGATATGTCCCTTTTTGAAAACCCACGACTTATAAAAAACCCACAGAGGATATGTGCCATTTCGATTGCAAGGCACTGAAAAAAAAGTAGGGGACGGATTTGTTACCTTTTAATGCACATACACGTAACTTTAGCCCCGGAATTGACGTGAATGTGTTCTGTTTTGTTCGGAAATGATAGGGGGATCTGATTCAACTCACATTCCGAGATAGAAAATTGAGAAAAAAACGTTTTTTCTCAGATTTGGATATGTACCTTTTTGAAAGTAAGCTTCTCAGTTAATGTAGTGTAAATATAGTTTTATAGGTAGGTACTTAATAAAAATTAGAAGTAAGAACCAACTCCGGGCAGAACCACAGTGCTGCACTGTTCAGCTCGGTCATCAGGTCATTCAATTGAAGAATGTAACATGTAAAATGATTTAAAGAAACTATCTATCTATTTCCGCGAATTACATGGAAAAATATCAACAAACATCACAAATGAGTCACGTTTTAGAGTCCTCACGCCCGCGCATCCTTTACAATCAAGTAGAATAAATTCCACACTTCTACTGTTATCAAAAATTTGAAGCTCGGAAACAAACTTGTGAGCATTCAACTCAGTAATGTATGGAACATCATTTTTGTGTGAACTGTCATCTCACAATGGGAGCTAAATTAAATCCGTACTTAATAATAATTTTGAACAGAATATTGAGCACTGGTCTGATTGCATTCCTTTTCAGCCTCTGTTGCTCGAATTCGTGAGGTTTTCAGCGATTGCTGGGAATGAACGACATTTTTAAAAAATATGACTTTATTATTATGTTATAACTAGTTTAATGGCCCTGCTACGCAGGTTAAAAAGAAATAGGTGAATAACACAACAATATGCAATATAATAACAATATAATAGCAATATAATAACAATATGCTAAGTCAAAAAATCGTACGTCCCAAGTCCTGGGAGACGCTCTGCCGGGTTGGGTGGGGGTAAGGGGGAGAACACCACCCGCCCAGCGTTACCACCCCCTGAAAAGGGGATATACCTACCTACTTACCCACTCTGATATTTTCGTCTTTAGATAGTTTGATGATGATGATGATGATGATGATGCTGATGATGGAAACTGAAGCTGAGTCCTAGGTACAGGGCCGCTGGCCGCCTGCCGCGCCGCGCCTCTTGAGAGAGCACTCTCCCACAGCGCGGCGCGAAATCACACAGTCCACACACACAGTCCTGTGTGTGTACCTACATGAAGAAGTGGCCAGCCGCGGGTCATACGTGTGAAACGAACCCGAGCGCGCGGGCCACCAACGCGATCTGTTCTATAAGCGATCAAACTGTGCTGTTCTATGGAATTGTCATACGTAAAAGCGCGGCACCGCGCTAGTCAGCACGTTTGTCGCGGCAAACCCTCGTGCCGCGTGGTTTGACTTTAGAATCGCTTTCTCGCCGCGCTATCGCACTTTGTAGGATAACCTGCTTCTCTCGAGATTTACCGTTCTTCGTTGATGTTACCTTTGTGGTGATTTTATTCGCCTACTGAATTGTCAGCAAGTCTATAAGATGATTGATGATAATCCGCTCATTATTGCTTTTCCCAGTCAAATTAATACTTTCCCCAATTGATACTTTTCCCAATAAACTTAATACTTTTTCCATTCAAATTAATACTTTTCCCAGTCAAATTAATACTTTTCCCAACCAAATTAATACTTTTCCCATCCAAATTAATACTTTCCCAACCAAATTAATATTTAAAAAAAATATGAACCTCCTATATATCAAATGCTAACTAACCAAATTGATCTTAAAAAAATTAAGGAAATAGAACAACACAAAGCTTGCAATCCAACGAATAATATATGTCTATATTATTTTATTATACAAATGATTGGCAGAAAAAATATTGGTAGTTTATCATCTTAGTTGAAGTTTATTTTTAGTGTAGGTATATTAATAGTATAAACATACCTACTACTTTAATGGCCCTGCTACGCAGGTTAAAAAGAAATAGGTGAATAACACAATGAGGGAGTATAATAACAATATGCAAAGTCAAAAAATCGTATATCCCAAATCCCCGAGGAGAGGACCACGTCGCTTGCCCTAGGAGACGCTTCCCCCCGCTGGGGCCCTCTCCCCTTCTCTGGCGGGGTCGGGGGGATCAGGTCGGTTGCCCTGGGAGACGGGGGCGAGAATTCCACCCCCTGAAACGTCGATATACTCTGATAAGCTCGTCTTTATATAGTGTGATATTACAGTTGGGCGGCTTGTACTAGTAATATATAAGTACATTATACTCAAGGTAACATGACACATGATTAAGGATGCAATCCTGCGATTGTCCCTTCCAGTATTTTTATGACAAGGCACACTACTAATAGTGCCTACAAGCCACACTAAATATATCCTAAAATATACAATTGATTATTTTAAACATTGAAGATAATTATAATGAGTAACTAAGTGATGATGGTGGTAATTTGTATTTCTTATTTTTATAATATGGCGTCTTATGGGCGTTTGCGCTGTAGCCGTCGTTCGATGCGATGTAAGGGTGGATTTTCAGCCAACTGGTTCATGAGACGATTTGTGTGGTTCAGCATTGTCGCGTGGTGCTTTTCATAATTGCATCTTACTGTCTTCTTCGCGGTGGAGATGTTCAGGTCAGAGTGTGGACCGAGTTCCTGATGCACCAGTGGTTTCCGTTGATTACCCTCAATATGCGGTTTTGTGTAGTTTCGAGTCTGTTTATGTTGGTGTCGACCGCCGATCCCCGTAGACCACAAGAAGACTGCCAAATTGGACGGATCTGTGATAAATTAAGGATGCGTTTACAATCAGGAGATAGTGTCGTTTGTGTTGCAAATTTTTTAGGGCCCGCACTTTTCCTACCAGCATCTTTACGTGTTCGGACCATGTCAGTTTTTGATCCAAGTGCACTCTCAAATATATTACATTTTCAACGAGTGGAGTATTGGCACTGATGAGAGTGATGGTGGGGGATGACTGGTTTCTTCTTTGGTATATAAATTTTACCACTGAGGATTTATGAGGATTCATGACCACGAAGTGCACCATTCGATCACCGAATTACGACATTGTCGTCGCAGGTTGGAGCTTTGGTTTGGTGGAGGATCTTAGGAAATATTTTGGAAACCTGCTGATTAGCTTTGCTGCAAAGCGCATTTCTTTTAAATTGGGCAGACTAAGCTGAAATTGCTGGAAGAAGTACCAAATTGCTCTAATCAGCTTACTGAACGACGAGGGTGTTTCGTGTCCAATTATGCTTCTAATACTGGGTTTGAGAACTTAGATGTGGTTTGTGATCAGCAATGATTTGTTGCCAATATCTCTTGATCATCTAGGTGTGCTTCAAGTCCAGTTTGGTTCTGCATTTGACGTAAGAATGGCAGGCTGCTGATTAGTTGCTGAACAGCAGGTGTGCTGATGAGCTTGAATCGGAATTTGAAATCGAACCTCTGTTTTTGTACGAAATGTTTTAACCCCACCAATGAACATGGAAGCTTGCGTCATCTGGTCCATTCGGCCTTAGATCCTTGATTTCGAATAGTGTCTTTATTGAATCGACTAGGTAAGAATTGTTTACAAATACAAGTCAGCTCTGATCAGCCGAATGAATTTTACTCGTTTTGAAAAGAAGAGCAATACAAATAGACTTCTCCAAGGATAAATCACAACGCATTCCATAAAAATACCCCACGCTATTCTGCAATAGCATTTTGAATTCGAAGAACATGGTAATATCATTCCAATGCGAGATATCAGCCTGTCGGAAGTCACCCAATTCATGTCTTATAGAAATAGATTTTCATATTAGGGATATAGATTTGCATTTATTTTTATGTCAGTTTTTACGATTTAATTGTTAATAAATGATGATTCCGTGTGTTAAGACACCAATCGCAATCCTATGAATTGATTTCGTTTAGGAACTTGCCGGGAATTTGACTGAAAAATGTTGAATTTCCAACTAAATTCGAAACATGCGTTTCAATATTTTATATCACTCAAATCTTCTATTAATAACAGAAAAATCGTATTATTATCCCAACCGACAGGAAGCCACAGCCCTTTAAATATACTTCATTTTTGAATTGTTTTTAATTATTTGGTTTTGTTTGTTACAGGTAAGTGAAGATGATTGGAATTTTCAATACGCTTTAGTAAGTTGTTAATCTACCTCGGTACGTACGCACATCGGAAATTATATACAGTGAACAGCAGGAAAGCCCGTTGTTTAAAATACAGTGGACCCTAGAATGGGGGCACTCTAATGGAACATGTCTTTAACTTTTCGAAGTTCTAAGTAGAAGAAGTTAGACCCACAGCTGTTATTTACACATTTAACCGCTTCAAGTATAAAAGGATTACAGTTTAATCTAAATAATCATCGGGGAAATTTGCCTAGTTGCGAATAAGAAGGGTTTTCTAGCCGGAGACTTCGTCGGATAGCCATCGCGAATCCTGCGATAAATTGTATTTCCTTTTCCTCGCCTTTATGTTATACACTATTCGCTCTGAGGTAATGTAAATTCAACAAAATATCACCACCAGTATTTTTAGTTTCAAAAACATCAAACCAAATCGACAATTATTCAAGCAACTTCAACGATTGTGATGACACATCACTCATTCTTGTGTAACACCTTTAACCAAGTTTTCTTTAGTTACGAACTTCTTTGCCAGAGCGACGTTGTTAGGGAACATCGAACTGACGACGAAGAAGACATTCCGATAGAGTCTAGTCTAAAATTTAGTCATTTGATGTTGATCCGAAATTTCGATAACATTTTAATGAGGAAAAAACTTCATTAAAATGGGTCGAGCCGTTTATACGAAAATCGATCTTAGACGTGCATGCTTCTCTCTTTTATAACGAAGGATATTTTGAAAAATACAGGTAATTTTTCGAGAAGCTATTCACACTTGTGATATGGGTACACTTATTGAACTGCTGATGGTTTACAGATCTTGCACGCATGATAGTTTTTAGACGTTATTTTTTTAAATTATGAGTTGCTATGGGCAGAAAGTTATTTCATCACTGTACCTTCACGATATCCTAATTCTTGAATGTCACATTAGAAGCCCCCCCAGCCCCAGCCCAGCTTACTACCTCTAAAACTTGCTCCCGTTAGGAAGCAAACATATTAAAAGTTGTGAAGTCTATGGAGAGGAGGCGGTAGCAAAGAAGGTCCTGTTTTTAGGGTTTACGCCTATACCTCGAAAACCGTGCGGTTCGTTTGTTGTAAAAACACCGGTAAAATAAAAAGAAGCAAATACAATTCTCTACAATTTTGAATCACACCTGTTACAGAAATTCTTCGCCACTTTCGAAATATACGCTCTGGAAAAGTGAAAAATTAGAAAAAAATTATTTTCACTTGTTGTCGAACTTGATGTTTGATTGATCCTGGGAAACACTTTCAATTCGAAAGTTGTTGATCATTAAATTTCCTTCAATAATTCATATAATTCATAGGAGCAATTATACAATCTAAAAAGAAAAGATATTTCGGCTACTGCCTTAAAGGCAGTGCTTTTATAAAAACTACGAAAGAATGATTTTTTTCGGAGTTGTTAACGACGTTAAAAGAGAAGCTCAAGTCATCATGGGACGTAGCTTGTTATTTTCTAATGTTAAGCTCTGGTGAATCGAATGCATCCAAAACGTGGCAATGGGCTTTTTTCAGACTGTTGCATCTTCCATTTATTTTCGTGGCGCTTCATTGTACGACGATTTGTATACCGAAACAATGATCGACAGTTGCATTATGGGCTTTGTATGCTAGCTTACGGATAGATCGTCATCGGATCTCACCACAGAAGCACGATGATTGTTCACCCTCAAGTTGAGATGGGGTTCAGCTTTGTTCATGTTGAAGTTTCTTTCTTTCAGCTTTGCACAGTCTTATACACATTGGCGTATGACATTTTGCCGATCCTCTGAATGCGTATGAGTTGGATTTGTTGACCGAGATGGAAACTGCTTCATCTATTACTTAATACGGGACAAACTTTGCATAGACGTCTATTGCAAGGTTGTAGCCCTTTGATAGCTCGACCGTTCTTCGGTATGTGAGGATATCTCTAATGGATGATGGCTGACGGTATGAGACAGTGGGTGAATTTTGAAAAACTGTTTTGTTATTCGATTTGAAGGGATGAGTGGATAAATGTTATGTTCAAGTGATCAATGCCGAAAAAGAATGTAGTGGGCTGGACTTTTTCATTGACATGACGAATTCCTGGGCGAATTCCTGGGTCTGAGATGGAATTATCTTTTTCTCAATGTGTCTTGCTGTCGACAAATCGAGAAAGAAAAATTGAAAGAATTTAAAGATTTCTGGTGAAAATCCGTTTTTTTTTTTTAAAGTTAACTTACTACATAACCCAACATTTTATAATTTATTTATTTACGGGCAAGCCAAGGAAAAATACATAAGTGAATTTACTTAATTAAAACTAACAGAGGGGGTATGAACAATCTTCCTTAGAGATGGGAGGGAGGAATGAAAAAAATCAAATTCAGGATATAATGATAACATAAGGTTGCCACTTCATGGTATTCTTCTATTTCTGGACCAAACCCCCTTCATTATGATGATTATTGAGTTACTTGGATAATTTGTTCATATGAGTTGCAGTGAATGTTTTCAGGTTGAGTAGTAACACTCTCTTTCCAATCATTCATTAACTGGACTATCTTGTGTGCATTTCATGTCCGCTTGGATGCAACGCAAGCTATTGACTAAGCGTTGCTCATTCGACCAGCGATCCGACGATATGATGGGTTTAACTAGCTGACCAGCTTTCCTCAGCCAAGAGTCCTTTTTTTCGTTTCGATGCCCTGGTCTCAAGGCCTAATCGCGATTCGTGCGTACCCGTCCAAGTTTATACTAGAACCCCCCGCTCTAGTAGCACAACCTACCTCTCCGCTGACCGTCGAGATATTAAACGTGAGCAGGATGACTCGGCGTTCTTCGTCCTTAAAAGAGATTGAAGAGTCTCCACCTTATCTGTGTACTTTTCGCTAACAGGCAGGAAACTGAATCATCTTTTCCTCATAGTAGATGCTCAATCTCCTCTAGATCTGTTTTTTCCCTCTTTATTACTGCTTAAATATACACATAATAGCGTCTGTTCTGTATTATTCTGTTGAAATATGCTGATCACCTTTTTTCCACATTTTAGAACATCTTGAAGAACAATGAATGATGATGAAGCATAATAAACGCTGTTGTAGCTTTTTAAAATAGTTTCATTGCTGATTTGAAATAATTCGATTCCACACAATCGACTGATACAAGTAGCCGCTTTGGAAAGCCGAATTGGTCTGTCGTGCACCCTGGTTTTTGTGAAGGGTTAATGGAAACGCCTTCCTTATTTAAAAAACGGTGTGTTACCATGGACTTCAGAGAAAGGTCGTATCCTCATAAGTATGTGTGATGGCCACATAAGTTTGTCTTCATAATATGAATATGAATATGTTTGTGTTCATAATATGAACACATATTATGTGTTCGCCTTCAAGTTTCGATTGTTGGTTTGTACATTTTCTTCATGTGATATCGAAGAGCTTACTAGTTAGGGGACATGTTAAGAATCCCATAAGTACTCCGACGTGATTCTCAGACTCGAGTCATCCTGCGTCTCTTTTCTTTGAAAACACCTCGAATTATTTACAGTATCGTATTTTTTCAAGATTTCGCTATAAGTCCATCTATCCTTTACCCCTCCTCCTTTCAATCAAATTTTATAATTTACTTGTAGTTGTTTGGTGTTGGTCCCATGGTCTTGCAGGAGAACGATGAGTAAACCCATGTTCTTTGTCGAAAAAAAAATCTGAGTAGAGTGGTTCTGGCTGTCCTAGACCAGCTTCTGACTAAGAAGAAATTACTTTATTGGTTGGACTCACAGAAATACTTCATGGCACCATTCTGATATGATTTCACTTGGAGCTGCATCTCACATCTGGTGGATCACTGGACTGGAGTGGATTACTAGACATTTATATTTGGCTAAGGGTTGCTTAGAATCGTTTCTCGTGTGATTAGCGAAGTTAAGCAACTTTAAGCGAGGTGAGCCCATGAATGAACGGCTCCACTCATGAGGATGAGGCAATAAGCAGCCTAAAGTCGAATCATTTGAACGAATTCCGAAAAAATCCTCAGAATCATAGTGAACAGACTCAACATACTGTGATTCTGAAGGTTAATGATCATGTGAGGAGGTTTAAACTAGCGAAAGCCGATCACACCTTCCTTTGCACTTAATAAAAATCATTTGATTTTCATCTAGACCCTTGAAACAGGCGAAGTCCGATCTATTCCTATATTCAAAGCTTCCATGCGCACATTCCAAGTACTGGTAACTATTTCAAAATATACGTTTGGGTGGGTGTTAGATGTTAGTCGTGCTCGTCCCAATTCCCAGACGTTAAAGCTGGAGGGAAAACCTACGGTTCCTTCGATTGAAACAAAAACAGCTCAAGAGACCTTGCTCTATACGGGCAGGCATCTTCCTCCAAATAACATCCATTCCGCGACGCCCGATTCGCCATTGCTGCCTTCGAGTTGAGCGTGAACTCACGAATTATGTTCGTGCATGAGATAATGCACGCGAGTAATCATTTGCCACCATACGTACCGACGCTCGTCCGTTCCAATGATGTAACTGTTACATCTTATGATCTTTTGAAATAACAGTCCTTTGAAAATGATATTGTGTCTTTGCAATTGTGTGATGCCGAATCAAATTTAAAGGTTATTATTGGAAATAATAAACCACAACGCGCTTGTCTAACGCTATGTTAATGTAAGTAAATCGCAGGAACTGGGTTTTTATCCAACTATTAAAATTTCAATGGACGTAAATCCTATCGGGATTAAGCATTTAGTTTATTGGTAGTATATTGGTTTACGTGTTAAGATAAGTAGATTTCAAAAATCTAATTGATAAATTTAGGAAAACACTGTCTGTTCAACGCCCGAAACTACTCGACAAATTTTCACGAAATTTTGCTCAAAATTCCTAAATCGGTCCGGAATGAGCCGGTAATCTCGGCATCCTGATCAATCAACCCAAAGGGATATTATTTACGGATTAAACTATTACAAAAATCGGCATACCAAAAACTTTCGATGAAAGAGGCAGTTTTTTGTTTGATTCGGGTATAAATTAGTTCCGTAATTCTATTGAGACCTTTCGGGCTGTCTTACGATCACCCGTTCGCTAATCACTAGAAAAATCGGTCTGATAGACGGTCGGGTCGCAGAGGATTCAAGGGGAGGTCAGAGCTAGCGACAGCCTAAGCTACACGGTTGATTCTGTACGATTATAGTATCTACAACGCCATCTCCCAAGCTTCAATGTAATTCGTGAGAACAAGCGTGAGCATTCTTGTTTCCTGTATTTTTGTTTATCTAGTTTCAAGATGGTCTGAAGTGTTTCTGTTTTCAAATCCATCTCTCAATTCAAGATAAAATCCTGGTTATAATCATAGAATGCCAATCGAGCAGATGTGTAACGGTTCCCAACTGTTTAGCAGGTCAAACATCAAGTATAGAAGATTTCCCTAATGATGTCAGTCCTGTAATAACCTTTGGAAAGCTAATGAACTGCTTGCCAACTCCAGAAGGAGTGGGAAATCTCTGACAGTCGAGTCGTTAAGTCTCTTGGTTATGGACGAGATCGCTAAAGTAGCTCGTATGAAACGAGAAAACCGGTTCTTTGGTTTTGACTGATATTTGGTAGGTAGCGCCTTAAGGGGGGGCGGAGGATGCTCGCGGCGGTCACAACTCCTCTCGTCAGGACAACTTCTTATTTTTTGCGTTGTATGTTCCTGCCATGGTGGTTTTGAATTCTGAAGAAACTTAATCCGTTCTAAACATATGTAAAAATTTCATGCCAAAAGTATGGATACTTTCTTGGAAATATGGAATGTACTTCATGTACTAAAGTAACTGGTAACACGTCTACTAGTCTAAAAATGAGCAATATTATGGGTAACCAATAACGGAGTACATGAGCGATTTTTAAATATTTTTCTGAGTTGCAAGCTAGAGGCGAATTAAAGCTATCGATGTCATAATTTAACGGGAAAATTTCAGGAGCTCATCGAAATTCGGATATTTGAATTCGCAAATTGCATTCGTTATTTGAAGATTACGGTTAGGAATTGTAAGCAAATCACCGAAAGTCTCTTGGTTCGACGATAGCTTACATGGTGGCGATCCTGTTCTACTCCTATTTGAAGTTAATGTTCAAGCGCTAAATATTCAAAACTTGATTATTCTCAAACTCTCTTCTGTTTTCTGTAAGGGATTAAAACTAGATCAAACTGGATACACACCGGTATTTTATGTATTTGACTTTGATTTGAGATTCTACTGCAAAAACTTGAATTTTCTACCACACTTTTCAATATCATTAAAAGAATTAGGAATACCCCGTTTTGGATCATTATTTTACTTCGTAATCGTAAAGCAAACAATTTTTATAACCCCTCCCCCCCACTTCCCTGAAAATTTGTCAATTTACGTTTCAAGGCGAGTAGATTGAATATCTGCAATGTCCGATCGCTACTTGATCCTAACTTGCAGCGATCGCTTCACACTTTTAGGATGTCATGGGCCAAAAGGTGGTCCACAGCGTGGGTTTCCGAAATGTTTATTGACCTAGGTAAGTGTTCTGTCATGCCGAATCGATTAAGATGGACCTCAGATTAGTCTGAGCTCATCTGATTCAGAAAATGTTATTTTGGGGTGCTTCAATTTTGAAGAAAATGGGTGTAAAATCCTACAAAGGCCCAGGGTAAACTATTCACACAATGAATTCTTATTTTAGATTCCTTCAAGTTATAGGTGTAATAAGTTATATATATTCACCCTTGGTGCCTTTGTTTAAATCACTGTTGGTGTCAATGGTTAGGTAATAATGAACTCACAGGAAAAGCACTGATATCAAAATCGTTTTTAAACTTTTGGGGGCTCCCCTTTACTCGATTTGAATCATTCATTTAAATATTCCGAATCAACCAAGCTTTCTTTGATTTCTGAATGTGCTTCGTTGCGAATGTAGATTGAGTTATAGTTCCGTATTATGAGGTGTTTTTGTGATTTTGTTGATCTGCGACCCTGTTAGATCCCTTTCGAAGTATGAAGGTTGCGGCTCGGAGGACACCGACCAGCTGGACAGAGGCTGCTGATCGCCGAACCTGCTCACATCGTAGGAAGCGCGAAACACCTGCTGCTCGTTCTCGTTCGCGGCCTCCCCCTTCGCCTGTCCCGGCAAATCAAGTTCTCAGGCTGTTTTCTCTGAAATCCGTTCCAAGGGCGACACTCTCGAACTTCATTCTTGAAAACAAGTGTGATTTTCGAGTGGGCTCAGCTCGCAGCTGCCAGATGACGTTGCTCCGTTCAACGCGATTGACCGAATTGGTCCATCTGTCCGCACGCGAATGCCCTTCGGTAGTTGAGGTTCCCGTGCAACCCGATCCCTGTCGGCAACAATCAATATCCGACACGATTCAACCGGTTTCGTATCCAATTACGGGCTGAATGAAGTATCACTTACAGATCCCAAACTAGATACATGTTATCATTACTATAATAATTATATAATCGTCAGTATAATTTGTGACATGTATTGGAACGAGTCGTTCAATTTTCTCACAACTTGTCAACTTGTATGATTTAAAAGTTTAAAATTGTCCGTTTAAATGTTATCTCAGCTATTTGAAATATGCTCATGTGTCAGATCTATGTTGTCATCTTTCCCTCTTGTAATCTAAGGCAATATTTAGACTAAGTTTCACCAAGAATTTCTATCCGTGGTTAAAGTACATTTCTATCCGTGGTTAAAGACATTCTTAAATTCGGTTTTCGAATTACACTCATTTCGAACGTAAAACAACAAGTTTTGATGGGATGGGTGGTTTTTTAATAAGTGGTTAATTTTGTCTGAGGGCCGAAACTCATATAATAGCTCTTTGATCTGATTTTCTCGCAGATCTGGTAATCGTTGGTTGAACAATAATGCTGGAGCAGTTAAAAAACTGATTTGCTGTTCTTGTTTAGATCCCGAGTTGATCTTGAGTTTTAAGATTCGGGAGTTATCTTCACGGTACCAGGCTAAAAAGCCGAACAAACTTGATATTCCACGACTATTTTGGAATCAGCTCACTTCACCTGACCATCGAAAACGTCAGTGGGCGACGGAAAACGGCGTGTTTTCTGCGCCCCGGGGACGGGCCGCCACCGTGGGAGCGGGCGCCGGCCTGGAACCGTCCACCTGCCGCCGCGCCAACCGAGCGGAACCGACGTCCGCGGCGCACGACACCCCTCGCTCCCCCGCGGACGCTTTGCCTCGCCGCACATATCCGCGATTCTCCTGCACATCAAGTCGTTTTAAATCTCCCTCGACGAAAAGAACAAAAGTTAAAAAGTCTCGAGGCCTTCTCGGAATGTACGGTTCTCGAAAGAATTATGTATAAGTAAGAAACAAAAACAATTATATCTGCCAGGAATACAGTGATTTTTGATCCTCGCGGATGTCAATTTTCACTCGAAATCGTCGTGAAAAGTGATGAGGCAGTACCACCCCATCTATATGCGAACCTTCAATAAAACTTCCTTCTCCCCACGGATGAGGTAATATTACCTATCCTCAAAAAATCATTATCACCAGTATACAAAGCCGCAAAAAATAATTCCTATGAACATGGAAGGTTAGTGACTGATAGGTATAAACTCCAATTTGGGAAGTTTACAGAAATTAAAATGTACTGATTTAAAAACGTTTAGTTTTGTGGAATTCCAAAGCAGAGATTTACAAAATGAGATTTATAAAATATGATCGACATTCAAAATTCCTATTTTCCTCCAAAACAGAAGATGAACAATAATTGAATGTAACTTCTCAGGAGTTTTGCGGGCACGGTATAACTAGCTCCTGAAAATGAAACACACCGCTTGGCAGAGAAACTTCAAAGGATTACACCTCACAAGAGCTCTTAGGGTCGAGTTATCTCTTCTTAGGAACTAAAAAGCTGAGAACGCTACGCAAGTAGAACTTGGGGTAATTATTCCACAACCACGAGGGCGATAGAATCGCATGAGGTCTCAAACTGCCTCATTGCCATATTCTGTTTGTTGTATATGAGAGTTTCCTCAAGTTGGTTTAGAGTTACCTGACTGACCGATCACTTATTGTGAGGATTAAGGACGACCTTTCCTCCTCCTTCCTTTCCTACACATTTCCCTGTAACATCAGAAGAACTTCAGGGTTTGCATAAAGACCCACTCCTTTTCTTGCTGGTGATTAATAGCGTGGGTGCTATGCTGGAAGGAGTTGAGTTCCTTCTCTTCGCTGATGATTTGAAGATTCATCAACTGATTGAAACATCTGCAGACTCACAGATCCTGCAGAGATCTCTCGATGCACTTTTCACTTGGTTTGCCGATCTTGGTCTTCCCCTTAACATATCCTAGTGTCTGAATATGACTTTTAATAGCATTATGCCGCCTGTTTATCATACCTACTAGAAGCAACACTTGGTTAAATTGTTACATCACGTGATTTGGAAGTGATACCCGACACCCAGCTTAAGTTTCAGACATCCAGGACTAAGCGCTTATCGTCAAGCGGAACACATTGAATTCACGCATGCACCAGCAATAGTTGCCTTGCACAAAGCCTTTGTCCTTCCAGTTATAGATTATCTATCTGCTATTTGGAGTCCCTACTATACTTGCCACATTGATCAGATTGAAAGGACACACAGCAGGTTTCTGAAAAATGTGCCCTATATTCTTCAAATTCCCCCGGACTCAAAGAACTAAGATGCGCTTGGTCGTTTCTGTGGGATGCTGGGCCCTGGTTGTCGTAGACGCCTCTCGTATACGTCTTTCTTCTGGAAACTAATGCACTGAGAGCTCGAATCCAATTTGCTCCTGAGCAAGGTGAATCTTGCTGTTCCTCAATCATTCTCCTGAACACAAATCGTTTTCACCGCTAATTTTTCATCAACAAATTATTTGTATAACCGCCCAGTGTGCATTGCAGTGTGATTGCCCACCGAAGCCAACCTCTTAATCAAACAATCTGCACATATAGACTTTTTTAGATTCTTTTAATTCTATTCGCTATTGCCTTTATAGTATATAGTTTCTAAAAGTTGCCCCTTGTAACAATATTTTCCCCCAGAGCCTGTTAATAGTTTTAATTTCAATTCTTCCCCTATTTATCACCTATGTTAGAGTTCACTTTATTATGTTGTACTATGTAAACGTTGTTCTCTTGCCCGTATCATGAAATTAATAAATGAATAAATAATCAGAATATCTATTGGTAGAATGAAAAAATTAATCACAGGAATGGCAGTTATCTCATAAGAATTCTTTCTTCTGTCCACCAACCTCCCGAGTTCTTAAGAACTTGTGGTTGCTGGTGGAGCTTTCGCAAAGAAAAAAATGTGTCACCAATCACCTAGACAGAAGCTACATTAAATATTTAAATACATTTAGTTCATAAATTCTTTAATTTTAATCAAAATCTACTCCTTAAAGCTTCGTCCCAAATCACCAAAGCAGTAGGTTCGCTGAGAGCGATCCGGGGGTCCAGGAGGCTTGCACCCGACCCGAATGACCAATTTTTTCCCCACATGATGCAAGTTGGACAGATTCCAAATGTGCAATATCCGTTTGCCGTACGTTGTCGGCCGCACTCCTCATAACAGACCTTAGAATCGATGTAAAAAATTCGTTCTTTCACATATGGACTCCACTTGGGGTCTAATTGGTAATTAACTTCAAGCCAGGTTGATCGTTTCACACTCAGATGTGCTATTGGCCCAAAACTGGTCAAAAACGTGCCATAAAACTGAAATATTAATATCTATTAACGTTTGCTATCCACCTATCCTTACCTTCCGACACAAAGGGTGAGGAGGACACATCTTTGATGTATACCCCTCACTGTCAGTCCAGTAATGGATTTTTCACCAACCTCAAAAAAAAAAAAAAAAAAATATATATAAAACCTTACTTTCCGGTATTTTTTTAAATCATAAATTGAATTTATTCAATACACCTCTGTTAATAGAGTCCTCAGACCCTTTAATACCTTTTTCGGAGCGGAATTGAAAGAATTTTGTATTGAAATTTTCACGTGACTAAATTTTGTATCTCATTTAATAACCTTTTCCAATATCAGTGTACTGCACTACTTCGCCACTGCACATACTTGCATATAAAGTACTATTGAGAATGACATTGAGTACCTCGTCTCTACCATTATTGATACCGAGTTTGACTGTGCCATAAATTCTTCATACATGTGATTCAGGTTTATGTGGTTCAAGTTTGACTTGAATAAACTGCTATAGCATTTTGAGAACGTAAACGAATCTGAGGATGATGAAAAACGCTTGAAGTGTTTTACTCACCTACCGTTGATTGTTTTCTAGCGATTTCAACGCGTGGGGTGCTGTGTTATTTCCGTGCGGGCGTCACCCCTTGTTTTATGGTCGAAGTTACGCACGATACCGACCTTCCAAGTCTTCCCTCCTCAGGCTTGAGAAATAGGCGAGAAATCCTCCTATAACAAAGAAGTGACACTAAGACTCTTCGCAAGAAAATCAAAATTAAACCTCGCATTTCTTTTGGAACATTCAGTTTGGAACATTCTGAACAAGTTTGTAACTTGACTCTCTACAACTTCGATCATTATGCTTTACCTCCGAAACCCAACCGTTTGGCATAAATAACTTCCTACAGCCTAAGGGGTTTGGAAGTTTGACGAACTTTCCAAAAAATAACTGATACTGAAAGAATTGCAGAGAGGAATGGTTTCTATCTTATTCTATTCTAATGTGAGACTTGAGAGAATAGAAAAAACAACAGATTTTCTACTAATGTAACGGCTAGAAGGGACAAAACATAAAGTTAAGTTGTACAACATACCTCGAAGGTGGTACTTGGAGCGTTTTTAGCCTTCTTTCAGAATCAGTTATTTTTGTGTGGCTCTTCTAACCCTGGAGAAGTTCTGTAAATAGAACGAAACGTTGGCGATGAAATTATAGTTTTTTATCAACCTCTGACTGACTCTCAAGATATCCACTTAATTTTCAAAAGATACATCAGTAGTAGTCAAGAACTTGAACACAGTATATGCACATATATTTAAGGCGAAGAACATTTCATTTAACAATTTTTTTAGAGCCACATCAGCTTAATGTGTTTGTGAAAGGAATCAAATATTCATTTTGTCCCTCTCTTTTGTTAATATGTTCTATAATGATAAACATTTAAATGACTACTCCTTGTGAAATAAAGGAAATAAAATCCAATTTTTTGTAGTAATAATTCGCTCATGATTAATCTTTACAAGAGGTTGATCGAATAACAGCAACTTCTAGTTTTCACAAGTAACCCGCTTTCACAAGATTATTTCATTATCCAGTGGGAGTAGCGACAGCTTGTTAATGACTTTCGAAAGGTGAAAAAAAGTTGTGCCACTAAAATCAAAATATTCTCTCCCGTTTTACTTGCTGCGCCAATTTGATTAATTTTATCCTGATTTCTCTTCTTTATTTTTAAATGTCAGACTATTTGCCTCTAGCTCATCTCCGTACCCACGGCCCTTCTCACCGAGTGGGTATTCATACTCGTCCACCTCTATCCCTTTCTGGCGGTAACCCGATCCTCAGATCTTACATAATTGTCGGGTATGGGGGTTTGGAACGAGATCCACGTGGGAAGACGCGGCGCGGGTGATGTCGAGATGACAAACCCCCGGTGAAGTTGACAAAAAAGAAGAAGGTGGTTCATAATACCGCCTTGGGATCATGCGGAAATATTTCGTCTAAAAGCTTGCCTCGATCCCACATCTCCGTCCATTGCGTAAAATTCAAGACTTGTTCATATTGACGAGTTTCTTTTATCTCAGTAGCACGGCAAACTTTCCTTCCACTTAATGTTGAAATTGACCGAGATCGGTTAACATTTGTTTGGCCAGTGAGGAATCTGCATTTTCACATTAAAGTACGAGGAGGCCACCCACCGGGCAACGTAGTACATGTACTACCTATAAGCGTAGTAGTCAAAACGTGTGTCATTACTATTTTTAAATTCCCCCAAAAAAACTTGCATGGAAGTGGATAACTAGTTGGTGTTCTCTTTGTGATGTTAGTATACTTCTTACGCGAAGCAAATTCGACATTTCCATACAGGAACATGTTGGTCTTGTGTGGTCTTTTGATTGGGTTTCAGTCTCAGTTGAACGAATTTTGAACTGTTCTGCCGACGCTCAATTCAAGTTTGTTGTTCACAATACTAGACTTGTAAGAATAAATATGATGGAGGGTGTTTGGGGTAGTTCAGATTATAAAACCAAACGTTCCACCCCTGCAGCACTGGGTTTTCAAGCGACAGTCCCACGAAATTGGTCCTACAAAGCTCATCTTAATTGTATCAGTAGATTTTAGACTTTTGTGATTTTAAGTTACGCTCTTACATATTAATCTTGAATAGAATAAACGGGTATTTCAGTGTTTGTAAAGCAGGAGGTTACTTCTGTAATTGTATATGTAGGTCCTTGCGTCACGCTGTACTTTCAATTTTTCTTCCAGGTTACTGGAAAATATGATCACTGAAATGTCACTTCTATTGTAAGAATCTTATCTCTAATCATTCCTTAGTGCAACATTGACATTTCATGGACAGCGATAAATTGGTTTCATTGTTATGAGAGGGATTGAACGAAAAGGAACTACAGTGTCATTTGAATTTGAACGAGCAGGTGCGTGTCGGAATGAGTCCTTTTCCACCTAGTTAATGGCACGTATTTGAATGGCAGGGAAGCAGCGTTGATTGTAGAGCTCTTCTTCGTGGCACTAAAAAATTAGAAAATTCAGTTCTGGAACTCAAACGTTGTTCCGAACTATTCTGAGAGCTCTTGTATTTCGGAACTGGCGCAACTATAACACGAGGTTGTCGCACCATAAGAATCTGAAATTGTTCGTGGTGAAGACAGTTGTTGCAATGGTTCACGAATGCTTAGGAACGATTCATCCAGTTGTGAAGAGATGAAGAATTTCAAGTCGTTGTAAATTCAGCATGTTGCAAGGGATTAGCCTATTATTGTTCCATTCTTTGGATAGCGTCGGGTTCAACAGGCCGAGCTCCGCTCAACCGAGAAATTCTGATAAACGGAGCGAAGGAATTTTTCGATTCAGCCACAGAGGGGAGTAACCTTTCACCGCTCCGAGGGCGTCGGGCGGCGGTGAGCATTATATGTTAATGGTCGGTGCCATTAGTGCCAAGGTGTGAATGAGAAGAGCTAACAAGGCGGGAGCACGGAGACAGCCGTACTGTTCGCCGGGGAGATAAAGTCCGGACTGGCATCGCCTCCTCAGAGATGCGCGATCCGTAGGGAGGTCCCTTGGGAAGACTGACGAGTGGCTCTGAGCACGACGACTTCTCTTCTCTCCTTCGTATCTCTGGGATCGGCACGGAAGGTGCGAATGAGCGAATGATGTCCGCCGCCATTAGAGGCCGCGACATTTGTCGAATTAAAGTGAAATAAATACCGATCGGAACCAAGAACTCGGGGAGGAATCGTGGGCTCGCCAAAACGAGCAAGGGTGAATTGCTAACAACGTGCCATTCGTGTGTCGGAAGGTGCGATGATTAATTGTATTGTTCGATGATTGAATCTTTCACTTGGAAATATCCCATCCTGATGTTACCAACAGTAACTTATCCCCATCTGATCATATATCGACTATGATCTGATCAAACGATAACTATAAGTATAAACTTGATCTATCAGCAATCTTTGCCTTTTGCACACCTCGTACTATTTCTCTAGTAGTGATGCAGGATATCACAATGAGCAACTAACATACTTAATGTATTTGTTTACAAATCTAGGA
Source organism: Creontiades dilutus (assembly GCA_031894815.1). Taxonomy (NCBI): domain Eukaryota; kingdom Metazoa; phylum Arthropoda; class Insecta; order Hemiptera; family Miridae; genus Creontiades; species Creontiades dilutus. Next base: position 1,042,191 of record JAVIWC010000184.1, read on the forward strand.
AAAAAATTATGATGAAACTTCTATTTTATAATGTGCAGTAGCCATGTAATTCTTATCTTTTAGAAATTTTTCATGCCTTTATCGGAAAAAAACACCGAAACATTCAGTATGCTGTCCAAATCCCTGTAACGACAGAGAAACAACGTGATACAACATGAAAATGTCCCACTGTGGTGCAGGCTAGAACGCAAGCGTTTTGAATTTTAAAACCGTTCTTTTGCTTGCCAAACTAACTCTAACAGCATTTCATCGAAGTTTTTCATTTGAAAGACAAAATTACGTTGAGTCGAAAGTTCATGATGATCCCTCAATCATTTGTAATGAGTCGTGTGTTTTAAGTATTGCTTCAAATTCGGAAGTTTGTGAGGTGTACCCATGAGTTGGATAAGGCAACCTAAAAGTAACCTTTATAGACATTGATAAGAATCACTCCACCGTCGTAGGTCGTCGAGAGCCGAGGCGTTTACGATGAGACGTTTCTGTAGTGATAAACTATCGTTATATTCAACTACGAACAACTGACCAAATCAACTGGGATTTCGTAACAGGTATCACGCCATCAGAAGTTGGAAATCTGATTCATTAAACGATTGCCTATGAGAGTGCAGCTGTAGTAGTGAATAGGTCCATAAAATCGAAGTTGATTATCAAGATGTTTGAGTCGTGAGGTCTCTTGTGTGCAGTCTTTAAACTGAATAACTAAGCGAACATTCGGGATTTTGCCAGAACCGTTTCACGCCGCCTATCATTCTAGTTATGATCTCCAAACACGAGTTTAGGAAAAATCAGTCCAGAGTACTGCCGCAAAAACACTATATGAGCGATTTTAGCGATCTAAAAGACGTTTTCACGTAACGAAAACTGTGACGTCAGATAACTTGCGGCCTTGTTGGATGGAAGGTCCGCACCTGCTCATCACCCCTCAGACTGACAGCCAGCTGCCCCCACGTCACAAAAGATTCCTCTTTCCTTCAAAAGATTCTCCTGAAGCTCCCCAGTCGCCCTAATTTCTCGTGATTTCAGAAAAGTGCTTTACCATTTTCTGGAAGTAGTGGTTTTTCGATACAAGTTGATGCAATTAGACAACTAAAGACGAATTGTAAGACCCTGTAAATTCATAGTCGTGGGGTTCAACTGCCCTGACGTAGAATTTGAAGTTTTGTTGTCCATTCTACAACTATCATGGTGGGCATTAGCAATGATTTAAACTTATTTTCGTTTACGAGATTTCAGTGCTTCAAAAATGGGTTTTCAAGATTCGAAATTTTTCTCAGCGTTCATTTTTTTTCCAGTAGCAAAGTTACTGTTTTCATGCTCGATTATTTTTAGGGCCACTGTTTAATTGCTTCACTTACTGATTTTTTCTTTCGAATGAGTGCAGTCAGTTCAAACGTCCAAGCTGAGCATTGCAAATTACTTTTCCACAAATATTACATTACAAAAATGATACTCGTAACAATTTATCAAGTCCCACTAATACATCACGGACATGTACACAACCTAATAAGTTATAACAAATACAAGGCATTTGAGGACAGTCATCATTCCTTGCAATAATAAAGTTAATACCTCTAGGAACTAATAATAAGGAATCACAGTAACATATTGAATAGAATTGACACACAAATCGGAATACCTACAATGCCGATTAGCGAAGAATTCGAGCAATTTTATTGAAAAGGAGCAATAAAGAGTTGCTCTTCGAAACAAGTGGTGTCTTTCCTATTTTTGGCGAACATTAAAATTTGATCACTTTTGGTCCACATTTACAGGCAATTCAGGCCTAGAACGTAAAAAAACCTGTCTACGAACAATTGTGTCTGTCCTCTCGGGCGCTCTTTTTTCCAAAACTGAGAGCTCTAGGAACTTGGATCAAACATCTCAAATGGCCCTGAATCGGCATCGATGTCGGTCAACCCTAGATTGAAGGGATGAAATATTAATAAATCGGAATTAATTTTTTTCCGTTGTCGCTGATAGAATGCAATGGAAACATGCGAAGGAAACCACCCGTTTTGCTGTGTTTATTCTTGGCTCCCTCTCCGGTCTAGAACTTCCTTAGTGGGATATATTGGAATACTCTTCATTGAGACAAATAATTACTAGGAAAACGTCATCAGTTTTGTGTCATCGGAATCTGACAAAACCGTAGCAAACTGGAACTTTCCGTAATGGGGTTGATGTTGGTTTTAAGACTTCTTCGGTCATAACGACGTACAAACGCATGAATGCCACGACCCACATCAACGTTGGATTATGTGCAGGAGCGTGAGTGCACACGTGCCAAGGCCTCGGCATCGTAATAGACCAGGAATAAAAGCTAATAACAAGCAATAACGGGGAGCGGCCGGGGCTTGGCGCTCTCCAATAAAATCCGAGAGCGTTTCGCAGTAGATTCAACACCCCTCTTTGACACTAGAGGCGTCGCCTCATTGAAACCAGCAACGCTTTGCGGTTTCATGTGCGATGGAAAAAGAATCATTGCCGTGGTTAAATCCTCACCAAGGACTTGCATTTATATCTTGAATGATTGCGGCCGTTATCGTAATGGTGATGATAATGGTTAAATAATGAAAGAGGAAGAGAAACGACATGTCAGCGAGATCGGGTGTGGCAACTAAATTCCTCGAACCTACAACATGATTGTTAAGGTCATGGAAAAGGGAAGGTTAAATTTTTCAACTTATAAGCTGTTATGCAGAAGCTTAAAAGGAAATTTGAAAAATACATTAAATTGTTAACTATTTTAAAAACATCACTAGGTTGTTTAGGTCACGTTACGTTTCCTCAACCTTAGTGGCTATCATTCATCCGGGGTCCATTAAATTAACAGGGAACCTTAACCGCAAATTTTCTGAAAATTCTAGCTAAATCTGATTAAAACTTCAAAACGGAAGAAAGTCGTCAGGGATCAACTCTCAAAAACCCTGAGAATTTCATGTAGACAGGATGAAAACTTTTGAAAGAATTCTTGTTATAGGTTGCTAGTACGAGTATATTTCTTCAGAGGTTAGTATCCTGCAGCTATGCCTTTCGCTTACACCAAACACGCCTCAACGACCACACATTCCCTGAATATGTCATCAAAGTAGGACGATGGCTGTAGTAGTTATGATGGTTGGGCAAAGATGAAATTCATTGGGTACCATCCAACCTAAACGGTAAACAGTCCTTATTCCTTTTTTTAGCTTTCTCATCATGGGAAAGGCGGAAGTAACGCCGCTCTTAATACACCTTAGTACACTTTCACAGTTCATATTTTATCCAAGATAAATGGATTTATTTTATAGCTTCAGCCAAGAATTCTTAATCCATCAACTTTTATGTTATTTTTCACACTCATGAAGAAGTTGTTGAGTTGAATTAACCTAAATGGTAGGTATTTTAATAAACGCTTTGGGAAAGTTGGAACTGAATTCCTTAATGTTATAGAGTCATGAAAAGATTTATTACCGATCCAATGTCTATGGGTAAGGATTTATCTTTCTTAGGAATTATAATTCGAAGGTCTTGGACAGTGCTAATCCTCAAGAAGATCCGATGGGATTGGTTTTTCACCACCCAGCTCAAGCAGTAATGTATGATAATTCTTTCTTTAATTCCATAATTCTTTTTCTCGTCCGTTTCCAGGATTTTATCGACTGAGAGCACGATAGCTATAAACTAATTACTTTACAAACTTTGTAAATGTTCAAGGGATGCATGATATTTAATTATCACCATGACAATTATTCTCTCAGAAACTTAAAAGTTTATCAACTATTGTCAAAACCTATCAAAGCCTTGTCCATTGATTCATATTTTCTTCAACATGATAATTACTTCAAATGTGCTAAAAACTGTAAAGAAACTAATTTTAGAAATCTTAAATTCCCAATTACACCTACCGAGACAGTACTCGGCCTAGTAATGAGCGAGTGTTTTTGACCGAGTGTGTGGAAGAGGGTTCTATTTTTCGGCCGAACTAGTGTATGTGTGGATCTTCATTCTTTGAGGTCTTCACGTTCGAATTCAGTCAACACACTTGCAGTTCCTCCCTTCCCGTCTCTTCTCATCAGGCATGGTCTTGCCCGCACTCGTTTTCTTCGACTGAGTGCATTCTGTCCAATTCCCAAAATTGCAGTAATGAGCGAAATGCAATAACGTTTGAAAAAATGTTTCATGATAACTTTTTTTAGTATGACGGGGTGCCATAACGATGGAACACTTTGCACGACTGTCTCGCCCCTACCTGGAAGCAATATAATCACCTACTCGCCCTGTCGAAGTAGCTCGGCCCATGGGCTTCCCAAGTACTCGGCCGAGCTACTCGGTAGGTGTAGTTAGGCCTTAAGTCTTTCTTTGATTGCAAATTTATAATTAGAATAATCTTTGGCCCCATTGTACTCAAATTTGAACACTAGTCAACAAAAATGTTATTCGATAAAGATGGGGAGAACTTTTTTGTTGTCGTAATTTGTTGTCTTCCTTTTCATTCAATAAAGAGATTCTTCTCATCCCTTCCCTCATTGATGAATAATATTACACCATTTTTCTTTTGGAGGAATACGTGTTGAAAATGAACCTTCGCCAGATTGACTGTTGTAATAAGCGAGACCGCTTTTTAATTACCCATTACCGCTGGAGATTCCCACACACGACTTTGTAGAAGGGCGTTATCCGTCCACGATCTACTCCTTAGTTGGTGGGACAACGCTTCCTTTGGTTCGCGAGCATAACCTTTCTGAAATCCGCGCTCATTCTTCGTACAATGATGCAACTACGGCTGTGTCTTGGTTTAACCCTAAAACAAAATGAAGACTAGACGTAATTCTTTGACACGAATGAAGATGTCGAAGTGATTCTAAATTTACTAAGTTCTACAAAGTCTTTCATTGATTCGATTTTTTAGGACATCTCTCTGAAGCAATACTTCGTCAATTGACGGACGCCTATTAGAATGGATCCACGTTGAGAAATGAGACATTAGGGGAAATGAAAGGTTTAATAGATATACTTATTCAAGCCCTCCATATACAGCGCAAACTGCCGATTTTCTTGCTTCTTCTGTTTTGCCCGATTAAGAATTTAGGTCTAGTTTCGAAACATATTTCAGAACTTTAAATTTATTTTTGAAGGAGCTGAAGGGTTTCGTGACGGGATTAATAATAATTCAATCGAATGTTTTGTCTAATAAAGTCACTTACGCAATAAACTTTGGACATTTTGAATGTGTTGTCTGGTTGGGGGATGGAGAGGGTAGTGTCCCGTCTATTTGCTGCTCACGCCTACTAAAATTCTTAGCAAATATCCGGCCTTCGTGTTGTTCGTTTAAGAATTTGGTCTAGTTTTTAAAAATATAGCCAATATTCGTCAGCCAGACGACTGAATCTCAAGAAATCGCTAACATTCCTGTCATCATAAAGCAGTTATGAAATTCATCATAATCTGAACAATTTTTATAAGTTTTTATAACTTTATTTGTTAATATGATCATATAAAAACCAGACCTAGGGACATCGCTGCAATGCATGCATTTGTGACCAATACCTTTTTATTATTCCTATTTGGGCATTTGCGAGATTAAGTTTAATGGACATTTGTTTAAATTTTTTATGTAATTTATTGATAGTTTTTATCAGTTTTAATCCCATTTTATATAGTATGCATTATTTATTTTGTTTCTTAAAAGAAGCTATAACATTTAAAACTGTCGCAGCAGTTATATTATTGTTTTTCCTTATGTCTGGCAAAATAAGCTCTCATTGTTGAATAATTTAAATCCTTGAGGTTTGTATTTTCTTCTTGTGATTCTTACTATCTCATATCTGGGACGGTACAACTTGATTCCTGATTTAAACTTACAACATTCCAAGGGTCGCCTTGTAACGACCTTCGTCACAATATAACAGATTTGTGAGTCTGAAATAATAAAATGATTTTATTATTTACCCCTTTTTCAACCCCAAAACCCCTAATTCACTATTCAAAAATACTACATCGACAGTACGAAATCGGTGAAGTGGGGATTTCCACTACTAAAGAATCGGATTGGTGTCTATACTAATTTTCTTTAATCTGATGTATGTCCAGAATGAAAACAAGAGAGAATTTGGATTACGAAGGAAACCGCAAGTAAGGGAGTGACACTTACCAATTAATGGTCTGCTAGGGAACGACTGTCAACTTGCCTTTTGTGGGAGTGTAGCTGAAGATGAATTGGTATTAGTCCGTATTTGCGTTGCAGTTCCCAAGAATAGTTCGTGAATAGTTTAACCACTCGAAAACTTATGATTCACGCCTTTACTCGATAAATATTTCTGGAATCGTCAAAGTTGTACCTGCCATCACACCCGAAGATTCCCGTTTTAGTTTTTTCTTTTCCAAACTAATGGATCATTGACTTATTGAATATTTGGGTTGGATCTAAAATGTAAGGATCTATAATAGATACCACAATACCACAATAATTGTGGTTTTTGAACATTTTTCTAATTTAAGCAACGACTCCTAGTTTTTCAGGTTCGCCAACTCAAGTTGGTGCGACCGATTAATTGGCCCATAAACATCTAATATATTTGGTAACCTTACTGCTTCATATCTCATATTTTTCCTCATCTCACATGAATGAGTGGGTGTTTTAGGACTTTCCTTTTGTGTTGATAAAGCATTTTGTCCCTGAATCGTTAGCAACTACGACTTGAAGCTAAGTTTCCCGGTTAGTCCCCGTATAACTTTCAGCCACTATCATCATTGATTTGCCCATATACCTCTTCACTACTCTTTATTGATTCACCGAATGTAAACATTAATCTCGAATAATTTCAATCCAATTGATTTCAGTGATTGCCTTTCGTTACTGAACATGGTACGCAAATAACAGTTTTAACTCAAAAATAGAGAACTCGCAAATCACATTCCTTAGAGCACGTTCAATGATTGATAATGAGAAGTGGTGCCAAGGGCACATATGAAAATTTTCATTGTACGTTCATTCACATGTTATATTTGTGATATTCCGGCATCTATAACTGAGTTTTTGGTAGTTTAGTTAATTAAAACATAAAGAGATGTATTATTAGATAAATGAAAGTATTGAGATAATTAGGTTGTCTACTGATCACTGCAATAATTATCTTTTTCTCGAGTTTTGAAAGATTCGATACTGAAGTTGAGAGTTTCCTGTAGAAAAGTTGAGCTCTGAGTGGGTAGGAGGTGGGTGAATATCCTGGGGAAGGCGATTCCTCCTGGGTAGAATTAAGTTCCGACCTTAGAAGGGCAAGCTATGAATCGCAAAGGCTGCGTAGACTGACAAGTTGGTTGGCGGATTACTTTTTTTTTCATTAGCCGCGGGGGTTTAATTAGACAAGAATCGTAAGAAGGAAGCGAGAAAGGGCGGGGACCGGTCGTCAGAAGGGAGGCCGCCGCGACAAAAAGAGAATCGGGCGTTCGTGCCGATATGATAGTATCAGCAATTACAACTCCATGTTAATTACCATTGAAGGAGTCACGAGAGTCTTATTACCAAGTAGCTCTTTGGGATGGGAAGGAGGCTTTGGAGGGAAGACACCTCATGGTCCCCGACTCCCCTTTCTGGTGGCGAACTTGGTCGAGGCATCCTCAAGCTGAGAAGTCCTGGAAGATGTTAATATTCATGAAGGCAAAGAGACAGGTCGGGGTAGGAAAGGTTCAAGTTACCTGTCGTCACTTGCCCTGTCTGACAATGCATTGCTGCAGTTGTCTCCATCACTGCGGAATGACAGTTCATGACTCAGAGACACGACTCAATGACCTTTTATTCATTTATTTATAAATAACCCGGTCCAAGACGATTTGGGAGACATAGTATGCAGATGTAAAATAATAATAACTCAGTAACCAGCAACTATCAAGAATCTACATCAACCAATGGAAGTGGTTTTATGAGAAAACCCGTTTGCCAAATACAATGTACAGTATAGCTTCTTTACTTAATGTCGTAGAACATGTCAGATAGGATTATAATTCTTATAAACGCATCCGCTGACCCAAGAACAATCTGCTTTTAGTAACTGAGATATGTAGGGGCTGGCCAATAATTGTGAAATATTAATGAGGTGCCTGTGGCAGTTTTGCCATTAAATTGGCCAAATGAATTGAATTTGTAAAATGGATTCTATTTCACAGCATGATATATAAATTGGCCATTGAAACACCGAATCGCTTGAAAAACAACATTCAAGCACTTATTATATTGGATACAAAAAATTCAATATTTTAAATCGAATGACCACAAGGGTACTGTCCGATCCACCACCGTACTTGGCCGCGATGGACAGCTGTGGAATGAATGCCGTTTTACTCACCGCAGAATAAGTTACCTTCATGATTAATCAATATTTCATATTGAACGTAAATTGAATCGAGAAGATCCTTCTTAATCTACAAGTTTATTCGCAAGACAGAGTGCTCTGAGAAGAAACCTAGTGCCTAAATTAAGAGCGAATCTCGGAAAATGGATGATTATCCCAGTCCTGTAGTTTCACGGAAACTCTTCTGCTCGTTTACTGGTGATAGACGGATGTCTTGTAATATCAGCTATGCACAATACACAACACGAACCAACAGATTTTAAGGTGACATTAAGGTTTTTTGTACAGGAAATGAAAAACCAAAATAATGAACATTATCTTTGCAGACCTTTTTTCTGGGCATTCTGCCAGTTCTGCCGCGGGTGGATCAATTAGTGATGGTAGCGGAGGTAGAGAGTTCAGGAGTTCTGGAGTGATTTTAAAAAGTCTTGGAGATGAAACGCCGGGAAAGGTCAACAGTGAAAGTAGTGTCAAGTTATTTACCTTTCAACTAATGGGGTTCAGGTATTTAATGCTTCCTCTACCGTGAACCACTCATCATAATTTCCATGACCAATCACATTTAGTCTTGTTCATGGCTGAAAACCTGATGATTGGTTTTCGGTTTCTGGTTTCACGTTCCCGGTAGCTATTGAGTCTAGTTCCACAGATGAAGAACGTCAGCAGTTCACAAGGGGTTTATTCGATGGAAATAATTGGACTTTTTTTGCATAGTTACATCATATTGTAGGTTACTGGAACTTTTTTCAACACTGTATTCTTCGAATCCTTGTATTTCTGTAGGTATACATGAATACAAACTGTTGAACAAACTAATAACAATTATTCATGGCAGTTATATTCCTCGTTCAAACATAAAGATACCCTATATTGTGTACCTAGTAGTAGAATTATTACGTCTAAAGGCATTGGTGACCAAGTTTCAAGAGTTAGGTCTTGCTTCGCTCATATCGCATAAGAGACCACCTTGTAGGCAACTGAGTGTGACTCATTAGTTACCATGAAATGGCTGTGCGAACAAACCTAATGAAATGTTCTTTCCAACGTTAGGAATATGAGTTGTACTCTTAGTTCTTTGTTTCTGGCTTACCACTGTAAAACTGACAAGGGGTTTTCTGGATGTACTTATTGCAAAGTGTTCTTGACTTGGTATACTGCTAAAGCTCATAATATCCGATAGCTGTCGTTTCACATATGCGCGACTCCGACATTATCTACAAGCTGCGAGGTCAGTTTCTTCGTTATTTGTTCGCGTTTTTCGGCTAATGACAGCTCTCGACTTTTTCTTCCCCTCCCATTCCGAGTGTGTTTTTAAATACAAATTACGTCCGGACGAAGACCCCGTGGAGGACATCTGGCGCTCCTAGGGCCATACCTCAACAGATCCGAGTCTCGCTATGGGAACGCGGGTTTTTTCCTACTTCGTCCCCACTTGACAAGCTGTAATCTCAATGACCTGTTTTTATTCCTGAATCATCTAAGTGGAGGGGCAAATGTAAAATAAAAAGCCATGTTGGTTTTTTTTTCTCTCATAGCTGCTCCTATTTGATTTAATTTGTTGGGCCACAGCGTTCTACTGTAATAAGCCGTTGACCTCTACGCCTTCTCTTTCATTATTTTCTTGTTTTTTAGTGCTTGACTGTTCGAAATAACAATACGGTTTTCAACTGTACCATTTCGTTATTCGTGTTCATGATCAACTTGGCACTTACGAATGACTATGAAATTATGTTTACTGTTAATAAAACATACCAACTCGGGCGTGGCCTATAGCTTCTTGGTATTCGTAATTTGAATGTTTTTGTTTTGTTTTTTGGTAAGGGATGGGAGGAACTCCTGGTCAATGTGACCACTAGGATCTATTTTGACGTTGTCTCCATCTCAGTTCATGATCTTTTTGATAACCTCTTCATTCGCAAAGTGAAAGTGGTTTCCAGGCATCCTTTCCCAGTGCCGGAATCTTAATTGGTGCAGCAGCAGGACAGACGGCTGAAATGCACCTCTGATCCCTCAGCCTTACATTTGGTTAAGGTGGTAGGTACCTTAACGGACAGTGGCCATTGAGGGGCCCACAACTTTGCAAAGGTCTTTGCGCCTCATTGATAGTACATCTGATTCCTTGAGATGTTTGAGAATAGCTTGGCTTGTCTCTACTCAAGAGTATTCTGCTAGTGTATTCGTCGCTTGTCCCTCCATTTTTGAACCTATCGCGTTTTATTACTCTTGGTAACCCCTAGTTCAGGTTTATGTTCAATCCATTTCCAGCAAGGCGATCAGCTTCCTCGCTGTCCACCATTCCCTCGTTACCCGGTAGCCAGAGTAGAGTTAGTTTGTTGCCACGGGCCAAGAGGGAGCTGAGGGCTGAGGCCAGATCAGATTTGTTGGTACTGAAAAATAGTGTTTAACGCTAGCTGATTGTCTGATATCATGTAGATTCTTGCACTTTTGAGTTGTTTTCTGGCAATATCTTGCACACAGAACTCAATCGCATGGGCCAAATGAATATAGACCAGATATCCAAGAGGCTTGTATTGGGCAAAACTGGGTCCTTCATCCCCCATGAATAATGTCATCATGACATTTTTTAGGCGACCAAGGTGATCACAATAGCTGTAGAATTGAGATTGTTACAAGGATTCACTGTACATTTTATTGCAATTATGAACGCATTCAAACTTTCGGGACCTCTACAGCGATCAGTAGCGTCGATATTTCTGTAATTCATATGCGATGATTACACCGTTCTTTTCCAACTACCCTACAAATTTGAGCTACGGACGATTATGAAATGAGAAAACGCATTACGTTTTTGCATGATCGCACTCTTTTGATCCAGGGACAATGAAGCATCTGAAAACTGCATGAAAATCTGACTAAAATTTAGTATAGCTTTGGCAGTAACAAAATTGATTACCGACCTCTGAAATGCAAAAGACGTGTAAAAATTTTAATTTTGGAGTACAAATCTTTGTTCAACTTCTTGTGAGCTTTCTTAGCATCGTTTGTGCTGAAGCAAAACATGAATAATAGCCCTCTCTTCTCTGGACTGTTCATATTCTATAAGGTTTTATCGATGGCAGGTCATCGTACATTTTGTAAGGGTCACAATAAAAAGCTTTTGGTGAGTTTCGCCTCTCAAACCCAAGTCTTATTTGCATATCATCTGCCGATAACACCCGGCCACTCCACTTTCTGCACGTCCTCCGTCGACCGCTCATCCCCTCGGCCTTTTTATCTTCCCTGCCAGACCCCGTCAAGACGTAAGGAGACCCCGGAGAAAAAAGACGCGGACCCGACTCACATCCTTCGCGGTAAAACCCTTTTTCAATAACGGAGTAATTAAGAGGGCGTACGTGGTGTGTGCTGGAGGAGAGACCCCCTGATAACGGAGTTTTTCGTCTCCGGGCTCATTCGGCTCACGTAGGGCCCGGATTGTGTTGAGGTCCTCGCAGCCTCGTCTTGATGTTTATCTTTTAAGAGGGAAGTCCTCTAACCTCGAGGCGGAAGACACCGGTTTTCCGTCCCATACGTGGTGCACACCACATGGTCCTATCTACATCTTTTTCGACGTTGGCATTTAGTGGTTCGGGAACGTCGAAAAAATAAGAGAACGAAGAAAGCCGTGGGTCCATTATATTTGAGTTACCTGGGAGGCTTGTTCAGGATAACTCTGCTGTCCTCTGCTGTACTTTAAACTACTCAACAGTGAATACATTCCGTCCAAATTTATAGAATATTATTAGAAAATGAAGTTATTACACATTCTCAAAAACAATGGTCATAATTTTCTTCATGGAAATCTATTATGAGACGATCTAAAATGATTCCTGGATTAAAAAACTTGTTTGGGAAGGGAGGGTGGATATATGAAATTTATTATTAGGTCTTGATGGAATGTGGGAGTGCAGTTGCACCTTCAAAGGACTGATGCGCCTAGACTGCAACACCCTAACGATGCGTAGAAGATTATGGTTAGAGTGGAGGGGGGGGGGTAACTTTATTTCTCAGGGAAAATTTTTCCACAGGGGATCTTTTTGTCTTACATCTCTCAAAATTCCATTTTCTTTTAGCCATTTCAATAGTTTTGTCTGGTTAAGAAAACTCGATAGTAGCGGGAAAGTGAATTATCAAATTCGCTCCACGTTCTCCATAAATGGAGTGGAAATCCCTCAATTCGTTATTTCTGTCTCAATCCTTGAACTCAGTTGCAATGGGATCAATGCAGTTCTTCATTGGAATGAGAATTGAAACTTGAGTTCTTAGGAACTACCGCGCCAGTGATACTTGAGATAACGCGGTGTGACCCTTGAAGATTCTCCAATTGCCGAGTCACTCCCCACAATGCCACTCATTATCCTGTCATAGATCTCCTTCTTCCATCCTGAGCTCCGAGAGCGTGATCTTAGTTAGAGGTCCCCGTCCGTCGGAGCGATCATGATTTAAGGGCTGTACTTTTCAACGCAATTAACGCCTCACCAATCAGGTCGCATTCAGCCCGAGTTCAAATGGGTCTGATGGCTGTATCCATGTCGGGCCTTATTCATCTGTGGTCGTTCACTTTTTCGATGAAGGTCGAATAATGTGTTTCCCCTCATCTGACCCCACCGGTTCCCTTGCAATTCCACAGTTGGCAGTTGTACAGTTCATCCCAGGGAAAAGGATACTCGAGGACTAATAAACACTAGTATACTTCAAGAATAGTAGAGACCACTTTAGGTTCCCATCATGCTTTAAACTAATTATTACTGCTACTGGAATTCAATCCTTTTGTTGGTATCTTTGTAAATCTGAACAGGTTTCATCCTCGTGGTGTAATGAACAACATTGACCGATGTCTAAAATCTTCATTAGTTCCCTCCTAGTGCAGTGGAAATCATTTAGGGATACCCTGAACTAATAGTCACATTCAATTTGTGAATCAGACTATCCTGTATCATCCTAGGCCAGTTGAATGTTCTTGATCCAATAAACGATGTTTAAAACCTCCATTAATTTGTTAATATATCCGAAGTTACTTTGAGGGTTTCTTCTTATTCTGTGCTTTATTGCAGAATGATATGACATTATAATCACGTTTTGCCTTTAGCCAGTGTAGAATTATAGCAGCGTGTAGTTTTGATACTTCAGGAGCGTAAATTCAATCAAGAAATCCAAAATGATTGGAAAAGTTTGAATTTCAATAAATTTGCGATCACCTTATCCCTGCTTTCATAAATCGCTTTGCGATCGCTCGAGTAAAAGCGGGAACTTCAACTAGAGGTAAATTCTAAAAATATATGTAATTTGTCCTCTTTGAAGACAGTTAGCAGAGGTATTTCCTAATTGTTAACCGACGACCGGGAGCCGGTGAAAACGGGTTTCGTCGAAACTCTCCGTTGAAACTACGTGCCATATCTGATTTTGAGGTCAAAGGTATAAAACATCAGCAAAAAACAAACATTCCTGTACCCGTTCGGGATTCTTTACGACGTTGGTTTTCATTATGCATGTTCCGTGATTATTAATGTAGCGGCAAGTGTTATTTTTTTAAATTTTGTTTACTGTTGCTTAGGTAGTACTTAACGCACAATAAACCCAGGTTTCGGTGCTTGGAGGGGATTAGGACCCTCCTCACTAATCCTGAACAATTGTGTATCACTAGGATTCTGTCGCCCCAGTGAACAAGTGGTTAACTCAAAATTTGCCTATTTCACGTCAAGCCAAGGCTTTTCTGGGAAGTTAGAGCAGAACAAACACGATTTATCTTCCCTCAGCACATTACTTCATTATTAAATTATTTTCCTATAAGTATTTTTGTTTTGTTTATTATTTTCAATAGTGATCCTTTGTAATTGACCAAGAAAAAACCATTTCTAACCACCTTGAAAATCGTCAGTTAACGTTTCAAGATACGATTTTAAAAATCGAATTAAAAAAATCCGTCCATTTGTCGATACTGTCCGAAGCTATTCTAAAAAACTACATGACCAAAGTTTACGAAATTTGGTTCAAAAATCGATCCGGGATGTGCTAGTAATCTCGGATCTTGATCAATCAACCCAAGAATCAAGATAATAAAAACAAGATACTAAACTAAAGAGAGAGAGAGAGATATTACACTCAAGGATTAAACTTTCAAGCAATTTAAATCTCAAAAACTTTTAATGGAAGAGGGTAGTTTTTTTGTTGGACTAAGGTAGAAATTAGTTTCCTGAACCGAATGATGCACTCGGGTTGCTCTACGATCATCCGTTCTCACACCATTTGGAAAACCTCTTATTCGGGTGATGAAAATCGGTCAGGCCTTAGCTAGACCGCGTGGCCGGCGGCAGCCCAAGTATTTTCATGATGAGCGCTGTTACGACAGTTGGAAGAGCGAGGTGCTCAGTTTAGATAGGTTATGTACTACAGACAGATCAGTGTTTTTTACGTAGAAGGGCTGTCAAACTCAGAAATAATGCACTTCTGTAATAATTCGCAGCTTTTTATGAATTCCTTGACAGAGGGCGTTTATGACTTGATCCAAGGATTTGCCGGACAATCTTAGGTTTGAGAGAGAAAATAAATAATAACTGAGGAATGTAAACTGTTTCAGACCATTCTAAAACTGAATCCTTGAAGAAACCCTTAAGTGAATCTGTTGACGATCGTAAGATGGGCCCAAATCGTGAGAACCCGAAATAAACTGGGCCTTATCCTTCCTACTAGCCCTTCCTCTTGGTGTGTAAAATCGGCCTGGGATGCACTCATACTCTTTTCCACTCGATCACTGAAAACTGGGCCCAAGGAACTAGTAAAATGTAGCCATTCCTTCCAAGAAGTTTTATTAATTTATTATCATAAATCAAAATAGCAAATATACAGTGAAGGGGGTTCAACATAATATCAAAGATTTACGGCTGGGGGCGGGGACTATAATGAGAACTGACTCTAACGGGCAAACCATAAGGAGACAGGCTGCCCGGGAAGTACGTTGCAAGTTCTCCAGAAATTAAATTTTGGCGATTCCGTGTGTGAACATTTTTGGTTGCCGGCGTTTGAGTTTGAATGAAACTTCCTTCTGGCATTCTCACAGTACTTGGGTGGAACCGAAAATATTCAAACGAAACACAGGGGAGGCCATTGCCTTGCTTCCATTACTTAGTCGTATGTTCCCTTCTGATATAGTGTTTCATTCCAAATTCAGTATTCCTCAGTATAACATATGGCTAGTCAATCTAACACAATCGTTTTCACTTCTTTCTGTTACAGCTGCACGAACATGTACGTCGGCGAGTACTGTCAGCATCCGAACCCCTGTCACACGGGGCCGGGACCCCGGTGTCAGAACGGCGGGACCTGTCAGGTGAGGACGTCCCCTCATCACGGGCCTCCCAGCTTCTGGTGCTCCTGCCCCATCGGCTACTCGGCTTCCCTCTGCGAAATCCCCATCGCCAACTCCTGCGACAGCAGCCCTTGCCTCAACGGCGGCACTTGCAGCCTTCAGAGCCTCGAGAAGTACTCGTGCACGTGTGCTCCGGGTTTCACGGGTAAGTCATCCACTTAGTTTTGGTTTATTGTTTTCAGTAAGAAACCTTTGTAGCAAAAAAAGCTGCACAACCGCACCTCAAACAATGTCACTCCACGTTTCGAGGTGCGCTAATTCAAAATCAAGTTCAAGTAACTAAGAATTGGGGTAAAAAAAAAACCGTTCCTTCGGACTCCAGTTGATTTCTAGTTGGTCTTAACTAAAAACCAGCCCGATCGCCCCAAACGCTTCGCCAAATACCCGTGAAAACTTAGTTTTGGGGGTTTATATTGAAATAGGCAAATGGAATATAATTCTCTAGTGATTTTGGATGGAAAATCTACTGGGATAGGTTTCAGATCCGTAGAAGTTCACCCACAACGATGATAGCTATTTCTGTAGCTAAAAGTGACCCCCAAACCTCACAATTACAACACAATTGCGCGTTATTTAACAAAAATAATAGACTCTCGTTAGAATCGGGAGCTTTTGTTTATTTGCATTGTAGTACTGTCCAATCTCCCCATACTACCACAAACCAAATCTTTTATAAGCGATGATTGAATCGTCCTTTCCCTACCACCAACCAAAGTTTAGAAAGAACGAACGAAAAGCCAGAGGAAATCATAATTGTTGGATTCTACGCAGCAAGCGCGCAGAGTAATGTATTGATTCGCAAGCAACAAAATGCATAACCCTCACGTCACCAGAAAGCACAGTTATAAATGGATAAAGAAGGATGAATACTGTTAAATTTAGGGTTGTTGATCACAAATCATATTTCCGCACACGTAGCAGCTAGAAAATTCATATGAGATTACCAAACCGTTACAACCGTACACCACACAATGTATATATACACACGTTATATGGTGTACGAGGCATATATGCAATGTCTCGTGAGGACATGTTTAACATTTTGATTTTTACTTGGGATAAAAATATAGCAAATACACATAATGAAACGTTTTCCAGACCGAAATAAAACCTTTTCCAGATCAACTGAAACGTTTACCAGACCAAATGAAACCTTTCTATCTGTTGTATGTTTCCTATTATACTAAGGTGAGATCTACTTCGATTATAATAAAACTAAAATTCATGAAAGCAACTCATCGCAATCAATCGTAAATGAACACAAACAACAGCCGTCTCTCGGCTTTTCGATTATCTTGACTTTGGCCGGACAGCTTGGAAATGCCGTAGACGCTGTTCACAAACGAACTGGTTTATGTATCCGACAAAACTAACTCAAATCGTCACTTGAGAGGTCGATGTCACCATTCGATTCAGCGAGAAAAGTTACGTATTTCCGAGGTCAGTACTCCAGTTCCCCTTGGTACAATTCTGTCGGTGTGCCAATAAGTCTCTGAGGAATAACAAAATTCATTTACTACTCTACTAATTTAATACTCTAGTTTGGTCCCGTTTTCTTTAATCATTCGTAACTACATTATTCTACCCTCTCATTCAACGTCTTCAATATCCAAAATAAATCAGTTTAATATGAGGACGATTCCCATTAACATTCTATTGTACCAGCGTGGCATGTCCCGGAGGATTGTCAAAATCTACCTACTCCGCTCAACCCTATTCGGTCCCATTTTCTCTAATCATTCGTAACTATATTATTCTACCCACTCATTCACCGTCCTCGGCTAGTTTCGTCCTCCTTTGCCTCCTTCCACTTCTAATATCCAATTCGATTATTCATGAAGTCTCATACATTTATTCACGGTTCCCCGACGATTATGCGCCTACCCCTCTATTCAACTCAATGAACCCCCTTACATCACAAAGAAAAAATAATTACTCTACTCAAGATTAAGGTTTCAAACTCGGGTTGGATTGTACCCATGAGCTGTCGTCGTTTCATCTGAATAATTAACGTCTTTTTTGCCTTGATACCCAAGTCGAAATTGCTCTGATTTAATTACGTCGAAAGTATACGACGGGGTCTATAATAAATTTAAATGAAGGACACTTTAATTACGTCTTGGGAGGTTTTCATTTCACAAAATCTTTATTTTGGCATTGTTGCCTAAATTGACCTCCAGCCTTTCAAGTCAACTAGTGACTGAAGTTGACCTTACTATCTTATGTCGAAACTCCACTTGCGTGAAAAGTGTTCGATACCCATAATTAAATCTGTTGTTCATCCTTGCTCATTCTTTTCTGATCATGAAAATAGGTGACTGTAAAGAGTAGGTTAGTAGTAGAGCAGATTAAAATGTTAATATATGTTAATTGGGGGGGGGGATATCGCTAGTTCTCGGATTTTTGTGATTTTGGCTTATTGATTTTAATACTAAACTTTTGTTAACGGGGAAAAACTTGAAGAAAAAAATCATATATATATTTGTCTGTTGTTGGAAGCTTTTCTTCGAAACTATCGGGACTAAGTTAATGCAATGTGGGGCTCAAAGTCAGATATATGATGAATCTCAACCTAATTCTAAGTCAACCCGAGGGATGAAATTGTCAACCATATCAAGGGTGGGAGTGTAAAAGAAGTAAGAATTCAACAACTTTTGAAATTAAAGAGTAATTTTGCAGGCAGATGTTCATAGCTATTAGTCAGGCACTGCCATAACTTCAGCTAGACTACTCTACGTTCATCTGTTCGCTTCCCAGAAGAGAATGCTTTTCTAAGTCGAATTGAGAATTTTCCAAACCAAATTGAGATTTTTCCGAACCAATTTGAGAATTTTCCAGAACAATTTGAGAATTTTCCAAACTTTTCACTAAAAAGGAAAAGGGAGTTTTATTGACAGTTTTTTAAGGCAATCTGTTCGCTTCCCAGAAGATTTTTTCTGAATGTTTTGTGGTTTTCAATAAAAAAAACTCAAAAACTATAAAATAAAAGAGGGTAATTTTCTGTGCTGATTTTAATTCATGATATTTCAATGGATTCGTTATTGCTGTATTCATACTCTCAGCAAATGTGAATGTCTAAGTGACGAATCTAAAGAGACGAGCATAGGTACACTGGACGGTGGGTTCACACGATTGGCACTGACACTCAACTCGTGTATTATACGAAGGTCATTGTTTAAACTTAAGCCAGTCTTCTTTTGAGTTACTTGCTCTGCTGAAAAAACTGTCTGCCAAGTTGGGAAGTGGCTCATAGCTTCCAAGTTTACGTAACATGGACGTATAGACAGATATTTTGAAGTGTTATAGATAATCTTTAAAAATAAAAATACTTCGGCGCGATGAAACTCATAGGGGACCCTCAACAGCCTATCCCACTCATACCCTGAAGATTTCATCAAAATCGGATGGGAACCTTTAGGAATTAGGCGTGTTACAAGGAGTTCACATTTGGAGCTCACTAACGTACTAACGCGTTGAAATTGATTAGAAGTTTTTAGATTGTTCTTCCCCGACTAACCTGAAAATTTGAGCGCGATCGGAGCATTAGAACATGAGAAAATGGTGGTTGATGGACTTTCTTCAGCCTAAAACAAACATACCCTGTGGTTTCAATCAAAATCGGAAGAAAACTGTGGAAATTGGGCTTCTTACGAGACTAACACGAAACGAAAGTTTTTTCAGAATGATCTAGAACTCAAAATGCAAATGAAAATTTTGATTTTATAGAAAAAAAAATGTTTCATTTCCCAAAAGTGAAAAGAAAGCTTCCACTAGATGAGTAGACTCGGAAGCAATAAAACATATAAGGAAGCAATTCTTTTATAAATCTGTATTTTAGTTGGAGAGATTGATCAGAATCTGTTTATCAGAACCTTGCGTGGTGAATGAATGAAACGAGCGTGCTGCATGTAATTACCAAATTCGAATCGGCCTGCATATTGGTACCAGTACTCTGTTTAACCAATAATACTATTGTGCATGCATCAGTTGTGTTTTTTCAATTTTTTCAATACCTATATAAATCTTCTTTTAGCTTTAGATAAAATAAAGGGTGCTTACGAGTATTTTTCACTTTTTTTTAGGGGAGGGGGTACCAACTTCTTTTTTTGAAAAATTCGTGTGTGTGAACTTTTTGTTTTCTATCAAAATTCTTAGATCAGGGAGGAATTATCGAGCAGTCGTACTCTCAGCGTTCAAATGCAACGTGCGTCATTACTGCTTCGGGGGACCCGCCGTAAGAAGAGATTTTTTTTCCGTTTTAAAACCAGTAGGCAGCAGGAACGATTCCAAATATCTCCCGTATTTCGCTTTGAAGCGATGCCGCCTTCATCCCAACTATCCGAGCTAGTACTTATTTAGTTTTCCTCGTTGTTTGAGTGGATAACGAATAGAAATAGTTTTCCTTAACTGGTTATCGTGTCAGTTAACCGTGGACGGATCAGAAGCTACTTCTCACCACAATGGTATTTAACCTTCCTTTTTTATAACGAGCTTGGGAGTTTGAACAAAGATTTAAATGTAGGTTTTGATTCGTCGAGTCAGTTTGGCGTGATTCAAGGGACTAGATGGATGGTTGAGGATCGCTGAATAATGATCCAGTCGAGAGTGATCACAGTTGAGTTCAGTGGGAAATGTCATTATATCTGAACCTTAATCGTTAAGACTTAATACCTCCTTTTCATACAGTAAATCATATACAGGTCATTTTATAATCTGACGGATAGAAACTATAATTTTACTGCGTAGGTGCGGGTTATAAGTTATTCATAGGTCCGTGAAGTTGGCCACTCTTAAGTGTCTCACTACACTGTTTATTGCGCAGGACACATTATTTTGTAGCTTGAGAATTCGTGCCGCAAATGGTGCTAAAAACTTAACAGATCAGTCAGGGTTGGAAGAGATGAAACGCTCCTAAATACGGTACTTCGCTAGTATCAAGCTGTATCATTGGAGGATCAGTGGTTCTATTAATTCACTAGTAGAAGTATTCAAATATAGAAACTATCAGCTCTTATGCATAGAAATAGGTAACAACAATCTGTAGATAAATGATATGTAGTGTAAATGTGAATTTTTACTGTATTTGTGTAGGTAGTATAGCATGTTAATCATCAAATGTAAACGACCAATCTAGTTGACCGTTTCCAACTATTAAGGCCAAGCTTACATTTAATTACATAAAATCTGCCACCATAGCTGTTGAATGATTGTACATACCATTGAATTAATTTAACAAATGCATGATTATCGTACCATATCAATTATTATTCAAGATACTATAATTGCTGCAGAAACGCTGCTTTATGAAGGCAGTCAGTGGCAATGGGTTTGAGCTAAAACTATCTTGGTAGTAAAATAGGAAAGTATTCAACTTTTAGCCCTATGAGCTTTGGCAAACTTCACTCCAAGCAGCACTAAAGACGCTTGGTGATTTTGAATGGCAAGAGGAGGTATGTAAACGAGGACATTACTCACCCAAAATTATAGGGATTTTGTATTCTTGGGTACGCCCTTCTTTTACGATTTGATTTTTAGTTTTTGTGGTCGAATCGCTATTTTTTAAACCTCTGCTAAATACATTGATGCGTGTGTACTTTTCTGTAGGCAGCGAAATCGTCTGATGTATGGCCGCCATTTCATATCCAGATATCATATTCAAGAGGTCTGTCTTTAAAATGTCCAACGCTCATTCGACTTTAAGTTAACTTTGCAGCGTTTTTCCCCGGCTGGTTTCAGCTCAGATTCCTTGTTACTGATTTCCACTATAAAATCCCCCTTTTGCGAGTTTTGTCATGTAAAATGTGGCGAAACTTGTTAGTATGCTGCAAGTCAATGGGGAAAGTCCTAAGCTGAAACCTGTCGAAAACGAACCTTGGAAAATGATGAAAATTGGAAACTGGCGGTAAAGTACAGATTGTGGGCATCAAAGATTGGCATTATTGAAAAATCCGTTGCCACATCGATTTCCCGAGTTTTTTTAAACCGTTTACAGCAAGCCATCAACTACCAACATCGGTTGTCCGACATCGCTGTGAAACTCATCACAAACCGTCACCTAAGCCATTTCATGAATCTTACTCTCTAATAGGTTCTATTCGAAATCAAATTGCGGGGGGACACGGGAAGAAATACCTCAACTCTTTCGTGATAATTTCCTGTTCACGTTCATTTTGACGAGGCATTGTATGGTGCTATTGACTTCCTAGTGTCCATAATTCATTTCTCATTGTTACATGGTTGTTAAATTTCGAGTGATTTCATTTAGAGTGAAAGCGGCTTTTGGTTTTGTAATGGCTTCTCTATAGGTAACTATTTACCATTGGCACGTCTTCATCAACAGATTGTTTTTCTTAATTGACGGTCGTGGCAATGTTAATCTGTGGACTTTCATCATTATTGGGGTAGAATGGTTTGATTTCATTAAAAATTTGTTTAAAATATTGTATCGCTTCCTTATAGGCCTCATTAGATGATCAACATGCCATTGAAGCAGTGCTAAACAACTTTTCATAGAACGAAATCACTTTCCTCTTGGGAGTTGTGATACTACTATGCTGGTTCAGTTGATCATCGGTTAAGTTAATCATCAATTTCAATCGAAATTTTGATGTGTGTTGGTGAACAAGTGAACAATCGTCTTCTAGAAAACGTTTTTACACTACGTAATTGGAAAATCAAATTCATTCTAAAAACATAATACAGATTTCCTTCTAGAATGATGTAACTAGGAGATTTAATCGACTTGATTTGATAGCCAACCACTTGCACCTTCCAAGACATGATGAAATCACTTTTATCTTCAAATAATGTAGCAAATCCGGCTTTGGATTCAAGAGTTCTTTCCCTCTATTTCAGCCGTCTGCAGTCACAACTATGCCTACATTTTCTTCGTTTTGTGTTCACAGGAAGTCATTGCGAATCGGAGGATCATTGTGCGAACAACCCGTGTAAAAACGGGGCGACTTGCACGTCGATCCAAGACGGCTTTCAGTGCAAGTGCGCCCCGGGATTTAAAGGTCATACTTGCACGGAAGACATCGTAGAGTGCCATTCGAAACCCTGTCGACACGGATCATGCTTCAACACTCATGGATCATACACGTAAGTAGACTTCGATAACTCAAAATTTTACTGTTAGTAATCAAACGTTGCACCAAAATACATTGGGACATATTGGAAAACTGTTGTGGTATTCGTATAGACACCAATGAAGGCTGAACAAGCTACCTTAACATTTCATCAACTCAGGTTTTGCGAAAGAAATTATTAGTTGATTCTAAAAAACGTCGTACGCGTTAGTCTGAAGAGGCTGCACATATTCAATATGTCCAGTTAGCTATGTAAAGTAGCGTAGATTCATAATTTTTGGTCTGACGGTCAGGAGAAAAACGACTCGAAAGGTGTTACAGGGCAGCAGTAGTTTAGCAGTTTCTGATGAACTATGTTGATTTGCTAAGTACGGTTGCATTTGTTCTGGAACATTAAAGGATAGTCGAAGCAAATTTGTAAAGATGCATGTAAAGATGGGAACGAACTAGCGTTGCTCAACGTATCCGTGTTGCAATATTTCTGTGCAGCGGAGGAACATACCTACCTACACACATCAAGGCGTGCAGTAAGGGGTTCTTTTTATAATGGATATAAGGATCCTACTACAGTTTCTACAGTTGGGCTCGATTAGAAAGATAATTGAAGTAATGGGGGCAGTGTAATATGCTGGGTTCTGCTGTCTTATCCGATTTCGATAATCTGAATTCAGTAAAAATCTGTTACAGATTCGATATGACTTGTTACTTGAACGTATCGTGGCCAACCTGAGATTGGCTCAAATGTTTATTCTTTCATTTTGAAACATACATGACGGAAATCCGTATATACTAAATTATGTTCCTTTAAACAATGTCTTGGGACAGAGAAAATAGACAGAGATTAAGCTACGTAATGGAAGGATGTTCTCTTGTCGTACTCCTGGTAATCTGAATCCATCCGATTCGCAGTCGCCGACTCGCGTCAGCTTTTTCACTTTACTTACTCCAGCGATTCCTTTTCTGAAGGCCAATGCGATATTTGCTGACTCCGCTACGTGGTGGATGAGCTTTTCATTTACCTAGCAATCGTATATCTGCTTCAACCATGTTTCAATGTAAAACATTAGTTCTTAACTTTACTCTCTCCTGTTAATGTGTAACTACCGGAACACTGCGTGCTTCGCACGGGTGTCCAAGGCTTCTCCAACAGCCAGATTTTCCGCGGCTGTTTGCAACAGTAATAATCGAGTCGAGAGCCCTCCTGATTCAAATGATTCTCAAGAGTGCAGACGACATTCGCAGAAATCATAGAATGCTCCGAGATGTGTTCCGACGAACAGGCCTCTGTATACGCCAGACTGGAGGACATTTCGAACTACTTAATTTGTAAAAGAGTAAGACTTGAAATTTCAGTTGTGTTCAACTTCAAACCCCCGTCCTAAAATGAAAGAAAAATCATCAGATAACTTCCTATTAGTCTGGGTTATTCGTCAGTCGGGAAGATGTGAGAGTGTCCCCATTCGATTCCCAAAAATGCGTGAGATAGCATGAAAAAACACGTGTATTGGCATTCAAACCTCATTTTCCCTATGATACAGTTACTACAATCAATTGAATTACACCATGAGAAAGCTGACGTTATGGCGCCGTTTCTAGGTGGTCTGCACAGTCCTGCTACAAAAACTAATAGGACTACAAAGCGTTTGAAGAAAGTTAATTTTCAAATTTTGACAACTTTTAATTTTTGGACTCTTTTATTGCTCCTCAATTCTATTTGAAAAAAAAAAAATAAGAAATAAATAAATACAAATAAATGTTTAGGCATTAAAAAACAGGATATTTAACGCTCTTTCTAATAGTATCCTCAACATTGAATTTTTTATGCAAACTAAAAAAGTTAATGCAATTTTAGTGAAGTTAGGATGAAAAAAAAAAAAAATCTTAAAAGTGAAATAACCTGGAAACGAAGCCTCTTACAAAAAAACTCTAGGAGGCACTTTTGGTCGGAAATGGATAGGACTACACGTAGAAGAGCGGTCGTGCACGACTCGCGTTACACCTTGTATATACGATAATTTATTTTGTTTTTGTTTGTAAGTTTCCTGTGAAATACAATTTTCTTCTTTATAATGATGGGTATGAGCTGTCACTTGCTCAGTTACTGATTTGTTTGAATGTATCACTGTGTCGTTATTGTAAAAGACAACTTTGAAGTTTGTTGAGCATATACCCACTTACTGTAATTAGTGAAAGAAATAGGAAATTATGAACGGTGTACACTCGTAAGATATGGAGCTACGCATAAATCTGAAAGCGTTGTATGATAAATTACCTGTTACCCTGCGGACTAGTCAGCCATTAGGGTCCATTAGTTGGGTAAGTACGAGTATGAAGTGTGACAAATGAAACATCCAGTTCAGGGATCCTCCGCACCTCTTCGCGACGGTGAAGCTAATAAATCACGAATAACTTTACGTAGGAACGTTTGCGTAATTCGTATTTGCATTTCGATTCTGGAGGAAGTGCCTGGCGGATATTAGTTATGGGCGGTTGAATAATTCATGCCCTCACTCATATTCGCTCTTGTTTCGTATCCTGAATGAATCTGGATCTTTAGTACGGGACACCGGCCCACATTGTCAATGAGCCTTCATTGAAAGTGTATCTGAATATATTATAGTTCAAATCAAGTCATTGGTTGAAATGGAAACGTTTTGAACGAAAAATTATTATGTTCGCTAACGAACCCAAATTGATAGAAACGGCATATTCCTTTCATCCCACTCATCCTTCAAATAAGCGCAGAGTCTCCGAAGAATTATTCCGCACAAGCATTTTATAGCTTATTCATCATGACATTCCATTTTATTCAGAATTGGATCATTTAGTCTTCAGTAAACGAGTTTCTAGCACAATCTCTTAATCAGTAGCAATATGCAGTAAGAATGCACTGTTGAATTCACCGTTAACTCTAAACATGATTTTTCTGTCATCAAAAATTGACGAAAAACAGTTTTTCTGAGTGTTAAGTAGCTCCTACTCTTTTTATGGCAAAATTAATCTTGATTTTGAGTTGTTAACTGGAATGGGCACTTTTCTTATTGCCAGTTCTGTTGCATCTGACACTTAAAAGAAGATCCAATTTTGGCAACAGCATTCTTCTTTTCTAACGCTAGTCAGGTTCTGCACAATGCCATTCATTCGGTGTTGGTTATAATTTAAGGGATTTTTCTACTTCATTCGTAGATGTGTTTTATGCATCTTATATCATGAAATCCTCGGATGAGCATATATTTCACAATTTCTACGTTATTCAGCTTTAATTCAGATTTGTACCGGTAATCCAAATTGGTGGAAGAATAACTCCTGCATCAGATCTGGTCACCATGAGTGAAGCAATTCCTTGTCTTAATTCTTTGTTCTTATTTGTTGAAGTCGGTTAAAAGCTAGGTGCTTGTAAATCAAAGCAGTGTATTCAATGTAGAAGTCTATTTTCTGAGGCACTCTCATGCTATTGAGCACTTTAATAAGCTCGGAGAATTGTAAGTTGGAACAAATTAACATCGCTCCATGTAGTTAATATTAATGTTTCATTCTATCACGTCAATTATTGATCTTGTCTCAAGTGCGGCTTGTGATTGTATTACATATATACACTTGGACGTGGATCGGTTTGATGAGTCAACTCGTACTCTTGAAAGGGTTTGGCCATGTCAAGCGTCACAGAGACCGTCGTGTTCCCAAGGCTTGATGGGGACTTGAGGTCTTCCCGACCTTCTATTCTGCCAACCCCCAATCACTCGCGGGTTTCGTCTCAGGAAAAAAAACCACCCCGCCTCTTTCGTAATATGACATGACGTGTTTCCGATCAGTAATACAACCGATGGGTGATATGTATACGGCCGATCTTTTTACAAGGCGTTCCTAGAGGTATCCTCGGGGCCTGGATGAAATGTCAAGGGTGGACCCAAACGCCCTGGAGCCCTGTCTCGCAACCCCCTCCCGCTTTCCTCATGTACCGACCATAATTAATTATATCCAACACAAGTTCCATCCTGAAACCCATATAACTCCTCCTGCACATCAGAATTTATTGTCGGTTGGTTATTCCTCTCCCTTGGCACCGTAGGGAGTCTCACCGTCGGTTCACTATGAGAGTCTACACGTAGATTCTACCTTGCATCCTACACCATTATCTGATAAATTATATTTATGAGCAAAAAAACGTAAGTGCATCCGAACTCTTTATGACTTTTCTTCTAACTAATTCATCTCATTTTTTGTCCCCATGCTTAGAACATTGAAATTTATTGAATATCTTACCGTTTTCAACATTCGTCAGTACTTCTTCCGTTTTATTACTACGTTAACATCGTTGAATGGATTTAGGTTTAGAAACACGAATAGCAATCATAGGTAATCAAACTCTCCTTACATAACGCTCTCCTTTACTTATAACCACACATATATACAAGTTTATATATACTTATGCATATATGTACTTATGCAAATAGTTTGCTACTATTGGTATTTCCATTTATACATGTAATCGGCTTAGTTGCAATATCATTTGGAAGAGCATACTCGAAGCCGCATCTGAATTGGTGGGTTTATCTGAGCTGAATGAAAACTACCCACAGAAAATTAACTGTTTTCAACTTGATATAGATTCAGCCCGGAAGAATAATTCACCAATTGCAATTCCAATGAGTTTATGCGGTTTTTCAAAGTTTCGCATTTCATATTGGGGGTTAATATTGTTTGAATTTGCAGCTACTAAACAAAACTTGGTACTATGGAAAACACCCATAGCGTTGTGTTAAGAGAGCGTTGTAGGTATTGAATTTCTAAAAAGATTTCTAAAAAACCAAAATACCACTTGAATATCCTTCAATTGTTGGATGCAAAGGTTTATAATTTTATTCCAAAATAGCATTGATATTGAATCAAATAACTGTAGGCCAACCCAGTATTCCATAACACGTCGTACATGACATCTGGAATGATTCGCTTACTAAGGTATCTGCTCCATAATTTTCATTTAAAAAATGTTCATTAGATTCGAAATATGAGTCCATTGATGTGTGAGTGAAAACTCGTAAATTTATGAAAATCCTAGGCTCCGTTGATGTTACTCGTTGGAGTTCTCTAGTCAAGAAATTAATTTTATTATTGCTTACACGGTACGTGTTACATATCGGTTGAATTGTGAGGTTGGTTGGTGTTTTATATTGTCTTTCGAACAGTTATATGCCGCTATCTAATTCATTTTCCTAGAAATGTATCTGGTACAGTAATAGCTTACCTTTCTATAATAAGGTGTTTACGTTTTTGGTTTATTATTCAATAATAAACCATTGCAATCGCTCTTGAAAAAAAAAATTTAACCCCCCCTGAAAATTTCATGGTTTACGTTTTAAAGGGTGTAGAATCCAAATCTGCAATAACAAATTTTCCGTCCGTCCGCCGTACGCACGATTGTTCCCAAACGGCTGGAGCAAAAAATCTGAAATTTTCAGGAAAAGTCAATATTGGTCCGACAACGCCCCAATTCTTTAGCCAACACTCTCACTTAATTTAAAAAGGTTGTCAAAGTTTTGCACGATCCTAAAAACCTCAAAAAAAAGTCAAGGCGGCCTAAATTCGGACTTTTTTTGAAGAACTTTCCACGAGGAATCGAATGAGCCCCTCCCCAGGTCCGTAGGTCAAACCATTCCCGATGTATGGCTCGATTTATGGTGCCAACATTTGCATCCACATTCACTACATCACTAGGTTACTGTGATCAAAACAAAAACAACAGCGTTTTTTTATTATTATTATTATTTTTTTTTTTTATCGCAGTAACCTAGTGATGTAGTGAATGTGGATACTGGAGTGAACTCATAAAAGGGTTTATAGCCGATACACGGGTTGAAGCATTCTGATATGCATGCTCCGTCTTACGAAATTTAAAATTTTCAAATAGAATATTTTTCCATTGTAATATCTCTTGAAAAAAACGCTGCAAATTCTTTCACTGGGGTTTATTATTCAATGATTCATGATTTGAATTTCAACTAAGCTTTGGAGTGTGCGTGTTTCACAGGTGATAGAGCGATTATCAAATTTCAGGAGATATGCATAGAGCATTTAAATCGGTTCTCAATCAAAATACCTATTTGGATTGATCAATTGATCATCCAAGCCTCCTGAAATTCAATAATCGCACTATCACCTGTGAAACACGCACACTCCAAAGCTTAGTAGAAATTCAAATCATGAATCATTGAATAATAAACACCAGTGAAAGGATTTGCAGCGTTTTTGAATCTTGAATTGTTGTTGGTGTTCGTATAGAAACATTGAGTACCTATGTGAGCTTAAATCTTTACGGTTATCGACACGCCTCCAAAATTCTCCGCAGCCGCAGGTAGCCATTAGCTGATATAATTGACGGTGAGATACGACCCTAACGGAAGAGCACACCCACTCAGTCCGAAACAGTCGAGTGACGCTATGTGAAAACAATATTGTTATTCAAAATACCGGGAGAGTTTCAGGTAGGTATGCTCGTAAAGGTCTGAACGGAATACCCCGCTCCTCTCCGGGGGTCATTGGTATTCAGGAGGTGTCGTCCTTCCTCTCTTCTCTTTTGGACCCAGTCGCCATTATATTTAACCTAATAGTCGGCTGAGGTCAGACTTAAATGAAACCGATTTCCAATCGATGTAGGCTGGGGAGACCGCGGGATGAAACCGGAACGGAGAGACTTGTACGTAGTTGGAGGCACCAAAACTACTTGGTGTGTTCCAACAGGTGTCGTAACTTTTGTTCGGTCGTTCAGAAACAGATGTCCCGAGGAGAACGGGAATACGCGGTTCGCATATTAAGTAGAAGCACGACGAAGACCGCTAATGTGAAGTATATATAGCATATTGGGATAAAATCAACTTATGGCCTACAATGGCATTAGGTGTACGTGAAATATCCCTATTACCCAGGTGGTAAATCATGCTTTTTCATAGATTACCAGTACAAAATAAGCCGAAGTTATGGTAAAATATTCAGAAAACCTCCAATATAATTATTAATAGCTCTAAAAACTATTACTCAAAGGTTTATTATGTCGACTAATTTGGTTTGCATCTTAATTAAGAATACGATTCGCTCGATGAAGACAGCTAAAGTGAAATATTCTTGACGTTTAATCAAGAATAATTGAATATCATTTATGGCCAGCAACGAATGCTACACTTGCAGTATATTATCGGTTCTCATATTGCTCTAGCTTGTGCTCGAGTATCAAAGTTTGTTATGTGTAGTTTTAGTTGTCTTCCTTTAGAATATTTATCAGTAAAAATGACATGTTCAAGATCCAGAATTCAGAACAAAATAGGTACAGCGATTTACAAACTTAAGTGAATGTGAGAAGAAATGAGGGATGAGAAAATGTTCTCAATCTCTCCTTGAAACTAATTTACTGTTATTCATTTTGCTGATCCCCTTGAAATACTCCCAAGTTCAAATCTATCATATTGATAACAACAATTTCATTGCTCCAAGAATTGCTTTGAAGAGAGCATTTCCAGTTTTAATTTATCATTAAAAAACGCTGCAAATTCTTTCACTGGGGTTTATTATTCAATCGGCTTGCGTTCATGATTTGAATTTCTACTTAGCTTTGGAGTGTGCGTGTTTCACAGGTGATAGAGCAATTATTGAATTTCAGGAGGTACACAAATATGATCAAGTGATCAATCCAAATAGGTATTTTGGTTAAGAACCGATTTACGTGCTATAATAATAATAAACCCCAGTAATAATATTAAATAATATTTACCTATATATTATCAGCGTTTCTTGCATATCAGAATGCTTCAACCCGTGTATCGGCTATAAACTACAAGACTTGTAGTTTATCCTTAGTATCCACATCGGCTATCACTCCAGTATCCACATTCACTACAACTCGACTATCAGGTGGACATCACAAAAGGTTACAAACAAACAATAATAAACCATAAAACGCAAATGTTAGCACCATAAATCGGGCATACATCGGGAATGGTTACATTTAGGCCGCCTTGACTTGTTTTGAGGTTTTTAGGGATTTTACAAAACTTTGACAGCCCTTAAAGGGCCCTTTAAATTGAGTGAGAGAGCTGGCTCAAGAATTGGGGCGTCCTCGGACCAAGATGGATTTTTCCTGAAAATTTCAGATTTTTTGCTCCAGCCGTTTCGGAGATTTCGTGCGTACGGCGTACGGCGGACGGACGGAAAAATTGTTATTGCAGATTCGGATTCTACACCCTTTGAAAAGTAAACCATGAAATTTTCAGGGGGGTTAGAATTTTTTTTCCAGAACGATTACAATGGTTTATTATTGAATAATAAACCAAAATGTTTGTAGATGATACATTTTAATATCTTTATTGGTATTTTTGAATGGCAAGGGCTAATGATCCTCTCATCATGAGATGTGATGATAGGTATATCAATCATTCTTTGATTTCGATGACTTTGAATACTTATTGCTCGACTTCGCCGTTATGCACGTAACAGTTGTGCGTGTAGTAGCTGTTGCACCGAACACAAAAAACCCTGTTCAAAGCAGTGCTCATTATCGAACGATCTGTTGAAAGCGTCTGAGGAATGGTGAGATAAAACATGGAACCAGGAGGAAGTGGCCATCATCATAAGGAAGAAATCGGTAGGATCCAGAGCGATACCATTTCGAGAGCTTTCTTTCTCTCTAATGACAATCTCGTTTGAGGGTTTTTTTCCTTGGACGTACCCACGAGGTTATCATTACCAACAACGCGGGGGCTCATCAGTTCTTAATGCCACTGAATTATCCCCCCTATCATCTCCATCCCCTTCCTAATGCAGAAACGATGGCTCTCGCGTCTAACCAGTAGGGGCCTTAATACTTTTTAGATGGCCATTCCAGGGGCAGGTGATCCCAGAGGATCATCTCGTTGGATTTCATACTTGATAAAACGGATCCGCAATTGTTTCCACCTAGAAATCCTTATTGGTTAATTGATTCCTTCAAACGCTCACAGAAAGATGATAACATACTCAATTATTCGCCGATTCCTCTTCCATCAACCTTGTACCTTACGATGAATCTGATGAATGATTTGATCTGATGATCTCATGGATCTAATGGCCTTTTACACACTAAAAATACAAACACAATTATCTCTCAATAAGTCGAGATATTGTGAAACGGTAATGAATTAGTAGAGATATCAAACAAGGTGGTGAAATGGTCTGTTTGCCACTTCTAAGGGCTGAGACGTTATGTCGCAACACACCGAGGGTAAGAAGCCCCAGGTATATGCTCAAGCGTAGCCGTAGCAACGAAAAGGGGGACTGTCCTCATCCATCACATCGTTGTAGAAGTTTTTTTGCCTTAAATGATTGTCTTCATGAAAAATCAATTGCATATGTTGACTAAGTGTTTTGCGTGAGAGGGAGTTACTGAACGACCCTTCCGAAATATTGGAAATCCCTAACCGGTTCTAATGCAAAGTATTTTGTGAAATTACCCTTATTTTGTTTAGCTCAATAACTTGCGAAGCGTAAATCGTGGGTGGGAATAGCCCTACGAATCTCTATAGCAAATAGGATTTGAAATGGAAGCGATTCAGGCTTCAAATCTGATAACGTTTTTCCTTCGTGATCGAGAGTTCGTTCCATTCTATCGTTGCTTAAGCCCGAGGGACCCTTTAAAACCGCCATCCTATACGGGAACAATACCCAGAAGGAAATGCCTACAGGAGTGCATGACTATACCTAATTATAACAAGAAAGGTTGGGAACCGGTTCGGTAGGGGTCTTGTAGACAAGAGGTTGCACTATGGTCTTGATACGGCCAGATAGCAGAACAAGTCGGCTACGTCCCGATCCCGAGCTCCCTGGGGACGTTCATTAGTTGTGGAGATGCGGCTAGCCGATACTGGGGATACTGTTGATAGTGGCGGAGTGGCGTAAAATACCAGTTCCTTCGAAAGCAACGACGCTGTAGTTGCTTCAAGAAATGCGTATGCGCAGCACACAGCGTCCAGGTAGATGTACGCATACGTTGTATGCAGGATACTATCGGATAGATGGAGTAATAAAGTCTAGGAATGAAACAAAATACATCAAATGATATAATTCCAGTTTCAACTATGTCGAAGCCTAATACAGTTGAACCGTTTCTCAGACGATTCTCGAAACTAATGGCGAAATTCATAGACAAAAATAAATCGTAGACTAAATGACAGCGGAAGAGTTGACCTCAGAGCTCTAATTGCATTTTATATAGAGAAAATCGAGAAAATCTCTCCCTTGGATTCTTCGTTGGTCTGTAACAGTTCTGAAATAAAGGTTAACTATAACTTTTAGTGCTGATTTCGTTGTTGAGCTGAGAAATCGTTTTTAGAGCTGTGATGTAAATGAAGCCAGAATATTTTGGAGAAGTGAAAGAACGTTGAAAATAAGATGAGTTTCTTAGACAGATACAAGACATGAAATTTGGCAGAGCTTAAAGTAATAATTTTATTTGCGTAGTCAAATGATTTTGAATCCTCATGAAATTTCATGGGATGTATCCACAACCACCCGTTCCATAAACCAACACACATGAGTTGGAAGAGTGGTCTACAAACTTGATCTATTTAGAGTAGCTTAAAATCAAAGACTATCACTTTCAGCAACCATTAGCTCCCTCTATTAGCTCTCTTGAATTATTTGGGGTTCTTTCCGGAAGGATCTTGTGAATTTTTCAAATCGTCTCTTTTGTGTTGCGAAATCAACCGCCGTTTTTAAATTTGGTTATTATCAAATGATTTTAGCTATCAGCTGAGACACTTGAGAGTCCTATAATTCCGGATGTTGCACTGTTAAGTTGATTGTGAATCTCGGGTCAATGTTATTTTTCGTTTGTGAATCCGTTTGAGTGGATTTGGAATGCTCCCTCAGCGGACCTTCAAACCACGATTGTGATTTTCGGTGTGAGCAAAAATCTCCTTATTCTTATATGTGGATTCTGTCGTTAGGATCGTTGCATCATAGAAGGCTGAATGAGAGCTGATCAAGAGTCGGGTGTTATCCTTTGAAACCTTGTCGCAATAACAGGAATAACTATTTGCTCTCTGAGGGTGAAAAGGCCCATTGCAGTCGTGCATGGTTTAGTTATAATCCTTGAAATTTCGATGAAAACATTGATGCAAGCCGATCGGTATTATACAGAAATGTCTTTTATTCAGAAATTCTTTGATTCGCATTCGGTCAGTAAATGTTGACCTGTGGTCTCCCCTACTACTCATCGTTGAAATCCCATGGCTCCCGGGACTAATAATAACTTTTAATGGCCAATGCTTACGTTTCAACGTATTTCTGAGTAAACCAGTTTGGTTCATTCGCCATACATCGACATACATTTTCTTTTGAGAAACTGGGAATAGCGTATTACTTCAACATAGTTTTTCGACTGCCGGTATTCGTTTCATACTTTTGAAAGACTTAAGAAACAGTAATTATAACGGCTGTTCACAACTTTCTACTACACTTCTAGGTCAGGGAATTGTCAAAGGTGCCAATAACATATTTTTGCGAGTGAATTCGTATGTGATCAGGCTAATGATTCAACACTTTTTTCTTCTTTTTATCGCGATTGCTTGTCGGTTTGATTTATGCGAAAGAATGATTAATACTGGCCTCAGAGTTGGTAATGGCTGATAAGGCTACACAATTAACTTTTCAAACTCCCAATTGATATTGATTATTTATACACATCGGATGATTCAGTTACAGTTCCAGGTACAATACCCAAACGACTGTGCACTCAACGGGTTCTCAGATTTAAGCTAATGGACAACTGAAACCTTATACCTTAAATGCAAAATGTCGTTATCCTATCATTTTATAACAGGCTACATTTAGATTAGATATTTCTTCTATGGATGATCAATCAAAAATGTTTCATGTTTTTGTCTAGGTGCCTCTGCGAGCCAGGGTACACGGGAATGAACTGCGAGAGCGAGTATTTTCCCTGCGATCCATCTCCGTGTCAGAACGACGGCGTCTGCAAGCAAGTTGACTCGTTGAAGTACGAGTGCAACTGTCCCACAGGTCAGTGAACAATCCCTCATGTTTATGCGAAATTCAATTCCCAACTACTAAATCCTATGTTCCTCAATTCAATTCAGCCCAGGTTTCATTCGGTAGATCGTGAAATCAGAATGTTTTATGTGTGTTTCCTCTTATGAACTTTCTTCGTTGTAATTTAGCTGGACCGAGCTCTTGAATGACGTCATTGGTTTCTAATTCGTTTGGAATTGGACTGATGTACTGTTGACTACTTCCTTTGCCTAGTGGAAATTACAATGGAAAATTTCTGGAAGAAAACAGTCCAGTCTATTTTTGTAGCGCGAGTCCTTCAAAAACACCTTTGAGTCGAAAGAAAATAAAACTACCATTATCGCGACACGTAACGTCTAGTTCTGAATTTCTATGTGGACTGGTGCCATCTTTAAACTATTACAGTTTTTCTATTATTTACTCAATGTCAAACTTAAAGTTGATGTTATGTCTAATTGTCCTCTCTAGTAGCTGCGTATTTATGAAGTAGCTGATGTTTGAATTTCGGATCTTGTGACGAGAGAAAAAACATTTATTGAACATTATATGGGGTGGAATGTTGTTAGTTGATTTGTGAAAAGTGTAAATTGATATCGAAAGCTCGAAGTGGTATACCTAGTGAGTCGCCGAAAGTTTAAATTGAGATGCCAAAAATATTAAAATTGATTTGTGCCAAAGGTTCAAATTCATTTGCCAAAATTTTCAATTTGATAATATGACAAAAATTCAAGTTGATTTTGCCAAACTAATCTGTTTTTATTTTTTTTCCTAACTATATATATGTATGTATGTAAGTACGTAGTGTGTGTGTGATTTTATTCTTCCGGTAGCCAAATTGCTGCTCCGTCCTCCAGTCCTAATCCTCGTACGTGTTTCCTTGGGCCCCTTAGCCTCATGGAAACTGCCCGATGAACCGAAAATTGATTTTTCACTCGTGCCCACATCATCACCCGGGAGTAGGATTTCAAATCTTGTTGATTAAATTGAAGTTCGCAGTAATCAGAACATCTTTAATGTTCTTACCACTCACTTAGCTGACGAGTCTTCTCACTCCTCACAGTCTTTGACAAGCGGAAGGATGATAAAGTTCCTCAATGCCATCAGTTAGCTGTAGAACTCTTGATGACTGTGAAATTTCTCTTTTGCTGTTCAGCTTTCTGACTTCTCAACCGCTGTCGCATCCAGTAAACTCAGTTCATCACGTTAAGAATTTTTTCCGCGGTCGAGTCATCCGAAGTATTTCAACTTCATCTTGGGCATCTTGGGGTTTCTTTTTTGTTCCATACAACCGTTCTTTCATGTTGGAAAAAAAGTCCTTTTTTTTCTTTTTCATTTAGGATGAATCTACCAACAGTGATCACCTTTGACCTTTAGTTTCTTTCATCCTCTTCGGCGATTCTGATGACGTCATAACCCGTTAGTTGGGTCCAACAGTAAACCCGGACGCTATCAACCTTCACCATTTCCAGTTACAATTTATGAACCATATCAAATTATATTAATAATATGGCGTTCGCTATATAAAATAATTTAATGAAAGACAGAGAGAATTTGTATTTACAACTTCACCGTTAAAAACGCTGCAAATTAACAAACCAAGGTTTATTGTTTCTTTACTAGAAAACCCTTCCACGAAAATCACTCATCTATATTTATTAGAAGTGCTCTGTGGTATTGTATAAACTTGGCGTTAGATTCCACTGGACCATCATCAAACCATTTGTCATTTTGACACCAAATTCATTCCAGGAGTTCAGGCATACGGAATATGGAAGGATTTTATTTTTTATTCAATTTTGAATCTAAGCATCATCAAATACCGAATCGAACATCGAAATCTTTTGCTTTCGAGTCTACCAAGGTAGCGGAAGCATTGTTTTCACTTTCGGAATGTGAAAATTTTTTTGTTTCAAAATCAAAAATTCCACTCGCATTTTGCGTTTTAGACCTTTCTGAACAATTTTGGTTCCGTGTCTGTCTGTCAGCAAATCCTTGTTACGGGCAAAACTACACCAAGTTATAGTCCGATTTTGATGAAATTTTCAGGGATTGTGCGGGTTGTGGTGTAGATGATCCCCTGTAGGTTGCATGACCCCCGGATCAATATTAGCCCCTGCGCATGCGCAAACGTGAAATCCTTGTTACACGCATAACTCTAGGAGTTCATGACTGATTTCGATGAAATTTTTAGGGATTGTTCGGACTGATGTAAAGATGGTACTCGTGAGTAATAAAGAGAAAATGAAGTTTTAGCCTCGAGCTTGATTGAACGAAGTTCTTTAGTCAATAATAATTTTCAATGATCTATACAGTCATGTTATGAATACGAGGAAGCTATGTGCAACACCCACTTGGCAGACGTTTTCTATTGCCTTTCAATTCTCATCACCTTTTAGGAATTGACGTTTTTGTGTTTTATTTTCGAGGTTACAGTTTTGTTTATGAAATTTTAGTTTACATATTAACTCTTTTTTCATTGATTTAATTCTAGATAAATTGATGAAAATTTAAATTATAAATGAAATAAAATGAGGAAGCATAAACATTATTTTTCTTTTAGAATCAATTACCTGGTGAAGAAGTACAGTTCAAAGGGTTTGAGTTAGTAAGGAGTTGATTGGAATCAAAGAGGTTTTTTTACTAACTCAGTTTGGTTCTTCACCTACTTTTCAATTTTTTGGTTTGTTTGGTATTCGTTTTAATATTTATCAATTAACACTCCCATGCCCCACCCGTACGCATGTCTTTTTGGCAAATTGACAAATAAGGGAGGTTAAATTCGCACGAATTCGGTGTTCAAAATTCTAGTTATTCATTTCTCAAAGTAAATCTCACGCGATGAATGCTCGGTAATGCGCTAGAATTGACCGAGAATTTACTGGAAAAAAAAAAAAAAAAAAAAAAAAAAAAAAAAAATGTATTATATAAAAAAAAAAAAAAAAAAAAAAAAAAAAAAAAAAAAAAAGGAACAGCGTTCACGACCAAAAATAGGTTGTGATAGTGGCTCGTACACGGAAGGGAGAAGAATAATTAAGCATAGTAATACATCAATCAACTTTCTCATTGGAAGCAGTTTGTGGGTTGATTTGACGGGAAGAAACAAGTTCCTAATGAACGAGTGGGACAAATGAGCGTTTCCTAAGAAACGGAGGATCTGCGACTGTTTATCAAAATCCACTCTGAGATGATTAAGTCGGCTCCAGGAAATCCTCTCACCGGGAGCATCCTAATCCGGACGCCATTTAGAGGGTCGCGGCAGAGCGATCAGATTCAATTTGGAAGACGTATGGAATGGGGGAAGCTTACGAGGGTTCGGGCCATCACGGCTTCAAACCTCTCACGCGGTACCTGTTTACGGCTGAAGTTTATGATGATCGAATCGGACGAGTATCTGAAGAAATTAAAGGAATGTAGTCCGAATGATGTAAATTTTTAGGTAAAACGTTCATGCCAATGGGAAAGCCTGATTTGCGTTAACAAATGTCAGAGTTGAATTTTCCTGGCGACAGATTGGTTGTGAACTGAGAAATCATCAGAAATTGATTGGTATCAGGATTTCGTACTGTTTTGGCCGGATAGTTCATTACAAAAACATATTCTATGCTTAAAGGTTACTAACGTTTTATTGGCAGGGGCTTGTATTCTAAGATATCTGCCCATGTCACCCCTCACTTCCTTAGGA
This sequence comes from Creontiades dilutus, assembly GCA_031894815.1. Lineage (NCBI taxonomy): Eukaryota > Metazoa > Arthropoda > Insecta > Hemiptera > Miridae > Creontiades > Creontiades dilutus. The sequence continues at coordinate 1,080,708 of JAVIWC010000184.1, forward strand.
AGACTTGATATTACGTAATGCTTTTAATTTCCGATCCCTGTTGCAGAATTTCTAATGAATTGCCTAAATTTTGGTCATAAAATTCTCTAGCTCTTCTAAAAATTATATCCTCATTTTGTATTCAAGATCAAGAACCGTCATTAATTAAATTTCTCAGTTTAGAGTTTTGAATTTAAAGGTCCTTGAAATATTTGTGTTCACTGTAAATTTTATTTGCTATGAGATATTGCAAGAGTTTTCCTGGGGCATTGTTGTTTAGTGAAGGGGATGTACTGAAGCGATTGAAGAAGATGTACTTTTCCCTCTAGCTTTTGCTCTCGATCTCGCTCTCGTTCTGTTGACATGTAGGAAGTGGATTATTGTCTTTTAGGAGCCCATAAATTGTCCCTTTGTTCGCGGATAGGTTGAAGCAAGGAAAAGGGGTAACGTCGCTGCGCGATGCAATATTTATGTTGGAGAGCAAGAAGGGAATCAAGGGACAAGGATTACTGACCCGCGTAAAGGTGTCCTGCGAGCGTTTCCCGCCTCCGCAACCTCACGAGGACCTCTCGAGACCTGAGTAAAGTGTATTTCTCGGGTTTATCTTTGACTGTGGCCGTAACTCACTCGCAGCATGAGAAACAGGGTGCCTAACACTTGAAAACCCTCAACAGCCATCTCTCTGACTCGTTCAAGTTTCCAAGGGCCAAGGCTGCTTGGGTATTACGGTGTTTATCGCTAGGCTTTAATTGAAAGTCATGTCTCATAATTGCCAGAGGGTTGGAAAGTTTCTTGTATACGGTTCTGCTCTTTAATGGGTTTGTCTTGAAATTGTGAGATGTATAGAAGAATGTACAGAAACAAGTTCGTTCAGTGCTTTTGCGTTTACGAAGTGGTAGAGCCGATTGATGCAAAATCTGCAAGCTCTAGCATAAGGGAATAGGATAATAAAAAATTCTTTATTCTAACAATTCGAGAATATACATTTTTAATACATTCTACACAATATACAGGTTTTCGTTTCGATCTGCAGATCAATTAGGCGTATCTATAGGCCAGGCATTAGACCAGTGTCGTTGGATTGAGTCGGTTTCATTTTCTTCACCATTATCTTGTAAATTAATTATCATAGAATTCTACTCGTAATGGATTGTTCAATTACTTTCCTATCTTTGTAATGTAGGTACAATGCTTCGTTAATGACAAGTATTTACTACAAATCGTTGTCGTTAATTATCATTCCTTTTTGTACTATACAAGATAAAATTTCATGTTTTACAACTTGTGGTCGCATACTTCTTTAAAAATTGCATGCTTACTTTCATACATCCATGGAACTACACATATACATCCATGTGTGTACAGCATGACTCATAACATCGAGTCGACGTCTTGGGGGAACTGTAAAATCCTCATAAAAGCTGTCTGACATTGTGTCATTGTTTTGCTGCCTTTTCCACGTTCTTTGTGATGATGAAGTGATCTTATTTTCACGAATAGCTTATAGATATTTAGCATTTTCACTATAGCAAACACCTCTTGCGTGGGGACCCGGTTTTTGCTTTAAAGACAAAAATATAAAATGTTCACCGATCTACCTTGATCGATAATGATGTTTGCGATTAACAATTTTTCGCTTACGAGGTTGCGTTATTTAGAAAATGATCACGTGTGATGAAAATCAGTTCCAAATTAATCACGTCTTAGTGTGATTGTAAAAACATACCAACTTGAATATTGAAGAAACACTTTTTGAATGAACCCAATTAGATAAATATAGTTCTGTTCCTGTCATCCATACATCAATTGATTATACCATGTGCACACGGTAAAGCATCTCCTTAAATACTAGTTCAGGATTTTAATTATTATAATTTCACCCACAATGGTGTTACGACACGGCGTCACAAAGAACAGGCGGTGTATCTTGATAACAATTGGATTAAGTAACTGCTGGGATACCTTCATGAGCTCCAAACTAGTTTTTCTTCGTCGCTGAAATTGGCTAGTGGGAGGCTGGTAGGCGTCAGTCACAATTAACATGCAATGCGATACTTGTTGCTTGGAAAAGGGGAGTGCCAGTTAATCCGCTCTGCCTCGCAAGACTTGTACCTCGTTACTACAACTCCAAAGTACTTCCCGGGGGACGTTATCAAATAAGAAATGATGCCACTTTGTATGTACAACTTTGCCAACTGTCTTCATTTTTTATCAGAGTAGTTAGCAGCTTGAAAAAAAAGTAATTAATTCTAGACACATTCGCTACTATATCCGAAGATTTAAGTATCAATCGCGATGACAGTTCTCTCACGATTTGTCGAGGGACTCGCATTTTGATCTGTCACATTTGTTCTTTTTAAGTAAAAGATTATTTTGTCGTGTGAACGTCCTGAACTGCATTAAACGGTGAAAGAGCGTTATAACTTCATCACTTTACTTCCCTTTATTGAGCTATAACTTATCACTTGCCATTTAAATATTTAGCCCTATTGTTGGCGGTGGGAAGTATACTACACATCAACTTCAATACTCAATATTCCTCCATGGGAAGGGTGAATTGAACCATTAGTGCCTTCAACTATTCAGTCAACATGTACACAAATGGAAAAAGTCGAAGAAGAATGTAAAATAACCCGAACGCGGACAACAAGCCCTAAAACGCAAACACCGGCCGCCTTTTTTTTTCTTGCCCGCCGGAAGTGGCAGTTGGGTTCTCTCATTTTAGTGTTTTTTATTATTATTTTTGCTACATTTGTGAAGATTTCGCCTGATATTTCAAGGACAGGACCTAAGGTAAGTGTTGATACAATTTTTTTGTCGACTTCATCTTTATTTTACTTTGAAACACGTCAACGAAAAACGTGTTCTGTATACTTCACATTTCCGGGTCCCCGAGTGAAGACTGGGGAAGTATACTGAACATTGCCAGCTTTGCGTTGGCTGGAGATAATCCGTTTTTATAGTAACTTTGCTCCATATATTTCACATTGCCAAGCACTCACATTCAAATAATCCAGAATGTGTACTTCCAAATTGGTTGTTTCATAAATAATGTCTAAAATTATATTCATGAATCATTGATCGATCATGTAATTACCTACATTTCCATTCAATGGTTTTCGTTGAGTGATTTTTTTCAAACAACTATTGTTCGTTAGCAATGATTTTCAAAAAATTATACAGACAATTATAGGTAGGTCCATAATAAAATGACTACTATTTTTTGAAAATCACATATTGTTTTATTTTATTTATGTGTTTAGCTATCAGTGGAAGCTGTACCTACCTACAGGCTACACAACTTGGCAGACTTCTAAAAATTATTCTCAAGTTCTAAGCAATTTTTTTCTATTTACCTAGATGGGACCTCCCCCCTTCCAACCCAGGACGGTACGGATAATGAAGAAGGCTATGGAGGTTGCGCTGCCACCTTTAGATTCAGATCCAGAGTCATCTGACGACGAAATGGATTCTTATAATTTCCTGGAGGGCCGTCGGAATACTGGCTTCATCGACAAATTAATGTTTGAGGAAGAAGAAAATGAACGAGTAGCTGACATTGAAGTTTCCAGGAACGACATTGAAGCTGATGAAGTGGTACGAACCCGTTGTGACGTGGTTTTCTTTCAGGTTGTGATAGACCCAGAACTCCCTCTAAATGCTGAAATTGCACAGCTTATATCTGAGCTGGAGTTATTGAAGATGAGAATGGCGACGAAACATTCAGCCAACCACTTTTGATGAACGACGTTCCGTCCACAACTTCATCTTTCCATGATGCTTCATCCTCGTCTTTACCTTCCACTAGTTCTTTGTCTTCAAAGCTGGCATCAGAAACACTAGATCGTCCCCAAGAGTAGCTAAATCGCTAGCGAAATAAAAAAATATTGGAAAAAATAGAAAAGTAAGAAAAGCTGAAAAGAATATTGTGAAGGTTAAAAAAAACTATAAATGGTCCAAAAAACGATTCACCAAATGTGTAACAGTGTCCAATTTTAATTTTACCATACCAGAATCTATTCTTGATCCTTTGAAATATTTTAAAAAAATGTTTGGCGATGATTTAGCTGCGATTATTGTTGACTTTACTAACCTGTATTCTACCCAAAAGAAAGGGGAATCTGTGAACGTTACATTATCTGAGCTTTGGGATTTCATTTCAATTTTATTGTTGATGGGAATCATAAAGTTGCCCTGCTACACTGATTACTGGAGCAAGGAGTTTAACGTCCCTATAATATCATCTAAAATGCCGCTGAAACGTTTTCAGGCTATAAGGCGCTACCTCCATTTTAATGACAATTCAACCATCGATCCCACCACAGAAGTGGATCGGTATATCAAAATAAGACCGTTTTTAGAGGGACTGAGGGTGAACTTCCTGAATCTTGAGCAGGAAACTCTTTCCAGTGTCGATGAAATGACGATTCCTTATAAGGGATCAAGAGCTGGAAGTCGAAAACAATTCATGCCAGCCAAGCCCAAAAAATGGGGCTTCAAATTTTACGTTAGGAGTGGTGTAAGTGGGATGGTCTACGATTTTTACCATATGGAGGTGAGGCTACATTTTTCGCCCACCAATTTACTGAACTGGAAGAGTCGCTTTTTGGTGTCTCAGGTAAGGTAGTTCTTACACTGTGTAAGTCAATTGTTACAATACCATCAGCAGTTTACTGTGAAAACTTTTTTAGTTCATTGGAACTTATTGAGTACATGAGAGGAAATAATGGTGTTCTGATTTTGGGCACTATCAGGTCCAACAGGTTGCGAAATCTGAAAGTTATCTCCGACAAGGAGTTGCTAAAAAGAGGAAGGGGGGCTTTCGTGCAGTACAGCGATAACAAAAATAATTTGTGCGTAGTAAAGTGGGCTGACAGAAAATGTGTCACTCTTGCAAGTTCCTTTGTTGGGGCTCAGCCAATTACCACAATAAAAAGGTATTCCCCTGTGACCAAAACGAAAGTGGATGTGACATGTCCTAACGTGATTGCCGAGTACAATTCTAAAATGGGAGGGGTTGACTTGAATGACATGCTGATAGCATTGTACAGAACAAATTTCAAACCAAGGAAATGGTATATGCCAATTTTTTCCCAATTCCTTGACATAGCGGTCAATAACGCATGGCTTTTGTACCGTAGGGATTTGAAGTTGCTGAAACCCGATGAGAAATATGTTCCCTTGAAAATTTTCAGAGCTCGTCTGGCTGACCATCTATTCAATGTAGGGCGAAAGGGCAGGAAACCATCCATTGGACAGATTAGAACAAAACAAAGGAATCCTGTGTTGGCATCTCCAAGCCTAGAAATGAGGCATGATGATATTGGTCATCATAGCGTTTACGACGAGAAGTGGCATAGATGCAAATTATGCATAAAAAATAAGTCTGATGTGAAATGTACTAAGTGTGGAGTGTTCCTATGCCATACAAGAAAAAGAAACTGTTTTTTCTATTTCCACGGCAATTGATATAACTTCGTATATTTTAAATATAATTCCCAACAGTTTGACAATATTTGGACCTTTTCAACTTTTTCTAACCTGTTTTTGGCTACGATGGCACAATTATTTTGTACGTTTGAAGGGACTGACACCTAAAATGAGTGCCTTAAATGTTTTATGAGACTGAATTTTGAACTGAAGATGTCTGATGTGGTGTGTTCCTGTATTATTCAATAACTAAAAAGAGTTACCTGATTACCGAGTTCGTTACGTTGTTTGAAATTATTTTTGTGATATTTTAAATTAGTACTACTTGACAAGTCTAATATAATAAATAACTAGTTCCTTACGTTATTCCAAGTTGAAGTTAATTATTGTGATATTAAAAATGTAATGCTTCCATGAAAAGTCGTTAAATCCTTAGAAGTTTGTGAGTGTTGTCATAATGTATTTTTGAATAGCCTGTAATCATGTTTGGAAGCTGGCTGCTGTTTTTCGTTATATATTTTTTTTAAATGTATTTTTGAACAAAGATTTAATAAAACCATGCATTAATTTTTGTTTCTCAACGGTGATTTTTTTTTTTAATGTGAATTTCCTCGAAATATATCAGTAAGAAAAGATTTGACTGTTCATGAAATGCAATAAAAGGGTTGATAACTTGTTAATTTAGTGATGGAATTTAAAACGCAGGTAATTGGCAATGTGAAGTATACAGCACATATTTGGTTTTTAAAATGAGAAGGTCGACAGTCGGCGAATTGGCAATGTTCAGTATACTGAACATGTTCAAAAATGATCAAATTTGTAAAATTTTGAAATTTTATTATTGAAGCTACATTATTAGACCTCGAGTGACTAGAAAATCATGAAAAAATGGGCAGTAAATATAGATCTATGAACTTCTAATGCACATCTCAATTGATGGTAAAGAAGTTGGAACCTGGAACAACAGATGCCTAGGAAGAGCACATTACGATGGCATTGTGGATCTTAAAACCTGTTCGATGCACTCAAAAGAGAACGTTGCGAAAATGATGTCTTGAAGGATCATTAGCAGCAGAACATGAACTTTTGATGACAGAACTAATTTTAAAGCTTGGGTTCCCGTTCCATTTTTGGTTAGCATAGATTTAAATTTGAGTTTTTATTTGAAAACCCATATATAAATCAACAGTTTTCGTTGAACGTGGTTTAAATGATTTATGAATTTACTTAATGTGAAGGTCTTGTGTATGATGGATTTGTCTGGGAAAACAGGTTTACTTACCATATTTCTAACATAAATTATTTGACTAGGATGATGTTCCAATTTTGTGTCGAAAATTGAAAGTTGAATGTGTAAGCAGTTTGTACCAAACGCTATGCACATTTGAGGTTGCTTCCACTTCGTCTAGCTGGATTTGTTTTTGAGGTGTTGGCATCCCCCTCTTTTGTATCTATTTCATATTGTTTCCGATGTAATCTTGATACTGTTTGCTCATACAGTCTGTACATAGGAATGTATGCATGATCGTGTTCATATTTTCAGAGTTTGAATTACTGTTTTCACAATTTCATTCGTCCGAAACGTGTGACAACGATAATGACGATGAAACTATCAATTTCGAACTCGATGCTCGTATTTCTCTCGTAGTTAGCGCGAAGATTTACTCCTGCCGTAATGGTCCTAAGGGCGGTCTGTCACAACAAGAGGCCGTTCGCAAATTTATGCTCGCGACGCCGCTAATCGTCCGTAGTAGGGTCTCTAAACACGGATATCCCATCTCGGAGCCTTAGTCCCCTGTTGGACGCCTGCATACCTTTTGGCGTTGAATCATGTGGATTCCGGTTCAGCCTGATGTTGAACTATGGGCGTGCGTACTGACTCAAAGGGTGCGCTTTATCTCGGCTAGTGCACTCATGAGCATGCGGACTCACGGTCCGGTCATTAGCTGGTAATAGTGTTATCCCCTTGCCCTAGGCGTTGAGTGGAATTTTCTAACCGTACTTAAATTTCTCTTCTACACTTTGAGTTCGTTTCGAGCGGGCAGACATCCAGGATGTTAGCCTGGGCCGTTTCTTCAGAGGGTAATAAAAGCCCTTTAGTGTTGTATTAAAACAATAACCTACCTGAGACGTACGGGTCTAGGAGGCTGTTCAGAGACCATTATACTACTTTACAAATTTAATTACGATTCGCTACTCATTACTACTGCAGAAAAAATCACGAGGTACCTACTATAATTATGTAATAGTATCGCGTAGCTTTAAGCCATTTAAATATTGAATAGTTGCCTGAGCAGCTTGAGAAGGATCCTTGAGTGCCATTTGTAATAAGACTATCCCGTAAAAGAAAATGAATATACCACATTGCGCTTACTTAATTATCTCATTCCTGATGGGAGGATTTGAGTTCTATCAAGATCATATAATCAGTAGCTGCAGTGAATGCGCGAACCTAACTCATTCAATGAGCATGATGTCACAACTTTCGTCTGATTCCGATGGAATTCCCAAATTATATTTATCGTTCTCAAATTCAAATATCCATTTATTGGCAACAATAATGAGATACAAACATACATATGTAAGTTTTACAACATTAAGTAGACCAAGTAATTTTACAATATGGTAAGTAAGTTTATTGTAATCAGAAGTAATTAACGTTGCCCGCCGAAGAACAAGTTTGAAAACTTGTGTGTGTGTTCTTGAACCACTGGTAGCTTTTGCTCATGCACAATCGTAAAGACTAATGAACATCTTATTGATAACATACACATACATTACATTTTTTTTTCTCTAACACGATTATCACGGAAAAAGGCGATTCCATCGTCCAGTATGTATTTAATCTTGAACGTTATCGTTCATGCAATTTCTGTGTATACACCAGTGTTGATAACCTTTGAACAGTGAATGATATATCAATTCACACTTTACACTCCATCTTAATGTACAACCATGGAAACACGATACGTGTCTCTTAGGCTTGTTTGATATAATATATTAAATTTAAGTATTATGGAATATTATTTCAGTGATCTGTACAGTGTACATTCATGTTACGGATACGAGGAAGGTATACATACACATGTGCCGCACCCAACTTCCCCGAGGTTTTTTCGAATGAATCTTCCCGTGAGATGAGGAACCTTTCGAAATGCCTGACGTACGTAAAAATGCAAATAAAAACCGGGGACTGGAAAGGAGCCCTCTGAAGGCAGGATTAGTTACACAAATCACTCCATTATACTAAACACACAAGGCTTCGTCCGCCTCTTCCCTCAGGCCGCTTCCAACTCTTCGCCTCAATGGCAAATTAAATATTGTGATTCCACCCGGTACCCCCTCACTTCGGTGCATGAAAGGGGATCTATTACAGATTTAGCTGCGTCACTGAGCAAACCTATGAAGGGAACCCCCCAGATCGAGCCGATGTCTTGAGATTCCTCGCTTCTGAACAGCTACCAGGAATTCAATTACAATGTAAACCTTGTGGTTTTTTTACAGTGAGCATAATGCACACCATACACCAATCGGCTACTAGGTTGATACTGCCGAGTGACGCCTCGTAACTAGGTGTTCAGTGATTCCGTCACCCTATTATCTTCATCTATGAGCGGATACCCATTAACAGAAGCCAATAATTAAAGCACAACGGTATCTATTTACAATATACAAAACAAACAACTTTCAAACACCCCAGTGGTGCATTTTGCCTTTTTCAGCACTCATTATCACAATTTTAGAAACACCACTCTATTCGTTTACAATATCAAAATAAGAACAACATAAATACCCCGGTGGTACCATAAGCCTCTTTAAGCCCCCATCAAAAAATTGTCTTAGATTGCGATATAAATATATTTGTGCTCAACAATTTCTTGCAATTGAATGTTTGGTGTATTGTTCTTGAACAAACGTAAATTCACGTACGACCCATCTGTCCGTACCTGTCAAATATTGTTGAACTAATGCATTTTTATACTGTACTGAGCTTACAATTCCGTAACCCATATTATGGATTATTAGCCAAAATTCGATCATTTAATTTGAACTATTAAAAATTAAAATTCAGAAGTTAATGCCTGGTTAGGGTTCAGTGTGACGTAATTATATTGTGAAATCAAGCCTGAATTGGTTTCCACGATTGAGCATTTTCATGTCATGACATATGAATGCTTCAAAATCCATAAGGAGACTAGGGTAATTCAAACATGAAAAGGAATATCTTTGTTTATCTGTAAATCGTGAGCAATCTTGGTTTCACTTAGAGGAATAGGTATAATTGAACAACTAACCAAACCACGTTTTTTTTGTTGATGTTATTTTAAGGGCAAGACAATTCCTGTAAATGACGCGAGACCAATAAACATTTTATTTATGTAAATCGGAGTTTAGTCATCCGCAAATCGTTTTCATTGGTTTTTCCATTTCGTCCCAAAACGTAACTTCGTACGTTAAAAAAGACCTGCACATGTCAGAATGGCAGTCGTCAATAGAAGAATCCAGTGTTGGAATCGTTTGTTATTATTTATTAAGAGGTTGCTGAAAGCATTGTCTGTTATCTGTTGAAGCATCTGTTTCCAGATTAGATCCATCAATACGGTGGCAGTGATGATAGCGACGAGCCCGCGGTGAACTGTGGGTTTTGAAGTCACGTGGTGAACGGGTTGAGGATGCTCCCGTAAAAGCGTGGGCGTCCCCTCTTCTCCCTGTTGCCTCCTCCTTCGCCAGAGTGCAAGCCATTCTCCCCCGGCTCTGATATCGTCTCCTGCGATGGAAACGGGGCTCGCTCTGTAAACTGTGGGAACCTTCCTATCGCTACCTTCCACTTCCTTCCCGTCCAGGACCCGAGGGCCTTTGGAAGCGACAGATCTGCTCAGGCTTCTCATAGTTCCAAAACGGAATTCGTCCTCTGGGTCGTTATAAATAGGCCAATCCTCCGACCTTCGGGCCGGACCGCCGGTTTCTCACGAGATATTCCATCCGGTCCGCCCTTCCTCCCCCTGACCATCTCATCTTATCTGTTCGCGGTCACTTGACCAAACGAAAACCGCATCCATTCTATCTACGACCGCCTTATCTGCGTTTTTGATTAAATATCAACTGGTTTTTCGCGCGCCGCAAATCAAAAGCCACTTCCCCGTGGTAAAATGTTTGGCCTGGTTCTGTGATAAGAGTGTGGAAGGCAGATACGAAGTCGGTACGCGTCTTTCAAATGTGAAATCAAACCACATCTAGGTTACAGATCGCTATAAATACTTATGAACTGTTGAATACCTATATTGTTGGGCACGGTCTGTTGAAAAGTTTTTCATTATCATATTTTTGATGGTGAAACTGACACACCTCATTTTGGTGTTGACTTTTCTTTAAAAAAAAAAAATAAATTTGAAACTTGATCAATTTTCTTGTTCCTAATCAATCACTGTGGTTCTCTCCAAGTGAGTACACATACTCTTGAACCGTACTGCTGATACTCCATTTTGACAAAAATAAACTTTTGTTGGTCTGAGGTGTAGGTGTATGCCACTATTTGTCCTCCTCTTGAGCCTCCAAGCATAAGTTAGCATAATTTTAGCTACAGTAAATACTGAGGTTTCCACGCCAAATTTTTCAAACTTACCACAAGCAGGTCTCACTCCCTACAATTTATGAGGCTATGAATATTGAAGGTATTGAAAGCGTAGGGAGTGAGGTTATAGCCTGTATACTGGACACCAATCAATTGAAACTAGTAGTTCCAAAATGTCAACGAACTCCCTAAAACTACTCTAGTTGTCAACAAGTGTGATCAAGTTTCACTTACCACAATGTTATTGGAGTATGGAGTGGAAGTTAAAAAACCCTCACTGCAGCGATCGGGGATGGTTTTCCCGGTAGAACAGCACTTCGGTATTTCTCTAGGCACAACTTTTACTTATTTATCCGTGGAACATGTACATCCAGATAGGAGAGAAATTTTAAAAATTTACAAAACTGCATTCATTTGAGTTCGACGGCAATACTGATCAGTGACATAAATGTGACCGAAATTTTGAAATTACCCATATCATACTTGATAGTTACTCTTGGCAAATGTAGCGTTATTCAAGAGTGTGGCAGGGAGGTGGTGGATTGCTTAAAATATTCACCGCTTTGTTAGACAAATACCGTGGAGTCTTCCAATCTGCGTATTTTTCACTGAATCTCTTCATTCGGCATGCAGTTGGAATTTTTGGATGATCAGAGACCGATTAGAAGGTCTTGCTTTCATTCATAAGATGAGATGAGCTTGATAAAAAGTTCCAGAATCATCTCAATCAAGAATTCGTTTGGATTGATGAATGATGACCTAGAATTTCAAGTGAAATTCACATTTTTCTTCATTTCTTGAGAAAGTGGGTTGCAGAGGAATATGAACATGTTTAGTATTAAATAACGACTAAATGAGTTTTAATTATAGCACCTTGAAAAGCTTTCAGCTAGTTATAAATAATCTGCACGCACATTATCGTAACATCTTGCGTGCGTACGAGCCGAATTTTACATCTATACGCAATCAAGTTTTTTGCTACGACCCAGATTGTGGATAATTATAAAGTACTTCTTCATGATGAAACCGGTTCTTGGCATAGTCGCGTCACCAATACAAAAACCGTTTCCTCGGGAACAGTTTATCCTTTCAATTGGCTCGAAGCGTCAAGTCGTTAATTAATAAGTGCGACCAGGGTCGCCTCAGAAGGCGTCGAGAGCAAGGTGGACCGTGGGAGACACCTGGGTTGGCCAACGGAGACGGTTGTGGTGTAATACAATATTAATATCAGCGTGGTTCTAACGGTTTCTAGCCGCATAGGGAATATGGGCCGGGTTGTTTGCCCTAATCGTACGATCGTATTCGCTCGCGATCATGAGAGAAAGTCAAGTCCCTTTCGACGGCCCTCGGGAGAAGTCTATGATCGTCCAGGCTGATAGGTGGACGTGATGGTTATCAGCCCTGCAGTGTCCTACCGTTCCCTTATACCGACCACTGCTGGGTACTTTGGATGCAAAGTGATTCCTACATTCGAATGCATTATAATCTACCTTATGTGCACATGCTTCAATATTTTGAATTTGCGATGAATTCAATGTATCTGGTATGACTACAATATTATAAAATGTTGTGTCTTCAATTAATAATTTCCTCTTGTTCCAAAAATAAGAATAACTTAACATTCGTCTTATACCGGTCAATGGATCAACATGAACTGATTCACATATTGTAAACTGTCATAATTCTGAACAACACTACTGTTCGAACCTACATGGTGTAATGAAGAACTGGTCACTAGTAACATTCAACATCCAGTTCCTACACTCAAAATCCTTCAAGTAAATGTGTAAAGTAAACTCTAACTTCTCGGTTAGTTGCTTGTCGATGCAACCGGTAAACCTATTCACGTATGAATGTTTTATTCATGCTCCTTGGATTTGAATTAGGTTTTAATTTTTATAAAACTATGCTGAACAGAAGCGATTTCAAGTGGTTTTAACCCTTCATTGTATCTTATCCTGTCTCACCGGTAACGTTATAACTATTTCTGCGGGGAAAGGAAAGGTAATGCATATTGCATGGGGTGGTGCTCGACACGTTTTTATGGGCATTACCTCTCAGCTTGGACACAGGATTTCCTTTGTTCCAGAAGTCAAACGTCTTTCTTCTAAGGCAAGTCAACTATAAGAGGAGATGAGATGGTGGCGTCGAATTAGAAAGTAAAATGTACAGGAGTCAATCGTTCTAATAATATCTTCAGGAGTAGTATTCATATTGTGCTAAACAATAATGTAAAATGTTTGGATTGAGGAGGGGATCCGTTACAGAAGTCAGGACGTTGGACAACATCTATACAAGAGTAGTTACCTTACCATTAAATGTTTCCTGAATCGAACTTACAAGTGCTATTGATTCAAAATTATATACAGAAGATGCATGATGGTTGCATAAGGGTATTCAACTTGAAAAGTTGAACTTAAAAAAAAAAAAATCGCTAATTTTTTAGTGTTCCAGTGTTTTTTTAGTTTTAGTGTTCCTGTGTTGTTTTAGGGTTTTAGTGTGTTGCCGGGGAGAAAATTATCCACAAATTTTCGGACCGATTCGTAGCATTCTTGGCAATCCAGAGACAGTCCAAGTTCGGGAAATAGGAAGGTTTGCCTTCCCTTTACCGACTGATACCACCTTCATTCCGCCTCCAAAAATAAAATCTCTCTAACGCTGGACAATATCAGTTAAAAGGTCATCATGAGATACCACGTTATTGTATCAAACATAAGGTATCACTGATATTGGGAAAAGAACACATTTGATCAGCTATATTTTCAGTAAAAGTGGTGTAGCTTAACGTACAAAAGACTGGAAGTCGTATGATTCTCAAATCAATCTTACATTATGTTTCACAAGTTTAAAAAGAAAAAAAAAATAATAATAATAATAAATACAAGCATAAAAAATGTGTGGACCATCAAGTTCTTAATTTCCAGAAACATTCTATCAGTGTTGAATAGTTGGAAATAACATTTATGTAACTGCCTGTACCAACTCTTGTATCGCCGGAAGGCTTATAAAAAATACAAAAATTTTATTAATTTCATTAGTTGGAAATAATTAAAATAGGTAGGTAAATTACATATTAAATGACGAGACATGAACATGATAAAAAAAAAAACAGTGAAATTATTGATAGATGAACAAGGAGTATTATTTAGTAATGATTAGGGAATATTTGTTGGTTAGCAAGTTTGTGAGATATTCTGCAAATATGTTGATAAGTGAATTTATAATGAGGGTTGGGAGACTGGAGTATTATTTAGTAATGATTAGGGAATATTTGTTGGTAAGAAGTTTTGTCAGGTGTTCTGCAAATATGTTGACAAGTGAAGTTTTAATGAGGGTTGGGAGACTGGAGAAATTATTTCCTGACACGAACTTAGAAAGGCATCGCGACGTAGAGACAGAGATTACGTTGGTATAGAAAATTGGAAAATTGGAGGAAGAGAATGGAACGGAAAAATAACACAAGAGCGTGTGGCATGTTGAGGGACGATAATTCTAATTGTACTAACAAAGACGAACAGTTGAGGAGAAGCTTGTGAGTATAAAAACATATCAGCATCGTTCGTGCATAATATGCTTATCATGAGGCACCCGATCAAGACTAACCAGCAAACATCCTGGATTTTGATGGTTTATCCGAATAACCTTGGTTTTTTAAGAAACCACAGCGCTTAGTGTGTTATGAAAATAAATTAGTCGATTTGCACTAACAGTGTTAATTGGGCATCAAGAACCATTCCTGCCTAATTTTGGGAAAACCGTCGAGGGAATAAACGGAAATGTTCGGACTTTGATGTCTACTTCTGGCCACGATCGATTTAGGTTGCTGAAGTCATTCCTAGTAAGTGAGTTCAACAGTCATTGAAGTGCGGATTGATCATATCCATATTGTTTCGCTCCCTTTGATTCACGAGTTAACTAAACTCATGAGATAATGCTAGTTCTTCTGAAGGTACCTGTGTTTGAAGTTTGTTCCCAAGAAGTAATAAGATGGCAACAAACCGTAAGATTCTTCAAAAATTATTGAATAGAACTTCGAGTCATTCGCGCTGTCGTTTCCCCATCAAGTAGACTCAGCTCCTAGCGTCATTGCTAACTAGGTATAATATTTTTATGCACCCTGTAAAGATCGCCTAACGAACATTATTATTCCAATCGCCTTGGGTGAACTTGCGGATTCAAAGCCATTCAATATTTCATGCGGAGCGTTGAGCTGCAGGGTGGTAACTGTTGCGCGCTGAATGCACCCATACTTTGAAAACCATACTCCCAAGAATAGCTAGAAACATTCTGCATGGTTATTGGCACTTAAGGAGTCAAGCTCAGTAAATCAGGTGCTCGCCCGGAGCTCTAAAAGCCGGTGCCATAGGTTACTCAGGTTTTTACTGCCCTTTTGGTTTTCATGGGCATGAGGATCGGCGGTAGGCGGCCGCTTGCTAGTCTTGAAACTTCCATCTCCGCAGACCGCAGCCTCACCGGCCACATTCTGTGCGATCCGAAGGCAACCCGGCCGGTGCATGTTGGTTAGTCTGAGGGGAGATCAACGACCCCGACGTTTTTTTCAATTAATAGTTGTGACTTCGTAAAAAATTCAAATAGTGATAGTTTCTATCGCTAAGTAATGACCATTCTAAAAGGTTTCCATAAACGAAGCATTACTCGACTTGGTTTACAGAGATTAATGATAGCACCCATACACTCATTTCTGTCCAATAATCCTCTTGATCAGTCATTCAATCTCGACGGGCCAGCACAGACCTCCATGCTGAATACAGTCTTCCATTTTCTCTTCGAAAAAATACTCGAAATACCGATTTTCTTTCAACATAAAACTGCTTTTTACATAGAACTGTGATTATCAGCATACTTGAATCTTGTATGCAGTGTTTCCAATTAACCATATTGTTCACATAAGGTTGATATCAACTCCACATAACAACATTATAGTACCGGGCTTTCGACAGCAACTATTTGTATTTGGCTATACACGAACATACATACACCATAATTTCTGCTAACTGTGGGAAATGAAGATGAAATGATGTAGAAGGGAGAGTTGAAACTCCTGTCTGCTGTTGGTTTGCCACAGTAGCTGCCCCGTATTTTTATCACAATTTTTGCAGCTAAATAGAGTGTTACAAAATACGTACGTATTTCTAGAAAGTCGATTAAAAAGAAAAGGAGAGAATAATTTGGATCATACATGTTCCACGGTAACGTTGGTTTTGTTTTGAGCGTGCGCAGTCGCTACCATAAATGTGAAGACAATTTGATACTTTGAGTCTCCCTCATCTTCTATTAATTTTCGAATTTAAACGGAATTAATAAGTTGAAATGCCATGAAAGGGTTCTTCCCTAACGAAGGTTATCAAGAACCCGCTCAATCTCTGAAAATGTCATAAAAATTCACTGCAAAATGAGAAAGTTGTTCATGCTGCTTTTCAATCCTTTTCTGTCTGTATGGTAATGTAAATGTTATCCTAGAAAAATGAATTGGAGCCTTTTGCTGTCTGCTTGATGCTTAGCATTCATTTCGCTGTCCAATCTTCCATTCATCAAAACGAAGCTATTCAAAATATTAATTTCAGCGTTGAACTCTGCCCCCCGACTGAAGAAAATCGTGTGATATAGTTCTCACTCCGTTAAGTTCACGGTCCATTAAACCGATCGACCTTTCGTATTTGGGATGTAGTTGTTACTTTATGGCGAGGATGCGTTCCACTTCGGGAACTATTAATACCTTGTTGGCCGGGTGCTCCGAGGAAGAAATTACGGGTATCCGCGAGTCTTTTATCTTTAGTTACGAACTCGTTACCAAGTTGGTTAGTTCAGGAGTTACGAGCTAGCAAATGCTGAGTCAGCTCTCCCGAAGGGATGACCCTCGTCAGTACCACCGACACCTGGTAACCCTACAGGTAATGTGCTTAGAAAAGGTTTACCTGTAACTTGAGACGATTTTCCCGCTTCCATTGTTCTCACGGAATTATTCAATCAATTTCAGGATACTTTCGAAATTTCGTGAAACTTCCTATAAAAAAACGCTGCAAATTCTTCCACTGGGGTGTTATTATTCAATTGGCTTGCGTTCATGATTTGAATTTCTAATAAGCTTTGGAGTGTGCGTGTTTCACAAGTGATAGAGTGATTATTGAATTTCGGGAGGCACACAAATATGATCAACTGATCAATCCAAATAGGTATTTTGGTTGAGAACAGATTTACGTGCTCTATGCATACCTCCTGAAATTAATACATCAGTACATCACTACGTCACTAGGTTACTGATAGCAACACAAAAACAATAGTAAAAAAAAACGCGAATGTTGGCACCATAAATCGGGCCATACATCGGGAATGGTTTGACCTACGGACCTGGGGAGGGGCTCATTCGATTCCTCGTGGAGTGTTCTTCATAAAGAGTACAAATTTAGGCCGCCTTAACTTTTTTTGAGGTTTTTAGGGATTTTACAAAACTTTGGCAACCCTTGAAGGGCACGTTAAATTGAGTGAGAGAGCTGGCTCAAGAATTTCGGGCGTCGCCGGACCAACATGGATTTTTCCTGAAATTTTCAGCTTTTTGCTTCAGCCGATTGAAAGAAATGCGTGCGTACGGCGGACGGACGGAAAATTTTTATTGCAGATTCGGATTCTACACCCTTTGAAACGTAAAATTTTCAGGGAGTTTTAGAATTTTTTTTTTTTCAAGAGCGATTACAATGGTTTATTATTGAATAATAATCCAATAGGTCTAGACCCAAACTGAATTTGTTTCCCTGTGTATCTTCAAGAACGGAAGAAATTTATGGGCCAATATCTACACCGAAAAGAGAGAACGATAATATCTGGAACTATAATGTACCAATGTACTATAATTTTACTACCACCAGCCCATCCCGATACATAGTATTTCGAGATAGAATTAATACCTTTGAAATAAAATTAATCTCTTTGCTTCAACTCCTCGATAAATCATTTTTAACGCACAAAAACAACAAGGAAAAATAAAATTTTCATTAATAAATTTAAACATTTTACAAATAAATTTAATCATTGCTTCAGCACCTCGATAAAAAAAAGTTTAATTTGTAACGTACAAAAATAAACAAGGAAGAAGAACATCTTCAAAAACATCTCCTTCCAAATGACGAGGTTAACAAGGAACAATGAACAATGAGGTGGTCAAATTCTCATGAAGACGCTGTCCACTTGCAGCTGAAGTTAAATTGATGAACATGTTCACTACACAGTTCAGAGCAGTCGATCGGCGTAACTTGTCAGACACTTCAGGAACATAACTTCCACTCAAGTAGTTATGTTCCCCATAATTCCTCGAGCCGCATTCTTAATTAACAATTATTTGTTCTGCTCGGTTGATTGTAGGGGATTAAGCAGGATGAAAAAGTTTAAAGTCATTCGTAAAAAGATTAAATTTATCTGTAAAAACATTAACTTTATTCTCAAAAAGAATAATTTCTACTGTAAAAGATTAGCTCTATTTGGAAATTTTGTTTATCAGGAATATACGCAACGGATAATTGTATTTGATTTCACTATCATTAACTACGTGCCTTCCCTGTGTCGAAATAATGCACCAATGTTTCCTGTGTCAGACAATAAATCACAGAGCACGTAATACCTGCTTTTTGAGCGTGTTGTGTTCTCATCGTCACCAACTAATCTGTCTAGCTCCAATATCTGTAACTGGAGGGAGTCGGCGTTGTCATTACTAGTTACCGTGCCTAGATGTCTGATCATAAGTAGGTATGTTGCGGTATCATACATAAGGCTGGTGAGAGCGATGTGCACTCAGAGACAGTGAACTGCTCTACTAAGTGAACTAGACAATGATAATATAAGTAAACCCGCGTAAACTTTGTTTAATACGTAGGTCGTAAATAATCGATTTTGACCGCAGAGCCTGTGTAATGAGAAACGTACTGTTACGTCCCTAAAACTAAAAATACAACTTAGCCAGTTGATACATACTGTTTTGATGAGTTTTAATCCTTAAAGAGTAGTTGTATTGGATTCAAATATGTTCCTATATAGTCTCCTTGATAGCCCAAATGAATGTGAAGGCCAATTTTAAATTTGTAGGCGCTTTTGGACGTAACATTAAAATCTTGAGCTAAACCTGCACAAATAAAGCTTGTCCAGGCTCATGAATCTTCTTTCGAATGACGCTTAAAATACAAAAATACAATGAATAAATGATACAACATGACGCTGTAAGTTCGTTTTTGGACGAGTCTGTGAATTACTGTACAAATTAGAGGCACACACAGCTAAACCCCATTTTTGAACAGTTTATGTATGTTGTTGTTCTGAAGGGGAAGATGTGTAATATTCTATAGAAACGCTGATGGATATAGAGAAGAAAATATTATGTAACTTCTCAGAACTGACATTTTTTTTCGAAGTCTGGAAATCATACGATTTTTTCCAAGAAGAAAAATAAAATAGCTGTTCGAGTCGCCAATGGCTATTGATTCGAAGATATGTTTCAGCATGAAAATTACTTACATGAGACGAAACATTCTAATTGGTTGCGAGGAAGCCGAGGTCCCGCTATAATTCCAGATACTAAAGATCTAAGGTTCAGAAAAACCTGTTCTATATGCATATTAAAGAGAATTAATTGATTTGCATCCAAGTAAGTGACATATAGAAGCAATTAGCGTCCTCCCGTAGGTCTAAGAAGAAAGGATTTACTGCAAAAAATAACCGTCAACTTGAAAAACGGAATTCCAGATTGTTGAACTGATTTCTCAATTTCAGAGTTGGAGGTAGAAAAATGAAAGAAAAACATCCTTACTACCGGTTACACAGCATGTTGTCTGGTTGGATCCAAAAGATTAGAATCGGTTCATAAGAAATGAGGGACATGTTCCTTATTTTAATGGGCCAAGTTTATACGGAGACGGCGCCAGTATATTAAGCACACAATCAGATTTATCGCATAGCTTACTATAAAATGAATACACTCAATTTTCCCACCACTGGCCGTGTAACAGTCTTGTGATTGCATTCGAGTGTCTGTCTCACTAGTGTGTTTTATGATTAGAACTCAATGCTGTTAGTTAGCTCACTTACAAATGTGAGGAAATTACGAAACCGCTAGATCTAGTCACCGTTGGAGTAAGGAGTATTTTTAAATCATTGAATCTTTGTCAGGATTTCTCCTTAAGGAATGCTTCAATAAAAACCTATCATGTCTTAGATATAAATTATTGTTCAAGATTTTCTCACCCAATACATTGTTGGATATCTGAATCATCGATGAATCATGTTAGCAAATCGTCCAGAATGTGGTGTCCCATCGTGGCGGTATGTGAGGCGGAGTAATCTAAATGTAAATGCTCGTAAGTTCGAGTTGCCTCCCAATTAATTGATCCGAGTAAGCAGTTAATAGATCGAGAGTTCAGATAGAGGTTGAAGCTCGAAACATCGGTTTTATTTTGCCGTAGCACGCTCCTCTGGTTCTTCTACAGAGCTTGGGACCACACTCAGAACACTTTGTCAGGCGATATGCAATGAAGAGACATCATTCTGAAGCCCACCATATCGTCACCCACGTGGACAATTCAAACATTCTGATTGACAACGTATGTCAGATTTGATGCTTGGTGGCTTACCTGTTAGCCCTCCTTGGTCTTTTGCATATGACATCGAGAATCTTGACCACCGCTTTCGGGTGTTATTCTTCTCACGTTGGTAGAAAGCAAACTTCCCAAACAAGGTCACCTATTTCGGTACCTGTAATATTGTCAATAATCGGAAATCCCAAGGAATCACAGATACACAATGTCCAACCATCAAGTTCATCACATCTGGATCATGACATCAAGTGGTCTATTCTGAACATAGAAAATCGTGCAAAGGGTACTTCGTTTGTCTGTCTGCCTTTGGTTTTGGCGCAGGGTCGTTGTTTGAAATTTGTGTGTTCATTATAATTTGTAGCACATTGTTGTACGAACCAACCCCACAATGTTAATGTCGAATTTCGGGATTTGAGTGGCGCGTTGATATTTCTCTTCCAAAAAATCATCGAATCAAGTTTCCAGGTTCAAAGTTAGCTTTCTAGGCACAATGTATGCAGGTGACTATCAACCTAAAACATATAATTTGATTTGCTCATTGTCAAGGTTTGAACCACGTGATGATGAACATGCTTGGACGAGGTCGACCAGCGGTCGTACTCGGTCTGATGCTTTTGATGACCTCGCAAGGGCCATCTGATGGTTCAGTAAAAGGCCGATTTATTGCTAGGAGATTAAACCCCCATTTAAATTTAAGAACCCGTGCCATAATATTAGACAAGGCGTATTTTCGTTCAGCGATTTGCGATGAGACCTCAATACAACAAACACAAAATATTCAACCTTCTATAAACCTCTTCGATTTAAATAAGTCAAAAACAATGTTACTTCGATTTGGATGGTTAGGTCAGAAATTGTTACGTCAGTTATTGTTTCAGATCATGAATTAACGTATGTCTTCATTTCGTGGAAATGAACTAGATTTTCATGAATTTCCGCTTTTGCATAAATTTTGAGTATTTTTATAGGAAAACTGGGCTGTATTGAACTAAAAGTTGTTGGAGTATTGCATTCATGTTTATTATCTTTGAATTCTGAGTTGTACGAGATTTGCATACAATCTACATAAGTCTCTTCTACATTTGCAGGATTTAGAGGCAAAAACTGCGAGGAGAACGTCGACGATTGCCCCGGAAACCTTTGTCAAAACGGCGCCACGTGTGCTGACGATGTGAACAAGTATAGGTGCATTTGCCCGCCGACATTCACTGGCGAGTACTGCGAGCAGGATCTCGACGAGTGCTCTCTGCGCCCCAGCGTGTGCCACAACGGGGCCACTTGCACCAACACCATCGGCGGCTATTCCTGCATCTGCGTCAACGGCTGGACCGGCAAAGACTGCTCTGAGAACATAGACGACTGTCAAGGGGCGGCTTGCTTCAACGGCGCCACCTGTATCGACAGGGTAGGAAGCTTCTACTGCCAGTGCACTCCGGGAAAAACAGGTGAGACCATTTTTGGAAAATCAAGTCATCGTATTTGTTTTTGAAAACAGAACATCTATCCAAAAGAAAAGTCTTGCCACTAGTTTGCAGTGATTTTATGTAAGTTCGAAATCAAAAGTATTCGTCCTTGGATGAGGTATGAGTGTAATTTCAATATTAGGGCTAAATTAGTGTTAATTCTCATAATCAAAACGGTGACAATTAGGACACATGGGTTTAGTGGTACGATCCGCCCTTAATTAGTTAATTTTATTTTTCAAGGTGCTTCCTTGAATAATGCTTGAGTCATAGTGTCATTTTGACGTTATAGGAGGGAGTGGTCACTTTTTAGTTATGAAACTGCAATTATTTGCTATGGGTAAATTTTTGCGGGCCTGAAACATACCCTAGTCGATTTTGGGTCCAAAATTACTGGGAAACGGCACCCCACTTGCCTCTGACGGCAAGAAACTCGAGAAAGCACGTTTTTGACCAGCATTTTGCCCGTAGCATATGTGCATGTAAGGCAATCGAGCTGGCTAGAAGTTTGGATCAATTAGACCCCGTGGAGTCACGCATTCCTAAACAAAAATTTTAAGGCCTTCTATGACCTGTATGGCTGGATTGCATTTGCAGATTTAGAATGACAACGTTAGGAGGGGTGTCTTTCAATAATTAGTTAACAAGGATTCCTAGGTCAGAATTTTTTTTATAGCTTTGTATTATTGAAAAGTTGACAATACATTAAGATGTTCTTGTCACGCATACGATAAGTTACTTATCATGCTAATGCGGGCTTATTGACTGTTTTAAAAGTTTTTGGTTGAGCGGTCATTCTAAACAATTGTGGTTGTAGCGTCAACGTCAATTTAAATTTTGAAACATACAAATTTGGAGTATGATCACTTCCCTGACGAAAATTACAAGATGAATACCCGATACCACTCTCGATCATTGCATGTATTAAAGTATTGCGAAATATCGGAAACATTTATGAATGTTTGTTTTTCCAATGAAAAACGATTCTCCATTACTTCAAAACGTGCAGACTCTCGAGTCAAATCATTTGCCGTCGAACAATAAAAATAGCCCGTAAAAAATATTGTAGAATGGAGGCGATCAAACAGTCAAGTGTCTTATTTTAAGGAAAAAACATTGGCAGAGCCTGCTAATTGCTTACCCGTTGTTTATGTTGTACAGCTATCATACTCATCTTGAAAACTGTGATGGATATGGTTAGTTGGCCCCTTCCCGATTTTAAAATCTGTCGCCTGCAAGTGTCGGGATCATCCTCTGAGCGTGGCGGAGCATAATAATGCATCCACCTCCTCGGAAGGGGCAACTATACCATTCCATCACCCTCCCAAACATAAGCTAGTTCTGGGCATCTGAGGGAGTGTTCTGAAAGTGTGGCCATTGTTTGCAATCATGATTTTAATCTGAAATTCAATTTAAATTTTAAAACATACGAAGAGTTACAATACTTCTCTGAGTTTTGTGTGATTTTCATGTTACATGCCTGATCCATGTGTAGTAATTAGTGAGGCTCTGTGAAAATAATACACATTGAATTGTGATCGATTTCTCTCTTCTTCGTAAAGCTATATTGGATTTACTTTAAGGTGTTTTTTAAATTAAGCAAGAACGGGTGGTGACAGTAGAAGTGATTCTTCCATTTTGAGACGAATGTCCTGGTACAAATGAAGCTGCACTTCAAAATGAGCAGAGTTGAAGTCACAAATCAATTTTTTTATGCCATAAAATATGACAGACGAATTCGTAGCAAGTCAAATTATTGCTACTCATGACGGAAGAGGCACATAAAACAGTTATTAACCACAAAAAACCGAGTTTTATGTTCACTACACCAGACATATGTGTTATAAATGATAGAAAACCCACGGCTTAATTTATAATCGGTTAATCGTTTCGAACGATGATTCAACACAACTTGACGGTAAGGTGTCAAGAACTCACTTCTCGGGTCTGTCATTCTTTTTCTTTGGGTATTCGGAGGTACAAAATCGATCTCGTTGGTTCATTATAAGAAAACTTTGTTATGAAACATCTACTCGCTCATGTAATTCGCCTCTGGAAAAAATTCATTCATTTTCCCTCGTTAGGCGCGAAGCTGTCATTAAATTGCTCCATTACGTAAAGGAAAGGAGCTTTCTCGGTATCGAAGCTTATCGTGAGAATGTTCCCGACCGCTCGGAAAATCATTTCTCGTTCTGTTGTGTTTCTTAAGTGTTCTAAGACTCTGAACAAGAATGACTCTTTAGAAAAAAAAAGAAGATTCGGGATGGAGAAGGGGTTTGGAAGGGTACATAACAAGGTTCGCTTGAAAGTTCTTCAACCGACGAAGTCCGTTTCGTGGTTCGCCGGCGCAACTCGTGAGGGCCTAGGGCTACGTCCAACCCTAAGCGCCATTAGACTACGAGTACCTGATTAATATCTCCAGTGCCGTGGCACCCTCCGGGCAAAACATTGCTTTTTCCCCTCCTCCTGTACCGTTCCCCGTCATTTCTCTCCTACTCTTATCCGAGCTCTTTACGTAACCTCGGGATCCCGCTAAATTGGCTTGAACCCTCGGAGATCTGCAGCATCTATACTCGATGCCCTCTCTTTGTGTCAAGGATTTTCTTTGTCCAGTGGCCCGATTAATGGCGGTTCTGAAAAATGCATAACTCCTCCCGAGCGCGGTGCCTTGCGAATCTCTTTTCCCTCCAGGCTTTCGGTTACGATGTATTGTCTTAATCATTGTTTCAGAATTCAATGAGACTTGAATAATCTCATAGAAAACTTTGGTTCAGTAGTTATCAACAATAGTTTCAGATTGCATCAGAACAACCAATTTTCGGGCAGTTGATGATTTTTGTCTGGTTGATTATTGGAAATAATAAATCAATCATTACACGTACAACGCAGACCTAAGCAGTTTTTTACGCTGATATGAATTCAGGTTAGCCGGTAAAGAATTGCACTTAGTCTTGTTCTCTTTCAATAGTATGTTGTTTTCTTTGACTCAAATTAAAACATCATTTACGGCTCATTCTCCTGAAGTAAGCCCTACAAACTTGTTTATTTGCTATATATCTGGACTACACCATTGAATGAATTTTTCCACCACCAATTTACTGCTCGCGAGGTAATGTTTCATGTATTTTGTGAAATTAAAAGGGAAAAACTGGAAATCCTTACATAAAATTGATTGCTATATCCTGGACTATCCATTGTCCGTCCTATGATGGATAGTCGACTGACATGGTAGAATGACGTTGAATAAATCTGCATGGAAAATCGTGAGTGTAAATAAGTGTTTATAGGACATGAAACAGTACACGAAACTTGGAGTATTAGAAAACTAATAATCACAATTAAACGAACTTGTCACGTGATAGTTGTATTCTCGATAATTCTTACAGCAATTGGGGTGGTAACAAAGTGGAATCGACAAAGAACATTTTAATTTAGCTTCAACTACTTAGTATGAACGCTGTCATTATGTCATCTTTATTCGTCACAAACTTCAAGCTATCTACTTGAAATGCAGAGAAACGCTCCTGGAATTCAAAACGTCTTACTAAACTTGTTGTTTTGTATCTCGCCCGGGCTAGACGCAGAATAAAAATTTAAACTCAATGATGATCGTTACGGCGTTGTGGGGAGCGCTTCGATACGATCTGCTCTCCATGTTATTCTCGAGGAGCAGGCCTGTCTTAACAAATGTTTGTCGTGTAACTCATCTACAAATGAACATCTGGAAACTTCATTTCATTAGACGAGGTTATAAAAAAAAAGCTTGATATAAAAAAGTATGCTATGAAGAGTTGTGTGGCTGTCGGGGCCTGGGAAGACACGGAGATATTAAGTGGGAGTAAGAACTGATTGGACTATTAGTGGAAGAGATCGGACTGAATATGTATTAGGAAACTGAAATAAATCTAGAGGATGACGCGTTGAGGTCAGATCAGTTATGCAGCGGACGGAGGGGCCTTAACTGAGTAATGGCTCTTCCAATTCAGCGGCCATCGGTCCCAAGTCAACACAAGTGTTTCATCAATTGCTAAGAATGAGATCGAATTTCATGAAGTTTTGATTCATTTATTCACCAAAATTGTAATTGTTACGTGATGTTTCACTCCAGACCGGATGAATAGGAATCTTAATACAGTTATTCTTAGTTTTTGCATAACAAGAACGTATACAATTCTGTGTGTATTCGTCTGGGGTGGTGCGCGGAATCGTTCATAATGTTTAGTTGTACAACTTCCATTCGCTTTGCTTTGCAACATCCTACTTCGTATCGGGTCATTCAATAATCTATCCTTTATCAGAAATACTGTTGATACACGCAGACCACATTGAAGAGAAAGTTTCGGTGGGCCAGGGGCTACCGCGTTTCATAGGTAAGGAACCCATCAAAATGTCAAAGGTCGCCATTGTTGTCTCTGGAGACTGGCGAGGTGAGGCCTCGACTTGTCTGTGTGAATGTTCTGTTGTCGAAAGGCGTGCTCTGAGATCATCTTGATGATGATCGTAAGACCTACGAAACGTGTGTGAGGGAATCATTCAAATTCTTCCTCGTGAGCTTCACGAGTTTGCTTTCCTTTCCAAAGTTAACCTCGTGTTTACTATAGGTACTATGTGACCCCGCTTTTTTCCACCCTCGCTCGCCGCACTTTTGAAACAGCCATTTCTGTAATAGCTGTGCAGTTATTCGACCTCGAAGGATGGAGTTTTGCGTCAACCGAACGTTTTTATCTTGGTGTTTTTTGCCGTCACTCATAGGTATCCCAAGGGTTTCCCAACACATGGATGATCTCCGCGTTTAATTATCCAATAAAACACCTAGGCTGGATTTAAGCAACAGGTTCTATCTTTATATCAAAACCCGTATTTGTTGGTGTAATTTTGATACTTTAGTATATCTGATCAAATCATAATATTGTTCTTTCTTTCAGGACTTCTCTGCCATCTGGAAGACGCCTGCACGTCAAGCCCTTGCCAAGCTGGTGCAAACTGCGACACTAGCCCCATCAATGGGTCCTACACATGTTCCTGTACCAGTGGTTATAAAGGAATAGACTGCTCTGAAGATATCGACGAATGCGAACATGGTGAGTTTAAATTGCCAATTGAAAAGCGTGGATGATTGTTACATGCCCTGCTCTAAACAATATATTACTTGGCGGTCGTTTATCATACCAGACAAATCCTCACAGTTTTCAGATCAATTCCGTATTTCATGTTATTTGGGTAGGTTCAAGACTCTCTTTTCCAAGACATAACATCCCATATTTAGCTACCTAGAGCCCAATAATGGGTTCTGTACCTTCTTTATATAAGATGAACCTGTCTGGCCTCACATAACTGTGTTGTATTTACTGTAAAAGGCTTTTAGCCGCGTTGAAAAACCTGAATAATTTCCTGATTACAAGCCGATAAACCAGGCAAAAAAAGCTCTCAAGTCATTATTGGGCAAGGGGCCCATTCGAAGGCCACGCAGGAAAGGGTCGCGTGAAGCCTTTCGAGTTCAGCCCTGAAACTGGGACAGGAAACTATTAAGGTCCCAAGAAAAATATTGAATAACCTGCTCCCGTCACCTTCCTTCGCCGTAGTGAACGATGGGGGAGTAGTGGTTTACTTATCAACAGCGAGGAGGGGAACGGATGAGGATGCGATCCTTCCCTGCGGAGTCGGTGTGAAACCCCTTTCTTTGGCTTTTGTTCGAGGGTCCTCGGCTAACATTCGTGTCACGACCGAGTGGAACCTTCATTATGGTTTTTGATAGACGACAGCTTCAACTCATTGCTGAAACTTTAAACGTGAAATCTCTCCCTAATCTAAAGAAGAGGTTCTAAAGTTCCACTCTGAAGATGATATCTTCGCCATTACCTGCCTATATAACAATAATAATTGATTTTAGATGAGTTGATTATTGTTAGCAACATTTTGCGCTTTCAACCGATCTTAGCCAGGCAACATGATTTCCTAACTGCTCTTGCTCTGCATAATTCAAGAATAATTCACACTGTGTCCGATATAGTTGAATTGTACTAACCCTTTCATAACCTACAGTATGAATCGTACGCTTTTCATTCGGTTCTGGGTAGGTTTTCCGATCAATTATATGTGGACACTTTTATTATAATCACAAGTGTCTATATAAAACTAGGTAGACCTTTCCTTGCCTTAATTGGTTTTCATGTAGATGTTCAGCAAACATACCAAAGGCCTGCCGTTGGAAGTGAGGCTTGAGCGGGAAGCTGTGATATTACATGTACAGAAACAAGTGCACCCGCTTCCCGCCTTCCAGAAATAATTGGCCAATTCGTGGTCGTGAAAGAAGGACCACGGACGTTCCCAGCCTCGTTCGTGGAGCTCGGACGGGCCAACCACGCGCTTACCAATTACTTCTGATACAATCTTAAACGCGTCGCTGTGGCACATTTCCGGATGAAGATGTTTGAGTACGTCAATAAGTCACGTCTAGAGCCTTTTTGCTTGGAAATCGTCGGAATCATTCTTCATAATCGGTTGCCGTCAAGCCTAACGAGATAAGCGTCGAACGTCAATAACGCATGTTGGGGTCCAATCCATTTTCAACTCAGATGTTTGATTTTCATTCAATGAAGATGGTATCAAAAATGGCGATATCGACTCGCAACCAGCTGTTATTCCAAAATATGTTGTTTCATCATAGTTCTTGGCTTGTTGCAGTGACATTTTTCATCTTATGTACTCGTAGTTAAAATTACACCAAAACTACTCAATTTGTATCTATGTTTGTACAGCTCTCAAATGATAGGAAATTTCTGTTGAACTGTCAGCATGTTGTCCTTTAGAAATCAGCTCCCTTTTCATGATTTATTCTGAAGTGTACTTAAATCTATTTACGAACAGTTAAATTAAAATTTTGGTAAAAATACTAATATTGATACTGAAAAGCCAGATATGGTAGTGGAACTTTCATTTTGGTATGTTTGCAGCGAATAAAAAACCTCAATTTGTTGGTCGCTTATGTTCAACGTGTGAAATTTCCAAATACTAACGATGTCAAATCAAAAATAAAAAGATATATTATTTTGGAAACATTTGATTTATGACGGCGGTAGATTACAAAGTTGGGTATAACTGTAGATAATATTTACATAAGATGATTCGTTTCATCCTTGTACAGTAATATAATAGAATCAGCGAGCGGTCTGGTTATGTATGAATTCTTTCTTTTTAGTTTTTTTTTTTAAATCATTCTCTAGTGATCCAAATTTAATCGCTCCATTTGTAGCAATGTCGGAACGTGTTCCCAATCAATCCAATTACCCGACAAATGGTGATGAAAACGGGAGGAAATCGATTCCTTTTTTTCAATACGGTAGCAAAATCGAACCGACTTCAATTAGAGTTGAAAAACCCCCCGGTTGAATTCCATCTTGAAAACGGGGCCCTGGAGAGCAGTTCTTCTTCTGTTACACAGCGGGGCCGCCCCATTGGAGACCCGAGGCAGTGAAAGCAACCTGTAATTAGCAAGGATCGCCTCAAACCCGCGTTCCCACGTTACTGCCACCCATACCTAGGCTTTTAAATTGAAAAATATACGAGCGACGTCATATATTACATACATACAACTTTCAAACTAACGGGCACGACTTCTGATGACAGTCGTATGAAACATTTGACATACTTTCGTTTTATAAACGCTGCCGTGATCCGTCATTCAGTTTCGTTTTCCAAGTGACTCTCTTACTTGCACAGTAACTTGCCAACTAACCTTTACAATTCTCCTTCTACGTTTCCAAACCCTAAAATTACTTTTTCGCTTCTTAGTTTCTGGAGTGCAATCGATCTTCCACAAAGATTCATCAGTGTTCAATGTGCAACTCCGTTTTCGCGTTCTTAAACTCAATGAACTAAATCAGATTATTTATGCAATGCATTCAAGCATATCTCAAATTTGATAACGATTTACCCGAACATTACATATGAGATTATTGAAGTAATACCGCAAATTAAAACTTTTCATTTTACTTTTTCTCTTGTACAAGCATCCTTGAAACTAGACTAACCCATAAACTGTACTCCACTCCTAGGTCAACCCGATCACCAATTCCATTCAATTGTAAAAATGAAATCCCCAGTGACATTTTAAGCTAGGGAAACCATCTTCACCAGTATTTTTGTTAAAAATATAGTTGTATTTTCGAAACTGCTCATTGTACCTTCTTTTTCGTTATACTTCGCTGTTGTTCTCGCAATTCGTTCTCTTCACCTGCACTATTTATGTATGCGGCTGGCTTATGTGTGTTGGATTTTTAAAATATGTTTTACACCAATTCACAAGATATTACGATTGCTCAATGATTTTTAATAATAAATATTTTATAAGTTGGATATATCACATTCAAAATCCAAATCGTCACTGTCCGTTGCGAAAGTTTGAAATAAATCTATCAGGATGGATAAAATCGGGATAAAAGAAAAGCGGCGTCGCAATCTTCATTTAATTTTTCAATTTTGTGAAAATGTACGGTGTGCCATGATTTTAACACTTTTAATTGTGATTAATTTGTTATTGTTTGTAAAAATAATATCTTCAATCAAGGTAAGTGAAGCGAATTGTCCATTTTCTGTCGTCTAATGTTGACATTATTTGTTACCAGGTTCTCCGTGCGAGCATGATGGTGTTTGCGTTAACACGCCTGGGTCGTTCATGTGCAACTGCACACAAGGTTTTACTGGGCCGCGGTGCGAGACCAATGTGAACGAATGCGAATCTCACCCCTGTCAAAATGACGGGTCTTGTCTCGACGATCCAGGGACCTTCAGATGCGTTTGTATGCCTGGTAAGTACATGTTCTTTAACAATGATTAACTTACTGGGGGGGATTCTGGCATCGAATTCAAGATTTTCACAATATTTCGAAAATAAATTGTCAAGTATTTTTGGAGTGGCCTCGACTATATTTGGTGACATTTCCGCGGATTTTCTGGATCATCCAATTTCCGATTTCTAATCGGAACTTTTGCAAAGTGGATCGTATTTTCGCCATTCATAGATTACAAGTAAAATTAAACTGTCAAATACTGTACTGCGTTTTTACTTTGAAAAAAAAAAAAGGTGCCTACATGTGTCCAATTTAATTAAGTGTGCAGTACGTTTGGTTTTCGGTGACTGCTCAGCAAAAACAATTTGAGTGAGTTTTTTGATGTAACGAATTTGAAGAAATCTTTAGTATAATGTCATTGTACCAACAAAAATTGTGGTACTTCCCCCTCAAAATAGCCCTTTTTGAAAATAGGGACAAAATTGAGCTCCTTGAAAATCCACCTTGTTATAAACCCAACATGTGATGAAATCAACTGAATGTGTTTGTTTCGCGGATCCCTTCCTGCAGTTCATTGTGATGAGAAATATTGCAATTCCTGAGACTTATGAATGGAAATAAACTAGGTAGACAATGTTTCCATTGATTCGAAGGTTCGTCACGCCTTTGTCAGAGCGTGATGACAGATAAAGTTGAGTGAAGGCATTCAGTCGCTCGAACTCACATTTCGACGTGAAAATTATCGCTAAGACTCAGCTTCTGACGTTAAAATTGTGAAGGGAGACCCTTGTCTTGCCGGGTCAAAAAGGAACGGACGCTTCTAGCGGATGATTAACGAGTTGTTTTCTAATAAAAGGCTCCCCTCGTTCTATTCATTGTGACTCAAACGCATTGTACAACGTTTCCTAATGTTGCCGGCGGAACTCCTAACAGACTCATTAACGGCCATAAGCAATAGGAGGAATTGTGTCTCTTGGTTTCTTCTCTTGGACTTCGCAGAGAAGCTAGTTTCTTACAGTAACTCCACGTTACGGTCATAATCCCGGTAGAATTGAGGATGCTCGACGCTATTCCCTTTAGGTTAATGAATAATTAGGTTTTAGCTCTTAGTTAACGAAAGGCTTCAAGTCACTATGGGGATGCACAGGAACTGCATTTCATCCCCAGAAACTACTACTCTAGTTGCAAAATACCGCAACGGAAACCAATTGAAAATTTTAACGAAATTCCCTTCAATCGTTCAGTGTCCGACCTTATTGATACCGCGTGATAAAAATAGTACAAGTAAACTGAAAGTATTCATTATTGAAAATAATAAACCAACATATCGAAGGTTAGATGTTTATGAAGTAGAACGATGTTTTGAACTCGCTGATTATTGTACGTCCGTTTATGTCGAAATCGATTTATGCATCTATTGGAAACATATATATTTTTTTAACTCTCTTTCAAATTCGGAGGGGGCACACCATTAAAATAAAAAACGAAAACTCAACGAAATAAAAGTGGGGAGAACGCCCTGGTTCACCCGACTCCGGCCCTTGGGATATGAGAAGTTGAGGATGATGGAGGAGGGAGAAACTGATGGAAAGAAGTGCCCCTTTAAAATGACCACCAGTTTTAAGTAAGAACCCCGGATGACACGGGTGGTGATACCACGAAGTACTCCTGACGAGATGCCCAGCTCGAGTAACTCCGTGGCACTTTTCCCGCACCACACTCCGCGCCATGACACGGTTGCAGCCATAACCTTGATGTTATTAGGCGCCACTCCTTTCACCTCAGATACCGCTTGTCGTAGGTCGTTTCAATCATATTAACTTTTCTTAGCCCTCCAGGTCTGCTCCAAAGCACGCTGCCGTTGACAACTTGGGCATACATACATAGATAGATTCATAGATAGATATAAACTAACTTTTAGTTTCATTTATAAGGATTGTTAGGAGTTAGTTGCGAGTGAAATTCAAAACACTTCTTGAACCTTCTTCAAACTTATTACTATTGTTCGTGTTTCAATATTATCATTCACCGAGCTCTTGAGCAATTACGAATACATGAAAAGGTTTACTCTTATACATGGCATTTCATTGGAAACGATTAGTTAATGTAAAAGGAACAAACCACTACCTATCTAGACCCGTTTAACAACCTCCAGCTGTTCATGCCGCATATTAGATAAATGTAATGGGTGCCATTTAACACGGGTTTCCAACCTGTTGAAATAATTGAGTGCACACATTACCAGTACCATCATCTAAAAAAAAACAGAGGCTGCATACAAGTAAATAAGTCAGGTATCGAAACCCGATTTAGATTTAAATAAATTATAATACATTTCGCTTGGAAGGAGACTAAAAGCAAATACGGTGGAATTCCATTAAAGGAATACATTAACATTTAGCTCAGCGGGGCGCCCGAGGCGTTTCGCGATTCGGCCCTCGGGGATATATCATGTTGGGAAGAGGGTACCACTGGCAATGAACCGCCATTATATCATTCGTTGTGGTATATGGGTAAACGTGAACCACTTGTGGGCGGGATGGGTTTTGTCGGACTTTCGAAATCGTAGTTACTCATTCGATGAAAGATGGATCTGGGACGAATTTTCCTTTCCGCACGACATCAAAACCCCTTGAATGGTTGAATTATCGCACATCAAAACAAACATGCAAAAAGTATGTTTTATGAAAAACTTCATATCATGTTTCACGTTTTATTGTTTGATGCGTTATTTCACGTTAATGAGTTTGTCTTGACAACAAATTACTTTGAAATGTTACAATTCATCGTAATGGGTTGCACAAGAAACATTAGCTTTGTCATTTTAATGCTGTAATCAGGAAATGTTGAACGTTAAGAATTTTATTCTGAAAAGGCGGTAAAAATTATTTTATTCTGAAAGCTAATAAACATTTGATCCTCTCTAATAATGCATGATTCTATCATTTACGGTTTTTTATTCCTTTAAAACATTAGCTTTGGTAATTGTGCAACATTATTAGTACCCAATAATTCTATGCTTGCAAAGTTTAAAATTGTCGTCCACCTAAACGTCCATTAGTCGGACTTCAGTTGGTGAATTCATCTGTCAAAGTGCTATATAGTTTTGGGTGAACTGTATAAATTGTATCAAACGAAACGTCTCATAGGGCTTGTAATAAAGACTGTTTTAGCGGCCTTCATCGTGAATGAGGGAGCGTCGAATTGCTTTTAATTGGCATAAGTAGAGCTTGTTGACCGACCAGTGGTAGACGTTCGCATGATACGCGCCTCCTCAGGCGAACTTAAGAAATACACGAAGGAAGAGGAAATTCATTTTCCTGGTTTAATCATTCCTTCGCGTGAATTCGATTTGGATATAATTAGTCCGAAATCGGTGTTTCCACCGTTTAATTTAAGGAATCCCCTCCGGCGTCGTACTGTTCACACGAACAAATTTAGAATATGAGATATTGACCTTGAAGCATCAAGGTGTGTTTTAAATAGTGATTAAACAACAGGAATTTTAACATGATATCCCAAAGTGAACCAACAAGTGATGGCCGAGGTTTATGGGTTTGGCGTTTGACACTGTTTAAGAGTGTTAAGGTTGTTTGTTTTGGAAAATCATTAGAAACTTACCGTAGTCATCTCAAGTTTTAGGATTGGGATTCTGCACACTTTTCAATCACTTTTGTTGGTTGGTAGTTCCTTTTAGCGATTCTCAAAAGGACGTTGTCAAATATTTCAAGTGCAATTGGTTTAATTTTCGTTCGTTGTAACGTTTCTCCTTGTCCTTTGGTGTCGATAATTCGTGGTAAGAGCAGTGATTCTGAAGTTGAGATTAATGTTTTGGAGTAATGGTTTGGATGGAGTAACATTAAATATGGATCTGATCCTTCCTCGAAGCATTTTTTGAGGAGTAGCTTTGCTCTTTAAACATAACTTCACACTTTACAGGTATTTCGAGCTGGAATTAATTCGAGATAACAGAGCCTCAACATGGCAATTCGCGCCCGTCGTGTTAATGTTCTTCTGTGGGAACGGTTAGCTTGTGGTAATGACTCGAATGTGGTGCGTTTTATAGTTCTCCTCCCCTACAATAGATGCATTGAATGAATCTTGCTCCTAACAAGTTAATTGCAGTTCGTTACTACAACTTTTAATAACACATGATGAATGCTTTTTTTCCAAACTCACAATCAGGGTGATTTGTGACCAGTAGCCTCTTGATAACCTTCTATATTCAAGTACCAACAACGCCATTCCGTACAACTTGATGACGAGCTCCAATGAGAGTTAATTGAAAGGAATGAGGACTTCATGTAATTTCTTATGTACAATAATTATAATATTAATAACAATAAATTGTTAAATTACATGCCATAAAGAGTTTGATGGAAGGGAGGAGGGTGGATTGCCGAAATGACAAAAAGAATGAAATTCACCTAATTCTTTAAATTCTGATATCCACTAAACATTGCGGTAAAATGTGTGCCTACTTTAAATGGTTGCTGAGGGGATCCCAGTGACAACAGGTGTCGAAAAAATGTTGACAATCAAAGAATTCTTTACGAAGAAAATTCCAATTTCAAAGTGCACTTAGATTTTGAAATGAGCCGTATAAATTTAATCTATGGTTGTCGGAGCTACCGGGCTTCCTCAGGGCTAAACCAACTTGCCAACCTGACCAGACAGTCTCGATTTTCCGTTACGGCGGAAAGCAATTACGATCTTAAGAATCCTTCTCTTCTCTAGAAACAGACCGACTCAGAGCAGGCTCCGTCTCAACTGATTGACGCAATGAATGTTTACCCGTGCCAATCACTCGTCAATTAAGATTCCTCGTTTCCCTCGGCAGGAGAGGTCCTCGACGAGGACTGATAGGGCATTGTGCCCTGGAGTAATGAGAGGTGCCCCGGCCTTAAATTATTGACTATTACCTGGCCTCTATCAGCGATGGAGGGGCGAGGGGTTTGAACACGGTAATTCGAAGAGAAAAAGCCTTGAAGAGACACGGAGAGGACATCGACGAAGTTACATCAAATTGGTCCTAATTAATGCAAATCGTGAACCTGGTAGCAGCATTCCGGATTAGAAAATCCCAGTAGCGGGGCAATAGGGCCTGGAAAGAGGGGTTCAGTCCTCTAATTCCGTCAGTTTGTTAAAGACCGGTGATTGAAGAATATTTTCGTTGATGGACGTTGGTTGGTGTGCATAATGCATCCGCTCTTTACTGACATGAAGTCTCTCTCATGAGTTACTGAGATCCATGTAGTGGTTGTCAGATTGTATATACACTAATTTATGTGTAATGTACACAAATAATACACATTCCATCTCTGTTTGAGCAAAGAGAAGCATGATATTGGTTTTTCAAACTTATTGACAAGAACTGCTGCTAAATTCTCCTCTCTTCCACTTGTCTTTCACCCTCATCATCCCTTCTGGACAGGACACATGGAACTGAATATCTCGCGGATTTAATTAGACTATTTCATCCAAAAGATATAGAACATCAACTTTACATTCTTTCGTTTTGATGAGAACACCAACATACGAGTATTAACTTGTCAATGACCTTAACTAACTATAAATGATTGTTGCATATATGAGAAGCAATACACCTAATAAAGCACACCTAAAATGCTTAATGTAATTTTATTTGGTACTTAATTTCAAGTTTTCGAGCACACTAACGCGCAGAGGCCAAGTTGAAACTCGTTTGGGCATTTTATACGTTATAATACCATAATGCTATATACCATCTGATAACTGCGGGATTGGCCGGACCACAAAGCCGTGAGGCCTCGGAATGCGGTGTCCGCCGCCAGCATTAGTATTCTCTCCAACTCCATATTGTAATCTCGAGGAGGGTTTCGCCCTTCCATCCACTCATCTCTGCCCCGCCACTTCTACACTACGGGCTTTTGCTCTCCCAGATGTAATCTTAAATCATTTACCCTTTCTGGGGTAAAGACCCAATAAGAAGGAAAGATCAACCTCGCAAACGCTGGGCGTCTCGTTCTATTCCCATTTCCTACAGTGTCCACGCGATAAAAAAAATGAATAAAATTTTTTTTCGGACGAACGAGATTTTTTTGTTGGAAAGGTTTACATGTTTCAAAAAAGATGTCAGTTTTAGTGGGAGGCTTGTAAAAACACTGGACGGAACCAGTCTTCTTGCGGTTGAGACCAAGAACCTTTCTGAGATTGTCCCCACGACTGAGGTGCGGTCCCATATAGGGGCAAGGTATTCTCGGTAGGCGAATATCCCTTTTTTTGAATCTTGAAGACTCGAAGGGAAACCGGATACCCATGTACTGGTACTCGCTTCAGCATCGCTTCAGACACAATAAGCTTGACTAGCTACTTCACTTCATTTCCAAAGAGTTCTATAATATAATGTTCATAGTTTAGACAGGTATGTAATAATGGGCTCGTCAGACCGACATAATAATTAAAGTACGTTCCTACTCCATACAAAAATTAATTTATATCCTCTGACACACGAAGTTGGACCGAACACTGTTTTTTTTCAAAGGTAACTAACCAAATTAAACTTGAACGATAATGAATTCTTACAATTCAATACATCTTTTCTATGGAGGCTTTATTATAAAGAGAAATAGATTTCCTTTCATTTCATTTCAAGATAGTTAGAGTGTGTATACTACTGATTCCAAGACCGCAGCAACAGATGGCTCTAGCTTGTTGGTTGGTAGCAGATGTGATTCGCTTATTGTACGTCCCTTTACAGACCGATCATTCATGTGCTAATTTCCTTTCGGGTGGAGGTCCTCGGTCTCGTCTTATCCCTTTCTTCCTGTTCTGTCAAAACAGTGCCTTTAGCTATTGGTGCAGCTGTCCCTTAGGATTTTGCCTGTTCGGACGTTCTTTGAAGAAACGATCCCCACCTATGAAGTTCATGCAAATTCTCCATATTGGTTCATTAGTAAACTCTTAATATATCTGCACCATTGGCAGCTAAGAATCTTTCCGTCTCGACTTTCTACAAAAAATGAGTACGTTCGGAAGAGATTTTCGCAACTTCTTACTCGACATTAAGTGATTCCACGAAATTCCAGCCTTTGGGCCCATAATAAGTGGCGGCAGTCGTATAGTTATAGAGTCGGTGGGACGCATTTTACCACTTCCCACCACTAAAAGGATTCTGTTTTTCAGTCGATAGCGGTCGTGGTAAGAAGACTCAGGAACCTCCGTCTATTTTCATAATGGAAGGGCCTCCAGGCCATTGGGGGGATCGACTCGAGTTCGAGAGTGGCTTCCAGGATCGAATAATAATGTCCTTTCCACAGAGCTTCAAGGAGTCGTTGTCGGGAAGGAAAAAACTAATCCCTCCCCATTTTCTCCTCTCATTTGGATCGCACGATTCTTTCTTGGGTGGTTGACGTCATACCCCCCCCCCCCCCCCCCCCCCCGGATCAAGATATTTCCGTCCGCTTTTTCTGTTGAGTTGAAGAAAATCTCTTACCATCGTCGATTATGCTTCGGTTATAAGGCGCTTAGTTCTACCTTATCCATATAAAACACATACAGATATTGGTTCTTTTAATTTATTATTAAAGATTAAACCTTCAAGGCGTTTAAGATTCTGGATATCTCACGCATTTACAAAAAGATCGTACTGATACATATATTCAAACACTTATCCAAGTTTGAGAAACGTGATGGACAAACGAGGTCAGCTGGGAACCTTATATTGAAGTTACCTTTTAGATCCACTACCAAGAGTCACAATTTCTTCTCGTATATTGGTATTAAAATGTTCAATAGCTTATGATTTAAAGCCAAATGATTTAAAGAAACTTAATAACTTATCATCTTTCAAACGTTGCATTAAAGAACACATCTGCCGGGAAATTTTCAAGTGAAATACATACAATTTCTTGATGTAATTAATATTTAATACAATATTTGCTGTTTCGAAAATACACTAGATTAATCAAAGTAGTAGTAACTATATCTACTAGTAATAACTAATAGCGACTCCACCCCTCAGCACATGTTTTTTACTTATTGAGGGGTGAACGCATTTAGGAATGCTCTATTGTACTTTTTTGTATTTTGTACTTTTTGTACTTTTTTTGTATTTTTTTTTTTCTTAAATAAATGCATTATTAGAAAAAAAAGACAAGTTAACCACAATCACTAAGTGCACGAATAGATATCATTGTAAAGCATCTTCATTTTATTCTAGTTTTCGAAACTCCATAATTTCTAAAACTGATCAATGATTGAATTGCCAATATTTAAAAACTCCTATTGGTTTTTTATTTTTTTCCAGTCGTACTCAGTCAATGAATACAGATTGCCCAAAAAATGTAAATATTATAGAAGCTAAAATAAATGTTGGATTGCATCGCTATTTGAATTCGTTTATTGTGTGTAATATTTTTAATGGAAAGGGAGTACGAAGTGAGAATTAAGAAGTAAATATGTGAAAGGAAACATGTGGGAAGGTCTCACTTTCTACCTAGCCAGTGGATATTGGCAAAAATGAACACAATTCTGGTCCAAAGATCGTGCAGTTCAGATTAGGTTGATATGGATCTTGAACGATGTTTATTAGAAGCCTTTCTTTCATTTCAAGGCAGCAAATATTTCTTTGTTATGATTCGAAGGGTAAGGTGTTCTCACGGACACAAAACTCGTTGAAGCCTATGAATAGATGAGGTCGGGTTTCCCCGTTCGATCGTGGAAAAATCGCAGTTCCCGTTGACGAGGCGCGAAACCCGAGGAGGCGACAGAAAAATCCAACTTTAACAGGAAGGCCGCTCCGGCCAACTCCAAGACAAATAAGAGAGAAACCGATCTCGGCATGTATCATGTTAGGAAAGCGCTTGTCATACTGGGGAATGAGCTCCCGAAGCTTACGGCAACTCCCTGAGCTTGGACGAGGTTTCGAAGATAATCATCGGTTTTTAGCTCCGAAAGTTCTCACCTTCGGCTGGGCTAATTCGTAGTATCGCCAAAACCCTTTCAAACAGTGGCAGACCAAATCGGTCTCTAAATCATGGAGATTGTTCTTGGACTACATAACAGCCAATTTTGAAAATGAAACTCAACTGACGAACAGCGGGGCAATGGTTCTCATGTCGCTGCACGTAACAGCAGTGGATTCAATATCACCTCAGTCAGATTCCATTAAAAATGTTAACTGTTCTTTCAAATTATTGGTATTATTAGTATTATTATTCAGGTTATTTTATGCTAATTATCATTACTTATGTTATTCAATAGACAATATCTGTGCATAAAGTAACTGTAATGGGATGAAGATGTGCTGCAAGTTTAAAAAGACTGAAATCTTGTGTAAAAATCTTCTTCTCCATTGAAATCCTTGTCTGGACATCACGAATCGAATACGAAAGGGCGATACTGACGCATGGAATTGATTATTGGCAGAAATGTGATGAGAATTGTGTCGAAAAATACTGTTAATATAGCGAGACAATAATGAACATAAACGTCTTTGACAGGCATGGAGAAAAACGGGGCAAATCCCAATATTTGAATCTTATACATAGTTTGCTTTCCAAAGTAAGCTCGAATTTCCACTTCAAACATCAAAATAGGAAATAAAAATCTCATTCAAAATTTGCTCAAGAGGTCGTGGCTGGGATTGTTCATTTTTACGGAGAGGTTCTAATTTTATTCCGTGAACTTCCTAAATTATTAAAATCAGTATTGGAAATATAAAATACAAAATATTTCTCTTTCCACCTGTTCTTACCCTCCTTCCTCACTAACTTGAGTGTTCGTTAGCATCCTGTGATCTAATCTAAATTAGGCTTAGTTTTATCCGTTATTGAGGAAGAAATCGGAAATTTAGACAATTCTGTATTTATGTTAGTTTAGCTGCTGTCTGAAGAAAATTGTGGTTAGTAAATACTACATTCCACAGTTTTATAACAGCACAATCTCATAACAATACGACTGTAATATTATTTCTATAAATAGGAACAATAAGCGTCTGTTGAATCTCTCCTCTCAATTGTCAAAATTGATGAAAACTTTGGAGGTTTCTCATTGGTTATGCTGTCAAGATAGATCTGTCGATACTTGTCGTTGTGGCAAAGTTCGATACCCTTCCCGAGCCCGTATGACCGGCACTAACTCGATTATGATAAAAAGTGTTGGGGCGGTCACGGGCCGTGACGCTGACTAAACATTACCGTTTTCGCGGCCGGGCAAGCGTGCAATCTCAGTTGTTCTTCTCTGTTAAAGACTTTGTTAGAGCTTCGTCACTCATTCCAAGTTTAGAGACCGTATAATTGTTTAACCGGTTGTTTCTTTTTCAAAACTAGGTGTTTTCTCTTACACTGTCTCCGTTCAGCTATTCGCGCTTATAAATATCTCTTTATTTACCACCACAAAGAAACACATAACAATCGTAAAAACCATACATAAATCATGAAATAATTAAATGATTGAGTAGATAGTTAATAGTACAAAAGACTGAAAAATGCAAGTGAATAATATTGAACCAGAATTCAATGATCTACTTGTTCTACATTATTGTATAGAGTGGTAACACTATAACATCAATCATGACATAACTTTAGATTCTCAAATTACAAACTTTCTATGCTGCTTCTTCAAGAATATCTTAGCTGATACCTCAATCTTCAACCCCCTTCTCCTTAGTTTCAAATGGTGACTTCATCAGCTAGGACTTTGTGGAAAAAAATTAACAAAAGATTTATTAGCGGTTTGTAACAATGAACCAACCGCCTGAAAGCAATGAAAGCGGTAGGAGGACACGCTGGGAACAAGAACGCAAAAGGGAGAGATTTACCTAATCCGCCTTTAATTAAATCAAGGACGTGAGCCATAAAACTCCCGGGACCTGAAGCTCCGTTAACGAACTTGCCGATTTCACAATCAATTAATCAAGAATTAATCGAGCGGTTTTCCACGTTGGGGCTGGGAACAGACGCACGTTTTACAATGCCTCTTAATTGTGAAATGGTTCAACACTAGAAATGAAGCTGTGCTGCAACGAAGCTTAAGATTTAACGTTAATCACGTTAAATGAGCCGGTTTTATCTCTGTTGCCGAGGCAGATCAAGAAAAATCTCCAAAGTTGGTTTTTTATTGTACTCTTACCTAATATGAGAAGAAGTGAGAAAATTTTATGTATCTATCCGTACAGAAAAGGTAAATAGTTCCGTTACAAATTGTCTTGATTGGTAAATAACAGCAAGGAACAATAAAATCATGCGGGGAATTGTAGCGTTTTGACACTACCTTCAATAGAAAGCTTTGTTTTCATGCGAAAGGTGGGAACAAATTCTCTTTGAATCAAAATTTCCGTTTGCTCTTTGATTTACTGAACGTTCTCAGCAAGTTCGGTTCCCAAGTCTGTCTCTCTATATCTCTTTGGTGATTCCTTGGGCCACACTACGTTTAGGTCTAATTGTGGTGCATTTCTCAGAAGTTGTGCGGGTTAGTTCCTGGATGTTACCTTATGGATTGGGGTGTGTACGCATGCGCACACTTCAATTTCTGTAACTCCAAATTTAACATGATCTTAATGTTCATTTCAGTGATTCTTGAAAGCAGTTATCATATTCCCTCTTCATCCTCAATTAGAACCAATATCATTACTAGATGGGTCTTTTCTCCGGGGCTTGCCACTCTCGAAACAATCGAACTCGTGACTGAGGCTTACTGCTAAGTCAGCCGGTAATAAGTAGGTACCAATGATAGCGTTCAGCAGCGTTCGGCGGGCTTGTGAGTCATGAACAAGAATGTGAAAATCCATCTCTACACTCAATTGGCTTTCTTTGAACTGTGCTCCATTATAATCTGACTGTAATGTTGAGCCTGATCTAATGGTTCTCTGTAAACCTCAGTATTTCTTCGAATCCTGAGATGCTCTCCTGTGAGATGCTGTCTTAAAACAGGGGGAATGGTCATTGATTCAATGCAGTGTGATTTCAGCAAACCACATCGCTGGTTATTTAGATTTGAATTGTAATCAGAAATTATGTTCAGTTTATCTACAATACGTTATATTGTTACCATTTGGTGTGGAATAATTTGATAGGGAGATCAAAGATTTTCCTCTCTATCCAACAGACATCCGCGTAAGTCATCAGGCGGAGTTCCTCACGTATGAGGCTATCAAACCGCCCCCTCGGCAGATAGCGCTAAAGAAGAGTCACGTCGACCCAGAAATCTCGCCAAGATCACGAACTGGAGGCACGGCAGGCCGTGGAGTACGAGAGACAGAAACCTCCGAAGGAACCATCTATGAAAGAGACTCTGTTTCCCCTTTGGACAACA
The DNA here is from genome assembly GCA_031894815.1 of Creontiades dilutus. Taxonomy (NCBI): domain Eukaryota; kingdom Metazoa; phylum Arthropoda; class Insecta; order Hemiptera; family Miridae; genus Creontiades; species Creontiades dilutus. Next base: position 1,123,831 of record JAVIWC010000184.1, read on the forward strand.
AAAGTCGCCGCCTCAATCATTAGCATGAAGATTGGAAAATTTGTCACCTCCGTAGACGAAAAAAAGAACAAAGCTCGAGTTTTCTTTTCCGTGTATAGTCCTCGGGTCTGCGACAATAGTAATGAACTAACTGTATTTGGTATTGTACCCCAAGTCCACAAAGGCCCATTGTGGGGCTCCTTATGCTAATCAACTTGGAGGTACACAGTATAAATCCACGCTCTGCAGCTCACGAAACATGCCCCGGAGGCTTGAGTCGAGGGCAAAATGATTCATGTAAATGAGGCCTGAGAAGGGTGACTTCAGCAATATGGTCGGCTGGAAGGATCCCCGAGACCGACCATTATCTTTTCCCTGGAGGATAGGATAGAGCAAGCACCTACGAGAAAAAGGAGGATTACAAAAAAACAAAGAACATGGGGTTGGAAGAAAAATAACAGCTCAGGTAACTGCGGAAATCGATGGGGATTTCAAGAGTGAAAAAAAAGTATTAGAAACGCAAGGACCTCTGGGAAAAATTTAGCCATTCGGCGGAACAATTAGAGAACGTTCTTTTCTAAGCAAGACTTTGAAAACCATTCGACATTCTTTTCTGAGTGAAAAACGTTTCGTTATTATGCTTCTATAAACGATTTCACCTTTCTTACCGATTAGGCGATAAAAACTTATCTTGGATCGTAATTTCATCGACCGATCTCCTACGCAGCAATCCAAAGGAACGTAAAATCATTAGGTACTTTTTCATATGGAGTCACTTGTATTCCCTTAGATAGGGTTTGATCGTTTTCCAGAATTACAATCGAAAGACAATTACAAAACGTAAGTCGTTGAAATCTCAGTGTTTTCTCTCCTTCGATTGGCCCCACAGAAAATATTCATTAGTTCCATTGTGAACAGTCACCGGCGGGTAACGGATTTTAGTCGGATCTTGCTCGGATTATTATTGAATGTCACTGGGTGAATGGGGAATCCAAGTTTTTGTATTCGATCGTGGACGATTTGGTGTATTGTTTATTGTAAGTAGGATGGGAAAGCGACCCGAGTTTCGAAACTCTGGAAGCGCACCTCCAATTTTCTCACTACCCCGAGAAGCCATTCGAATAAAGTAAATATCTTCTCTTTGTTTGAAAGCTGCATAAATGTAAAAAAAACTTTCCGCAGCTCTTCGTGCATATTGCATTTTTCATCTCTTCAGAGGATTCGCACGCAATGTTGGACATGTCGGAAGGAAACAAAAAAATCCCTTTTGCTGAAAGTTTGCCGTGAGTGTTAATGGGATTTTGACACGACACGTGAAAAATAAAAACTGGTGATGTTCAAATCGTAAAATTATTTCGAATAAACAGTTAGTTTCCTGAGATTCGGGGTCAAGCCGTCGAACATTCACAATTCAGTCATAAATCACATTGAACCTGTGAAAACTGTCTACTACCTAAAACAGTATTTATTCTACATTCGATTCAAGTACTACTTTCGTTTCATTTTCTTAGATTAAAAAAATTAAAAAAAAAAAACCAATAATAATAAATAAATAAATTTATTTCAGTTCATTTAAGATTATGAAGGGTTCACGTTTCAGAGAAACCGCCTCACAGCAGCCAAAGGTTTTCTCTGAACCGTCAACCTTCATAATGAGTATATTCATTCAGCCGGGAATTCATCCCACCAAAACCAAGATAGCCAATTTAAGCCATCCTATTTAGGATAGCCAATTAGTTTGTGTCCCATAACTTTGAACATGACCATTAGTTGCTTTGTATAGCAAAACGATATGTGAACAATCGTGAAATGTCTGCCAAATCCTAAAAAAATTGCAGCAAATTAACATTTGCTCTTATGGTCGAAGTGGGGATATTTACAATTACAGGTTGTGATGTCAGTGACTTTTCTTTAGTGCTGGATCAGTCTTGAAATGTAGTAAAATGTTCTTCTATAAAAATTTGGGACCTACATCGTTTTTTTTATGTTGAATAGTTCATACCGTTCATTGTCTTCATATTTTCTTTGCAGGTTTTACTGGTACGCAGTGCGAGGTGGACATAGACGAGTGTCAAGTGAACCCATGTCTGAACGGCGGAACCTGCAACGACCTCATCAATGGATTCAGGTGTGCGTGTCCCATTGGATTCACCGGTACTAGATGTCAGACCAACATCGATGACTGCATCAGCAGCCCTTGTCGGAACGGAGGGAAGTGTCGAGATTCCATAGCAGGCTACACGTGTGACTGCCCTCCTGGTTTCACTGGTGAGTTCCAAGTGCAATTGCGGTAGATATTCAAAATAACTGTCTGTTAAATTCATTGCTGAACCTGGGCTGTAGTTTCAACAGATCGACTTATTCAGAACAATCTTTACTTCGATGATACATTTCGTAGTATGAGTATGTTGGTTACAAGATAGGTTTGCGCTGTTTCAAGGTGCAAATGATGTTGGTGATGTGTGGTATAAGCCCTTAACATATATTATCCTGAACTTCAACTTCTAAACTTCAAACAAAAAGCTTGAATGATGAAAAACCATTCATTGCACCAGTTGCATCTTTGGATTGCTGGAGGCCAGGGATTCCCTGAATTTTCGATTCTCCCACTCGGAGAAGAGCTGTGCAGTCCGGGCGGTGCGTTGGCCGCCCAAAAGAACAAGTCACATTCCCGCCCGACCGCAGAAGGTGGGGAGAAGGCCCCAAGGTGAGCTCCTCCAAAGCAGTGATTCACTCTGAGGTCTTTTCTGATCCAAGTCCCCGCCCATTTATTATGTATTCCGACGACGGGGCGAAGAGGGGATGAGGATATTCGCATTCTCTAAGGCAGATATTACCTACTATTTTCCTGCGTCTTATGGAGCGTAGGAAGAGTTCCATTCAGAGCCGTCTTTATGGTGCAAGTTCTCAACTATGAATCGTTGATGGAAAGTAACATCCAGATTAAAGAACTGGTCAGATTGTTGTACTTTTGACCTCAAATCAGATTCAGTGCTCTTGAAATCCCAATAAAATTTTCGTTGTTTAATGGGTGACACGGATAACTCATTAGGTTAACTAATCAGGGACTTAGGGTTCCTTTGAAGCTGGCAGAGGACGATGACCTTAACTTATCTTTCTCTCAAAACCACTTTTCCCCCACTGCTATTGATAGCCTGCAATGTAGATATACTCACACATCAATCGAAATCGTTATAATTGAAATATTGATTATTCTGAATGCTATTGAATGAAATTGGGAGCTTTAAATGAATGTACCTACAACATGTTCTCTGCCCATCCGATAAGTTACACAAGTTATGAGGTTTCGCTCTTCGAGCCTTCAGTGAGTTTCCTTCGTCATCAGCTCTCATCCTTTTCCAGATCAAACTCTCTAGAATTACTAGCCGAATATTTGTGTCTGGAGATGGTAGTACCATAGACAAACTATTGCAAATAACTCATTTATATCAAAAAGACTAACTTTTGAATCAACATCTCAAAACGGGTGAAGTACTTGATCTACTGTATAGGAACTACGATGCTTGAAATCTCTTGATCTATTATGGCATCGATTTTTGGGGATTTTCGATGCAAGTTTCCTGTGAGCGTTGATTAAAATCAAATAAGTGGTTCAGTCAAGAACTGAGTCCATAAACCATTTCTGTATCTCGAAAATGATACTGAATCATCTCAATAATACTCGAGGTGCTGTTTCACGGAATCATACGAATATGAACTCGACGTTTTTTCGGTAGACTTTTGCATGTGTTTGTAAGTGGAATGGTTTTATTTTCCAGGGCCAAATTGCGAGACGAACATCAACGACTGCCAATCCTCGCCTTGTTACCGCGGCGAGTGCATCGACGGCGAGAATTCCTTCACATGCGCCTGCCAACCGGGATTCACCGGGTACCTTTGCCAAAACCAGCTGGACGAATGCGCCTCTTCTCCTTGCCAGTTTGGAGGGCATTGCGAGGATTTAGTCAACGGCTATCAGTGCAGGTGTCGCCCGGGCACTTCAGGCTTGAACTGCGAAATAAACGTCAATGAGTGCTACAGCAACCCCTGCCGAAATGGTGCTAAATGCGTTGATGGAATCAACAGGTACCATTGTGTTTTCTTATAGTAACTTAGTATACATCCTTTCGATATTTTATTGGAACGTTCGCGAATGGACACTAACTACGGGCAACGATGGTGTGTACTTCCTTGATTTGTTGAACATGGTTTGATGGTTTGATTTGACAATTATGTTCGTTCAATGGGAGCAGTTTCCCTCGACTAAGAATGTCCAGTGTAATTCATATCAGAAGAACCTAAAATCTGTTTTCATACTTGTGCCACTGCAACGTATTACTTGTATGTACTTGTTCAGCAGTTTAAGTTGTGATTGTTGAATCCCCATAAAGTCTTTGGATGGATGTAACTCCGTTTGAATGGTTCTTCAAATAATGGTATTCATATTATTTAAAGCTGTATAATTTACAATTTTTACTTCCAAGGGTATGAAAGGGTAGCTATAGTCGAAATAATATGGTAGGTACTTTACTATTTTAGTCATTCTCAGAAAAACTTATATCCATCTGAATCCCATTGAGAGAGCGACCCATGCAAGTTTATCAGATTTGACATTTAAATATTCGTTACCTAATTGGTTTTGATTCCATTTTCTTTCAGATATACGTGCGAGTGCTTACCTGGGTACTCAGGGGTGCATTGTGAGACAAATATCAATGAGTGTGCTTCGAACCCTTGTGCCAATGGAGGAATCTGCGTTGACCTGGTCAATGGTTTCAAATGCGAATGCCCACGAGGTTACTACGACGCCCGGTGTCTAAGCGACGTTGACGAGTGCGCCAGCAACCCCTGTCTGAACGGCGGTACTTGTGAAGACGGTCTCAACCAGTTCATTTGCCATTGTCGCCCAGGTTATGGAGGAAAGCGGTGCGAGTTCGACATCGACGAATGTGCGTCGAACCCTTGTCAGCACGGCGGAGTTTGTCAGGACCACCTCAGCTATTACAGTTGCCAATGTTTGCCAGGCTACAACGGTTTCAACTGCGAGACCAACATTGACGACTGCGCCGGAAATCCGTGCAGGCACGGCGGTTCATGCATCGATCTGGTCAACGGATACAAGTGCGTCTGCCAACTCCCTTACACAGGTTCTGAATGCCAAGATAAACTGGACCCATGCTCCCCAAACAAGTAAGTACATACTCTTACTCGTTTGTATAATGCTGTTAGGTCTCTTATATCTATTCCGGCTCGAGGTAACGATTATTATGTGGCTTATTATTATTCTTCTTTTTGGCTCATAACTATAACGCCATAACCGTCCTCAGGAGAGAATTTTGTAATTTATTAATGGCCTAAGCATTCTTCTTCTTGTTTTCGTCACCTCCTAGTTCTTTGTTTTTAGCGATTTACAAAATGTACTTACCTATGTGTGAAATCAAATGAATGTATTGTTATCACTCGGTGATTTCCCCTTTTTCGTCAAATATTTCTATGAGAATCCGTTTTGGGTGACGCACCCCCTCAAGAATCGATATTTTGCAGGACATTTCAACTCAAAATAAGTCAATAACATATCACGAATGGCATGGATTCCAAATTGTTGCTTATCTTGCTTTCTTTTAGAAAACAATTTTTCCTTGTTGGATGGAACATCACCAATCCTTCTATCTAATGATATTGCTATTTCACAGGTGTCAACACGGTGCTAAATGTTCTCCCTCACCCAACTATCTCAATTTCGCGTGCCAATGCTCACCAGGGTTCACAGGAAGGCTGTGCCACGAAGACGTAGACGAGTGTCTACTTTCCTCCCCATGTAGAAACGGTGCAACATGCCGTAACACCAATGGATCGTACCACTGCGTTTGTGCTAAAGGTTACGAAGGTGTTGATTGTCTTATCAATACCGATGATTGTGCTTCATGTGAGTTTCTCTACAATGTTCTTACCTTACTTTTAATTCCTTACATGCCTACTTTGTGTTGAAAACCATTAAGTTTTCTGTAACAATTCATTTGTGTTTATTTCCAGTTCCTTGCCAAAACGGTGGTACATGTTTGGACGGTATCGGTGACTATCAATGTTTATGTGTCGACGGGTTCGGAGGGAAACACTGCGAAGAGGACATTGACGAATGTCTATCCCGTCCATGTCAAAACGGAGCTACCTGCACCCAGTATGTTTATAGTTATTTTCAATTATTTGTACAAATGTTTTTTCTTCAAAGAATGTAAACTCAAGTTTAGTTTAAAGATGCTGGCAGTACTATGGAGTTATAGTATTCGAAGGGTTCATTTTATAGATTCCCATCAAAACGACATCATTTAACCGGCAGTTATTGCCAACAACATATTTATATTGTTTGATTTGATATGGTTAAACTTGTGGTTCATCACAGCAACTTCCTTTAACATAAATGTTGTAATTGCAGATATGTCGACTCGTACACTTGCACCTGCCCTCTCGGGTTTTCTGGGATCAATTGCCAAACAAATGATCAGGACTGCACTGACTCTTCCTGCATGAACGGCGGCACGTGTGTGGATGGCATCAACTCCTATACCTGCATTTGCCAACCTGGGTTTGTAATCTGCTTTAAATTCTGTTTATTATGAGGTGCTAAACTGTTCGATCCATTTTTGGTTGATGCTGATCGCTCAAGTATGCAACTTTGTTGCAGTTACCTTTATGTTATCAGAATCTCTCAAGATGGCCCTCATGTATTTATTTGTATTTTCAATCCTATATGCTCAATTTATGTACGTTCTATTCAACAGTTACACGGGATCAAATTGTCAAACGAGGATCAACAAATGCGATTCGAACCCCTGTGCCAATGGTGCTACGTGCATGGACCATCTACACTACTACACCTGTCATTGTCCCTATGGATACGAGGGAAAACGATGCGATCAGTTCGTCGATTGGTGCACCACGCAACCCTGTGAGAATGGTGCTCAATGTAGACAAAAAGAGAATACATACCATTGCGTTTGCGCTCCAGGTTGGACAGGAAAAGTTTGCGACGTACAAATGGTCTCTTGCAAAGATGCTAGTATCAGAAAAGGTTAGTAGTTGTTATTTACGTTAAATCTCTGTATTCTCACTCTCTATAAGAAATTCTCACTGATAAACCACTCACAATAAATGAATTGATTGAATCAACAAGAAGTTATTAACAACTTTATACCACCAATTGATTATATAATTTACAGGAATTCTTATATTTGTCCATTTCGTTTTAGGAGTCAGCCGAGAGGCGCTTTGCAATAACGGGACGTGCGAAGATATTGGAAATAGCCACAGGTGTCATTGCAGCGAGGGTTATACTGGAAGTTACTGTTCCATAGAGATCAACGAATGTGAATCTGCTCCTTGTCAGAATGGCGCCACCTGCCAAGATTTAGTTGGTGCTTATTTGTGCCATTGTGCCACGGGATTCCAAGGACAGAATTGTGAACTGAATGTAGACGATTGCTCACCAAACCCTTGCCAGAATGGTGGCACATGTCACGATGAAATCAACAACTATTTGTGCTCGTGCCCTCATGGAACACTTGGTAAGGAATAGCATTTTATCCATTTTAATATGCCAATGTATTTATTTGTCAAATAATTAATATCCATAAATTTGATCTATAGACCTTACACAAGAAATTAGTGATACTTACTTAATAGGCCTGAAAAACGAATTTCTACAATTTTGGAATGACAACAGATTCTATTCTGAGAATTTGTAAAGCAAACCCATTTTTCAACGATAGGTACGGTTTGAATATTTCAACTGGTAATGCAGTCAAAATTGATTGAGGAGTCCCACACATCTGGGAGGGATTCGTTGACGTAGTTAGTTTTTGAACCTTTGAAACCTCGTAGGAAACCAACTGTTTGTATTAGGTGAGAAACGGTTGATATCAAAATTCTCAGGATAGAACCCACTTCAATTGAAAAGTAAGGGTATCACATGGGTATTCCTCAATAGCAGTTTCTATGCTAGGCTATCAATTCCACTGCTACTTCCTTCCCTTCAAAGTTTGAAGGAGCTTATTCTTAATTAATTGACTACATAATCTAAACATATTTTCGTTGCTTCAGGTATCATTTGTGAAATCAATGTGGATGACTGCGTAATGGGTTCATGTCACAACAACGGAACGTGTATAGACAAGGTCGGAGGTTTTGAATGCGCTTGCCCGCCTGGTTTCGTGGGTCCTCGCTGTGAAGGTGACATCAATGAGTGTCTCAGCAACCCCTGTGCTGGTCCAGGTACCCAAGATTGTGTCCAACTAGTCAACAACTATCACTGCAACTGCAAAACTGGGTATATGGGGCGGCACTGTGAAGTCAAGGTAAGTTTCAAATTACTGAATCACAATATGTTATTGCGACTTTCACTCAATTAAATGACCTACCTAGTGGTGTTTGTTAAGAATCCTGATTCGATAAATTTAGAACCCTATTATTTTTCAATCAGTTAAAACGTAAAGATAATAATACCGATATAATGGTCCCACAATATGGATGATGTTATCATGTTTACTGAATATTAACATTACTTGTTTTAGGTCAATTTCTGTGAAAGTTCTCCTTGTATGAACGGTGGAGTTTGCACGGCATTGGAAGGTGGACACTCTTGTATGTGCTCTGAGGGATTTTCCGGTCGAAACTGTGAATTCTTCGGCTTCAACTGCGCCTCCAATCCATGTCAAAACAACGGATTGTGCCGAACTGTGGAAGGGTCGGGCTACACTTGCGAGTGCCTGCCTGGTTCTGGCGGAACGCATTGTGAACTGGACACCGCCAACGAATGCGCGTCTCAGCCTTGCCAGCACGAGGGAGCATGTCAAGATCGAGTAGGCGATTATGCCTGTTATTGTCCAGCCAAATGGAGAGGAAAGAACTGCAATATGTATGACCCATCATTCAGAGGAGGACTTGGCCGTGATGCTGCAGTAAATGTAAGTATATTTGTACGTTTTTTATTTCACCGATAGAACTTTCTATGTACGCAGAGTAGTTTCATTTTAGGGTGAACCCTTTTTGAGGCCATTTCTCTTGGCTAACAAAAAACATAGGCACTAGATCTTATTTCGTGGCATGCGTAGAACTTTTAATAAGAGATGTAGTAGCTTCCAATATATAGAACTGTTAATCTTTGCAATTGATGTATTTCCATCCTTAAGAAATGCATTTGATTTCTTAAATTCAAATCCATTTGTAATATCTTTTTCTGTAATAGTTTCGATTGATGAAACATAATATATACCGTTTTCCACAAAAATGATTTCTTAAATGTCCAGTTGAACCCAATTAATATATTTTTTTTTTTTTTGCAATAGTAAAGTCAGATCAATTATTTATACCAAAAACAGTGTTCGTACTGAGTTGATTGTGATAAATTCTAGGAAACCCTCATTACTTTCTGTGGTATTTCCGCATTATTCATTTTCATTATTGCTTAATAATTGCTAATTATTTATCCTATTAGGCTCTACCCATTTCTAGAGTCATTGACCTTTGGGGCACATCTCTTTATCCCATCCAATATGTTCCTGTTACAAGTACACCTTACTAACCTTTTTATTCATTTCAGACGGTCCATCAATCAGCACCTTCTGAAATCGACATTGCAAGGAAAACTTGCGAAATCAACGGTTGTCTAGCAAAAGCCGGAAATTACCGCTGTGACGAAGAGTGCAACACTTACGCGTGTGGTTTTGATGGAAACGATTGTACTTTGGGTGGGTTATAATTCTGTTTTGGAAAATCATCTCCAACTTACATATTTGAGATAAAATTCTCATTATCATAATGTTAACGATGAAATTGCCTTGTGGTAAATATACTATTATTCATTTACGTAGTAATTTTATTAACATGATATTTAATTTTTATGACAGGTGTTAATCCTTGGAGGAATTGCACGGCATCTATACAATGCTGGACGGTTTTCATGAATGGCCGTTGTGAGGAAGAGTGCAACAATCCTCAGTGCTTATTCGACGGGCGAGACTGCGAAAAGAATCTTCAACCTTGCAAGTGAGTAAAATCAACAAAAGAAATTTTAATGATCAACTCAAATGTGTAGTGTACAGTAATGATGGAGTGTGGTTATTGTAATAAAATATTTCGGTAATTATATATTAGTAGCAGAGAAGTATGTTCTACTATTTAATTGGTCTAGGCAATAGGTTCACAACTGTTCGATGTTATGGTGGTTTTATCATTATTATTTTAATTACAGCCCAATATATGATGCTTACTGCCAAAAACATTATGCAAATGGACGATGTGACTATGGATGCAACAATGCAGAATGCAATTGGGATGGATTGGATTGCGAACCCGACCCCCCTAGACTTGCTGACGGTGCCATGTCTGTCGTCGTGCTTATGGATTTACAAATGTTCAGAGCGAATTTAGTTTCCTTCCTGCGAGACGTAAGAACCTTATTTATGACATCTTGTCACACTAATATAAGTTTTGTTAGCGTGTTTACTCAGTTCATTATTAATATGTTCCATGTGGTTATGTTTGCACTATGTTTGACGTTCACTTATGCTATAATTTCGTGTTTTCAGATTGGGCACCAACTGCGAGCTACAGTACGCGTGAAAGAAGAGCTGGATGGACGTCAAATGGTTTATCCATGGAAAATCAAAGGGGAAGGATCTCAGGGAGTCATTGCTTATCTTGAAATCGACAACAGGAGATGTACAGACCTACCTGGTGCTGAGTGTTTCACATCTGCTAGTGAGGTATGATAAAGTTTAATTTATCTCCACAATTTTTATTTCGTAAAATTCAAACTTTCAACTTTAACTTGGTTCAAGCCCTCGAGTCTTCAAATCATACAACATTTATTATGGTGACGTATTTCATTCTTTCACTCATCCTTTAATTTGTCTTAGGCGGCTGGATTTTTGGCGGCTACTGCTCATTCCCATGCTCTTTCCACCTCGTTCCCCATCTTCAAAGTTCAGGGAGTTGAAGAGCCTGAGCCTCCTATGCCTGACGTTCCTCCTTCTGGAAAGTTCGTTTTTATTGGTATCATCTTGGTCACACTTGTTGGCCTTCTGCTGGGCGTTTTGGTAACTGCACAGAGGAAACGGGCTCATGGAATCACATGGTTCCCTGAAGGATTCTTAAGGACTACCAGGTAATTACTTTTCTTGTTGGTTTTAGTGTATAAATTACATTCCAAATCAGCACGATTGTCTCTTTAATGCAAGTATATACTACTGGCACTATTCAATACAACAAAGAAATTTAAATTCAATCGGTACTACAGTTATTATATCATAATTTTCTAAATGTTTTTGTTCAAATCATACGTTTCTCTTTTATTTGTATTTTGTAAGTGGTTTTCAACGCTTGGTCCTTTCTCGTTTACAGTACCAGCGTCAGGAGAAGATCCAGGAGGAGAGGTCCAGATGGGCAAGAAATGCGTAATCTTTCGAAAGGAGTGGATGTTGGTGGTGTGACTCAACCACATTGGTCTGACGATGAGAGTGAGCTTCCACCGGCAAAACGTGCCAGAGATAATGGTTACGCTAGCGACCACACAGCTGTGACAGATTATGATGATATGTGGACCCAGCACATCCCTGACACGCGGAACGTCATTCTGACTCCACCATCAATGGAGACACATTCTGTTGATGTTCGAGGACCTTGTGGAATGACACCGCTGATGGTAGCTGCTGTGAAGGGTGGAGGATTGGATACGGGTGAAGAGGATGAGGAAGATGGAACAGCTGCCGTAATTGCTGATCTAGTTGCTCAAGGTGCTGATCTCAATGCAACCATGGACAAGACTGGGGAAACGGCTCTTCATCTGGCAGCCAGGTAAATGCAATTTTCATTGGCACTTGAGAACTGAAATATTAAGGCTGGAGGTTGCATAGGACTTTCAATTATATAGGAATCTAAATTGTTACCATTTAATTCTCTTTAGACCAGGGGTACTAAATATTATTGGCTTGATTATAGGTATGCGAGAGCAGACGCTTCAAAGCGCCTTCTTGATGCTGGAGCTGAAGCCAATTCACAAGACAACACTGGAAGAACTCCATTGCATGCAGCTGTCGCTGCAGATGCCATGGGTGCCTTCCAGATCTTGCTGAGGAATAGAGCTACTAACCTGAATGCCAGAATGCACGATGGCACTACACCACTTATACTTGCTGCCAGACTCGCTATTGAGGGCATGGTGGAGGACCTCATAAATGCAGATGCTGATATTAATGCTTCTGACAACACAGGCAAAACTGCTCTTCACTGGGCTGCAGCAGTGAACAACGTTGATGCAGTCAACATCCTACTCTCCCATGGGGGAAACCGAGATGCTCAAGATGAAAAAGTAAGAATTTACAACAAATTTATTCATTCATTCAACAAATTCAATTTTTGTATTTATTGTCGATACAATGAAACACTGTCAGGTGTCGTTGGTATCCTAACGGTTTCCCCATTTCTTTCAATTTTATTTTGGCTAACCCAACTTATTCATGAATTTCCTCAGGACGAGACTCCACTGTTCCTGGCTGCTAAGGAAGGTAGTTTTGAAGCTTGTAAAGTGCTACTAGACAACTTCTCTAACCGAGAAATCACCGACCACATGGACAGACTTCCTCGGGATGTGGCAAGCGAGCGACTTCACACCGACATAGTGAGGTTACTCGATGAACATGTTCCCCGCTCACCACAAGTCCTATCTGTTGTACCCAACGGGCAACTTATAGGTAATGCTTTCTACCAAAGTACGTTCAAATGTTATTCCACAAATTATTTTTGTGAAGGCTTGTCGCTTTGAAGTTTCAGCATGGGTATCTGTTGAATGTTTCAATACTTCCAATGTACTTTGTGTTGAATATTGAATTTCATTATTTTCTGATTAATTAGTAAATTATAATATAGGTATTTGGGATGAATTCTAATTGATTTATATCGAAATAATAGTGATGTAGCACCAAGCATTATAATGTGAGCACTCCCGTAACGTTTCCCATAAAAATTTTCCCTGCAACGACCAAATTTATATACTCAAACAAAATTTATAAAATCTCGTGATTTGGAAGACCCTTTTTTAAGGATTTGGAAGACCTTTTTTACATTTCATATATTTCAAGTGGACATGATGCATGTACTTCCCTTTTCCAGACAGAATAAACTTGCGTGAATGTGATTGTGGAATGAGAAATTTACGAAATAACTTTTCATTTATATTGATTGCATTTATCAAAACTGAGTTCCCATACGATTGTGTATTTCAAACAGGCATGATGATATTTGTGTGTATGATGAAATTTTTACTGAAATAATGAATGAAATAAGTGAATTTTTCGATCTAGAATGAATGAAACCTATAAGCAGGGATTTTTAAAAGGCATGTTCATGTTTATATCTTTTTTGAAAGTGATAAGACTAACTTGATACTATATTGGTTCAATAGAAAGTCAATGTAAATATAATTTTCTCTTGATTTCAGGATCTCCAAGTCACCCTCATCTACTAGGCCATCCGGCAGTGATGGGAGGTCCAGCGCCTGTGGGGACTTCAGGGAAAGGTAGTAAAGGAAAGAAGCGGGGGAAGGCAGATTCAGGCAACAGCCCAGAGAGCGAAGTTACTATGAGGCGAAAGCCCAGTGTGAAGAAAAAGAAGGAAGATCTTGTCCCTGGAGGAGGCCAAGACAACGGGAATGGTGTGTACAGTAGTCCTGGGCTGCCACCTCCTTACGATGAGTGCCTCAAAGGTGCTGTGTCCATGCAGAGTCTGCATAGTCTGAGTCTTGAGCCTGCCTACGCTTATCAGACAGTGGGTTCGGCATTCCAAGAACCGTCACCACCTCATAGCGTCACCATGTCACCAGGGAAAACGCGCCCACAGCTTCCTACCTCCCCGACGCACATGGCCGCCATGCGACAGGCTGCCCAGCAAAAGCATGCCGTCCATACTGTCATGCAGTTCGACTTTTCCGAGCTGCCTTACACGATGGGGATGTACCAGCAGCAACAGCAGCAGCCCCAACAGTCGACACAACAACCCCAACAATCCTCACAGCCTCCGCCCCAACAGTACTACCACTACCTTACGCCACCCTCGGACAGCATACATGCTCCCGAAAGCTTTCCCACCCCTTCCCCAGAGTCACCGTGGCACTGGTCTTCCTCTTCCCCACACTCCAATTCTGACTGGTCCGAAGGAATCTCAAGCCCTAATAACAACACAAAACAACAGGACGCCATTTACATTTAAAACGCCACTACGAGTTCAGTGAACCAAACCTAAACAGTGTAGTGAACGCTTTCTACAATGTTAATTTGTGATAAAAAGGTATGAATGGAACTTTATCTAGAAATAAGTTGTTGAGATCTCCTTTGGACATTATATAAATCATCTTGTTACATATAATATTTATACATATTCTCTCTAAAATTGGTGTCCCTTCGCTCAAGCCAATTTATGCTCTCTACAATGGAGATTTTCTTGTGCCTTCGTCTATTTTTATGGGATTGATTCTTTGAAATATATATTATCTCTATAATTTTAAAATTGCCGGAAGTTTTCTGGCTTTTAGGGTTTTATTGGAAAGTTGTCTATAAGCGCTATATTTTATTAAAGATAAAATCCAAGGTAAAGTCAACGTTTCCGGAAAACAAAACAAATATTGTAAATTTTTACACAATGCTTTTTGTACATACGTAGTTGATAAGGGGTTTGTACAAAGACTTATTTTTAGCAAGTAAATAAATAGATCATTTGTTGAGCATTGTTACGATTTGTGTTGATATTTTTTCATATTTATATCTCTCCCTATTATGTCATGCACGTGGGTGTCTCGTTGGAATTCGTGTACATGCATCGTTGTTTGAATATTTTCAGTTTAACTGTAAATAATTTTAGTTTATTAAAGAGAAATCGTTTAGTGCATGCACATATAGAGTATGTACTATGACTTTTAAGTGCATGACCGGAATTTAAAATAGATTCTTTTGATAGCGTCGATCATTTTAATTTTCGTTGTTCTTTTATTTAATTTCAATTTTTCTTATGATTTAGGGTAATTAATTTGTTCCTTTTCTTTTTCTCTTAACCCAGTTTGTGCAATCAGGTAACATAAATATAAAATCGATTAATTCCATCTCCACTCCTTGAGAAAATTATATCGAGTTGAAAAAAATCGTATCTACTGTACTGACCATTTCACATTCAACAGTTGTTTGAAGATTGTTGTTGAGTGCGTATGATTATTTAGTTCACCACAAAAACATAGTTTTGTTTATCTAATAAATCTGCAATTTAGTAATTCAATAGTTTGGTTTGGACTTTTACAGTAAATTCGGTGAACTTATTTTCCTTCTATTATTCATCTTCCTTGTCAGCAAGCCATGCTGGATGAGTCAATACGATGGAAATGACTTTCAAAGTTCCAATACTCTCCCCAAACTGGAGTTTGTAGGCTAGAAATTTCTTTAGAACGGAATAACATACGTATTCTTAGGAATAAACTCAACGCATTGTAAAATTTCATGGTCATTACACATCTACGTTTAGAAGTAGATCTTGCGAAAATCCAATGCCCATATTGCGCTTTTCTCTGATCTGTCCAAACATTTTAAACTCATTTTTGTTATTTTCTTAATCGGATCTGTGAGAATGATGTACAGTTTTAAATTAACTCTTAATTCTATTGTGTTGTATTTATATAATAATGCAAGTGAAGTAGGTTGTTTTTTAAATTTTTTATTTATTTTATTTTTCTCATTGTAATCAGTGTGTAAAGTGTTAACATTGATTATAGAATAAGACTGGTTAAACTGAGGTCAAACTGCTCTGGAATCCATTTTTGGATTCCGGAGTGTGTTTATTATTTTAATTCTATGCGATTCTGTACGCTAAATAATTTATGTAATATTGGGAAATAATATAATTATGTAGATCATGTTTAAATACAAATACAACACAATTTATACAAATGGATTTTTTTTAGTTCCCTCCCCTCCTCTTTTTATCTTTGCTCCTATGCTGAAGATATCGTGGAATTGTCCAATCTAATCTCAACTATTGTAGAAAAGTGATTTTTTGGTGCAATGAATATTTGAATTGGACAATCTAGATATAGTTCGGCGTTGTTGCCATTTCAGCCCATAGATACAGTGAGAAAATATCAACAGAAATTTAAGAAAACGTCAGTTCTTTTAATGATTTTTACATCTAGGTCGTACACAGTAAACATATTGAACAATCCATAAATCCAACATCACGTGGCCGGTACCTATGCAATTGTTGAAGTCAAGTTCATGTAGGTCGAATGACATAAGTATTTATCAATTTTCTTCAAGAAATAGCAATGAACGTCATTTTGACAAACGAACGAATAAGATGTGGATATTATCTCGTATAGTCTTAATTTTGTAAATCCTTAGTGAATAATTGTTATGTGATCATTTACCTTCAATTGGAATTATTTTTTAAGATTGCCACTTCGGTAGACTCTGAGGCTGTATGAAATCTATACCCATTCATCATGGAAGCAAGGCTATGCTCAAACGAGATATTCTTGCAATCAGTATCATCTTGCATCGTGTGCATGCCCATCAAAATTATTCAACAGACACAACAGTTAAACAGACAGTTCTAACATAGCAACCACAAACGCAATCTTTCAAGGTTTATTCCAGCTTGACAACTTATGAAAAATTTTGAATCTAAGCGTTCATGAATTGTCCTTTGCACATTTCAATGATGCACACAATTACGTTAGTAGCGAGACCGAATCAAATAGAGCAATTAGGTTACTGTGTAGCATAGCGTGCTATTCGAAACTTTATTCAGATTTTCAAAACCCAGATTCACATTTTCAATATTTTTCTTAGAATTTATAACCACTGACATAACCTATCGGTTTTGCTGTTCACGTTTTCCAAACACTATATTAATTTCGAGACCTATCGTCAACAGGCTGCAATGGAATGAAATAACCTTTGCTTATGTTTCCTTTTTCCGAGGTTGAAAAATGACAACCAATTCTTTTTTTTAATCTCAACTCTTAAATCATGAATTTTTAAATTTTCTGTCCTGTTTTATAAATAAATTTCAATGTTTAATCAGATAAAAAACAGGGACTTTTGCAAATTACTAAACGGGTGGATAGTCATGAAGAAATGGTTTTGGACTTGGAAGTTGGATATTGGGGATGCATGTAAACGGGGGGGGGGGGGAATAGACTGAAAATGATGTATTTTCAAAATCAAAAACTAACTTCCAAGAACCCAAAATGCAGTTCCTAAGTTTAAAAAAAAAAAAAACATGTATTGCGTTTCCAAAAAACGGGTTGAAAGCTGTGAAATTTCATAAAAACTTCCAAATTTCATCTGGTCCATTTCAAGATTCAATATCGATTGCAGCGAGAAATTCCAGTTTTAAGTTGCAAAAATGTTGGACACCAACTTAGGTAGGTACATATTCTATTCTTCCCAGGAATAAATGGCAAAAATTCGAACATTATAACCCGCAAAAATGAATAAATCTGGAAAATTGTTTTTAAAATTTGAAATAATCAAAAACAGCATAAAACATTTATGTGCTACTTTCATAACGCTACACCATAAAGCAGCAGGCTTTCTTGTCTCTGGTACTGTAAACAAGAATGGACCAAGCGTTGAGGATTACTCACGAAATACATATGTTCAATAGAGAAAACATTACTGTCATTTAGAAAATTATAATTTTGTAAAATGGAAGATGAACATTTCCGAGTTGTGTGGCACAACGTATCTCCCTTGTATCCGAGATTTGTAGACCATTGGCATGTTTGTGATAGGAAATAAGTTCAACACGTACTAGTTCACTTCTTCCGGCTTTCTATAAACAGAAAACGCTTCAAATTATTACTCAGAGGTTCATGATTTCCGTATTAGAACCCTTCTATGTAACTGATCGATGTATGTTAGATGTACTCAGAGTTATATTGTCTAAACTCCTCCATATGTTGTCTTGTCCTCTCTAAATGCCATAAAAAGAGCTCTTTTTGTATTTCGGCACTCTAGATCGTTCAGGAACGAAATTAACCACAAGTGCCTCCAGCATTTATCGGATACGTTTGCCATGGGTTGAACTAAATTTTGTGGAGTAAGTTGGTTTGTTATTAAATTATTACACGAATGTTTATTATTACCATATTAGATCTTGGTAAATCACTGATCTATTTTATTAGATGTGGTCTGTGGTACATGATCTAAACTCCCCAATACTTCGTAATTTACTTCCCTGATGGAATGTCCTAACGGTAGATGTAGTACGACTTCATCATAAATATAACTCGAAACTACTGTCCTTAGTACATACCTAAAGCAGATAAATAAACACCGACGTATAATGGTGCGTTACTGAATTTCGGTACAGATTTTGAAACCCCAGAATGTAATAACTGAAATTAAGTACAGGCGAGAGGAATACTTCTACTCGTTCTCTCTACTGAATTGAAGTTTGGGGGATTCGAGATGGGTAGTATAAACGTTTAGTATCCAGCTTCCTCTAAGGGCTATCGCCAGCACTCGCCTCTCATTTAAGTCAACCCTGTCCTAATGGTTCACATGGTTCACATTACGAACGGCAAACCGAGTGGTCTCATTCGATTCGTGGTCCTAATTTACATCTGAATCCAACAAAAACCCAGTCTCTTACATTGAAAGTTTTTCAGATTTCGATTTTTTAATATTTCAACAATAAAATAACATCCCTTGGTCATCGGTTGGTCGAGAGCGATGCCGATGTACCAGGACCATCGTCGGCCCTTATGCGGGTTTTTGTACAAGTTTCAACAAAGTTTGTTCATTTAGATTATACTCATCTTGAAAAGTAAACCAACAAATTCCGAAAGGAGCATCGACTTTTTTTATGGTTGATTATTACAAAGGTTCATTTTGGAAATAATAAACTACAATCAATCAGATTGATCTTCCATCTCCTTATCCCTGGGCTACTTGAGTACTTATTTACACAATGTTTTCGTTGAATAGTCCATTCCTATTCGTTTGCACCACAATTTGTCAAAAAAAATCTATTCATACGAATATAATGCTTTATCGAATGCCCTTTAATCAACCGCACCCCACTCCATTCAATGAAGAGGCGACCCCGATAAGAGCCAATAAACAAGCGTGAGTTGATTTGTTGTGAAAACCAAAAGATGATTCACAAATAATTAGACACAATTATCATCCAAATCGCGGAAGGAGGATCAACTAAGTGGGAGGCGTTCTGTTGGAAGCGATACAGAAATTGGACTGAGGGGATTGAGAGGGGACGAAGGGCGTGCGGCCCCAATCAGGGATGTCCTCTATTAGCCGGCTATTCACCAGGCGGCCGCTCGCGAGGATTCACAACGACCCCCGGGGTTATTTCAAGGGGGTGGGAAATCTATAGGCGCTTTGTGGGATGATGAGAGAGGTTTGAATTTTGAACGAACCATTCACTGCAAAATATCCAATAAAGCCCTTCCCCAGGCTGCGGTCGTTTTGAATCTCGGAATGTCTGATTTACTTATCACGAGTATTCATGTACAAGACTATTTCTTACATTTATAGTTATGAAAGTTTAATTATTAAATTCGAAAAGGCTTCGTTACATCAATTAATGAGATGTAAATGAAGAAAAAAACACACTAAAAATTATTACACAAAGGTTCATTTTAATGGCAAATGAAAAAAAAAATTGAATTATAAAATAAATGAATATAACATCAATTAAAAAATGTAAGAAAGGGTTTTTTTAAAATTAATTTTTTTAAATTTATTAATTAGCACATTTTTTACAAATAAGGTTCATTATAATAATAAAAAAAAAAATTTTCAATAAAACCACAGAATGGAAAATGAATTCTTTCTTTTTCAAAAAGTCACAAATCCAGTATAACAATATAAATGTGGAGAAAATACATATTCTGAGGCATCTTTATCTGTGCCTTCTCACATAACTCACGAGAAACTGCAAAAAAAAAAAGCAAATAGTTTTTTTCACCTTCTGATTGGATACGCCTGTTTTTCTCAATTATTAAACTCGAAAAGGCTTCGTTACATTCATTTATTTACTTTCTACTTGGAGAAAAAACACTAAAAATTATTACACAAACGTTCGTTTTAACAAATTTGTGCTGAATTTCACCCAGAAGGGTTATTAGTGGCACAAAGGTTCATTATTAACACGAACACTGCAGTATAACAATATAAATGTAATACATTACACACTAACTCACGAAGCGAAAAAAAACTGTGATTGACGCCGTTTTTCTTTCTGAGTGTAACTCTTAGTGCTACCTATCACTTCACCAAGTATACTTTCGGCAGTTGCCACACTGTATATGTTGATCATGTAACATACATTTCGTCTAATCATCAGCAGATGAATGATCTGGATAGAAGAGATTTTCTGATACTGTAAAAATAATCAATTGTATGCTTAAGTAATTATAATAAAGAACATGCTATTGTATTTCATTATTGTCGAGCTATTAGTTCGGATTGAATTGAAGAATTTCTGCAGGCTGTACGATTTTGAACATCCGTTTGGTTTATTATTCAATAATACACCATTTTAATCGTTCTTGAAAAAAAAAAAAAAAAAAAAAAAAAAAAAAGCTAACCCCCCCAGAAAATTAACTTAAGGTTAAGTAACTAGGCTCCGTTGATGTTACTCGTTGGAGTTCTCTAGTCAAGAAATTAATTTCATTATTGGTTACACGGTACGTGTTACATATCGGTTGAATTGTGAGGTTGGTAGGTGTTTTATATAGTCTTTCGAACAGTTATATGCCGCTATCTAATTCATTTTTCTAGAAATGTATCTGGTACAGTAATAGCTTACCTTTCTACAATAAGGTGTTTCGTTTTTGGTTTATTATTCAATAATAAACCATTGTAATCGCTCTTTAAAAAAAAAAAAAAAAAAAAAAAAAAAAAAAAAAAAAAAATCTAACCCCCCCCCCCCCCCTGAAAATTTCATGGTTTACGTTTCAACGGATGTAGAATCCGAATCTGCAATAAAAATTTGTCCCTTCGCCGTACGCACGATTACTCCCAAACGGCTGAAGCTAAAAAGCTGAAATTTTCAGGAAAAATCCATGTTGGTCCGACGACACCCAAATTCTTGAGCCAGCTCTCTTAATTTAAACTGCCCTTTAAGGGTTGTCAAAGTCAAAGAGATACATTCGTTTGTAAACAATTAAACTCACAGGGCCCATCTAAAGCCTAACTTTTCCCCTGTAGATTGCATCATAAGATTGCGCATCTCTGACTACCCTCCCATTTGAATAAGATCGTACTACTGGAACCTGAGAGAATTAGGCTTGTAGGATTTGGCGTTTGTGGATTTGACATAGTTTTTTGAGCGATGGAACTCATAAGGGATCATCTACATTCTAACTCACACACTCGATACAAACTTCCTCAAACTGGGATGAAAACTGTAGAAATTAAGCGAATTACAGTGATTTAAAGACGCCTGGCATACATACAGACAGACGGTCCGAAAGTCGTGAAACGAGAGATGTTTAGAATTTTGTCAAACGTAAAATACGAGTGGCCGTTTTGATTTCAGAGGGAAACAAATGTTCATTTCCCAAAAATGAGAACAAAGTTTCCACTACCAATAGCTTTCCTCAGGAGCAAAATACTTGTGGTAAAACCTCCCCTCACTCAAGTGAACCCACCACCTCCGCCACGTGGTTCTGGAGCACTTACCTACTTCCCCGCGACGAACGAAGATGTTTCCAACTCGTTATGAAGTATAAACGAGCCATTTCGAGCAGGGCGGCCGCCAAGGGTGCGGAGGGAAGGACCGGGGACAACTTTTTCCCGCCCACTTAATGCCCCTAGGACATATGGAAAGGGCCTCTTTTTCTTACCGAAAACTCTTCAAGAGCCCCTCGGTTCCCTCTCCCGCCCTTGTCGAGCCCTTACGTGCCCTACGTGAGGACTGTGGCCGACGCTAAGGGCACAAAACGTTAAGAGCTCGAGATTTTTCCTCCGACGTAAAAAGGACAATAAACGAAGCTATGCTATGACCTCTCATCTCAACTAAACGTATTTTTTGTAGCTACGGAGTTTTTTTCCGCCCAAGTAAATATGAAAAGAGTCTGAATTGTATTCTTATAAATATGTCCATCCTGCCTTATTTTTTGAATTATGTAGGCTGTTTATCTCAAAAACGGAATCAGACGGGCAAACTGCCAGGATCCTAGTAATAATGATTAGCCTCGATATTTTGGTTTTTTCATTTCAATGATTGTAATTACTTGTAAAACTTATGGAAAAATGGACAATGAAAATAGAAATAAATAAATAAAATTAGTGCACTTAGATAAAACATTGAAAAATAAATTAAGAACTACACAGAAGTATGTAGGCATTTTTATTGGTCTATGGCATGGCATGGACTTGGGTATGATATTTAGAAAATAGAAGACTATGTTATTAATGCATTATTAATCATTAAATGAAGACAATGGTAGTGATGCATTATTAAATAATAATTAAACTATGCGCGTGATGAGCATAGTGGTGCTTCAATTTTTAAATTAATTATTTAGATTATTAAATCATGTTGTTTAGAAGGAGTTCACGCTGATTAAATAAATTATACTCTTAAAGATAGAATGAAGTCTAACGAATTGGGTATAGCACTCTCAGCTTCCTCGTAAACTTAACATAAATGCATTTCTTACGTTTGCGCACAAGCAAAAGCTACCAGTTAGCTAGAAGCAGTAAATCAATTGGGTACATCTGCAGCCTGGACCATGCAATTCCTGTTTAAATTATAGTAATCAGATTAAAAATTTGGAGAAGTCATGTTAATAACAAGAATTCGAGGTTCACACATGCGGAGTGGTGCAGCTCACATGGAGCAATCAAATCGACGTTTGATTGTCAAATTTCTTCGTCACAGCCCACGAGGTATTGACAAGTGAAATTCAACAACGTAATTATATGTTATCTAACTTCATTCTATAGAACTATTCCATGCAACGTAAAACGATTAATTTTATCTAGTTAAATTGCCTGGAGACCATCCTAGCCTGACCACACTTTCCCAAAACAATTTCGTAAAAACTGCATGAAAACAAAATAGGTAATGTTTGTTACAAAGATGTCACAATATTCCTGCTTTGATCGTGTTGAAATTGCCATGAGGTGATTAAATTTACTTTTCCCTTTTGACCCTAAGAATTCGATCAAAATCGAATTCGGGGCAGTGAGAAAATGATATTAAATTAAGGATTTAACTATGATATTTAGGATTTCCTTAAACATACAGACAATATAAAACCCAACTTGTTCAGCTTGATCAAGAATGTTTTCATACCTCAAAGTGAACCCAGTGCTTCTACCTATAACATGCAGCTGATTTATAATATTTACGGAGCATAGAAATGTAATGGACCTACCTAGTCTACTTAGAGGTAAATGTGTACTTCGGAATTGATTCGCCTATCTAGGTAAGCGGTGTGTGTGTTCCTGGCAATTTTTTTCCCTTTTTCCCTTAGCATTTCAAGTTTGTTGCTATTTTAATTTGCATCGTATGAATATCTTCAGATACGTTTCATTTCATTTCATAGAATAACCAAATGAATTATAGTCAGAAATCCAGAGGGTTCGGTTGACGGTGTAAAATCGTTAATGCCCGAAAGTTAAGGGGGTAGGTAGGCAAAACCCGCACGACCGATAGGTCTTGAAGGAGGGGAATACACAGAGCGCCGTCCTTTATGCTTGGTCATGTTTGAGTGTAGTCTCCGAGGAAGTAGTATTCTGGTTTGTAATTTTCTTATAGGCCTTAGAAATTAAGGTATTACAAGGAGTTACTGAGACATTCATAGACAGTACAAAATGGAAGCTGCTCAGCATGCTCAAGGAAGTTTACATACCCGAAAGTTAGTGGTGTGCTTCCGCTACCTGCAACATGTTTGTAGGTTCAGTGCGGAGTTCGGATCGATATGACGTGAAAAACGTCAGAATATGACTAAAAACCTCCGTAAATATGACCCGAAAAAGGAGCTAAAACCTTCGTACCATCATGATGACGAAAAAACTGGAATAAGTTCCAGAATAAATTCCAAATATTCGTACCTACCGTACTTAAAGTCAACCCCGAAACCTCTCACTTCGTTTCAGCATGTTTATTAAACTTTTATTTGGGGATAATATGAATGAAATCCCTCCTGAACTGGAGGTCGGTAGTGAACAGAATGACCGGCATTGTGTGATGTACGTGAATGGTGTATGGGAGGTAGGAAGACTTGGATAAACGGTGATTCATCGAAATGCCTTGGGGAAATGAACCATGTAATTTCCCAAAACTCAGAGCCACTATTAAGTATATTGCGTGGTACCTGTGGTCGTATCACCCATTAGCCATCATCCGAAAAAGGATATCAGGATTAGGGAGTCCGTCATATAACCGGCAAAGGAAAAACAGATTGTCTGAATCGAGGTTTAGGATTATGTTGCTTGTCTTCCCTACTATGTACTAATATTTTATGTTGCCTGTCCAGTTTCTATAATACAAACCATATTATTGTTGTTGACTGAAGCCTGCCATAGATCCTTCAATAACGTGTAATTATAAAGGTGAAATACCAAGGTCGAGGAACTTTCCTCTATATTTTCCATCACAACTTGAAATGAAAAGTACACATTTTGAAACAAATTGAGCAAAATTGTGAAATAGGGTGCCGAATATGGATTAACAACTAAAATGTGATGTTTTTAGGAGAAAAATTAATAAATAATACGTAACGTGTCTCAAATTTTACATCAACACTATTGGAGACATATACAGCTGTGGAATAAATTGAAAATGTCGTTCAGAAATCTATGCATATCATAAAAAATTATGCAAGTATGACCCAATCCGAACAGTAATTATTTGATTGAATCGTTCTGAAGGTAATTATGATTGATAATATTTACGGATAGTAGAAATATGATAGACTAAGTAGTCAACTTCGAAGAAATTATGCATTAGAGTTGATTCGCCCACTAAGCGCGGGAACTGTGTTCCATAGATTGGGATGCCTCCTGGCAATTTAGTTCTCTTGTTTTTAACTTAAAAGTTTCACTTTATTCGTATTTTATTTGTATCGTCTGTATATCTTCGAGATAATGAACTTTTTCAATTTTATTAAAAAAATTATAATAGATATTTTGATGCAATATAATATAGTAAGATATTTGTACTCAAAGTGGGTTCGGTGAACGGTGTGTAGTTAAGTCACGCTGGTAAGTGAACGGGGTGCTTAGGCAAAACCCGCACGACCGATATGTCTTGAAGGAGGGGAATACACAGTGCGCCGTCCTATATGGTTGGCCTTGTTCGTTGGTAAACCTCTGATCAAGTATTACATGAGTCTTTCAGTATTTTTCTATTAGTTTCTTTTCGTAAGATGCCGGCATCGATACAATAAATAAATAATTATTTTTAGATAATACCATACAGAGCCCTTTGACTAGTTTTTATCATTTTTTGATAAACGATCTGCGTTAAAGGGCAGTTTAATACAGGAAAAATAAACCAAAAGGGTGTATGAGATGCAATGAATAAATTTCTACTTATTCCACATTTTATTATAGTTCATATGTGAACAAGACCCATAATGAATACGTAGACAGTATATAATATATAATCCATTCTGTCAATAAATATTGCAATAACGTTTAAAAGAAGCAGCATCTGGTTGAAAGTTATAATACATTTTATTGCACATGCTTTTTAATTAAAACTATCACAATCCGTGAATATCATATTTACATAGTTCAAGTATTCTATTTACAATCACTTGTCAAATTCAATCGGCAAATTATTACTTAAACGTTGGGACATATAATTTTTGTATATCGATTTTGTTCAGAGGCAGACCACAAAAATTAATCGTTTATAAGTTCATTTTATAAAATTTTTGAGATTTTTTTGTTAAGAAGACTAACAATTGGGGTCACCATTAACTAACCAGTAGTCACGAATTAACTTCTTGACAAAGATGTCAAAACTAAGATTTTGGTCTATCCAGTATTTTAGCGTATCGTGGGAATCGAATGGCAACTATTGTATGATTTTACGATAGTTATGCAATGGTTACGGTTAGTGTTATGCGCATTATTGTCGGGGGGCCGTCGATTCAACCGTTCCCGAGAACTCCCGAACACCTCGTAATTTTGTTTTATCGTAATGAGTGATTGAGTCAAGTATTTTTGGAATCTTTTAGATGTAGGGAAAATGTCATCCTTCAATATTTCCAAAGCTCTCTTAATCATATTTTTACAAGGTCTCACGTATCCCGCGGTAAAGGGCGAAAATTTAAATGCGCAAAAAAGAGGATTTCTACATTGTCCGAATCTGGAACCCATTTCTCCTGAAACGAATGCTGTGCTAATGTTTTTTAGTCGATGCTCAATAACTAGCTTAGAACAAACTGATTCACACACAAACGCTGCACATATGTGCTTCTAATCACTCTTTGCTCGTCATGGGGTGTGCCTTGTGTGTGTAAACAAATAATTTTTGTCTGTCATTCACCATGTAATTAACCCCTAAACTAACGAGTTTAGGGGTTAATCACATTTAACGACTGGAATGTTCAAAATCACCAACTACGACATTACTTATTTTATGAAAATTGAAGAATTGAAAGCTTCATATTCTGACGAATTAATGACAACCATTCATTAGCCTTTTAATGTATCTAGATTTAGCTTTGGAATTTAGAACATCAAGTTCTTAAAACTTCGTTGAATAATCGTTGAGATTATTTCAACCAACAATGACCAACAAGGGTGTTGGGGAAAAAAAAGCTCATAGTCGGTTTAAACTGAAGCATAATGCCGCATTATGAATTATGAACAGTTATTTGTGTCATATGTATATACATGCATTTGTACAAACATAACAATTACATTGTTACCATGATGGATGATATTTTTTTAAAAGCGAAGCTCATCTTAGTTGCCAACAAACTTTCTCGTAATTCAATCGATTAGTTTCTTAAGTAACTAAACTTCTGTTTAGTCTGCATTTTTTTAACTGGCAGGTATTAGATTTGAAACGTTCTCGTCGCATTTTAAAATCGTTCTTAGCTGCATTACTCGAGTCAAGCTTTTCATTCCAGAAATTGCAACGGGAGCTAAATATGTTTATAATCCAAAAGTAGTATGCTTGGATACTCAAAACCACTTTTATCATCGCACCAGGTTCGCTCAACACCTCCAACCAATCTTGCTTCCAACAATAAGGTTTACACTAAGAGATAGACAAATAGGCATTTATATTAATAAGATACCTACTGAAGTACATCGCGTTTCACCTTAAGATTTACACAATAATGTAATTGAAATCAATTATCTAAATCACAGGTACTTAAAAATAGGAATGCTTCGATTGTGGGACTAAATGAGTACTTATATAGTAACTATGTCCTCACTTATATGTGCTACCAGCTACGGCAAGGAAAGTTACAATGATTTGTGTACACTTCGACGCGGTCCACAAAAGTCAACCAATTTCTAGTGGGTCTTTCAGTCCTCTATACCTAATTTCTTTTGGATTGTTATACACTTCTCGTTAGTTAAATTTCTAAGTGAATGGACACTCAATCTAGGTAACATGACCGGACCATCAGAACCTGGACCGAGATTAATCAACCGCCGATTTGATTAGTTTCCATTGGATTTCACTGGTCAATGACCAGGAAGAGATTCGTTTCTCTGGTAAAACGTGGATTACAAGGGACAACCGTGAACGTAGGTGACATTTCTAAAAATGGCTGCCGCTGTGCTCAGAAACGTGCACGGAGGTTGGAAGGGCGGACAGCAGTCAGCTGATGACTGCTGATTGACGGCTTCTTTCTCGGAGACCGCTTGCTGTCGAAGCTGTTCGAGCCGTAGTTGGTTCTGTCGCTTCCACTTGGTTCTGGAAACATTTTGTTCAATCATCTTCATTTCGATTACAGACTTTTCACATCTAAATCAAATACATTTATCTTTCAAAACATGATGTTTCTTTAAAAAATATGAATTCTGTTTGTGTATGTGTGAATGTATTCACGTTCCACCATTTCTGAAAATAACATACTTACATAATAATTTCCAAGACTCTACAGAACCCAAGACTCGCGGAAAAGTAGCTTAGGGCGCTTAAGTTCCTTGCATACACCTTAGGAAGTGGAAATCTGATTGAAAATCTCTCTGGGAATCTCACCTCAATGAAATTGCACTATATCGCAAAAACTGAAAAGTATGGACTTTGGTTCACGCCGTCAACAAATCAAATACCTCGAGCTGGCAAATTATTAAATAAAGACGTTATGGCAAGTTTAGGACCCAGGAGTAATATTTCAAGTAATAGGATAGCAATCCAACGAGAAAAGTTCGGAAGACCAATTGGGAATAACGTAAATATCAATGTAAATAGAACAATTAACTTTTCCTTACATCTAAAATGTTCCTTCCAAAACCAAACAAAACCTTCCCCCTCATTTATCTCCTTTCATAGGTAATGGAATTTAAAACTAAATGTATTTCAAAACCAGACCCAGTTCATTATTGAAGAACAAAAATTATCACGAAAATCGGCTGAGAAGAAACGTGGGTCTTGAAAGGATCAGATATTAGGTTCCTTCTCTATCCCTCCTCTCGTTAGTAAATTGAAATTTTCCGAGGTTTGTTGCACAACATGACTCAAATTTTGAGTCTGATGAAATACGAACAAAGAAAATTGGTCAAGAATTTATGTCTGAATAGCGTTGACAAACTACGTTGGAAAACAAGTGCGTTTTTGACACCACCTCAAACCTCTCTCTTCCATCCTAAATTCTTGAGGTTTATGGCTCAACAGGTTAAAATTAGGACGAAATAATAATAATAAAAACAATAAATAAATAAACATCTCCAAACAAAGATCTCGAACACTTGTTAATAATTGGAGACAGGGTTGAGTCGACCAAATTTCTCCTACACACACGTACACTTATGGTTTTGCTTCCGAGTCTACCAAGGTAGCGGAAGCATTGTTTTCACACTTTCGGAATGTGAGAATTTTTTTGTCTCCAAAATCAAAAATTCCACTCGCATTTTGCGTTTTAGACCTTTCTGAACAATTTTGGTTCCGTGTCTGTCTGTGTGTCTGTCTATCAGCAAATCCTTGTTACGGGAAAAACTACAAGAAGTTATAGTCCGATTTAGATCAAATTTTCAGGGATTGTTCGGTTTGATGTGTAGATGGTCCCCTATAGGGATGACCCCCGGATTAATAGTAGCCTCTGCGCATGCTCAAACGTGAAATCCTTGTTACGCTCATAACTGAGTTCTTGACCAATTTCGATGAAATTTTCAGGGATTGTTCGGTTTGATGTGTAGTCTATGAGTTTCATGAGCCCCGGATCAATGGTAGTCTCTGCGCATCCGCAAACCTGAAATCCTTGTTACACGCGTAACTCCGGGAGTTCATGACTGATTTCGATGAAATTTTCAGGGATTATTCGGATTTGGTATATATTATAGTTTGTTCAATAGTTGAACATGCCTACCTTTATTTTTTTCAAGTTATGCTCCTGCATAACAATAAATTTACCCTAATTCAATATTTACTTCGCCTAATTGAACGAAGTTCTTTAGTCAATAATAATTTTCAATGATCTATACAGTCATGTTATGGATACGAGGAAACTATGTGCCACACCCACTTGCCAGACGTTTTTTTGCTGATCCAGTCTTGAGTGGTCTGAAAAGGGTTCGAATCTTTTATGATTTGTTTTTTCGCACATGGAGTCCACATGGGCCCTGGTTGGTCCTAACTTCTAGCCTGCCTAATGGCCTCAAACGCATAGATACTATAGGCCAAAAGCTGATTAAAAACATGTTTGTTTTTCGTTGTGTTTATTGACATATTCTAGTGGGATACAACTAGTAGTTTAGGCCGCAGCATATTCTGGATTTTGTTTCAGATCCGTCTAATTCACATAGAGCAAATAATCGCGATTTCCGAACCTAAAAGTACCCCCCCCCCCCCCCAAACCTCCCAAAACGACAGGTGCAATCAAGTATTATTAAAAAAATAATAAAACTAAATGTTTGAACTGGCAGCATTTTTCTGTCGTGCTTGGGTTGTCCGACTCCCTTTGGATCAATTCCAACATCCCTCTATTGACGAAGCCTTCCTTGAGAGTGACGACCTTAAAAACATTGATTCCTACGCCATAAAACTTGTTGAAATTCAGGAGCCGATTTAGAAGCCCCCAAAAATGATTTTCATGGTGGAAATTAGGGAAACATTATTTTTAAAATTTTCTTAGCCGTAGCAATAATATAATTTTCTTTAAACGTTGGTTTTGTCAAGCTTTGTTATATCAGACTTTTTGTAATTTGATGTAGGGGCCTATGGATTGTAACGACTGAAACTCACCTCCTGTTTTGGTACCAGGTTTTGACTTGTGTCTCCGACAAATTGAGAGCGTCGGCGACGTCACTGCGGTCCGCGACGGACAGGTACTTCTGACAGCGGAACTTCCGCTCGAGGTAAGCTAACTGAGCGTGGGTGAAGGCCGTGCGTCGCCGACGGGGCTTGCGCCCTTTCCCATCTTCGTCTTTGCGTCCGCCGTCCGGACTTGAGCCGTTCTCTGTCTCACTCTCTGCTCCTGAAAGAGTGATAAATATTAATGTTACTTTTGTTAATGAAAGTTAAGTACATTACACAACAGTTGTAGGTCGGGTTTAATGTTCGACTGCCTTGGCATACCAGTAGTTATCAACTGCCTTCCTAAGAGAGGATCAGAATTCAGAATGATGAATTCACTTGAAGGTTCCTGTCACCTCCTCCACTTGAGTGTAGGTATCGGTATGGGGTTCGTGTAAATACTACTTGGACGAGGGACCTCAGCGTCACCTATCCAATACTATCCAAGTATTCACCAGTTCCGGCCAATGCTTACATGTATGGGAAGATAGGAGATGGTGAGGGGGGGGGGGGGGGCAGAGATTCAGCACTTCAATGAAGGATGCGTATCGCTAGGTGAGAAGAGAATATGTTTGACAGCAGCGCTAACATAATGATCGACACATCAAATGGACGACGTAACAAGCAAGCAGAACATATAAGGTACATGGAAGGTGCGAAAGGGCGAAAATACTAAAAGTTTAGTTCTAGGGGGAAGGTATCGCCTTTCGTGAAAAATCTATACATATTCAGAAAAAAGTATTCAAATATGACAAAATCCGAACCGTAGTTATATGAATAAATGGTTTTGAAGGTAATTATGATTTATAATATTCACGGATAGTAGAAATATAATATACTAAGTAGTCTACTTTGAAGTAAGTACGTATTAGAGTCGATTCCCTACACACCGCGGACTTGTGTTCTGTGGATCGGGATTCCTCCTCGCAATTTTGTTCCCTTGTTTTTCCCGTAACAGTTTAAGTTTGTTCTTATTTCGTTTGTATCTTCTGTATATATTCGAGACGATGAATTTTTTAAAAATTTCATTATATAAACTATAATTAAATAGCATTTATAATCAAAGGAGGTTCGGTGAACGGTGTGTAATTACGTAATGCCCGAAATTAAACGCGGTACTTAGGCAAAACCCGCACGACCGACATGTCTTGAGGGAGAGGAATACCCAGTGCGCCGTCCAAGATGGTTGGCTGTGTATGTATGTTTGTAAACATCGTGTCTTGTGGTATTTTTCCATTAGTTTCTTTTCGTAAGATGCCAACGTCGATAAAATAAATAAAAAATTATTATTTTTGGATCATTTTGACTATGCGCAATCATTTTTGATCAATGATCTGCGTTATAAAGCAGTTTATTATGGGGAAAATGAACCAAATGGGTGTGTTGGATGCAATGAAATAATATTGCAGCATGACCCATCCAAGTATTCACCACCCTCGACCAGTTTCTGCTAATGCTTTTATTATTGGGGCGGGAATTGGGATTGATCAGCACGGAGACATTGATCCCACTTCAACGGAGGGAGATGTATTTATCTGAAATATTTTTGGATCACGAAGAGTTTTTCGGTGTTGGTGTCATTACCTCTTGAAAACCACATTTGACTTCCATTCAAGGCCTGCAGGTAACGTTGACCGTACTTGCCGCCTTTACCTCATTGTCATGAATCCCGTTCTTGTGTGAAAGTATTCAAAGCCCTCAAAATTCCCCAAGCTGCTTTGTGCCGTAGGTTTTTCCCAAGCCACCCGTTTTCTGGCAAACTACTCTCCCCCCTAGCACCCTGGGGTTTCCCCGGGGTAGTTGTAACCCCGTCCCTGATAGGTTTCTACTATCTGCTCCCCACGATTCCCGACTCTAGAATTTCTTCACTTCCCCTCCAAACAACATTTCCCCGTTTTTTTATAACAGAATCCAGAGTCAGTTCTCTCCTTCGTTTTCTAGCTTGCTCTTACACCCTTGTTGACCCGACTAACTTCATATATAGCTATCAAAGTGACTCCACTTACCTAAGTAGTGGCAAAGCAGCATATTTTGTGATATTATTGACTACCCGCGAAACCTCAACTTCGGCAGAAGCGCCCAAAGATTTTATTCTACAACACCTTTATTTATTTTATTGATTCACTATAACTAGTATATTATACGAATTGAATGATATATTTCCATACTCGTACATTGAGCATGTACGCATTGATTTGAAATATAGCCTCCATCAGTTAATTGCACAACCGTTTATATCTTCCCTGGGTTCACCTCAACAGAGAGTATCGCAAAGAGAGAAGAGAATATGTTTGCCTGCAGCGCTAACATCATGTTCGAAAGATTACGTAACTGGAGAGCGATATAAGGTGCGGAAGGGGGAAAATACGAAAATCTTCCAGTTCTTGAAGCAGGTATAACCTGTCGCAAGTTCGTATAATGATCAGAGGATTTGCGTGACTATACGGAGGCCGGTGTGAGGTTTCAGTGTCCTGCTTAGTTTGGTAGTGTGGACGGTCGTTTTGCTCGCTCTAGAATAAAAAGTATCCTAAATCAATCCTTCTAGTAATCCATAGTTTAGTTCCGATAAGGGATGTGAACCCATAGGTTATTTGGACAAGTACATCGGAATCTACGATGAAGACGTTAGTGTTCTGAATAGTTTGGTGGTGTAGATGCTCGTATCTCACAAATAAAGAAATATCTTAAATTAAAGCTGTTACTAATCTACAGATTAGAGAGACAAACAGATTGGAATCTATGTAAGTGCGTCCATTTTCCAAGATCTCATAGTTGAGAGATAATTTAAGTAGGTAAATGTAGGTGTTAGATAGATGGCACCGCTTGTTGGAGCTTGACATCGATAGTCAACATCTCAAGCCAATTCCGTCATCCCCATTCCCTAACGGATGAGCGCCTCCACACTCCTCCGCTGACGAATAGTCATTTTCGTTAAAACGGGTGTTGGGCATAATTTAATTGGAGCGAAATTCCTTATAACAAGAATCTGTCGCAGCTCAATTAAATCCGTCGAGTAAATTGGTGAAGTACAATAGGAGTCGCCTGCGGTGATGGAAGGTACAAGTCGTACGACTGTCGTATGTCGGCCGGTGCCTCGACGGGGGATCCCATTGTGCCGCCTTCAACTTCGTGACCCGTCGGTGGTTTCGAGTCCTTTCACCCTCCAGAGGGTGCGAAGCTGCCAGCGTGTGATCCGTTTGTTTGAATCGCTCATTTTCTAGGAGATCGATAAGTTTAATGGAGATGTATTGTTATTCATCCGACGTAGAAATTTTAAGAGAGAAAAATGTCATCAAACAACGTTTCAATCATGCAGCATAATTATAGGAGAGAATTTTCGCACTCGTTTGTTTTTTATCCACATTTCTTAATGTTTACTTCAATTCTACCTCTTAGGAGTGATCAAATGTAATGCTAAGGAATCAGTACCTTGAGTAACTAGACCTTATTTGTGGTTTTTGAAAAACCGCCTACCAACATCCCACCTTCTTTTAGTGGTGAGAGAATTCAATTATTAGTCCACCCTCTCGCTGCTGAAGCCTCGCCCCCAAGCTAACATTGTGTGCCACAAACGGAACAGCTCACCAGATAACTCAATTTTAATTTTGGTTTTTTCCTTTTACAAGAAGGCAATACCGTAAAACTGTAAGTTCATGTATTGTAAGTGTACAGGCAGTGAAGTATGGTACTGTTATGCTGCAAGTCGAGAAGACTAATTTATTTTTAAATTTGATTAATTTCTGTGGGGTAATTTATGTTTCCAATACCCAAACTCCCGGCAAGTGGTCTACCACATGCAAGGTATGTAGTCAAAAACCTGGATAAATATTTTGTTAATTAATATATTTTGTTTTATTAATGATTTTTGTGAATGTTAAAATCAGGGAGTTGCGTTTGCTAAATACCGATCTTCCAAAACGTTTTAAATATGTTTTTAACTAGACCTAACTACCAAAAAAGTTCTGAAATTTTGTCATGATAGTAGCGTTATAGTTTTCAAATACTTTTTCAGTCCGTTGATAAGAATATGTAAGTGCCCTTGTTTCCGTCCTTCGAAAAGAACCCGTTCACCATTAAAATTGAAATTGTTCATTTGTAAAAGCCTCCTAGTGTTACAAGGTTGGCAAACAATGTTGGCAAAGATAGTAATAACTCTCAATGGATATAATAACAAACTGATCAAAAATTAATAAAAATTGATTAAAAAAATAAATAATGCTAATCTTATAATAAATGCAACTAAATAAGTCAATTAATTTTGGAAGCTCTTGTTCTAAAATAAAACATTTGTTTTTATGAAATTATTTATAAAGCAACACACTTGTTGACAAATGGATGTCACAAGATGTCGTAACGAGACTATTCAATCAACGAGGACAGTAGACACACAAAGGAGATGGAGGATAGTGTCAGTTTCAGGGAGGTTGCAATACATGTAATATTTTCTGTAGATAGGGATAAAAGTAGATGAGGCCACACGTTACACATCCGATTGCCTCGAAATGACTGAACTCGTTCTAAGAATGAATTTATACTACAATTGCCTTTTACAATTGTAGGGGTTTTGATATCAGCCTTCGTCTCGTAGCGTAGAGGTTGGTTAGAGTGGGTAGTTCCGAAGTTACAATTATGACGAAGTCACCTTATAATTGCACCATACGGAGGCACCTACACAGTTCAGCTAAAGGACCCTTAAACATAGATCAGCGATGAACAGCGAGTTAAGGAGTTATTAAATAAAGAAATGATAAAACCCTTTGTGTAATAATTTGCAGAGTTTTATTGTGAAAAGATAAGACAGCCTATAGGTAGCTCTCTGTAAAGATGTAGTTGTAATCGTGAAAGAATTTTCAAAATTATTCGAGTAGTTTTTGAGTTAAATTGTGACAAACAAACTAAAAATCAAATCTTTCCTCTTTGTAATGTTAGTATAAATTTTAAAAAACCAGCCAGAATTTAGAATTTATATTAGTTCGTAGGTAGACGGGGGCTCTTTAACTGGTAAGTAGGCTTATACAGGCTGACAGTACACACGAACTTGGTATTTTATAAATGAGCTATTGCATTTTTTGAGATTTTGGTCGTATATTTTGCACTGTCTTTCTTGCAGGTTTTCTAGGGTAACGTTAGAGGCAAGTAGAGTTTGATCTTATTTAATGATTACTATGGGGGTTTTTGGGAACGATTTGAGGCTCTCACGACTTCAAAAAGTCTTTCGATAGTTGACTTATGAGGTAAATAATTGTCCTCAATGATTTGCGATAGTTTTCAGTGTGGCTATATTTGTATGTTCAAGACTTCTATAAAACATATATTAGGTATATTATGCAATATTTAATCCGTTGAATCTTCAGATATTAGGAAAGTTTCAATAACATAAGTAGCTGAATGTGACGTTACCTTCGCTCTCTTCAATGACATCCCCAAGCAGATCTTTGATCATAAAGGAAGTTCGATTTTGCGTCATTTCTATAATTTACCAGTCGAGTTTTAATTGGGGGACAAAAATTGTTACCATTTAGTTTCGCGACATGTTTGCCCGGAAGGAGGAAGCGAAGTTGTGACGGAGGGTGGCGCCTGGGCGCCGATGCGAACAAAGCGAACTTCACGGCGGAAGGAGGAGGGCGGTCGTGTTTACCGACAACTGTTTACAAGGCGGAGCTCTCACCCCTGAACCCGGCTCGGAAGGGAGGATGAAAAGCGGAACAGATTTCAGAGAAGTTATCCGCGGTAATGGAGGCAAAAGGGAATCAAAACCACCCCCTCGTACCAACACGCTCGGCGCATGCTCGAGGTGATTTGGGGCCGTTCAGGGGTTGGTCGCCGGACCTCACCCCGCTCTCGCTTGGCTCCGCCTACGAGCTTCTAAACTCCCATATTAAGGATAACACCCGGCCAATTATAAGTCCTTCGTGCCTACAACGGCTTTGATAAAGCTGCTCTCTCTTCATAATCCATATCTGCGATTCCATCTCTTCTACATCATGTTTCCAATACAACTGTATCTCTTGTCGCTAATCGTAACCCGACCATTCACACTCATCTTGATATATTACTTCCAACCATCAATAATAAAGCGAGTTGTTCAACATGAGATGGGTGCGAGAATGAGGGCACTTATAGAAAATACCGTCTACATTTTCATCATCGTAGGTAGAAGAAGGAGGAGCCTTATGCCATATCATCTGTTCATGGTGGCTACGTGTGTCATTGACCCCGGCAGTCCAAAAAATGGTTCATTACAAATGACTGAGTTTTAATCAGATAAAAATTAGCTTCAGGGCAGTTGATGAGAGTGGCTGTATATATTAGAAAAAACTGTTCAGCTTTGACCAATGGAATACTTCTGTCTTTCTATACATTCGTCATTAAAATTATGTCTCTACCTATTATGAAACACAAATGACACTAATGTAAAAGGATGGAATTGCTAAATAAAACTTGAGAAATATTTTAATTTATAAAATAAGAAGAATTAAAAACCAATCAGGGAAATTAACTTACTTGCGATTGAAAAGGAGTTTCTATCAAGAGATTTTTTCAGCTAGCTTTCGCTTTTCGCAAAACCTGCTTCAAGCTGGACTTCCTTTTCCTCACCGTTATATTTTACGCTTTGACAATGTGGATTCAATAAAATATCAACACAATGACAATTACCAAAACATAAATTAACTCACAAATATCCAATCAACTACAATTATTGTGATGACAGATTCCTCTATCTTTTCACCTTCAAGTGTTTATTAATTACAAAGTTGTTTGCCTTAGGAACGTAGTTAGGTTTGGAGGAGTTCACTATAGTCTAGATAGTTGATACGGAACTTCGTGGTCATTTTGCATCGAAGTGTCTATTTCAAATAAAAACGGAGTAAGATGGGACTTTGTCTATATTTCCACGAAATTAAAGAGTTACACTGTTAAATTGATTTCGACGGTTAGGTCATCATCAGTAACAAACATGAACTTTCGTGGAAATATAGACAACGTCCCATCTTACTCCGTTTTTACTTGAAATGGGTTTCCACAACTTCGTCGCGAGTGACTTAGTCCGTATAAGTGTCTATTTCATATAAGAGAAGAAACTTTATAATCGACTAAGAAAAAAGTTTTTTATTCATAAGGGCAAAATTATATGGGTTAACAATTTTGAACCTAAATAATTTACTCTCAATAAATAGGCAGTTTTTTGTTCGAAATTGTCAACACTCGGTTCATCGAGTTGAATGAGACTAATCTTAAGCGTTCTGCAAGGGCTCATGAGTTGGAAGGAAAACACCGTCAACTGTGAATCGTGTAGTGATATACCGGTGAAGAATAAGGAGGAATGTCGAACTTCGATCAATTCGGCTTAGTCTTAAAACGGTATAACTATCTATGCAAGCCTAATACATTTACCCCAGTGACCTATGCATTAGTACATCAGTGCATTAGTGCATGTGTTAATCAGGAATGTTCTTCATCTCTCAATGAATACCTCAACTGTTTGGAGAGGCAAGCTTTGCTTTTACTTCAAATTTAGTATGTAGATATTTTGTCAAATCGTTTCGAATTTTCGACAGTAGATATTCCCGTTTCGTGGCCGTCAAGATTGTTATAATTCAGGTTTATTGTTTCAAGAACTGGACAAATAAGGTGTAGAAAGAAAGAAAGAGTTAAGGCTTAGCAGGTGACTTGAAGAACATGGAGACTTGGAGGTACACGTTGGAGAACCTTGAGGCAGCACGAGGAAAGCGTGGCAGAATGGAGCGGTGATAGCATAGGGGTTGAGTGAAGCTATCGTGGATCCGCTTCAATGACGGTTGAAAGGGTGATGTGTGGGTTAGCGTGTCGTATTAGGGCGGTTTTACAGCTGGACAGTGAACCTTACCGCCGGGATGATGAGTGTAATAAGATTTGCCTACTTTTCTGAAGACAATATTGTTTTTAAAGAAGAGAGGAAATACGGGAATGTCTCAGAAGAGGTGCACTAGACATGAGTGCTTTGGTAAATGTAATTGATGAAGGTAACCGGTTGGCTTTGGCGAGATTAAGAACATTTGAGGAAACTTTTCGCACAGATATGATTGATCCTGTTAATCTAGTGTCACTGAAGACTGTATCCACCTTAATCCGAATTCATTTTGTACTTTAAATCCTCGTGTAGTATTCATTCAGCAATAGCTCGCTTGGCATTTTTCGCAAATTGGCTCTGCCAACCCCTATTGATGCTGTCATCTAATTCATTAAATACTAAGTCACATATTGATAAGATTAATATTAGTGTTTGATGGGCATAAATATCGGGGGTCGGCACAACTAACAATGGGCGGGAGCGGCACACGCTCCTATGGCTCCTTAGTGACACGTGTTGGAGAAAATAATGAAGATGGGACCATAATAGGACAGGAACCAGTGGAAAAACTTGTTTTACGGTAGAATTCGCACAGAAAATGAATAGGGGTAGTGCACGTACGTAAATAATTTATGTATCGGGCTTCAGATATTATTTTATGAATGCATTAATTACCAATACGTAATTTGATAAACTAGGTATATGTGCCAGGCGTTCTGTACAATGTCATACCATGGGATTGTGATAAAAATTACTTCTTTCCAATAATAATGGAGTAAGGTAGAACGTTGTCTATATTTCCATGAAAATAATGAGTTACTGATTTCGAAGGTTAAGTCACCATCATTGACAAACATAAACTGAAGGTACATCGCATAAAGCACATCTTATACATACAGGGTTTCCCACGAGTTGTTCCCCCCCCCCCTCCTAAAATCGTCAAAATGGGAGTAAACAAAATTTTTTTTCTGAATCTTCATTTTTTTCCCAAGGATCTCAACCACCCGCAAACTCCGCGCAACCATGCCCAATTGACTGTAACTTTCTTATTTTAAATGAGAACCCGAATTTTTTATTGCCGATTCGGATTCTACTCAAGATTTCATGAAAATTTGACCACTCAACCAATTTTTTTTATTGCGAGTAACCGATTCAGCGAGCACGCAAAGTTGCGCAACCCCATAATTGTCAAATAGTAGATGATGGTGAACTGTAAAGTGTAGCACATGAATTTTCATTGTTTTTTTTAACGCTGATTCACGTGATGCTATCCGCTTCTTGATTCGACTTATTTTCCACGGAATAATGACCAAAATTTGTTTATTTTGCGTGAAAAATCATCATCAGGGGAAGTGAAAGGGGCGGGTAAGACCAACCAATGCCACTCAAGGCTCACAAAGAGAGAGGGGCACAAACAGTAGCATTACGGAGAGGGGGAGTCAAACTTATTGCAAGAATGAACACAATAATGGTGAAATATTTTGAGGAATAACCTCATTTAAACATTTTCCTGAGTCGCCAATGACTTAGTCCTCGTCACTTCTTTTCCAAAACACTAAAGTACCATGTATAAAAGGACAGATACAAATGAAGCGCATGAATTTCAAAATAATGAGTACCAAAATAGTCAAGATTAAGGAAAAATATGTGGACACTCTTACCCTGTAGTATCTGAAGGAGCGGGCATTCATATTTTCTACCCCACTAAGGTGTAATAACTCGATAAAAAACATACAATTAGATCAAACATCGTTTTATTTGAAACAATAGGTATGTATTAAATCCCAAAAAGATGTGTATGGAACTTTATCAAAAAAACCATTACAAATTCTTGGCTGGCTGAAAGTCATTTCATTTTACATACATTATTTTTTTACTTGTGCTTTCCAGAGCCATATCTTCAATATTTTCGTCAATATCGTAATCAACGGTTAATGTGGTAACAAATAACTTACGAGTCCCAAAGATTAGATCGATGAATGAAAGTATATACAAAATAATGTCATTGACCAGGGAAACACGAGTCCCACTTTTCACCAAAGTTCAATTTGACTTGCTCAAGCTCTCTTTCCTTCACCTGTGTCTGACTGGATGTTTCTCAAGTCCGTGGCCGAGTTATGCACCGTCTGAAATTTGAATTCTTACGTTAAATCAATCTAGAATAATCCGAAATGACGCTTATTAGATCAGAATTGAGTTAACGTAACATAACATGGATGAATAGATCATTGAGATGTTTTTAATGATCTTATATGAGCATGTCTCTACAACATATAGTTGTGGGAGTTATTAAATTAAAATCGGTCCTGTATAATCTATCCACGTTTTCGTTTCAGGTTGACCAGGACAAAATCCCCCTCATCCATGTATTGCCAACACCAGGATTTCGACCGACCAGCGAAGGCCATGCATTTTCCAACCTCAATAAACGAAATTTTCATCAGCTTATTATGCTGAAATTTCTGTTAATGAATTTGGATTCTCCATTGAATTCATGTTAGAAAAAACATCATAACAAATAAGATGTTTGCATGTTTTTATCTTATTAAATATAGTTACATTAAAGGGCCCTGTTTATAACAAGGTGGAGATGGTACGAAGTAGTTGCTCCTGCAAGGGCTGAAGAGACCAACTTGCAACGTCTAGTGCTCTTGAAGCTTCAGGTTTATACCCAGACATAGCAGTTCCAAAAAATAGGAAGGGGGGGGGGGGGGGGGCTGGCTTGCAGTAGATAAGCCAGTAATGTAATTTGCGGTAAGTTGTGATTTTTTCAAAGAGCTAATATTAAAAAGGTAGGTGTTGCCCATTTTGTCCGTAGGAGCGTCAGAACTTCAATATTAGAGGGTGAGTGGATCGGAACCACACCCCGCAACTGCATGATAAGGATGCGATGGAAAGGACTAGCTCCTCTTCCAAGGGCTGAGGCGATAAACCTACAACTCCCAAAGGAACACCTTGAAACTCAAAAGCTTCAGGTTCATGCTCAGACGTGGCTGGTTTCAAGAAACGCGAACTATTCATATTCATTACAAGTCGTTTCCATGAATAAAATAGAAGATAACAGTAGAGCTAGGTCGATGGCTACTCAAGATCAGGGGTGATATTTCAGCTCTGAAATAAATTCCCTGTGAAACACATTACCATACCTGACCACTACTATATTTTTAGTAGCATTGAGTTAGCGAATGCGTTTCATTGTCAGATGTAACTACAAGGTGAAACACGGCCCTGTTGCAAAAGGTAGCAAATATTCAAAACGGGAAACCTCCTTGGAGATGATTTGTGCTGGGAACAGTACTATATTTTAATGTTGAACTTTGGTTTGTTCCTTGAGAATTTAAACAATGAAGGAATATGATCTGAATTAAGAGTTTTTGTAGATATTAAAAAAACAAAAGTGTGAAGTATAAACTTGTGTGCATGAAATGAAATTGCCTAATATTAATATGGGAAACTAGTACTACTAATACTAAGACCAAGTTCTGTTAATTTAATAAGCATAGTTTCTAAGCACAGGTTTGTTTGTCTCTGGTAGAAAGTAGCAGAAAATTCCATCAGACTACGGACCAAGATTATCGCATGTTGCTGCATATTTTGAAATTACTGTGTCCATCTCTTCATAGTTCCGTGAAGTCTAAGTGTGGCCACAATTTATTCTACTACACTCAGAAGACTGTAACCAACAAACGAGACTTGTTAAAGAGGATTAAAAAAAAAATTAAAAAAATAAAAACAACAGTAATGATGAAATTTAGGGTACTTCTTCATCTCCTAACTTCGAAAATCGCCAAAAGAATAATTTTTGCAGATCAGACTGGATCAGGGGGATCGGTGCACAAATTAATCCACTAAAGTTGTTGTGTTTTAACTGTTTTACGGTCTGGCTAATGGTTTACCAACAATATCACGAATAAGGTCAAAAACATCTGCCAAATTTTGCGTGGCACTAAACTTCAACGTATCGGTAACATGAAAGTGTAGATAATTAAGATGTGTAAATCTTTAATGATGTACAATAGAACATAATATGTTCTATTATTATACAATATTCAGAGGACAAAAATGCTATGGGACATGTTTGCGCAGACACCGACGCATTGAACTGTGTGAGTCGAGGTCTGTCGAGCTAATTCTATAGCGGGAATAATAATGATGAAATCAGTTTGAAATTGATATGGGATGATTTAAATCGGGTTTGCCACCTATCCTAAAAATTTGAGCCTCATCCGGCCACTTTTATCTGAGAGGATTTTGCATAATAATTTCATATTTCCGCATGTGCAGAGTGAAATATGGATTTTTAGTGATGCGATTCATGAGTTAAGGTGTTTTTTTTTAGAAGGTACTTACTTCCGAAGCAAGGGTTCTTCAAAAGAGGGACACCTAATAGAATCGATCCTGAGAGATTTGGGACAACCCAAGCTGGAGTAAAAAAAGCTGAGTACAAATCCTTCTTAGACCATTCTAAGACCTAGAATCCTAGAAATAAAGTCTATCTGTCTGTGTACATGAGTATATGTATATGTAACGAAGCTCGGGAATTTTGAATTTCACTACTAAAGGATAGAATTGGAGGGATTAATGCCAAAAAAAGCTTCTTCTTTTTTTGGTCAAATCCTGTCGTTACTTAGGTTAGAATTTTCAAACTATTCTCGTGATCCTTATATTGTTCGATTTCGATTTCGGTCTAATTGTGCAACAAAACTCAGGAATTTTGATTTTGCTGACTGGAGGGGACATGTAGGAATGCAGGGGGTAATTCCTTATTTATTTATTTAGGTATTTATTTTGTTAACGGATTATTCATAAGTGTGATAAAATAAAAACAGGAATTGGGAAGTCTCTGTAATTCACGCCTTATTTACCAATACGTTTATTATCTGGAAATGTTGCAGACTTTATATGATCCACCCTTTATAGTATAGGGTATGCTACAGAGGACGCTAATTCACACGGTACCTTAACTCGACGAAATGGTTTCTTGAAGAATAAGATGCCTGACACGATAAAGGTAACGACGTATAGACCAACCGCGATGAAACAGTTTATCGCAGATTGGCGGTACCCTTTGTCAGCCTCATCGTAAAAGTGCTTCGCGCTTGAAACTCCGTGTGTGGCTGGATAGTCCTCCATCAACGCTACGGAATGAAACCAGAAAAAAGCTCCCAAGCAAGTGAGTTGGATGAACGCCCAAACGCTGATGACCATATAACAAAGGTAACATTTGGGACCGCAGCAGCGTTTAAGAAATTTCATGATTAACGAATTTAAATTTATGAAACTGAAAGAGACTGTTGGGAGCGATTCGAAGCCCGATCAAGTTCATGCTAAAACATAATCAACGATGTAGTTACGAGAGTCGGGAAAGACCGACAGTGGTCGGTTTTTGTTGAATCCGCCTATATTTTTAGGTTTCCATGCCTACCAAAAGCCTGAGTTGCAGTGATTGTAGGGACCCCCGTCAGTTGAATTCTGAATCCACTTGGTTTATCACTTTCAATCAAGGACCTTTGTAATCGACCAAGAAGAAAAAGAAAAGGCGAACCCCCTAAAAACTGGTTGTTTTACGTTTCAAAATGTGTAGAACACAAGTACGAAAAATAATTTAAAAAAATAATAATTATCCGTCCGTCTGTTGAGATTAAATTCTTGGCAAAACTTTCTGTCAATATTACAGAGTGAAATCGTACTGACGAAATTTATAAAAACCATAGTATAAAATACATTCAAGGTAAATTATAATCTAATCTAAAAAAATGTTTTCATGTTCATTATAGGTAGACATCCACACGAATGCGTATAATCAGCCCACTAGGACCCCTTTACGTTCATCCGTTCAGTCTCTAGAACTTTGACAGAAAGAAATGTAATATCTAATCGTTGTAATACCTGCAGTATTACTATGTACTGTACTACGTAGGACTTATACCTATTATTGTGGTATATTGCACCATTGTAGAGATTTTGATTTCAACATTTTGGGGCCAGTGAAGATTGGCTTTCACGTTTAAGGTGAC
Organism: Creontiades dilutus; assembly: GCA_031894815.1. Classification (NCBI taxonomy): domain Eukaryota; kingdom Metazoa; phylum Arthropoda; class Insecta; order Hemiptera; family Miridae; genus Creontiades; species Creontiades dilutus. The sequence continues at coordinate 1,168,159 of JAVIWC010000184.1, forward strand.
CAAAAAAGGTAACAACTTTAAAAAGCAGCAAAACTGAATGATACAAAAACTCTATAAAAGGCAACTAACCAGTGTTGCCAATAAAACACAAATTTTAAAACCCAACTCCCCTCTAAACGAGAGAAAAATAAATCTTTGGAAACATTTCTGACGGAAATGGATGACATAAGCAACGAAGGTGAACAGGTGGACTGAAAAACGCTTGTCGTATTACGTTGGATTTTTTGACGTTGAAGCGTTTTTTCAGCGAATTGTGTTAATTCAGCCGATTGTGTTAATATTTTTTTCTACTTTCTGTATCATCTTAGTTACACTTTAGTCATAGAGCTTTTCAAACTTCTGTTTGGAACTTTGGGAACAGATTTTCAAGTGTTTAAAACAATTAAAATTAACTTTCTTCAAACAATTATTGTATACCTCCTTTGGTCTTTTGAAAAGTTCTACAACTAAACTAAAATAGAGATGTTGTAGAGTTCGTCGAAAAAATCAAGACGATAAGTTCAATACCCTCCGAGAAAAACGCCCCGGAAATGAATTTCACCCATCTCACCCATGGGACCCATCCCCTTCTCTACCCATTTCACTCATTTCTAGCGAACTTTCTCGCCTCCCTAAACAAGAAGTCACTCTGAGAGTCAGGGACGTCTAGAAGCCAATAACAAGGTAAGGAGGTACCCTAATCTGATGGATGGTTAACATTCAAGCGCTGCTCATGCAGCTTATAATGCCAAGTTCCCTGATTCTTTTCCTTTCGATTAAGAAACGTTCTGAAACATTTCAGATCTTTCTTATTTAATTATGGAAGGAGGTGAATGGAGGGTGTAATAGTAATAAATCATTGCCTTCACTACTTCCAAGTTTTTTTTGTCTAACATAACTCTTTAGTGCAACATACCTCCGAAATTCGGAATGTGATGTCGTGAGGGGGGTTGATGGCTGATTCCATTTCAAGCAATCCCCAGTCATTTTTCTGTGCTTTTCTTCGATTCGAAATTGGCCAGCTATATGTAAGTATAAAGTTGGCTAGGTACCGCCAAATTTAAGTTTAGAATAAAACCACGATAAATTTTATACCAGCAGCCGAATAAGGAACCTTAGGATGTTAAATTCAAACATCGTTTATTTCAATTTCCGTTTGTAGCTCATAAGGCCAAAGTTTTCTTGCTCAAGTTGAACATGGAAGAATGTTGGAACATGGAAATTGGGAACATGGCATTTGGAGATGGACAGCAACGAGCGGATCTTAATTCATTCTTTCAATCTATAGATAAGTGCCGTTGTATTTGTTTGTATTCACCTAATTCCGTATTATGAATTGACATTCTCCGAAATTTTCCACCCAACCCCTTCCATAAGTGCTCTCTGAAATCAATGACGCAGGACGCTCGAGAGGAGCTCCTGGCTCCAGCTCTGCATTATTCATTGAGACGTGCATGACAGGGAATACCGACTTGACATTGGCAAAACACCACTTCACCATGTTGCGTTCTTAATGGTCATTAAGTGTTCATTTATGAATAATTATAATGAATAACGAAACAATTCTACTCGACGGCGTTCTCGCGCCTGCAAAATAAAATGCGCTTACACGCTGTCGCTCACATTTAAAAACCAAATGAATAATTCACTAGAATGATAAAAAAAGAGGGACGATTCGTTGCCAGAGTTGTTGAAGGGCCCTCAGTGGAATAATTTGTTATTTGACAGCACTTGAACCTTCAACTAAGCATCGTATTGCTTTCGCATTTGCTATGAAAAAAAAAAAAAGAAAGATTTATGTTAGAGTAAGTTAGAATGCGATAAAAGAAATTTGAAACACATGAAAACTTCTGAAATGAGTTGAAGGTTTGTAATTCCTTGTTGTTAAGAAATTAATGTTTTCCTGATGAAGAGTTCACAATTGAACACTGAATTCTAAAAATTTTCAAATTAAGATAAATAAATACCTTTCCAAAATCATATTCTGCAATTATTTTACAGAACTCAATCAATTATGGCTTCCAAATCAAATGATCTCACTTTACGACTCATTCACTACTGTCCCACAACTATAAGGCAACTAATGAAATGATCACTGTTTAAATAGTTTTCATTGATGACAGCAGACAATTTGATGCGAGATGTTGAAGAGTACAGGGAAAGAACGGGCTATCATGGTTTTCTCTTGTTTCGAGAAAAACGATTCGAATGAAAAAACACAATTTAAATTCATATTAAGCATTCCAAAAATCGGATATTTCGAAATCTTAAAGTCAACGAACAGGTGCAAGTAATAACAATGTAAAAATACCAAGAGCCAAAAAAGGGAAAGAACGGAATTTTGTGTGTGATGATGATCGATGTTCTCACATGTTCTCAACTTGTTTTGGGCAAGTTTTTCAAAATACCGCCTAGTAGGGATGTCAATATCGGCAAATAATATCTATATATCGGATATCGATATTCTTAAAAAGTATCGTTTTAGTAAATCGATATATCCAAGGAAAATATCGATATTTCGATATATCGGTCATCGATAGTTTCTACAAACTTTAATCCGAATTACGTATGAGTCCAGTGAATAATAATCCATTATTGAATTTCATTCAACTACAGGTAAAGAATTCAACCACCAGGTGAATTCCTGTTTCATCAATTGAACAACTCAAGTAGATCAATAAAAGTTGGAATCATTTGCTCTTGATAATTTGAGTTTCAATCCCAGCACCGTCCAAGCAAGAGAGAACTCCGTGCACCAGTACCTAATTCGTACGAGACGGCGAAGTGGGTATACAGTACCCGCACGACCGCCAGGTCTTGAAGGTGGGGTTGGTCTTGCCCCTTGATGTCCCCAATCGCCAAACCTAGTCCGTGGGTGGTATGAACCTATCTTTAGGGGAAGTGATGTTTTTAGATTCATTCAACCACAGGTGAAGAATTCAACCACTCAAAAATTCAATGACACGTTATTCATGATAATAATTATGTACAGAATCCAAGGAAGTAAATTATCAATATTATTTAGGGTTGTAAAATCAATGTAAGTGAAGTAAGAAGGAAAACTGAAAATAATTCAATCAAACCAATATCGGTTGGGGATAGAGGTGAGGAAAACCCTCTGATAGATGTGCTCTCCAGTAAGGATCGAACTGGCTAGAACCCAAGTCTCCAAGATGTCCCTACCTTTTTTACCTACGATTTGCCTACCTCATCTGATATAATTGCTCTATTCTTAATGGAAATTATAAAATTATTTTTGAGCAATAAGATGTAGGATATGGTTGATATCATTTTTAGCTTTTTATATTTATATTAAAGTTCATTTTCAAGACTATTACCTTTTTTAGATAGTATTCTGATAAAAATAAATTTAAATGTGTACATTTTTAGCCGTTTCCTGATGTTTTAAATGAATCTCCTAAGCAGATTTTTTGAAATTTGACCAATTTTCTGTGTTCAAAAGTTGTGGCCATCAAACTCATCCTTTTCTTAAATGCTAGCTTTTTTCGCGAAAGAACAAAGTTTCTATCTCATTCCTATCGTCGTATAGAATCTCACATTTACATTTACAGAGGAAAAAATTGTTCAAATCCAGGAATTCTATTAAAATACCTCAAACTTGTGAAAGTTGTTTAATATTTTTATTTTAAACATTTTGATGTCATTGCAATAGCTTAATTTTCTAAGAAAATGTTGCTAAAACGAAGTTTGCTGGTCCCAGAAAGACTAAAGGTAGGGTTAAAGTCATCACAAACCAGAGAAGGGAGGTTTGAGTTCAATTTTAATTAAAATTAGCTTGACGAGGACACGCCTATCAGATCCTCTGACTCGAGATTTGAAAAGAACAGCAGAAGTGAAATGTTTCTCTCGAGTTTCGAGTTAACATTTTCCAACATTGTAGTAAATTAAAACTGCAAGGTTCCTTAATTTTGTCTGCTTCCAAAACCCAACTCGCAGTTAACGTGGTCTACCCTTTAACTACTATCCAACCCGAACGAAAAAGGGAGTAATTAACAACAAAGAAAGGCGAAGAAAAACGTAGTAATTATAAGGTAGCTCCGGGGGGGTCGGCTTGTTAAGGTGATGTTGGGGTGAAATACAGAAAAGTACAAATTGTGTTTTTTTTGCTCTTTAAAGAGCCACCTTTTGTGGCGGCTGTTCCTCATTTAAAAGGAAGAGAAAACGAGAAATAAAAGAAGAAAGAAGGCAGTGCAAAAAAAAGTGGGAACACAAAGCAACCTCTTGAAGGAAAAGATCTAGAAGGGTGAACCTCAAAACACAAAGTAATGACGCAAAGAAACAAATAATGCTTTTCATCAGGTTTCCACTCCTGCTTAGCTTCCATTCTTTGCTTCAACTTCATAAAGTTCCTCGAGTAGTTGTGATATTGTAGAATATACAGGAAATGTGATTGTACCATATATGTAGTTTTAATCTTCATTAAATTTTCGACTCAGTAAGTTCACACATATTTTCTATAATATCCTAATCCTACTGGATATTGATCGACTTGAAACCATATAGAATGCACTAATGCAGTCCGTTCTTCTGTATGGCATTCTGCTATGGAGGGGGGGGGGGCAGTTGAGCTACACTTCAAAAACCATAATATGGTATATTATACCCTGCAGAAAACCATTCTAAAATTATGCCCAGAAAGAGCTGTAGGTTCCCCTCTGCGGCTCTGTTTAATTCTCCTTAAGCAATTACTAACAAAAAGTGTCTTGCTATTCTTCCATAAGCACCCCACAATACTGCGATCGAGAGATTAACGCCCTGCAACACCAGATTTGTCTTGGAAGGAAATATTGCTAATCCTAAGCACCGCCTAACCATGTCAACTAGAAGCTCTCTATATATATTTTGGCGGGCGAGTAGTCGGCATATGATGTTAGCAATGCTGTTGAATTAGAAATTGATTCGTCTGAAACCACCTAGGGCAACTGAGTGAGCTCTGTGGCTAACTTCTTCGGTAATTGTTCTGTGATACTGATATGTGCAATGTAGGTTCTCTAAAACATGTGTAACTTAATCAAAGCATTTCAAAAACATATAATGTCAATAAAAAACAAATTTCTTTGATAAGAATATGAAATAAAAAATCGTGCAAATTGCCTGCTCAGCTCTCTGCAAATACTCAAAAAGTTGAATACATATGTATTTAATATCTACGATGAAAGGACTCGTGGCCGTTCAAGAGCATATTGCATCTAACAAACGGACGTTCTCAGAATTTCAAAGACACCGATGTAGTATCATTACTGAGGGTATCTACGAGGAGGGGGATAACGAATATGAACCAACCTATTTCTCTGGCCCTTTTTATCTTGGGATGTATTGAGCATTGTGAGGTTGGAAGGAAGATCACAAAGGATGGAGATTCGTGAAGGGCCTTCAGTGGTGGACGGCCATCGAGTGTCTTGTTACGGCGCATTGATGATAAGGTGGGGTCGGTAAGGTGGTTAGAGCTTTGAAATAACTATGCAGGTTCACTGTCGTTAGATGAGCCTTTCTAGATTCTGCGATAACTATGGGAGTTCATAGCATCTATACGATACTAATTTTGCTTAACTCACAAGGAAAGTTGTAATAAAGTATTCGCAGAATGTGAGGCATTGTTCCCTAGCTGTTGATATTCTGAATCCCAAATGAAGCCGACCGCAGGTTTGTAAAAAACTGTCTACTAAAAAATGGTGGTATTCAGCTTTCTCTCACAGATAGCTTCAACGTATAGATCAATGACCAATGAGAAATTAGGCCCGTTACCAAGCGCAGAAGCTACGAGTACTAATGATAATATTATGAAGTGTTAAAATTGATATGAGACGATTAAACCGTACTGAGGATTTCCTGATTATTGCGCAGAATTGGAGCAAGATTGATATGGGAATGTCAATATCGGTCAACATCGGCAAATAATATCAATTATCGAATACCGATATTCTTAAAAGTATCGTTTTAGTATCGATATGATATATCGATATTTCGATATATCGGTCATTGATATTTTCTTCAAACTGTAATCCGAATTACGTATGAGTCCAGTGAATAATAATTCATTATTGAATTTCATTCTACTACAGGTAAAGAATTCAACCACTCAAAAATTCAATGAAACTTTATTCATGATAATAATTATGTACAAGGTCCAGGGAAGTAAATTATCAATATTATGTAGGGTTGTAAAATCAATGTAAGTGAAGTATGAGGGAAACTGGAAACAAATTCAATCAAACCAATACTCCCTGATTCCGATTTGCCTACCTCATCCGATATTTATGTATAATTATAATCCCCCCCATTCTTCAATGGAAATTTTAAAATTATTTTTGAGAAATAAGATGGTTGATATGATGGTGGCGTGGGATGAGCGGACAGACCATTTAAATAACTAATATATTATGAGTTGCGGTGTCGTCCTTATACTATTCTGTCAGCCCTACTTTCTGTATCTTCTTCCATAAACATTGGTTAAACTGAAAATTGGACCCTGACAGTTTAGCGTTCGGAAATTGCGTCTTCATTGCATTTAGCGCAGTAACCTCAAAATCAGACTTCATGTAGGACGGCGACCATACATTGGGGGGTGCCCAATTCTTCAAAAGTGAGAAAGAAGTGTCAGATATATCGAACAGATTCCAAACATATGACTGGTTATTAACTGTTGAACAAGTTTCAGTGTCCGCTCACCCCATGCTAGAAACATTGCGTCCGCGCATCCCACAATTTTTGGGCAGCCCACCCAAATTAGTGTCCACTCATCCCATGGATCCGATATGATGATTTACAGCTGAAAAATATCGGATCTGATATTGGAATAGAAAATATCGCAATATTTTGTTATATCGATATTTTCTGGACATCCCTAGACGGTACCACTTGAATTTCATTGCTCACGAACTGAAGTAGAGAATAGAATCTTTGTGACCAGGTCATGGAAACTGGTTAACACCTCACCACTCCAGCTCCCAGTATCTGCCTTGTATAGATGCCCTGAACACAAGTTCCTAGGGAAAAAACTTCACTGAACCTACGTTTCTTCTCCCACTTCAAGGAAGAAATGAAATCTAGGAAAAACTCCCATTTGCGCCACAAAAAGTTGATGCAATTCGTAGATTTCTAGGTCTTGTCGCCATAACGCGTATTGTACCATTGCAGGTATTTTAGTATCGTCGCTCGTTTTGCTCTTGATCACCCGAGTCAGCCGAAGATCTACTTTCTGTTCTAATCAATCTAGAAAGAATAAGTGAAGATACCATCAAAATTTCAGCTTTCCCGTTGGATCAGGGAAAAAAATACCGCTAGGGCGGGCTCTGCTGATCAGAAGCGACCTCGCCTGAACACTAAAAACTGCCTGAGTTCATATTTCACAGGTGATGGGTGAAAAATAGTTGAGTCGATGCTGGTCGAGGGTGTTGCACGGAGATTCTGCTAAATAAACGTTCAACATTGACTTGCTTTGAGTGGTTTAGTATACCCTACGGTACAGTCCCTATCCAACCAATGGATGCAACGAATTCTGCAGTAATCACTTACTTTACTCAAACTTCTCAAAAAGACATGCTTCTTATGGAAAATTCATAGCAGATTCCGAATAGGTACTTTATTTTCGTCTGAAACCTTCTTAAACCATCAAAAACCCTCAATCAACTGAACAGAAATTATCAACATCCCGTTCGTCACAGTTCTATTCTTTCATGGTTTTCTCTACTCACTCTACAAAATCTAGGGAAAATATTCAAAGGTGAATTTTAAAAGGTTATACTTTTTCGAATCGAATGATACCAACCCCGACTGTTGAATATGGAAACTAGGGGAACTTTAATTTCTCTAAGTTATACAACTTAAAATCGGGAATTCGATAATCCATTCACGAAACTTACTCTACCGACTATCCTTAGAGTATAATCAACTTGAAAGTTGATAGCCTGATCAACGTGTTTTCCCATCTTCCTTTCAATTAACTTCACTTCATACAACACTACTCCTTACCGTTTCATTATTCTGCCCAGGGTGCATTCTTTGGCAGATGGCAAGTTAGCCTAAACTTGTAATCCCTCTTTAAATTTTTGTTTTCATTCCTGTTTGTTTTACCGGTGAATTCCTGTTTCATCAATTGAACGACTCAAGTAGATCAATAAAAGTTGGAACCATTTGCTCTTGATAATCTGAGTTTCAATCCCAGCACCGTCCAACCAAGAGAGAACTCCAAGTCCCAGTACCTAATTGGTACGAGACGGCGAAGTGGGTATACAGTACCCGCACGACCGCCAGGTCTTGAAGGTGGGGTTGGTCTTGCCCCTTGATGTCCCCAATCGCCAAACCTAGTCCGTGGGTGGTATGAACCTATCTTTAGGGGAAGTGATGTTTTCAGATTCAGGAGACAAACTCTCTTGCACGGAATCAAAATTTCCACTCGCAAACGGAGATTCAAACCATTCTGAATACCTTTCCGTATGAGCAAGAGCGGACGTGTCCATTGATCCTTGTAATAAACTGTATTTTTACAGCTTATATATGATTTTGATGAACTTTTCAAGAAATATGCGTGTTGGAATGGAAAACCGAAAACAAATTGAATCAAACCAATATTGGTTGGGGATAGAAGTGAGGAAAACCCTCTGATTGATGTGTTCTCCAGTAAGGGTCTAACTGACTAGAACCCAAGTCTCCAAGATGTCTCTACCTTTCTTACCTACGATTTGCCTGCCTCGTCTGATATAATTGCCCTATTCTTCAATGGAAATTATAAAATTATTTGCGAGCAATAAGATGTAGGATATGGTTGAAAATATTGGATCCGATAGTGTGCATTTAACGTCGATATATCGGAATGGAAAATATCGCCCAGAAATATCAATATATCGACAAAAGAATATCGATATTTTGATATATAGATATTTTCTGGATATCTCTAAGCGAGATCTTGAGGATACGGGAAAAAATGTGATTGGTGGATTTTGCTTTCGCTCATTCGCCTTTCCAGGGCCTTGATTCTTCCAATATCGGATTATGCCTTGGTATTGTGGTCCCCATACTATGCCTACCACAAGTATCAACTTGAGAGACTTCAAAAGACGTGTTTGGAGACCATCGCGTATAACAGAGGAATCCCGAGAGGAAATGCCAACTATGATGAGCTTCGTGCATTATGCGGATTGACGTCTCCCCCAGATCGTCGTTTTATTGCAGACTCCAAGTTTTCCCACAAACTTATGAACGGCTCCATGGACTCCCCCAATCTACCCGTTTCTCTCTTAGTGTACCACCGGTGATTACGAAGCTGTCAAAATCAAAACAGCTGTTTCAAGTGTTCTTTGCATCCACAAAGTACCAGACTATCGTAAAGTCAACGTATTGCCACGACAGGTCAACTATTGCATATCCCCCCCCTCATTGGGATGTGATCCGTATTAAAAAACGTACGCGAAGTGATAAGTACTCAAAGTTAAATTTAGTTTTGACCAAAACTATTCTGTAAACTGTATTCTTTTTCCTGTCAGTTGGAAGTTTATATCATTTTCAATATTTTGCGAGTCTGTTAAAATGTATGTTCATTGATCATAATTTGACCTCATTATTATACTCACCTTTTAATTATCTACTTTTCATTTCATACTTTGACTATTGGTTTGGGAATAATGAAACTCATACAAGATCATCTCTAATCACCTGAAAATTTCATCTAGATAAAAGCTGTGAAATTTAAGGTTGTTGCAACTTGACGTCAAACTTTTGTTTTCTAGGACTTGTGGAAACGGTCTAAACGTAAAATGCGAAAAGAAATTTTGAGTTTGGAGAACAATTTTATTATTAGTGTGTTCTTCTATATTTTGATGCAAGTAGCCATAATAATAGTTGATGTTGCCAGTTGCTTTCTTGTCATGTCTTTCCTCAGAAAGTATTTGAAGCTTGTATTGACTGAACCAACAGTCCAATTAAAAGTAATATCATCATGAAAACTTTCCATAATGTATTCACCTTATTAGGTATAGACGAGAAGTAATTAATTCTACCCAGTTCAGCTTGTACGTCACGTATAAACTTGGAAGACGGTCTGTAGTGGCTGTCATGTCAACGATCTTGTGACTGAATATTTATAAATGTCACCGCCGACCGCGATTTGCATCCTATTTACGGCGGAGAGGTATGGAGCGAAGAAAAGATCGCGAAGGGAAATGAATTGTTTGGGAATTTAACTCTCGAGTTTGACGTCGGAGGGCGTCGGATTGTCGAGTTTATGTATACAAGCCGGGGGAATGGCTTCTAAAATGACGGGAGGGATGAAGTTGATTGGGACGCTGCGAGGCGGGCGAAGGGGGCTAATGAGAACGTCATCTGCATAACTACCGGCATCAGAAGTGGGAATCCTCTCTCTTCCCTCTCTCTGTTATGAATAATCTCGGCAGCTCCCTAAGCCCCGCAAACCGCCCCTAAAACCGCCCCCTGGCGACAATCAAAACACGGCATATTAAGCGTAAAGAGAGCTCTCCGCCTCACAGCTTGATCCTCGTTATGGAGCCTCCTACAATTTGTGTAGTCTACAATTTGATGTATACGATAACGAGTTGAGTCATCGCAAATTGGTCTAGCGGCGATATCCGTCTATTTATGTATTACCCCTCATTAACATCAACTCTCAGACAGAAAAAGGTTTGGTCTTGCACCGTGTAGCGTACGAAAGAATTTTTATAACTTTTTACATAATTTTTCGTTTTGGTTCATTATTTCGAACAAACCGAGAAAACAATGGTTCTAAACACCCCGAAATACAATACAAACCTCTGTTTCCCGTTCCCAAAAAAATAACCTGGTGTGACGCTGCAATAGAAGTCAAGTCTCGATCATTCTATAAACCAATTATAAGGCTCCGAAAAGGACACTGTAAAACTAATTGCCTCCTACGCAAAATGGACCCCACTTTGCTGCAAATGTATAACAACAGAAGAGACTCCGCAGCATCTGGTGCTGGAGATTCCATTGGACACTGCCCAATTAACGAAGCAGCACGAAACCGTCTTCTGACATCCATCCAGAGTATGGTGAGACACCCGTTGAACCTCGACAAGATGCTAGGGAGCATTGACATTATTGTTTATGAATATACGAGTAGAAGTATATTTACAGGTAGAAGTAGATTTATTAATTTGAATTACCAAGTTTGTACATGGAACATTAATTACCTATTCGTATTTTCTGGTAAATAGTTTGTAAAATTTTAAGAATTTCGCGGCTGTATGGATCATTTCGTTTCATTCGTTTCATGTGAAAAACCGAGTGGAATACGAAGATTGTGTTCAAATTACTGAATCTACGAGTATTAAACTGAGTTTTTGAATCAAATTGATTTTTATTCAAAATTCGTCCGTACACATCCAGAGTTTTACCTGAAACTACTGAACCATAGTAATTTACTCAAGTTTACTCAGAAATTCATCGTTTCATCAACAGTTAATGAAACTTGAGTAAAAAATCACAAATGGAATCTAGTTGGAACTGAGTTCCAGTTATCCGTTTCTGTCAATCCTTATGGGTAAAATCAAAAGGCTGAAAAATTGAAAAATTATAATTTCAAAAACATTCGTAATAGCACTCATGCCTTTATGTATGCTTTGAAAGACATGCCTTCAAGGAATCGAAAGAGCCCACTTTCACACTACGTTTCAATTACGTTCATCCGTTCACTCTCTCCAAGGTTTAAAACTTTGACAGAAAAGAGAACGTCAACACGAATGTGAATGTGAACATCCTTGAACTTTGTAAAAATCTTGTAAAATTTACTGTGTGAAAGTATTTAATGAGTGTTACGTTGTGACAGTGAAATCAGCTGACATAATACAATGAAATTTCGTTTTTAAGAGTCAAGTTTTAAAATCCAGTTTTTAATAACTATATGTAATAAATCTTTAAAAAAAAATAAATAAATAGATTTCAGTTGCTCCATTTGCTAGTGACGATGTACAGTACAATGCAACATTGTTGGTATTAAAATATCAGCTTATGTTAATAAAGTACGTACTAAAGTAAATATAACGGTTATTACGGGGTTATATTTATTATCTTTGGTATATGAAGAACTCAATTACAAAGTATGGTCAAACGCTGATTAGCTAATGAGGTCTAGAGGCAATTTATTTCCTCATCATTTTACAAAGGTGAAGTATAAATGGTGATCTTTTTAAGGCTTTTAAAACTACTAGCCATCGAATCGCCGAGTTTAGATAATGTGATTTACTTGGAAGGGAATAAGGAAATGATACACTTTTATTCGATTTTCGGATTCTACACATTTTTAAAATTGAAACAACAAATTTTGTTTCTTGGTCAATAATAAAGGTTCATTATTGAAAATAATAAACCAAAACAACCTTTGAGTGTATGCAATAGATGAGACCCATTCGAGGCAAAGCGTGTGGTGAGGTAAAATAATAAAGTACGACCCTACAAAACAAGGAAGAATCCGGTTTACTTCCACCCTCAAAAACACTATTCAAACATTTGAGGTAATGCCAACTGTAACATTCTATAACAATGGAATGCTGTTTTAAGAAATCACTGGAGGGAGTGTATTATTTTATTTCGATAATCTTCAGTCGGTGGGAGCGATTAATGATATTACAAACAAGTGATATGAGCTGTTGTTACATAAATCTTGGTGGGATAATTTTCAGTTTTTCAAAATTCAATATTGATTGAATTGATAATATTCACCATTTCTATTCATATTCATTCAATATTCATTGTATCACATTCTATTCATATTCATTCATTGATAATGATCAAATTCAATATGCAACATAATGTACCGAAATTTCTTATCCATCGAAGTACTGGAAAGTTACTCAGAGATGTCGTTTTTTTATGTGCTATCGTTGAACATCGTTTTGGGAGACTCACAAACCAACGGCTAACACTAATGAGGAAATTCTTTTTAAGAAATGACTGCGATATGGAAGTGATTTTCATACCCCTTTCAAATTATTACTAAAGAAATAACGAGAGCCCTGAAGAACATGGATACGACAAGGTAATTCTTTATTCACACCAACTATGATCTGAAGAACTCTTTCTCGACCCCACATCGAGCATCTCGTGTTTTGCTTTCATCACTAAACTCAAAATCCACTCTTCAAAAACAAAGGGAGCTGCACAGCGGGTACAACGTACCCATTACCGCACGAGCGATCTTGGCAAGCGCCCGAAGAACAATCGGAGGCGCTAACCCTCCGCCGCTCTCTGAAAGACGGAAAAAATTTCTGATGATCCCCCGCTGACTCGATCTTTTTTTTTATCTTCCGTAGAGTCTCCCAGCTTCCTATTGCAATTAGCAAAACTTCCCGCAGAACGGCCGGTTCCCGTAAAAGTTGAAGAGTTCGGATCTCGTAGCTGCAGGGGGCATTACCCTCTCTCCTCACCATAATTGGTCAATTAAAAACAATCTGCCTCGTTTCTCATGGTGGGTTTGATCATCGTCAGGGCCTATTCACGAAGGTTCACCCTCCCCTTACTGTGACCCGAGTCGGAAGACGGTTCTTTCATTTTGATTTTTGATTATCATTGTGACTCAACAGCATCAAAATAACGGCGAAAACCCATTCCATCGGATTATTATCGTCATATCTTATTAGAGATCAGCCTTAACTAGTGAGTCGAGTGAAGGAGACAAGCGCTTTCAATTTTAGGACATCGCCATCCTTCCATCGAGAAACCACTACCAATAATTCTTCAAAAAGGTATGTTAATAATAATTGTGTTGTTATAACTTGCGGAACCTTACTCAATTTCATAAGGTACTGTCCTAGTAGCTTTATCTAGGAACAAGACTAAAATCCCTTTTCATTACAAATTTTTAAATGGCTGAAGACATAGTTAATCATATACTGGAATGCAAAAATTGTACACCGACGCGCCAAAAGATCAAAATGTATGCCGTGTTGGGATGTTTGACAATAATCAGTCGTCGATTAGAGTATTCCATGATCGCTATGCCAACGGAATCAGTGGCGAATAAAGTGGCCCAAGAACATTTCAATTCCTTATTAATTCAAATTTGAGTGATACTTGCTGACTCAAAAAGCTCTTGTGAAAACGTAAAGAATATCGGTAAATTAGACTATTCAAACTATTCATTGATGGAAGTGGCTCGGCTCATGATAATTCCAGACAGGCATGTAATGGTCCAATGGATTCCCAACCAGTGTGGAGCGTTCGGAAATGAGCAGGCAGATCGAGTTGCTAAGAGAGCCGTAACTGTTGAGTTGGTATCATTACTATCCCAGTTCCCGTACCCCGATCAGCTGTTGCCGTAATAATCAAGAAAGGACACCTACAAGACCTGCAAACGCGGTACGATGAGTCCTATTACCACTCTTGCATCCAACCGAAGATCAGTCGACAAAGTTGCCGAGGAAGCGCCACATTTTGCTCTGCAGACTACGAACGGGGCGTGGGAACAATAGAAGGACTTTTTCTCCATGCGGAGGATCAACTGTATACCAATTAAGGAAGATATGGAATATGGATATGGTTGAGTGCGCTTTATATGAACAAGAGCGGCGAATTGCGTTGGAAGACGTGTTCGAAGACAGATCCCTAACTTCCGTTCTTAAAAGGCAACAGTTTTGTGAAGATTTAAAACTTTTCAACTTTCTTGAACAGTCTAACATCATATTGTAGAATATTTAATGCCAATATCAAGAACGGTCATTCTATACCTACCATTACAAAAGTATTCATATCTATTAATATTACTGTGAATAATTGATGGCAAATAGGTTGCGTACCTAAACCAAATAAAAGGAAGAAAAAAATTTTTTTTTCTTTTGGACCAGGAGTTATTTTCATTTTCGAGGAAAAATCTCCAATTAAATACAAACTGTTCCCTATCTCAACATTACCTATGGGAGCCTAACGTGTCTCCAAACAAACATAGAACGAGGATAGAACTACGAGTAAAATTTTCCAATGGAAACCACCTCGGAGGTTTAACCAGCATTGTCTCAATTCTTTGTATTAAAACTGATGTGAAAAAAACAAAAATAATACGGTTTAAATGATTGAAGAACCTTCAAAAATGGCTTGAAAGCTGAGAAATCCTATAAAATAATGGATATAGTATTTAATGCTCAAAATGTGAAGCCAGTGTGATACTCTATATCATACCCAAACAGCTGGAAGTGCTCTTTCATGATGGATATAGTACCTTTTGAAATAAAACTGAATTTTCAACCTAGTTTTTCAAGGTGATATACTTTTACCTCCGATCTGATTGCATTTTCATGAAGAACTCGGTCCCAAAACAATGGGGAAGGTTACAACTCGATTTTGAAAAAAGGTCTTTAGTACCTTTTGGGAACAAGCTACTCAAGTATGCACTGTATAACTGGAGATAGGGCAACTACTGAAGTCAACTTAAACAACGATAAAATCTTCGAATGCCTCAAATGAAGTGATAAGGATATACAATTTCATAAAAATTCGGTCTCTAATCATAATGCATTTAAAGGTGGATATTGACTCGAAATCGCAACATTCTCTTTAATTGACTGATGCACGTTCACGGATGCTTTCCAATGTCCACACATTTGCGGTAGTAGGATCATCCCGCGAGAAATCCCAGGGAAACTCATGGAAGCTGATGGAACTTCCGTCCTCCCCTTCAACAGTTGTTTGTCGTAGTTACTCCTGCAAAAGCCCTCCTGCCGCAGTCTCGTAATTCACTTTACATTTTCTCTCATCGGCACCACCCCCGTCGTCCATTCAATGGATTGTAACTGCCAATCTAGCGACTATCATTTCATCAGAGGGGCAATCATCTGTTCATAACACCCTCAGTTATAAAGCTGAAACCCTCGGCGAAAGGCCTTTTGAATCGGAGAGCGCTTCCGATGATTTGTCATCCGGCCTTCCCCTCCCGTGATCCTATTTGGCTCCATTATCCCTCATTGTTCGACACCTCCTGGTCCGTTCGAACAGTAGATTTTGGGGAAGTATGACGGGGTTTTGGTAGAAAATCAACAGTAGGTGGTCTCATTACTGGAGGATTTCGTGTAACTTCATATTCGTCGATGTACTATTCATAGGTCCAATTCCCCGCTCCACTATTATCGAGTAGAAGTATTTTTCCGTAATTAATTCGGCACAATTTATCCATCGACTGCCTTTGTATGTCATGATTGACAATGAAGTATTGGAGCGGGACTGTAAAGATAAATGGGCTTGTTCAGCACTGAAGACACTTGAAATTCTGAGTCCACTGACTCAACACTCCAATGACGAAACCTAACCGGATCAGAATAGGATATTTTCTGTAAAACTTAAAAAACCAGCAAATCATCATACCGAGGTTTATTGTTTCTGTATTATAACAAATTTCCTACGTAAATCACTGATCTATGTATATTGTAGGTGTCAGTGGTACATTTCTAAGATCGGCTCGTATCTCCTCCTTATCTAAGTCCTAATACTGTCAGAGGTGTTCCAACCATTCTTGTTTTTTAAAAGCGTTTAAAGGCTTCTGGTATCCTCCTAGTGTTGAGGCCTAAAAGCTTAAGCTGTTTGTAGGGATAAATCTCCAATCCATCTCCTCCCTGTCGTTACCATCGTCATATATGACAGATATGTCTGTTTTGGTCCCAGTGAACACTAATGTACTTAGGGTTTATTGTTTTTCCTACTATAACTATATATAATATAATAATCTTGAAACCGAAATGTTAGATCGTTTACTGGTCTGGGTTTTATCATTTGATTCATTTATGTGAATTACGGATATATTCTCAATGTTAAAATCACACGAATAAGCTACCCTGTTACGTCAAACATAAATAATGAAATAATGATTTTTTCTCAATATGACTTCGATAGAAATGATACAATCACGGTAAATATGTGAAATAAATATGCATTCAAGAACATTTTCCCCAAGTTCCCACAAATCCACAATCACGTGTTTGTTGACGGTTCCTCTTCAGTTGACTGGAACGGAAAATTCTTGCCTGGATCTCACAGTCGTCACAAGCGGAAAATGAGATTATTTTGAGTTTATTCCGTTTTATTTAAAGGGTTATATTATAGCTTTCAAATTTTTAATTACGAAATAAATGCTTCAAGTAAAGGGGGAAAGAAAAATTGGGATAACACGATGCTTCAACGAATACCAGATTTAATAACTGAATGAGGATGATAATATAAAACGGATAGAATGGGAACTTTTTCCATGTCTTTTATATACCTATGCAAATCCCAAGTTCGGATTAATCGGTATTCCTTCCGTGTTTATTTATTCATAAGAGAAACATTGTTTTCGGTTTCGATATGGACAATTTTTTCCTCGCCGAAGTCAAAATTTCCAATCATATTTTACGTTTGAGACCTTTCTGAAGAACTTTCCTTTCGTGAGTGCTTGTATGGTTTGCCCGCAAATACTTGTAACAAGTATTATGCTACAGTTTGCACTCGATTGTGATGATGTTTTCAGGCCAGGTTCTGGTTAGTTTCATTGCCCAATACTTCATTCTGCTCAACCTTACATCCTTCTAGCATCATAATCTCCATCTCACTTTATCATTCAAACTTGAACATGTGGAACGGTATAAGTCATTTAAAAGATACAGCAGTGCT
This sequence comes from Creontiades dilutus, assembly GCA_031894815.1. Taxonomy (NCBI): domain Eukaryota; kingdom Metazoa; phylum Arthropoda; class Insecta; order Hemiptera; family Miridae; genus Creontiades; species Creontiades dilutus. The sequence continues at coordinate 1,185,760 of JAVIWC010000184.1, forward strand.
ACTCCACGAATCGATATCTCAAAGTCGTGGCAGAAGAACTGTTCAGCGGAATGTTAGCATATGTGCAGGAGATAGCAAACTGTTGTTGATGTGTACAAGTTATGAACATCCTTTCCAGTTAGAGCCAGATGCATAGGAATAGATCAATGATGCGAGAGGGACCAGGTTGGCAAGCGACAACAGTAGAGAGGTAAACCAATCAGGTCACTAAAGAATGAACGGAGCGCTTAACCGTGAGGTCGTAGGAGGAAGAAAACACCTAGCAATATAAGATCTCTCCAAGATAAGGACTATTTTCAAGGGGAGAGCGGAAATGATCCAGTTGAATTTTAAGAGGTGGAAAGGGAGATCATCAAACAAATGTTCAATTTGCTTTAGAGTAGAGGAAGAAACGGTGCTTTGCTTTAAAAACCCGTTTGCCCGGTATCAGTGAATTCAGAGCTAACCATTTCAAAAAGGAAACGATGCGTTATTAGATGGGACTGCGGAATGGAGAGAGACTTTAATGAGATTAATTGCAGCCGCAACAAAGTGCAGACAGTTTTCAGATTATCGAGTTCAAATAGAATCGTATTTATAAAGATGAATGTATCAGAGTAGGTACCTACCTATATCCGTTTCTCATCCAGGAGGTGGTTGGAATTCACCCCCCCCCCCCCCCCCCGACCCCGTTAGTGAAGGGGAGAGGGCCCCAGCGGGGCGGAGCGTCTCCCAGGGCAACCGACTTGCTCCCCTCCTCAGGGACGGAATATTCGATTTTTTGACTTTGCGTATTGTTTTAATACTCCCTCATTGTGTTATTCACCTATTTCTTTTTAACCTGCGTAGCAGGGTCTTCAAACTAGTGCTTATTAAGCGTATTCTACACAGTCTCTCCCCCATTCTCCTTCTGTTCGTAACGCATTCCTAATAAACAAACATTCAAAAATTACCTGAGTGATAACTACCGGCAAGGATTTGATGATCAACTGTAGTAGCATAGGTCAAAATAGTTTAAGAACAAAAGAGATTTAAAGTAAAACAACAGTTGTATAAGGTGGTATTGCTATTGGACGTTATTTCGTAATATGAATGTGACGTTAATGAATAAGGAATAAAATATTGATAAAATAAATTTACGAATGTAAGACAATTGTGATTTAAATCTTTTTTTTTTTTTTTTTACCACTGAGGTCCTGGTGGACCTATTGTGGCTGGAGGAGGAGGTCGTGACCTCCAATTCCTTCCCAGGCACATTTGTCTACCCGACCTGAGCACCCTGCCTAACCGAGCACTGAATGCCCAGTGGACGGCACTTGTACCCATCGTCAGGAGCTTCCTCGGACCCAAGCACTAACTGCCTGGTAATTACTGGGTGGGCATTACCATCCCAGTCTGTTGTGGCGACCTATTGTCGTCAACCCCAGATAAAGCTGGAAGGTCCACCCTTCCCCACCACGTTTTGACGAATGAGAGGAGATCCTTTACCTCTCCCGTTTTAATAACCTGGGGATCAACGTAAGCTTGCCCCCAGGTTAGAAAACGCTGTCTTGCCAGCACAGGGCAGTGGCAGATCACATGACACGCAGTCTCGTCCTCAGCCCCACAGAACCGGCAGAGGGTTGTGTCAGATTTGCCCATTTTGTGGAGATGGTAATTGAGTGGACAGTGCCCCGTTAAGAGCCCTGTTACTATACGTATCTCCTTTCTTCCTAGGCTGAGCAGCTCTCTTCCCGGAGAAATCAATAAATTGTTTTGCCTGCCTCTGTCCCCTAACTCGGAGCCAGCAGGCAGTACCCTTCTTACTCTCCCATTTGGAAAGCTATCCCCGAAGAAACTTCTCCGTTGTGCCCAGGAAGGGTTCTGGACCCACCGGGAGAGAAGCAGCACCTTCCATAGCTAAGGTGTACGACTTATAAATTCTGACCTATTTTTAAAAAATTCATTAAATTTGTAGAAATAAATAAATTTTGTAGGAGTAGGAGTGATACCTACAAGTAGTACATAAGTTTATGCAGTTCAACAAGTCGAATGGACAATTCTTCGAAACTTTCATAAGGATGTTACAACCATAATTAATTCTAACCACACAGACAGCCCATCACTCCTCGTCTGGTTTACGGGAAAATTACGAAGTATGAAAGAGAACAGAAGCGACGCCGGCGCTCAGGCCCATGAAGTGCGCGAGGGTTTTATTCGTTGAATCGCTGGAAAAAGCCATTGAAAAAAAAAGGGTGTACGGATGATGGCAGTCGGATAAAAATCAGAATGTTCCGTAAAGAAAACTTTTAAAAAGAGATTCCCAGGCATTCACTGGCGCATTATTCGCAGTGAATGAGACCGGTTATAATGATCCTCCGTTTTCAAAATGGTCTACCCCTCCCGCCCGACCACTCGCAACTCAATTCCACCGGCTCGTCTACTCCCATTTTCCGACTTTTTCCCCTCTCTCTCTTTCTTTTTTAACTTTTTTTTTTCACCGCGGTCGTTATTATAATGTTGTGAATAAAAGAGGAAAAAAAAATGAATGCAGCTCTCTGATTGGTGGGAAACCTCCGTACAAAAGATGGGAAAAAGAGGCGGCTCACTCTCATTAGCGATGGCAGAAAATGGTTGCGCCCTTTTACATCCCTTACCGACCCCGTTCATCCCTCTCATCTTCCGTCTCGATTCTGTTTTTCCTCCCCTATTCAGGGCCCTTTTTGCGAAAACAATTTTTTTTTAATCAACTTTAAGGGCTTAGGGAGAGAAGTCTTCCAACATAAACAACCATGACTGGAGAGTCGGAGTATCTTTCAAGCGAGTCCCTGGAGTTGGTAAATAATTTTTGGAACGAGGCCCTGGAGTATAATGAGCAGAGAAATCGGATGGAAAGGAAAGTTTCTTCGATTTGCGGGACGCAGCTCGTTTACTCTTTCCGCATTTCTTTTCAGGGGTTTTCTTCAGAAATCCGAAAGAAATATTTTTTCAAGTAGGTAAGCATAATTTTCCCGAGTTCATAATCAAAAGCTCGTTTGCCGTTAGTTGGTCTCTCGTCTGCAAGCTTCAAATTCCGCATATATCACCTCTCATTCAAGGGCATATTATAAATACTACCTTTCCAATCATTCTATATTTGAGGAGGTCACATATTTTAAAGAGTTTACATGATTTGAAATGTTTGTTAATCCACTGGAGGTGTCACGAAATATAGGATAAAGCGATATAGTCAAAGCGAACCACCAACATCGATTTCACAAGTGGCGGTCTGAAATCTATTGTACCAATTAATCAAGGGCAAAAATCGATTTAAATCGATTTTTTTATTGTTCACTTCGAAACTTTCAATATGTGCAAAAATTCAATGTCCGTCCGCCGTGTCACGCATAACAGTTACTGCCTCAAAAATGACGATGATTGTCGCCTGCACATGCGCAAATGTGATGTATTTGAAACACCTATAACTTCTCTAAAAACCGTCCAAATGATTTGAAATTTAGCAAAATACCCCTCTGGAAAAAAAGGCGCTCTTTTCATAAATTTCTATAATATAGACACAAAATATGTCCAAATCTATGAGGCAAGGACTTCGCAGCGTTCTTTACTTGAAAAGACATACACCTGAGAACTTGAAAATCAAAAAGGACGTAGTACTTAAAAATCAAAAACGACGTTTTTTACTTGAGAAGATGTACGCATCGTAAAAAAAATCAAAACTTTAGGTCCTTCCCTCCCAACGGCTCTATGGCGTATTTATCCGTATCTGCATATAAACCGGGTATCCGAGAACTTATCACTGGTGATATAGGTATACCCCACCCGTGAATCAGATGTTACAAAAAACAAACAATCAGAGTCTATAGCTAGAGTCTAATTAGCTGGAACTAGACCCCATTTGTGATTTCAGATCCAAGTTTAATTACCTTCGGTTCAATAGTTTCAGAAAAAAGGTCAGGGCGTCAGGGCTAATTTTTTAATTTTGATCGGTAGATTTCAAAGGTTTAATATTAAATATAACTAACCAACATCATCCTCATTCCATGAAATTGAAGGAGCAAGAGCTACAGTACCATCAAGACCTGGAGGTCGTGCGGGTACTGTATAACCTAGCGCCGTCTTAACATTGTTCACCTAACAATTGTGAGGATTTACTCATCCGAAAACCGGCCGAGATCGATCCACGATTAGAAAAACCTATTTGCAGCTGTGGTTGTGGAATCAAGACGATTCTGTAAGATCCTTTTTTTTGCAAGACGGTTTCACTATGTTCATGGACGGTGTCGTTATTGCTTCCGAGTCTACTGAGGTAGCGGAAGCATTGTTTTCACTTTCGGAATGTGAAAATTTTTTGTCTCCAAAATCAAAAATTCCACTCGCATTTTGCGTTTTAGACCTTTCTGAACAATTTTGGTTCCGTGTCTGTCTGTCAGCAAATCCTTGTTACGGGCAAAACTACACGAAGTTATTGTCCGATTTTGATGAATTTTCAGGGATTGTGCGGGTTGGGGTGTAGATGGTCCCCTATAGGTTTCATGACCCCCGGATCAATAGTAGCCTCTGCGCATGCGCAAACGTGAAATCCTTGTTACGCGCATAACTCCGGGAGTTCTTGACCAATTTCGATGAAATTTTCAGGGATTGTTCGGTTTGATGTGTAGATGGTCCCCTATAAGTTTCATGACCCCCGGTTCAATAGTAGCCTCTGCGCATACGCAAACGTGAAATCCTTGTTACGCGCATAACTCCGGGAGTTCTTGACCGATTTTGATGAAATTTTCAGGGATTGTTCGGTTTTATGTGTAGATTCCTCAGGCATTTTCACATTATTCTTTATCCATGTCATCACTTCAGTCATCTATCCATTCAGCGTCAATGTCAATTTTTATTATTAGGTATATTTTATAGTTTGTTCAATAGTTGATCATGCCTACCTTTATTTTCTCAAGTTATGCTCCTGCATAACAATAAATTTACCCTAATTCAATATTTACTTCGCCTAATAGAACGAAGTTCTTTAGTCAATAATAATATTCAATGATCTATACAGTCATGTTATGGATACGAGGAAGCTATGTGCCACACCCACTTGGCAGACGTTTTTTTCTTCTGTCAAACTAATACGTTGTCGAGGGTGAGCTAAACAGATTACCGTAGAGTTGTCAAAGTGGGGTTATTTGATTCATTTAAGAAATGTCTTTCACCTACAAACTGTTTTTTGCTTACGATATCTTTCCACTTAGGATCAAAGTTTGTTGTTGCAGTCATAAGCAAATTTTTCAAGTGTTCTTCTGAAAGCATCGCTCGATATTTAGATTGGACATGTGTCATTATTGAAAAGGTTTGTTCGCAGACGTACGTTGAACCAAAAATTGTCATCATTTGTCTGGAAAAACTCTTGATTCCCTTGAAATCATCACGGTCGGGCGGTAGCATAATTTTTTCCATCCATACATTTTTTCCGCGGGCGGCGGGCCGGACCAAATCCTTCCGCGGGCCGTAGTTAGGAGACCCCTGCTCTAACGTAAACGTCTCCCTTGAAAGTACTTTGCGATGGCACTTTCTATGTTTTAAGCTTCAAAACTCGCGGATTAAAATAATTGAATTGCATTCATACTTGAATTTTTTTTTTTTTTTTTCATGGATATCACTTAGTAAAGAATAAGTGTTCTTATATTTTGAGGAGTTTAAAGGAATCATTAGATCGACATTAAAACAAGCTGGTACTTCAAAAAGGTTTTAATTTGATTTTTCAACTCGCAATGAGATCTACAACTAAAGTTAAGTATATACAGTTGGTTGAAAACCATAAATGAAATAAATACGAGATAAGTAATTATAACGTTACATAGGTAAGTACTCAGCCTATGAGCAGAACGAAAAGCCTTACGAAATGTGAAACTACTGAAGAACCCCATCCCACGATTATATTAAGAGTATATTGTACGAGTTGCAAGATTCCAACTTTAGGACAATCAATACGCTATTAGTGTCGCAATAACGTAGGTAGTACCTCAGGAAAGTAGTTCCTGACTCAGTAAAGAAAATATAACATGAAAATAATTATACTCAACTTCAAGACTGGGATGAAAAACCATAATAAACCTTTTTTTAAGAGCATGCAACAAACAAAGATATATAGATTGAACAAAAAGACAGAATATGAGCGAATTGAATATTAAAACTAGGTAAAAATGTCAGGAGCACCTTACATGCTTCAATCAGCAGTGCTCTGTTTACCGACAGTATTTTTCAACAATAGTTAAGTGCACTTAATAGAAATTATACAGGCGGTACTGAACAACGTAATTATAGTCGTACTTGATTATAGTTTATAATCGACCACAAACTTCAAGCATTTACATGGCCCCATTCAGTCCATTGAAGGATATTGACTCAATGTCATGCTCAAAAAATCAAACCGCATTTAGAAAATTATTCAATGGCGTGACAAAACGTCAAATATGTAAAATAAACGCGATTAAAAACTAAGAGTAAGCGAGTAAATCCTGAAGACATTCTACAAAAAAGTAGAATGAATATTCGATCACAGAATTCAGACTCTATAAGAGTAATTCAGTACTACATACATCCTTAAAACGGAAATACTGAAGAGAATGGACAATTTTGATAGGAAAATTAAAAGAAAATATACAATGATCTAACGAGATTGGTCGATTACAAGAATTTTCGACTCAAACGAAATATCATACTATTTTGAAGACTTGATCAGATGTAAGAAATACTTGTTATCAATAATCGATTATGGTATTAATATATTACCAAAAATTATATTTGTTCGACTGCACAGTAAACAAGTTAATGTTTCTGGCAAACCTTGGTGAGATGTGCTCACACTGGGAATCGACGAACTCGTAACTTGGAAGGTTAAGTTGGACACAATTATGACTAGGAAACCGGACTAATCAGTAGTAGGAATTACTAATTAAACATAAATATGAAAATTAAAAACAAAGTTACAAGACAAAGACAAAAATTCCACAGTTATGTTCGAACGTGGATTTCATAACTAAAATAATTTATATTGCGAAGATACAACAGGTGCAGCAATACATACGAAAAAATCAAGATTAAATAAGAAACAAACTCAGAATAAGTGTGTAGTAAGTAGTAACAATAATTACTGAAGAATAAAAACAAAAATTCTGAACGCAGACAATGGAGAACGTAACTTTCGATCAGTCAATCGAAAGTTATCATGGGAAGAGTGCTGGCAGACGTAGATAATCAGATGGATTTGTATTGCATTCCTTGAATTCAAGAGAGAAAAGTCAACCAGTACCTACATACTGGAACGGCTATTGTTAGATATATTCAGATAGTAACAATACATTTTAATAAAAACATTTCTTCGATAGGTACAAAATTTATAGTTTAGATCATCCTTCAACGCATAACAAAACATCCTTTTCTTCAACACCTGAAAAAAAATCAAATGAGCATTTCAAATTAAAATCACGAGGTTGACATTTAGGAGTTGAATAGTAATTGTAGTATTATTATCATCTTTAAAAAATGTTTTGTATGAAGAGGCCTGGTTGATTGCAAAATCTTCGGGAAAATGTGGTTGAATCTCAGTCAACCTTCTACTGAGTCATTCATACAATTTTGATTTGTTTTACGATTTCGAAAGCATTTCTCGATGTTAAGGGTTAAACATCCTGAGTGGACAAAGTTAAACGGCTGATCATATTCATGATTTCAACATAAACAATCCCGTTCTGGTTACTTCTAAACTAATTTGAGTAGAATCTGTGGAATAGTTTTGGAAGATTTACGACTGAAATGTTCAAGATAAATGACTTATAGTACTAAAATGTAATTACTTGAGATATACATTCAAAAAGATTAGTGAAATATATCCTTCTGATAATGTCTAGAATGAGTTTGTATTATTTGAAGTACGTTTTTCTGAACTTTCCTTGGGAGCAGATAGTACTCAGCTACTGATATGTAATCAATGTGAACTGGATAGTTCAACTTCATTTATGACAATCAATTGTCTAATATCGTTGAGTAAAAGTAAAGTACAAACCGTACAACTAATTCATCAGTTTAACACAAACGAAACACGTTACAAGAGTCTGATAATCCTATACTATAATTACAAACAGCCAACACAAACCTGGGGACAGTATAAAAAAACTAAAAAACGACAAGTTTATCATCACGATGAGCCGAATTCAGCCATCCACTTATCGTATTTGTCCAAATCCTCTTTTGAAACACTTTTGTTGCACTTGGCAGTCGCTTCGATGAAATCCTGTTTGGATACGGGGAGGTCCAGATCTTCTTTTGCGAGCTGTTTGATCTGTTCTGGTCTGAGCCCTTGAATTTTTCTCCTCATCGCCATCATAGAGGCATCCCTGGAAAAAGCAAATAAATATATCAATACGCTTATAGGCGGCTGGATTATAAATGGAAAGCATGGTACTAGGCTAGTGTAAATACTTGAAACCATAGTTTTAGAGAATAGTTATTTCTACACAACTTTGTATTTAGACAGTTCCAATCTCAATTACAACTCAAAAGTGCCCTCCTTTGCTGATGCTTTGGAGAGTTCCACTTCAGATCAGGCGCTCCGTTAGGGAATGAAATAATACTTGCTTATTTACAGTTTCAAATAGTGTTTTGTAGTAGTGATGGAGACTACGAGTGTTGCTGTGGATGATTATGTGATAAATATTGAAATAAATAAGAGAAATTCTTCCATGGAAGCATGTCAATGTTTTCACAAACAATTTTGGGACAGGTTTTAGGGCGACATTACCAAAATCAGTGGTGCATCTCAAATAGCTTTCTCTTATTCTCGGATGTATATCAGGGGTGGTTCCTGATAGGAGCATAGGTGCATGTGTGCTCCCAGCCAATAAACAAAATAGATACACTTTTAGAACTTGCAACAGTTCTATCCCATCAGAAGCAATAGGATGCAGATTTAGGGCGGTCATTGCTAGTGGTGTTTCATGTGCAAACCGCTAGGAGTGCTTCTTTTCATTTTGGTTATCAATGGCTTATCAATTGACCCCTCAGCCCATTGCTACTTCTACTGTTTGTTTCTCGTATGTGATTTTTTCAGTTATGTTTTCCGCTTCTATGTTTTTGAAGCTATTTATGAACGTTGAGGCTCGTTTACACCAAACAAGCATTATTCGCGAATATTCTTCTCAAACAATCAAGAGCAAGATGGTCGGTCAGCATGAACTGTCACTCGTATTAAACTAAGTATGGGAACCCTGGCAAACCTAGTGGGTCTGTTACTATGTACGGACATGTGACAAGTCATCAAGGGATTTTTTCCTCGGACATTCAGAGTTAATGTCTATCTGCAATAGAACGAACGGTCAGCGGTACCTACTGCGTTATTCAAGAGTTTTCCAGATGAATAAGTGTTGATGTCTTTATTGTTTTTTGTTAAATACGTTCATGCCATATTTTATGGAGTGGGACATCTAAAAATAGACAAGTTGAAATCAGTATTTGTCTACAAAAAGCATCTCTTTCTTCCTTTCCTAGAGTTTAAGACGAGGTGATACCACTGATTTATATATAAATTATACCAATATATGCCATATTAATTGTAGTCACCTGCAAACATTAGTGATGTCAGCTCCTGAGTATCCCTTCAGCTTCACAGCAATATCAGCCAGGTCTAAGCCAGCTTCCACTTTCACATCTCTAAGATTGATTCTTAAAAGTGCCTCTCTTCCTTCACCTAGAAGAGAAATCACAACTTAGAGGGCACATAACAATAAATATACGGGAATTGAACCTCGATTTACGTTCTGTATCCAAGTTCTGGCCTAGTACATTTCAACATGATGTTAAATTCGCTTCTGAAAATTATTCATTTTTCTTGTATGCGTACTATTAATAAATAATATTTACGTGATAGGGGTTAAAAGTCTCCAAATGAGAGTCCTATATTTATTTGAGGGATAATTATCGTAGGGAACATCTACTTTAGGGTGAACAGAGTGGAAGTAATCTATGTAAAAAAGATCAAAGATAGTAATCGGAATCAAAATTAGCTTGAAAACTTATCAGATAAAATGCGAGAGAGAACATCGATTTTAGAGCAAACCAATGTTTTCCATTACAAGCTAAGATGGAAACCACTATTTCTGCTCCTGATTCCGAGGTTCCTTCTGCATTCTCTAAGTTCTCTGTACGTTCTGGATATGTTAGTTTTTGGTTCAATTCAAATGCCAACTACAAGTTCCGACTTCCTGCACGTTTCGAAGGCTGAGATTGTAAGTGAATTTTAGAGGAGTTTTGTGACGAATTACACAGGGGTAAGAAATAATTATACAGAACTCACGATGTAAAGGGATTGATTATTGAATAATTATATTCAAAAAGGAATAATTATATTTAATTATAATTAAAACAGACTTACTATTTGGTAAGGGTATATAAATCCTCTTCTCAAGTCTTCTCCTCAAAGCTTCATCAATGTCCCACGGGAAATTGGTGGCTGCCAAAACCATAACTACCTTTCCTGGCCCGTCATCGCTATTCGAGCTGATTCCGTCCATCTGTACGAGGAGCTCAGATTTGACTCTGCGCGAGGCCTCATGCTCAGACTCAGATCCTCTCCGGGAACACAGCGAGTCGATTTCATCAATGAAGATCGTCGAGGGAGCGTAAAACCTAGCCTGGAAAAATCGAAAAGAAAACTCTTGGAGCAGTGGTGAAGAAGAATGTACAAGGCACGTTAAAGAAATCTGGAATTTTCTGTGCTTTGCTTGGAGCACCGCAAGTTCATTTTCTGGAAAGGTGTTGCGTAGACCCATAACATTCCCAACATAAATCCTTTTCCAATGGTCGCCTACAATCCAGTAGGAATTGCGAGCAACATATGAGCAAATTTGGATGTATTTTCGTATTACACGTCTAACAGACTCATGAACTGTGATGAGCAACAAACGACAGTGTTGAGTATTGAAAGGCGCCAATGGATAGCTTACAGGAAAGATGCATCTTGTAACATGCTCTTGCAAAGTCACTATGGTTTGTGTAAAGAATTGACAGCATTTTAAAACCATTCATCCCTGGACCCTATTTAAAAGAGCGCCTTAATTCTCGTTGGGGTTGAGCCAAAACTATTTTTTCCACCTAGTGCATTTCCATTCAAAACACTAATTGAGTTAATGTGCAAAGTTTTTCTTTACATTTAATAAAAAATTTCTTATTATGTACGAATCTTGAATCTGTATGTAAAGATACAAACAGTTTAGCAATTTGGCTTAGACTAGAAATGATAAATGGACAACAAATTATTGTTTAGTTGATTTAAAACTTAATTGTTCTAACAGAGTTTGATTCTCATGATACTCCTCCATTGTATTTCTGAAATCTTATGACATGTTTGAATTTGAAATCTCATAATCATTGTATGTGATACCAAAACATTCATCTGTACAGAAATCCAGCTGTAACTCAGGGGCTGAAGCAAATTTACATGTAAGGCAAGTGCAGCGTGGATGGAGGAATTGGAAAAAGGAAAATGATTGGTATAGATTGGCAAACTCTTTCCTAAGTTAGGAATCCTAACCTCCTTTTGAAACAAGGAGCATAGGGCACCTGAAGTCGTACAAGGTCTGAGAAGTGAGTATCACAAAATGGTTCCATAACGCACAAAGTCAAATCAACTCCGTTAAAAGTTAACACAGAATACTCACCATCTCAAACAAGAGGCGGACAAGTTTTTCCGACTCTCCACGATACTTGGAGGTTAAGGTGGATGAAGAAACGTTGAAGAAAGTGGTACCGCATTCGGTTGCCACAGCTTTAGCCAGCATAGTCTTACCGGTACCGGGTGGACCGACCATGAGTACCCCTTTCCATGGTCTACGAATTCCCTGTAGGGCACGGAACAGACAAAACGAACACTGAATCAATAAGGTAGAATAGAAAGCAGCAGTTGTAGCAAGCACAAGGTGGCCACCTTTACTTCCACGGATTTCATGGATTTGTTATTTTTTATGTAGTTCTCTAATTGTTCCGTTGACCCGATTTGGGAAGCAACAACCAATCTAAAGCAATGACCACAGATAGACTTGAAAAGAGTTTTTTACATCCAATGAGGATGTTCTCTTTGGAGCAGGTATTAACAGAGAACTGTTCGCAGTCGTGATGCCTCGACAGACACATATTTTGAAGACATGCTACGTGGTTCCCCATCATTTTCAGAGAGGGATCACTCTAAGTGTCATTTTGAGATGGTCACCAACAAAGTTTATCAAGTTTTCGTTAATTCAGAAAGAATGAAATAAGGGTTTCCGTTTCTTTAGTTATTATAAACAAATCACACATATACATTTTTCATTGACATTTGAACTAAATAAATTCACAAATCACATTGTATTTATTATTATCATTTGTACGCATAATTTCTTTTATATCTCAGGTTTTCTATACAAGTGGCCACCTTGAAGGAAAGTAACAATGTAAAAAACAGTATTAATAAAAACGCGATTAGTGCCATCAAATCTTTATAAATAACGATCCCTCAGTCGACCTCTAACTAGTTTCTTCCTTAATTGTGCTTCTACGATTTATTTTGATTTATTTCGCTTCTAATCAAAGTGGACAAATATATTCAAAGATGAGTACTCACTCTCAAAAATGCAATTTCTTTATGGAGAAGTAGGTAGTTAATACGATAAGATTTTTAACATCTAAATGAAGGTTTGTTTGTGTTTGCATTTACGCATGATGCTCAATAAATCCAATTGACCCTGTGACGGATGTGGATGGTCCTCCTTTCCTGATTTTCGAAATTGAAACTTCCGAGAATAACATGGCGCCTTCTAGCGTCATGGTTATCCTCTGGGTGTTGCGGGCAGTAACCGCCTCATACCTTAGAAGGGGCAACCATACCATTCCATCACCTTCCTTGTTACTACCTTTAATGGATTTTCAGATTTATGTCGTTACAACTTCGATCTTTTGATTAAATGATTTTAATTGATACTCTTTTGAATAATGCACCGACAGAGTCTGTCGAAAATGCATACTCAAAATGGAATTACTTTCAAATGAGTTGAATACAAGGAAAGTTATGATTTCATAAAAAAGCAGAGCTAAGTGACTCCGTTTGAGTGTTGTTGAAAAAGCACAGACTAGAACAATCAGTCGATAACGAGGCAACATACTTCTCAATCATTTGACATAGTAGCGTGATAATCATTGGAATGAAAGACTATACAATAATTCTTAAACGAACCTTAAAAAAATCTGGCATCCACATAGGTAGAACAACTGCCTCTTCGAGAAGTCTTTTCGCTTCATGTAGGTCAGCAATGTCTTCCCATCGGATGTTGGGATTTTTCTGGACAATGTCGCGTTCTGCAAAATGAAATAGAGTCAAGGCTTGCAAGGACTAAATTTGTAAAAATAGTTTGCTAAGTATAAAGAAAAGAAAGGTAAAGAGACAGGAGTGTAGCACAACTTAATCTTTACATCTCTAACAAGGAGATTGGAATTTGTAAGTAAAAATCATCGTAAGCTAGAGAAATGAACGAATGCTGCAAATCCTTCGTCTCCATAACTTTTTTTTGACCAGAACTTGATAAATTTGAATAATATTAACCAGGTTGATAGGTCTTCTTTCCTTGATATGGAAGTCAATTACGCTTTTTATTGGACTCAAACAAATATAATTTTAAATGTAATTATGGCTAACCTACCCAGCATTTCAACTAATTCATGATCATAACTATTCGTAGGGTCAAATCTCTTCTCCTCAGCAACCGGTGCATCAGCATCTTTGTTGTCTTTTTCTTTGTCGCTTTTCTCATTCTATAAATAAACAACCAATTATACGTGTAATAATAACAATTGTACTTTTCAGGACACAAAAATTATATCTTTATAAAATAGTAGGTGCATTTATGAACACATTACTCGTTGACATGTTTTTAGATGAGATGTTGTTGGGTTAGACGAATTGTATTCAAGGACAGCAGATTTAACTAAGTTGGACGAGGTAATATAATCTGCTTTCTACAGATGGCTTCTTTGTTGAATGAATGATAACTTGCAAACTCTGTTTTTACATTTCCTTTCATAGTTCAAGATCCTAAAATGAACTCAGTCAGGACTTGAAACAATGAAAATAATGCTATACACTTCACCAACGTACGTACAATTCGATTCTCGTGAGCATTGGAGATGTTTCCTGCTCTCGAGCGATGAAAGTTATGGTTTGGATACGACTTTGCAGTGCTTCCAGAGCCCCGTAAAAGTATAATAACCGAA